>CP139505.1:76314176-77543852 GCA_021014915.2 Artemisia tridentata subsp. tridentata
AGGAAAAATATAATCTTATTTTTAGACCTTAAGAAAATCAAAAATAGAAATATAGTGGTAGCTTCTATTTAATAGAATTAATCTTTTTAAATTTTAATTAAGTAAGTTTCATTTTTATAATTTTCTTATCTTCTTGTCACCTTAAAGTATTTATATAAAAATTTTCAGATTTTTCTTTGATCCTTTAGTATTTATTAGAATTTTAATTAGTTTAAATAATTATTAAATAGTTTTTAATTAATAATAATTAATTAATTAGTCAAATAAATAATTTTCTTTTTCCAATAATTTTCTTTTATTATTAGGATTGTAAAAATATAATTTTCATATCCGTAGGCCTTTTATTTATCAAATCTCACTTTTTATTTTGTACGTTTACTTTTATTTAAAGTTAAACGTACGTTTTTAGATTTTAGACGTTTTAAATAATTTGGTTCGCTTTATCTATTTCCATAGCCTGTTTTAAGCTATTCTCTTTTATTTCCTTAGATCAATAATTCCAAAACTTTTCCCATTCAATTACACTTGATCACAAGCCGTTTTTAAAGCACAATTTCACATCTCGCTGGGACTTAAACGACCCGGGGATAAAACTATACTCCTTGGTTAATTGTCCTCAATTGGTTTGACTTTGTTTGACCACATCCGTGGTTGATTTAAGTTGACTGTTTTAGGAGCAATCAAATTTTGGCGCCGCTGCCGGGGAGGTGTGCTGCGTGTTCTAAACGTTTTGCAATATCGTGTCTTTGAACCCCAATCTGTGTATATCTTCTCTCTCTTGTATATTTATCATATATAAAGCAAAACACTTGTGAAGTTAATTCATTTAACGGATCGAGTACCAAAAATATCGTATTTCAATCCCTAAACCATATAAAAAACAAAAATATTTTTCTTTTCTTTTCTATATATATTATCATATAAAAAATAAAAACACCAAAAATATTTTCCGTTTTCTTTGCTTAATAAATAACAATAATAAAAATTACCATCGAGAACCAAGACAGAGTACTACCTAACTGGGGGTACGACCATAATAAGTTCCCAAACTAAAGATTAAAACTTGCCTTTGTATCCTTGTGAGTGGTGTACCTTTTTCAAAGAAGCCATTCATCTTGTGATTATTGGTTTAAGTTCACTTGTGTTTTTTCTCGATCTTGATTTTAATTGAAAATTTTTGTTTTCATCTTCACTTTTCAAAAACAAATAAAATCCAAAAAGAATCTTCTTACCCCTTTTTCTGAGTTTCCTCCACTATAAAGGATTCTTAGACTCGTCTTAGTGCATGCGCACTCGTTCTTCTAGGTCATCAAGCCCTCTCCGTGAGCTTGGAAACATACCTCGAAGACGTCGTAGACGTTCTGCCCCATCAGTCGTATCTGAGGAACGTACTGATCCTGTCGTCATGGCAGATTTGCCGATGAATGAGCTTCTCCAAGCACCCATCGAGGGTTATGGAGATGCCATTGTTGTTCCAGCTATTGTAGCTGAGAGTTTTGAGCTCAAAACCGGGTTACTGAATCTTGTAACCTCTAGCCAATTCTACGGTTTTGAGAGGGATGATCCTCATGCTCACATTCGATGGTTTAACAAGATTACATCTACCATCAAATACAAGAACATCCCTTCTAACTCAATCAAACTTCTTCTATTCCCATTTTCTCTCGAGGGACAAGCCCGGATATGGCTTGAAAAACAACCCCCTCGTTCAATTGAGACATGGGAGGACTTAGTTACAAAGTTTGTAAACGAATTCTTTCCACCGTCTAGAACGACTAGTCTTAAAAATGAAATCATCAAATTCACACAAAGATTTGATGAATCGTTTAGTGACGCGTGGGATCGTTTCAAAGAATTGCTTCGTAAATGTCCTCATCATGGTTTCACCGAGTTGATGCAAATCGACACTTTCTATAATGGTGTGAGCCAATCTGACCAAGATTCTCTCAATGCCTCCTCTGGAGGTAACTTTTTGAGCAAAACCATCAAAGAAGCTTTAGCGATTATTGAAAATAAGTCTAAGGTCCGTACTGCACGAACAAAGCCATATCATTCTCAGGCTAGTGCTGGTCCTTCTACTTCATCTCCCGTGAGTACTTCTAGCACCGATGCTAAGATTGATAAACTCACGGACGCTATTCAATCTTTGGTTCTCTCAAACCAAAAGAAAGTCACTTTCACACAAAATCCTTCACATGCTGAAGTGAAGAAAGTGGAAGTCTGTGTTACTTGTGGTGGTCCTCATGCATACTACGACTGTACTGCCACCGATGGTAGTCCTTTTGAAGTTAATGCTGTAGCCGGTACTTCAAATCAGGGAGGTAATCAATACCGTCCTCAAATAGAACCAAGTTACCGAGCTAGCACCTACCAAGGACCACCCGGTTTTAATCAGAACCAGAATTTGCAAAACCGAAACCAAAATCAACCTCGAATGAACCAAGGTTATCAAAACCAAGGGAATTTCAATTCTGGACAAAATCAAGGTTTCCAACACCAAGGAAACTTTAACCGAAACAATTACAACCAGGGAAATCATTTTCAGGGGAATAGTAATCCAAATCAAGGGAATTTTCAACATCAAGGTTATAATCAAAATAACCGAATGCAAAATTTCCCTAATCAACATCAAGCCATTCCAGCCTCACAACCATCATCTGATGAGTTATTGAGGCAATTCATGAAAGCTCAAGAGGACACAAACAGGTTGTTGGTCAGCCAGATCTCTGAGATTAAAAAATCTTTAAATGATCAACCTTCGGGCTCAGGAAAACTTCCGAGCAACACGATCGCTAACCCGAAGGGCGATGTTAAGGCGATCACAACCCGAAGTGGTGTTTCATATGAGGGACCCACTATTTCCACTACCACTTCTTCTTCTTCCCCCAAGGTAGTGGAAAGTGAGCCTGAGGTGACTAAGGACCAGGTACTTCCTACTAATAACGGAGGTACTAGCAACGTCCAACCTCAAGTTGTCCCGAAACCCA
The DNA here is from genome assembly GCA_021014915.2 of Artemisia tridentata subsp. tridentata. NCBI lineage: Eukaryota > Viridiplantae > Streptophyta > Magnoliopsida > Asterales > Asteraceae > Artemisia > Artemisia tridentata. Next base: position 76,317,164 of record CP139505.1, read on the forward strand.
AGACTAAACCTCAAGTTGTCTTTGAACATCCTGAAACCCCGGTTGAAAACCCTAAATCCAAACCTTCTATTCCCTACCCATCACGTTTAAATGAGCAAAAGCTCCGCGAAAAAGCTAGTCAACAAATGGATAAATTCTTCCAAATTTTTCAAGAATTACATTTTGACATAAGCTTTGCAGATGCTATCATTCTGATGCCCAAGTTTGCATCCACAATCAAACACTTGTTAAGCAACAAGGAAAAACTGTTTGAAATGGCAAAAACTCCATTAAATGAGAACTGCTCAGCAGTTATCTTGAAAAAGCTTCCCGAGAAGCTTGGAGATCCTGGAAGGTTTCTACTACCTTGTGTCTTTCCAGGAATGGTTGAATGCTATGCCTTGGCCGATCTTGGTGCAAGCATCAACCTGATGCCTAAATCAGTATGGAAGAAACTTTCTCTTCCTAAACTTACTCCTACCTGCATGACTCTTGAGCTTGCAGATCGTTCAATATCTCGTCCACTTGGCATTGCTGAGGACGTATTTGTGAAAGTAGGAAAGTTCCATTTTCCAGCTGACTTTGTGGTCGTTGATTTCGATGCTGATCCTAGGGTTCCTCTCATTCTTGGAAGAGGATTCCTAAGAACGGGCCGTGCTCTCATAGATGTATTTGAGCATGAAATCACATTACGTGTGGGTAATGAAGCTGTTACCTTTAACCTCGATCAAACTTCGAGGTACTCCTCAAATTATGATTCTGAATCGGTTAACCGAATCGATGTCATTGATATTGTTTCAGAGGAGTATTCTCAAGAGTTTCTTGGTTATTCTCATAATTCTGTGAGTGGGGATACCACCACATCTTCTCTACCTGTCATTTCCGACTCTTCCCCTTCTCTCACTCCGTTTGAGGGAAGTGATTTCAATTTGGAAGAGATCGAGGATTTTCTCAAGTGTGATTCATTCCTAGAGGGGATTGATAACGCTGAGATTGATCTGGAGGGAGATATTCTTCTTCTTGAGAAATTGTTGAATCAGGACAATTCTCCTCCACTCCCTCCCGTTGAACTTCATAATGAGGAAATCAAATCAGTTGAGAAAACCGATGAATTTCCTGAGGTCGAACTCAAAGACTTACCGCCTCATCTTGAGTACGCATTTTTGGAGGGTGATGATAAATTACCCGTCATTATTGCTAAAGATTTAAGTGATGAGGAAAAGACTGCTCTAATAAAGGTCTTGAAGTCACACAAGCAAGCCATTGCTTGGAAACTCTCCGATATAAAGGGTATCGACCCTGAATTTTGTACTTACAAGATTTTAATGGAGGATGACTTTAAACCAGCAGTCCAACATCAAAGAAGGGTGAATCCTAAAATCCACGATGTTATCAAACAAGAGGTTCTCAAACTTCTTGATGCAGGATTGATTTATCCCATCTCTGATAGTCCTTGGGTTAGTCCCATTCACTGTGTTCCAAAAAAGGGTGGCATAACTGTTGTCACAAATGAGGATAATGAGTTGATTCCAACTCGATTGGTTACAGGGTGGCGTGTTTGCATTGACTATCGTAAGTTAAATGATGCCACCCGTAAGGACCATTTTCCTCTACCCTTCATGGATCAGATGCTTGAGAGATTAGCGGGAAACGAGTACTATTGTTTCCTTGATGGTTTCTCGGGTTACTTTCAAATCCCCATTGATCCACAAGATCAAGAAAAGACCACCTTTACATGCCCTTATGGAACCTTTGCTTATAAACGTATGCTTTTCGGCTTATGTAATGCTCCAGGTACATTCCAGAGGTGTATGATGGCCATATTCACCGACATGATCGGTAAAACAATGGAGGTCTTTATGGATGACTTCTCATTCATTGGGGATTCATTCGAAACATGTCTATCCCATTTAGACAACATGTTGAAACGGTGTGAAGACACCAATCTTTGTCTAAATTGGGAGAAGAGTCACTTTATGGTCAAAGAGGGCATTTTCCTCGGCCATAAGATATCAAAGAACGGGATTGAGGTTGACAGATCTAAAGTTGATGTCATTGGTAAATTACCTCATCCCACTACCGTCAAAGGTATTAGGAGTTTTCTGGGTCATGCCGGTTTCTATCGTAGATTCATACAAGATTTTTCTAAAATAGCACGGCCTATGACTCATCTCCTTGAAAAGGATGCTCCTTTTATCTTCTCACCCGAGTGCATCAAAGCTTTTGAAATATTAAAGAAAAAGCTTACTGAGGCACCCATTTTAGTTGCCCCCGACTGGGATTTTCCCTTTGAGCTCATGTGCGATGCAAGTGATTTTGCTATCGGTGCAGTCCTGGGGCAACGAAAAGCCAAACACTTTCAGCCTATTCACTACGCAAGTAAAACTATGACTGAAGCTCAAACTCATTACACCACTACAGAAAAAGAATTGTTGGCTGTGGTGTATGCCTTTGAAAAGTTTCGGCCATATTTGATCTTGACGAAATGTGTAGTGTATACGGATCACTCGGCTCTCAAATATCTCTTTGCAAAACAAGATGCAAAGCCGAGATTGCTCCGTTGGGTTCTCCTCCTGCAAGAATTTGATATCATTATACGTGATAAAAAAGGAGCTGAGAACCTAGCTGCTGATCATCTATCCCGATTAGAGAACCCACACCAAGATGTTTTCGAGAAAAAGGAAATAAATGAAACATTTCCTCTCGAGACACTCAATGCGGTTACTTTTCGAGGAGATTCTACTACCCCATGGTTTGCTGACTTCGCAAATTACCATGCGGGTAACTTCATAGTGAAAGGGATGTCGACCCAACAGAAGAATAAATTCTTCAAGGATGTTAAACATTACTTCTGGGACGACCCCTACTTATTCAAAATCTGTGCGGATCAAGTCATCCGACGGTGTGTGTACGGACAGGAAGCTATTGACATTCTCAAAGCTTGCCATGCTGGACCCACGGGGGGCCATCATAGTCCAAACTACACCGCCAAAAAGGTGTTTGATTTCGGGTTTTATTGGCCCACAATCTATAAGGATGCCCAAGATCTCATCAAAACTTGTGAAGCTTGTCAGCGTCACGGAAATATTTCACAACGAAATGAAATGCCACAAAATGCAATTCAAGTCTGTGAAATCTTTGATGTCTGGGGCATTGACTTTATGGGGCCATTTCCATCATCTCGAGGAAACAAATACATTCTCGTGGCTGTTGACTATTTGTCAAAATGGGTTGAAGCAAAAGCTTTACCCACTAATGATGCCCGAGTAGTTGTAAAATTCCTGAAAGCTCTTTTTGCCCGTTTTGGAACTCCACGTGCTATAATCAGTGATCGTGGTACGCATTTTTGCAATGACAAATTTGACAAAGTCATGCAAAAGTATGGTGTCACTCACCGTCTTTCTACTGCGTATCACCCACAAACAAGTGGGCAAGTTGAAGTTTCAAATCGGGGTATTAAAAGAATCTTAGAAAGGACTGTAGGAGAAAATCGTGCATCCTGGTCGGATAAATTGGATGATGCACTATGGGCCTTTCGTACAGCTTACAAAACACCCATCGGGTGTACACCTTACAAGCTTGTGTACAGAAAGGCATGTCATCTTCCGATCGAATTAGAGCACAAAGCCTACTGGGCCTTGAAACATGCTAACTTTGACCTCCAAACTGCGGGTGATCACCGTAAAGTTCAAATGAATGAATTAAATGAACTGCGTGACCAAGCATACGAGAACTCTTTAATTTATAAAGAAAAGACAAAGAAGATTCATGACTCTAAAATCAAGAACCGCGTTTTCAACATTGGTGATCGAGTCCTTCTTTTCAATTCAAGATTGAAGATTTTCTCGGGAAAACTCAAATCCCGCTGGTCTGGTCCATTCACTATTACAAAAGTTTATCCATATGGTACCGTTGAGTTATCTCAAAATGACGGTCCAAATTTCAAAGTGAATGGTCATCGGTTAAAACACTACTTTGGAGAGGACATACCATTCATGGTTGTCCCGGATCTTCAAACTTTCCCCATGAACCAATAAATGCGGGGATCGAGTCAAGCTAGTGACTCGGTGATCAAAAACATTAGCCCACAACATGGGTTTTCACCCATGTCTCTGACTTCTTTCTCTTTTCTAACACCCAAGTGTGGGGGAGTGCCCACATGTTGTATATATGTATATAAAAAAAATGTGTGTGTATATAAAATAATGGCTATTCAGTATTTCCCTTTCACGTTCTAAGTGTTGGTTTAACAGCCGGTACTTTGAATATTGAGGGCAATATTCAGTTCTAAGTGTGGGGGGGAAATTCTAGCGAATTTTATCAAATGTATCATCTAGCACCCCCATTTTAGCCAAAATTTAAAAAAAAAATTTTTTTTTCTCACTTAGAACGTAATAAATGGTTATCAGTCCGCCATGTCTAACCCACATAAGGATTGGCTAATCCAGGAGCAAACGGCTCTTGGTAAAGATATATCAAATCCGTTTATGGCTTGCAATTTGCCAAAAATTGTATGGTTTTCGACTCACCATATCTTTATAAGTGAAGAGTTGGCTAGCCCGCAAGGTTATGGCTTGTGGTAAAGGCATTGGAATACCATAATTGGTAATCAGCTCACCAAAGATAATAATTATTTTATCTAAGAGTTGGCTAGTCCAGAAGCAAACGGCTTCTGGTAAAGACAAATCAAACCCGTTGACAGCTGATGGTTTGCTCAAAATCATTTGGTTATCATTGTACCAAAGTATCACATACTAAAACATTGGCTAGTCCAGAAGCAAACGGCTTCTGGTAAAGACAAATCAAAACCGTTTACAGCTGGTGATTTGCTCAAAATCATATGGTTATCAGTGTACCATAGTTCTTACTTGAACTGAAACATTTGGCTACTCCAGAAGTTATGGCTTTTGGTAAAGAGATAAAATCCATTAAAACTTCATAAAAGATTGCTAGGGACTAGCAATAGTTTAGTGTGGGGGATTGATGAGTGTGTAAATACTCATCATTTTTGTCGTATCTGAACTGCCAAAACATCCAAAAACACTCAGAAATGCATCAAAATACTGAAAATATCTCAGGAGTGTGTTTTTAAGTTTCAAATGCAAAATGTTTGAAAACAATTGAAAAACAAACAAAGTTTGCTTAATTGGCAGTTTCAGTCCCTCAACTTTCAAAACATGTCAAAACTAGTCCCTGGTTATTCAAAACATGTAAAATATCATTAAAAGTCCTTGGGAATTCACAAGTTGTCAAAAGAAATCCTTTAAAGTTAAAAATTGCAAATTGACAACTTTAGTCCCCCAAGTTTGAAAAATGTCATATTTGGTCCCCGGGTGTTCTAAATTGGAGAAAATGCATTTATGGTCCTTGGGTTATTATAATATGGCAAGATTGGTTCCTTGTGATACTTTGGGAAAGTTACAACTTCAGCCCCTCAAAATCCAAAAGTTACAAGAATGGTCCTTGTTATTTCATAAACCAAACCGGACCCCTAAATTAAAATAAACCTAACCCTTTTATTACTAAACCCAATCCAAAACACAACCAACCCAGCCCAATAATTAAATCCCAAGCCCAAACCATTTAACCCGACCCAACACTTGCCTGGTATTTAATACCAGGTTTGACTCTGGTCAAAACCTTCTTCTTCCTCACATCCCCGCCAAACCATCACTGCTCCAATACCACTTCACCTTTACACCTCAACCCCCCACCTCATCATCCCAGCTCACTAATCTCTCCCCTCCACCTCCACAAACACCCAAAATTCTTTAATTAAAAAAACCTGCTTGTGTACGTTTTGGCGCCAAAAGTCCAAATGGACGATTATGATGAAACTGGCTAAATCAAAGGTCAAGATGTGGTGGGAATTACTCAGAGATGTCGACAATGGGATAAAAGTCTATAAAGAAAGAATGGAAAGCAATGTAATAGAGTATCTAGTGTAATTTTATTTTATTTAGGTCGTTTTTAATATTTTTCAAATTCCAGTGTTAAGTTAAGCTTTCAATCACTTTTATTAGTGTTATCAGTATGTACTAAATCTCTTGTAAGTTTCAATTTCAGTGTAACAATCAATTTCAGTTTATGCAAATTTCATGTTCAAAAATCTCATATAGTGTGAATGTTGTTCTTAGCATTGTTTCTGGACTCATAAGCCCACATAAGCTCCTATATAGCTTATAAAAGCTATTAGTAATCCTTAAAATCAGTTTAGTAATAAAAAATCAAAAATACAAAAAAAGGTCAACAAAAGTCAAAGTTCAGGTTTCATGGTGTTCATGGCTGGAGCAGGGTGTATTATGGATGGCCTTGGTTTAGTACTCCATGGGGAGTGTTAGGAATAGTTCAGTGTTCCTTGGTTCATTGTTCTGTGTTCAGGATCCAATTGTAAGCCTCAATCTCAATTTTTTTCTTTTTACTGTGCAAGTTCTTATTTAACTGCTTCTCTTGTTGTTTCATGCTTCTTGGGTTTAGTTTAGTGAGATCACTGCTTAATATTGTCTGTTTGTGCATTGAATTCCTTAGTTGCTCTTTTTCACATTTCCATTGTCAAAAATGCATATTTATGATTCATGAATATTTGTGGTTATCAGTTGAGTTTTTGTGCTTAAATAAGTTCATGATGTCATATTATACACTTTGGAATCAGTGTCATGGCCTAAAACATCCTAATGCTTTGAAAATCTCAAATCAGTCTTTATAAAAGGGTGTTTGGTTCAGGTTGCTTCTCTGCATTAAAGCTTGTTTCAGTAGAGGCTTTTGGTCTAAACATGTTGCATTAGGTCATTTTAGCATAGGTCAATCATAAAAACCAGTGGTCCTTTGTGCAAAAGTCAAAATCCAAAGAACTCCCCTCCACAGTTAACTGTTGGGGTTTTTAGAAATCCAAGATCATTCAAATCCTTTCTATAGTTGTTAAAGTAGCTTTAAATCATCTCATTGTAGCTTATTACTTCCATTTCAGTAACCTAGAATCAGTAGAAGGTCACCAAAGTCAACTTTTTGTTTTACTGCAAAAGTCAAAATCCAGGTTCAATCCCAGTTCTGAGCTGCTGATCTAGGGCAAAATTGGACCTCAATTGGTGTGCTTGTCATAGGGCTTTTTGTGTTTTAGAGTACCTAGTAGTATAAGCTAGCTTTTGCCCCCATAAAATTGCATTTCAGAAGCTTATTTTACGGCTTAATCTACCTTGCAATTTAGCACTTTTCTGAAGTTTATGTGGAAAGTTTGAAATAGATTTGGTGTTGATTGTGCTTATTTGTTGGATTATCTATTGGATTTAAGTTGTTTTGTGCTTATTAGAGTTGGATTAGCTTGTCCTGAGCATTTGGTTAGCTTTTGTGCTTATTAGCTTATTTTTAGCTTATTGCATCAACTGCTTATCTGCCCAAATCAGCTCTCCAGGCTTATTAAACTTTTGATTTTAATTTTCCTAGCTTTTTAATAATATTTTAGATTTATCTGTAAAGTTTCATAATTTTCTGAATAGTTTTGATATTTTTAATCTTTTTAATTAGTTTCTATTAGTAATTAAATCATAATAAATAAAATATTAATCAGAAAAATATAAATCCAATTTTCATAATTTTCTTTTGTCATTTTTAATCTAGGAAAAATATAATCTTATTTTTAGACCTTAAGAAAATCAAAAATAGAAATATAGTGATAGCTTCTATTTAATAGAATTTATCTTTTTAAATTTTAATTAAGTAAGTTTCATTTTTATAATTTTCTTAGCTTCTTGTCACCTTATAGTATTTATATAAAAAATTTCAGATTTTTCTTTGATCTTTTAGTATTTATTAGCATTTTAATTAGTTTAAATAATTATTAAATAGTTTTAATTAATAATAATTAATTAATAAGTCAAATAAATAATTTTCTTTTTCCAATAATTTTCTTTTATTATTAGGATTGTAAAAATATAATTTTCATATCCGTAGGCCTTTTATTTATCAAATCTCACTTTTTATTTTGTACGTTTACTTTTATTTAAAGTTAAACGTACGTTTTTAGATTTTAGACGTTTTAAATAATTTGGTTCGCTTTATTTATTTCCATAGCCTGTTTTAAGCTATTCTCTTTTATTTCCTTAGATCAATAATTCCAAAACCTTTCCCATTCAATTACACTTGATCACAAGCCGTTTTTAAAGCACAATTTCACATCTCGCTGGGACTTAAACGACCCGGGGATAAAACTATACTCCTTGGTTAATTGTCCTCAATTGGTTTGACTTTGTTTGACCACATCCATGGTTGATTTAAGTTGACTGTTTTAGGAGCAATCAAGTGTGCCGGTGATTTTATTTATTCTAGAACTTGTACTTGTAAATCATTACGAGACCGTTGTGAGATCACAATTTTTGTGATATAAGTATATATGCGTGATAAGAGGCAACCTTAGGATTTAACCCAAATGGCCTTCCATTTACATATAATGATATATTAAGCTAGCTACATTGGCTAGTTTACCACTCATATGGACCCATTTGTTAGCGTTTATCCTTAACGCTAGATACCCCTAGTTACACCCTCCGAGCCTATCTTTTTCTTTTGATAAAACCTAGAAAAATTCAAAAAGATTTTACACCTTTTAGCCTAGCCTTACCCCTAGTCAAGTCTTGGTTGGTTGCTAGCTATTTGGCAAGATGGATGTTATGTGGGAAATCATGAAAGTTCGAAGAAAGTTGTGAACTCCAAAAGTTGTGAAGTCATCGCAACTATATATATATATATATATATATATATATATATATATATATATATATATATATATATATATATATATATATATATATAAAAGAGTCATCGCAACTATAAGGTGACGAGAATGAGCCAATGGGCTAGTGAATATAGTATGAATCAAGGAAGTATGGAGTTTCTCGCAAAAAATGGCATGATAGTGGTTTGTAATAGCTAGTAACATTCGGTTAATAGACTTTGACTAGTTTTTGTTTTTATCATCAAACCTCTCTCAAATATATCCCATGCCTTATCCTACCCTTTTTGACTTTGTGAAATTATTAAATGTATGGACATGTAGTGACCATCCGATTTCTTGAGGAATTGACTAACGTTGTTAGCGATCTGGGGCGTATTTTGGTGACCATCCGTTATGCAAGTAACGTTGTTAGCGAACCAAGGTACAATCTAGTGACCATCCGTTATTTGGTAATACAAGAATTCGTTGTTAGCGAGTTATTATGTTTTGCATGAGATAGTGGCACATAAGTCTGATATTGTCCCTCGAAGCCTTAAACCCGAATAAAAGTCCTCTTTGACATCTATACTTGGCGCTCACACCATTCGGTGTAGTTTTGTTTCTTGTACAAGCTTATGGTAATATTTAGATCATGACTGAGCAAATGAGTGTCATTTCTCTTATATACTCCACCAATAATACAAATGAGTGTTTTGAGTGAATTATAATTCATTTCCCTTTCGTGAGGTGTTTAGTAATGTGTATCAAGCAAGAAAATCATTTGGGTACTGTCAAACATCTCGATGCTTCAACCATAAAAGCTTAAAATGATGGATCTATCTTGTACTTGCGCTTGATAGATTTGCATCACATTTTTCCAATCATTTTTGTATGCCATGTGGATAATTGTTTTTATTTCTAGATTTGCTTGAGGGCAAGCAAAGTTCAAGTGTGGGGGATTTGATAACGCTTAAATCTAACATGTTTTTAGTAGCGTTATTTGTGTTTTTATATGTGTTTTGTGGTTATATTTATATGCTTTTTTTACTTAATCGTACCAAAGTGTGTTTGCGAAGTTTATGTAGCCAAAAACAAGAAAAATGATGAAAATAATGCAAAAACAAGGAAGAAGGAAATATTTATGATTTCATGAAGATTCTTGTGGCAAGTCCCGCACCAAAAGGTACTTAGAAGAGTGAAAGTCTATGTAGTCAAGTTAATGAGTTTAAAGATGAAGGGAAAGATCAAAGAACCAAGAGCTACGAACAAGAAACAAGTCAAACGGCAAAAGTCCAAAAAGAGTAAATCAGCAAGCTCCATCCGATGCAGCCCGCATCCGATTCGGATGGAGGTCAACTTTGAAGACCAACCGATCGGTTGGATGAAATACCGATCGGTTGGATGTCGTATGATTTCCAAATCTTCATCATTAAGTCTTGTGATTGCTACACATCCGGTTCCAGGACCTTCTAATCATAATTATTGTCTAATTAACACTACTTGGAGGACAAGAGAAGCATTAATGAACCAAGACCCTTGGTTGGAGTATTAATTGGACCATTTGATGAGTATTTAACATATATCAAAAGAGGAGAAAGAGGAGAGACAAGTAGAATCCATCAACCACTCATCACATACTCTTAATTTCGTCCAAAAAAGTCCAGGAACAAAGGAGAGTCGAAGTCCATTTCATTCCTTGTGAGAATCATTGCCTTTTCACTTGTAATCTTATTTTCAATCATTGTAAGACTCTCAATCATGGTTTTTAATGTTCAAGGTTTTAAGATTATGTTTATGTTTGCTATGAGTGGCTAGTGCCTTTGTGCACTTGCTTAGATGATATGTATTACCTATTGATTGGCATATGATTGTGATAACATATTTTAATTCAATTTCAAGTCGATTCTAAGAACCAATTGTGATCAAGTTTCATAGTGACATTTGTTGGTCAAGTTTAACTAGTTGCTAGTAATTTTAAGGGTCGAGAGAACTATTGTTATTCAACTAGTTATAATCATTTGTCTATGAATGATTTGTTGTCATCCACTATTCTTGATTAAACAAAGAAACTTAATCGTGATTGTAATGAAAATGCTTTTGTCTATCAAAACGGATTGATTGTAAACCATTTCAAGGGTCGAGAGATTAATAGTTTACCATCAATTGTGACCTTTTGTCTATAATCGGTTACCTTTCGTATTGACCATTTCTTAAGCTTGTTTGATAAAACAAAAGATTGTTTTTGTGTTTAAGGTACACCAACTTATGAACCTTGAATTGATCTTGAATTGATTGGTTAAACGTAATGCTTGTTTTTATAAACTAAGATCTTGACGAAGGTTTAATTTGTAGAAACAATAGATTAGTCACCAAACTAATTATCACAACCATCATGTTATCCAAAGTTATCACAATCATATTAGTTAATTGTAGTACACTAGTCTAAGCAAGTGTAGTTTTTAATCATTTGAATTTTCCTATTATTGTTATTGCTTGTTTGAGAAATTTGCTTTTAACTTACAATTCGATTCACTACACAAATCCCTGCGAACGATCCCGACTTACCATAAAAATCTTGCTACAACGGACGAGTATACTTGCTCGTATGTGTTGTTATTAGATTCGGTAATTCACCCTTATAAATTTAAAACTTGCACGAACCCGACACATCATTATTCCACAATTCCAAGAACCAAAATTCACTGACAATGATGAATCGACTGCTGCTTTGACACAAGCATTTGCTTATCTGACAAAGGCATTCCAAGGACGCTAATCTACACCAACAAACAACAACCAAAGGATTTCATCGAACACTCACAATAAGCAGATTGCTCAACCGAGTTTCAATATGGGTCAAGGAGGACAAGTGGTTGGAGTTATTGGGAATCAGCAGGGATATGCTACTGGATTTCACATAGGTAATCAGAATTTGAAGAATGCAGGACAATATGCAGGGAATCAGTTGGATCAGTATGCAGGGAATCAGATGGGTCAGTTTGTTGGAAATCAGAGGGGTCAGAATGTTGGAAATCAGGCAGTGGGTAATCAGATTGGGAATGTGGCAGCTCCAGTTGTTGGGAATTATGGAAATGTGAGTCAGGGTAACCCGATGAAGTGCTTCAATTGTCAAGGTGTTGGTCATATTGCAAGGAACTGTTCTACTAAGCCGAGAAAGAAGGATACAACATATCTGCAGAAAGCGTTGCTGTTGGCACAGAAGGAAGATGCAGGGTTTCAATTGAATGCTGAGGAAAATGATTTTATGGCTCTCATCGATGAAATGGAAGATCGAGAGGATATAAATGCAAACTGTATCTTTATGGAAAATCTTCAGGAGGCTAAGTACGACGCAGATTCTGACACACTTCCTGTTTATGACACCAGTGTACTCTCTGAGGTACCAACCTTCAATACATGCCACGATAATGATATATTTGATATGTCTCCTCATGAGCAACAGTATTTTGAGACTCCAACACCCACTTATGATACATACCTGGATACGCCGAGTAGTAGCAATATTCCTTCAGCAACTCCAGATATGAATCATAGTGGAGGCTCAGTTTTACAGCATGCTGAGAATGATGAGGAAACACGTGCTCTATTTGAATCATTATTGAATTATTGTAGCATTGAAATTGAGAAAGTGAAAAAGGTCAATCGCGATGTCAAGGCAGCGAATGAAAAATTGACCGCTGAGCTTGAGAGATACAAGGAAAATGAAAAAGGTTTTCAAATTGATACAAAACGCGAGTTAGAATTTGAAATTGGTTATAAGAAGTTAGTTGTTAAAGATATGGAATTGCAAAACAAATTTGATAATCTTCAAATTAGTTCAACGAAAACCATCAACTCATTAAAACAAGAAATTTCTGATTTAACAAACCAACTTTCAAAACAATAAACAGCTTATACCAATTTTGAAAAAGAACGGGACGAGTTGAAAAAGGACTTTGAAAAGAAAGAAGATAAACTTTTGGACGAAATCATATAGTCAGAACATATGATCGAAAAACTAGAAAACTTACTGGTTAAAATGGGTCATTCAAGTTAAACAATTCATATGATTACTAGTGAAACTGATCCGACAAGGGCTAAAATGCTACATTATGGTGACAAATCAGAATATAAATGCAAAGCGAAAGTCTTAAATAATCCAAAGTTATGAAAACACATGACAACAAAAGTCATAACAGAAATCCAACAATTTCTACAAAGGAAATAAAATCCAAATACTAAGTCTGAAAAGAAATAAATCCATCATATGAGAATAGTCTATGGTAGGTCTTCTAAGCTCCTACTCTCACACTCTTCCCCCAGAATCCCTGCTTTTTACATGCCGTAGAGAAAAGAAATGCGGCTGAGCTAACGCTCAGTGGACAGATATAAACAATAACTGATAATAAGATAATCAAAACGAATACGGATCAAATTATGTCAAATCAAAGAAAGGGAAAGAGCCTGCTGAGAAAATGTCAGATGAAACAGAATACAAAACGAATATGAATAAGATACTGAATCAGAGTGCATAACAAATATCAATCAATATAGGATCGAAGTGCATTGTCCAACTGCCTAAGCATAATACATGAATAGGCCAAATAATCATATCACAATCATATCACAAATCATATACCGTCAATTCCAAAGGTTGTACAAGGAGTTGCAGACTCCAATGTACCAAAATGAGATGGGGTGTAGGAACACACACCAACCAATCACCAGATACAGATACAGATTCCCTAGGATGCATCCATACGCTCCCTGCAAAACAATATAGTACATATACTATCTCTAGGCTAAGCATACATACTCAGATAATCATAATGGCCAAAGTGCTATATAACATATACATAAATGGGAACTCCGGGGACTAATCACACTGCCCCAGATAGTGTCATGCCACCGGTGCCTCAATGACATGGACATGGTACCTCCATGGCTAGGAATACCGATACAGAAGCTGGGCAATACAAGAGCAATCATAATCATAATCATAATCATAATCATATCAAATACTGAACGGAAACATATCATATCAAATACTGAACTGAATCATATCAAACGGATAACCAACGAATATCAGAATGAGATAGCAAATCAAATATCAAAGCGAATATCAAAACGGATATCAATCAGATAACAGAACAAAAATCAATAGCAATAACGGATAACCATACCAATGAATGCCCTTACTAAAAAAGGACGGAATATTTGTACCTTAGCAAATGAACGAAAATGGAAATGAAATGATCACGAGAACAAGAGTCACTCCCTCCTCTGAGAATCTACATGAATTCGGATCATAAGTTATTTATTAACCCATTATTAAGCTTATATTCCGGTTTAACACTTGTAGCTATTCAGATTACTTATTTACGGTTTCTTGCTATTTAAAGAAGCTTTCCATAATTAGTAACTTTCCATATTTAGTAACTTAGGGTTACACTAATAATTAATCAAATTTAGGGTTTATAGGTACTTCCAAATCATGCATCACTTACTTAGGATATATTGGTGAATCTGGATCACATTCTTATAATTTTTAAGACCTGCCAATTAAGCTCCAAAAATTCCAAAATAATTACCTGTGATTGTCATATTAGTTTAGTATCTTCACAAATTTTTGTAGATTTTATTATCAAGTAGAAGTACTATTTCAAAAATCATCTTTCCAGACCTACCCAGAAAATTAACTGCAGATACACATAGAAAGTTTTCCTTTAATTAACACATTTTGACACTTCAGAAAAATCCAAAACAATTCCATGAACTCACACATAACTTAAATATCGCCTCAGTAAAAGGAGAGTTGTAGGATCGAGTGCTTCGAGCTTGATAGAGCTTGGTTAAACGAGAATCTCTAGGTGTAAGACTTGTGTTTATGCGGAAACTAAACAACAAGAATGTAAAGAAGAAAATATCTATGAAGACAATGATCCTCTATGGATCGGTTATGAACTAACAATGATGTTTATTGAATATTGTGAATCGATAAAGGTGTACAAAACTCATAGACGGGATGTTCCTTTTATACTAACAATAAACCCTAACCCTAACCCGTTATACAAGAAAACGTGTAAAGAGATAAACATGATCTCTTCTAAAAATAAATCTAACAAACATTCTAAACTTATGGAATAACAATTACTTAAACCCGCAGTAACAACTACTATCAGCAGAAACAAAAATAAACTATCGGCAGGAACCAACTGCAGCAGCAACAGATAACTATCAGCAGGAACCAGCTTCACTATCAGCAGCAATGAGAAATCTTTATTTCTCAGAGATCCTAACAATCCTCCCCTAATCTTGAAGTTGACTAGGTTAACTTGCAAGATTCCACTTGATAGAGCTTGAACTTCTCAGGCTTGAGGATTGCGATAAAGCAGTAGCAATAGTAAGTAACCAGCAGCAACAAACTTTAACTTCCAGCAGCAACTTCGATAGTTCAGCAGCAATAGGAAATGATCTTCAAAAGAATAAGCTGGTCACCATGTCATTCACTTGAGCTTGACTGCTACTAGGACAATATGTACATCAAATCACTTTAAGTTTCATACTATTCTCATCACTTCCAGGTGTGTTAACTCCTGTGAGAGGTGAATCATTGAAAATTAATGGATTTGATGTCTCTTTACCAATAGCCATCACTACTGGAGTAGCCAATGTTTAGGTGTGTTAGACCATGGTACATTGATAACCATCTGATTTTTAGTAAATCAGCAACTTTAAACGGATTTGAGTTGTCTTTACCTGTAGCCTTTTGCTCAGGACTAGCCAATTGTTGAGTTACAGCAAACCTTGGTGAATTGAATACCAAATATGGATACCAATTGTCTTTACCACAAACCATACTTTTGTGGACTAGCCAATTCTTTGGATCCCTTAAAGGGTTACATCTATGGCTAATTGAAAACCATTTCAACTCTCAGGAATGAACCATGGGTGAGTTGAAGTACCCTATAGCTTTGAACAAGCTATTACAGCTATCAACAGATTTGACAATCACACCAGAGCTGTACCCTCATGGTGAGTCAACTCTTTCTTGTTTGTGAGACATGGTGAGTTGAATACCATTTGATGTGTAGGTGTAAATACCAACACTGTACCTGCAAGGAGTTACTCAAAACCATCTTATTAGCACACAAAATATATAATTTTTTTTTTGGAACTAATAAAGATAAAGAGAAAAGAAACAACAAGAGAAACAAAGAAAATAACGAATGATACAACAGAAAACCTCCCCTTAGGCCAGAAAGCCTCCCCTCAAACTCAGTGCTTAAGGATTTACCATCCCAATATGGACCACCAAATGGTTAAACCTTGGTCCATCAAAAGCCTTGGTCAGCAGACCAGCCACATTGTCATCAGTATGAATCTTAATCACCTGAATAAGATGCTTCTCATAAGCATCTCGTATGAAATGGTGTCTTATCTCAATATGCTTTGTCCTTTGATGATAAACTGGATTTTTAACAATGCGCATAGTACTTTGATTATCAATGAAGATCTTAGTGTTCATAAAGTTGAACCCATAATCTAACAGCTGATTTTGCATCCAAAGAACCTGTCCACAACAGCTAGCAGCAGCAACATACTCTGCCTCAGTAGAAGATGTAGCCACTATAGTCTGCTTCTTGCACTGCCAAGAAACCAACCTTCTACCCAGAAACTGACAACCCCCAGTAGTTGACTTTCTATCAAAATTAGTACTAGCATAATCACTGTCACTATAAGCTTCCAACACAAAAGGAGAATCTTTTGGGTACCAAAGTCCCAACTTAGGCTGTCCTTTTAAATACTTGAAGATTCTCTTGACTGCATTTAAGTTAGAAGTCAAGGGTGTAACCTGATGTCTAGAACATGCACTGATAGCAAACATGATATCAGGTCTAGAAGCTGTCAAATACATGAGTGATCCAATCATAGACCTGTATAGATGAACATTAACAACAACATCAGGTTCATTATTGGATTTAGGCTTTGGAGGTTCAAATGGAGTTGTTGCAGTTTTCACATTTTCCATATCAAACTTATTAAGTATGTCATAAACATACTTCTCCTGGCAGATAAAGATCCCATCTGATTTCTGCTTAACCTGAAGACCCAAAAAGAAAGTCATTTCACCCATAACACTCATCTCAAATTCACTCTTCATCAATTCCTCAAATTCCCTGCACCAGGCTTCATTAGTAGAACCAAAGATGATATCATCTACATAAACTTGTACCAGAATGATATCTTTGAAGTTCTTCCTGATGAAAAGTGTTTTATCTATTGCCCCTCTTCTGTAACCATGTTTTAGCAAAAAGGCAGATAGCCTTGCATACCAAGCCCTTGGTGCTTGATGAAGACCATAAAGTGCTTTTACCACTTTGTAAACCAAATCAGGATTCTGAGGATCCACAAATCCCTTTGGTTGAGTGACATAAACCTCTTCTTCAATCCTTCCATACAAAAAGGCACTCTTCACATCCATCTGATACACCACAAACCCCATGAATGAGGCAAAAGCTAAGAACAATCTGATAGCTTCAACTCTTGCCACTGGTGCAAACACTTCATCATAATCAATCCCCTCTTCTTTTCTATGTCCTTGAGCCACCAACCTAGCTTTATTTCGAACCACAATTCCCCTAGCATCCCTTTTATTCTTGAGAATCCATTTAGTTCCAATAGCATGCTTTCCTGCAGGCAAAGGTACCAACATCCATACTTTCTGATTCTGGAACTGCTGCATTTCCTCTTGCATAGCCTCAACCCAATCAGAATTTTCAAGAGCTTGGGCTATACTACTTGGTTCAATTTGGGATAAGAAACAAGCATATAGGCAATGTAGATAATCAGTATGATTGCTTCTTAACTGATCCTGGATATAACTGAGAAAAGCAGATTCTCCAAACTTGGGTTGATGTATTTTGCTTCTTGTCTGAACAGGGAATTTAGATCTCCAAGGATCAAGGACTGAGGATGAACTGTATTGATCCTCTTGGTAACAATGGGATTGACATCAATTGTGGATGCCTGATTAGTAATGGAGGGGTTAAAGTCATCATCATATGAGGAAGAAGTGAAAATGCCTGTTCTGGATTGATGATGAGGATCTTCCAGCTTATCTCTTGAAGAGAATGAATTTCCAAGATCAGAAGGGATTGGAAATCTTTCAGGGGAGTTATCAATACCCAGAGAGTCAACAGGTGGAGTAGACACAGGAACACTAGGAGTGGAGACATCAGCAGAAACATTAGGAGAACCAGCTGGAACAGATGCACTACCAGCAGAATTGGTAGCACTACCAGCAGTATTGGTAGCATCAGCTGAAACATTAGCAGAATTCAGTTGCCTTCTAACTTCAGCTTCAGCATTTCTCAGAATCTCCTCTGTCTCTTTAGAAAACCCAGAACCAAACATTTCAGCAGCTTTCTTGGCATTAAACTCTTGTCTTTGAAGCCTAGCAAGATCTTCTGCAAAACTTGAATCACCTCCAGCCATATCAGAAGAATCTTTGAACTTTGAACCTGAAATGTTGTTAGAGGGAAAAGAAGGAACAACTATAGGTCGTTCATCACTCTCTGCATCAGAATCATCATCTGAGGTACCTGCATTGTTAGATTGAAAAACCTGTGTACCAACAGATTGATTTGCTTTGAATCTAGTATAACCTAAGGTATCTGTCAGATAATCTAGGTCAAAGAACCACTCTGGACCTGCACCCTGCAAATTAGGTTTATCCTCAAGATATCTTAAGTTGAGAGTCTCTTCTATCCTCTTAGTAGACAGGTTATATACCCTATAGGCTTTACTATGAGCAGAATACCCAACAATAAACCCTTCATCAGCCTTCCCATCAAACTTGCCTAGTTGATCACTAGTGTTCAATATAGTAACATGACATCCAAAAGGTTTAAGGTAACTAATGTTTGGAACCTTCCCAGACAAAAGCTCATAAGGTGTTTTATTATGAGGACTAGTAATAGATACCCTATTCAGCACATAACAAGCAGTGCAGACTGCTTCAGTCCAAAACATAGTAGGCATCTTAGAGTCAGCTAACATAGACCTAGCTGCTTCTATAAGGGTCCTATTTTTCCTTTCTGCAACCCCATTTTGTTGAGGAGTTCTGGCATTACTATAGTCCCTTTTTATCCCCTTACTCCCACAGAGTTCAATTAGATTAGAATTCTTAAACTCTGTTCCATTATCACACCTTATTGACTTAACCTTTTTATTTAGCTGATTTTCTATTAAGGTAATAAAGTCTCTAATAACTGGATAAGTTTCATCTTTAGTACCCTGATGCGTGCGATGTGTCGTTGCGGTTTAGCAGTATTAATGCCTACTCAAGTTTTAAATTTATATTTAGCCGACTTATCAATAACACACACACTTAACGAGCAGTGTACCCGGTCAGTATGAATATAATGGTAAGTAGAGTGTCGATCACTAAGAGTGGAACGTATTATCTATTCATTCTAATCAGTATTTTAATATTCTAAGTTAATTATACAACCTAATCTAACGCAAGGGGATCAGCCTGAGAGACTGGCACGTTTTGGTTGCAATTAAATAATAAACTAAACTAATGAGCACGAATCAGCGATAGGCACGTACGTACACAGATAAATACTCGAGACAATAAGAAGACCTGTCCTGATGATTAAGTAGATTGTCACTTGTTTTATTGATAGTTTTATATGAAGTGTATGTAATTAACCCTTTCTCGTTGGCCCTAATCTTATCAGCGAGAAATCCCTTAATGATTACTTATGTCTAAAAGTTATTCCTAAGTGATCAATTTAGTAACAACCGTGGGAGCCACATTCTCTTCCGTAGTCAAATGCGCAGGCCACTAATAAACACAGAGGTTATCAATGCACTAATAAGTAGTAACCAAAGACATCAACATATAAACTTTAATTGATGGGAAAGCAGTTTTAAGGGAGTGCAATCTTTCTCCTCACATTACACAAGCCACCAATCCTGATGAATTAAAGTTTACTAACACAATAAAACAAAACTACTTAATGAATTAAATACATGCAGGACCTTCTTACAGCTCTTGTATCTTCGTTCGGGTGTGTCTTGTGCTGCCTAATCGTCTGAGTTCGGCCTTAGGGTTTCTGTACTTCGGTCTTGTAAAACTGTCGAACTCTTTTCCTTCGTCTGACTTTGGGGTATTTATAGTTTCTGTCTGAGGGTAAGATGCGGCGCATCTAATAAGTAGATGCGGCGCATTGACTTAACTTCGCATGGGGTCCAAGATTAATATATTCAGGAATATTCGTACACCGCCAGAAGATGCGGCGTAACTCCATTTATAGATGCGGCGCATGTCCTCTTGTATCTTGGATCGTATCTTGTGAAATCTTGATAGTGATGCGCCGTATGTAATAAGCAAGATGCGGCGTATCTGGAGCAGAATGTCTTGATCTTGTACATTTCAGTAGACTCTTATCTTCTTGCTTGTTTTGCTCCATAATTAGTCCAAAATCGCCAAGTTTCACCAAATGCTTGTTTTTACCTGAGAATTACAAAAGTAAACGATTAAGTATCAATTCTCATAAATAATATAATAAAACAAGTCAAATAAATAGGATAAATGACGGTAATAAAATGTACTTATTTGAGTTCATCAAATATCCCCCCACTTGAACTTTACTTGTCTCCAAGTAAACCTTAGAATTAATCTTATGAAAATGTATCCTAAAAGATATTAGGATTTATTTTTATATTTAAGCATGTATTCATTTTCTGTCATAATCACACAACCAAACACTTAACGAATTAGAAGTAAAATAAAATAATTTGATAAAAGCAAATCTAATCGTTTAACTGTCCAGTCGTGACGAATATTCTATCATAAGCTTGGCAAGTATACACATCTCCCCCACTAAAGCCAAGGAATAGCAAGTCTAAAGCGGTAAAAAGGGTTTGTAGGCTTAAGGGTTAATCATTCTTCTTAATCTCTATCGATCTCAGATTCCAGAAAAGGCGACAAAATCACAAATACATGATCGAATCCATGAACACGATACTTGCAATTGCTCAAATCCTTAACTCGAATAGGCTAAAGATAGGACCAAGTAATCTTCACCAATAATATTATATCAAAAAGGGCGACAAAAACATAAATACATAGCCGAATCCACGACTACGATACTTAAGATTGCTCAAATCCCTAATCTCAATAAATCAAAGGTTTGGATAAAGAATAATATAGGGTATGGATAATATTTGGGATATCAATTGGTGTAAAATGAAAAATAAACAAAACAGATAAATTAAAATCCTAAGTGTGGTTAATCACAATCCCAACCATCCAATGAATAAGACTCATATCATAGAATAACTCACGCTTTAACACTTGAAACACACGCTTTAGGTAGACACGAATTATACTCAACAAGATCTTAATCAAAGAATAAACCTTAGTTGGTGTTCCCATAACTGTCAACTCCCATTCAATCCATAGATATAATATACAACAAATAGTGGTGATATCGACCACTTAACACAAAACTTTACATAAGTTGGTCAAAACAAACTTCCAAATCTTCCTTTTTTCTTTTTCTTTTCTATTTTTTTTCGATTTTTTTTTTTTTTTTTTTTTTTTTTTTTTTTTTTTTTTTTTTTTTTTTGAAACATAAACAAAGATGTGTAAAATTTCACCACATCACTATAATGATAATTCTGGATAATTTTTCCATACTTTTCATGACTTCAGAAATAACGGTAATAGTGAAAGTAGTAAACACACGAAAAATAAACTCAAAGATATACAATATTTACTTTCACTCCAATTGCATTGTGCAATTTCCCGACCTAACCAAAGATAATGAATTACGCACGCGAACACAGGTAATGTAAGGAAACACACTTTGCCTAAAGCAATTAACCAACCACGGATTTTAATCTACAGGGTAGGCTAAGGTGTAAGGGTGTAACGATACATTTTAACCATAGGTGTAAGAAACGAAAGGAATGGCTCTGAGTGTTTTTATAGGGGTATCTTACTCTAAAAGTGAGAGTAACAAAAGGGTTTATACGGGGGTTAACTAACCAGTGTAGTTAGCTAATAACATATAACATATAAAGGCTATTTGGGTGTAATCCTAGAAATTTACCAATTTAGACAAGTCATTCCAATTATATAAATAATACTTATTATGGTGGTCTCAAATAGTATACAAGCCAAGTTCTAAAGTTTACAAGTCACCGGCACACTCATAGATTTGTGAATTTTGAAAAATCACAATTTTTTTTGAAAATAACGTCATGTGTGCAGCTATGCAACTTAGACTTTAAACAAAAACATGCTAAAAAATTTTAAATTTTGATATATTAAGCACATTTTAAGCATAATTTTTGAAAAGTTTAGGACAAGTAAGTGTTCTAATTCTCCAATCCCCCCACTTAAGTTAAACAACGTCCTCGTTGTTTGTATAAAAGGTTAAAAACTGGAAAATAAAAGAATTAGAACAGAAAAACTCCCCTGAGATTTGCTCGGTATGATCCTCCATTAGTATAAGAGCAAAAATCATCTTTCTTGTGGATGAGAACGTTTAAGCTTCATATTTGATGTATCCACAGGAAATGCAGAAATCTATAATACCACCAAGACTTTAAAAACACCTAAGTTAAGAAAGGTTCAAACTTGCATAATACATTAGTAGTTAGTAAAAATAAAATGTAAAAATTAAAATAAAAATCATCAGGTCAGTCGATGCGCCGTATCTTATGGAAGAAGATACGCCGTATCGAGCCTGGAATAAATACGGATCAGAATAGAAGATGCGTCGCATCCTTAACCAGGTATGCGCCGCATTAAAATAAACTGATAAAAAGTTTTAAAGTCGAAAATAAAAAATGCAGAAAAATAAAGTAAGATATGACCAGTGCAGGAGATGCGTCGCATCTCAGAATTGAGATGCGCCGTATCTGCTGCGGGCCTGACTGACTCGACACAGAACAGAATAATAAAAATTTTCTCCGGGTTGTCTCCCGGTCAGCACTTGTCTTTATTCCAGAGTCTTCAAGTTAGACTCACGTTCAGCTCTTTAATATCGATCATTGAAGGAGTCGGAAACATCGCGCTCCCTCATCGCCAATTCAGTAATATTGAACACTCCTTGCTCGTCCTTAATTTCCACGCCGTTCTTCTTTAATATCTGTATAAACAAAGTTCTGTCCCTTTCGGGCAGAGATGACAAAATGATAGACGGGAAATTCTTATTATCATATAGGCATAAATAAGCAAGGTGGGGTGGTAGTTCAATAAACACATCATTATTCAAATTCGTTTTCTCAACTATTCTCCTACGTTTGTTAATTACTACGCAATCATACCACTCGTCATCAGAATCATTAACAATATTGCGTCTAAGTTCGTTGGGTACATTAAGGTCAATAAATTCCTCAAAGTTCTCATGATTAGGATTAGTTGAGTTGTTTTGAATCAATGTTTCTCCCATAAGCCTAGCTTCAAGATCGAGGTCCATACGCTCTCTTAATCCTAGCACATAGACACCTCTAATTATGCTTTTAACAGGATCTTGGCACTTATAGACTAGTTTATTATTCCCTACCCTTAATGAGATTTTTCTTTTAAACACATCAATCTTAGCATGGGCAGTAGACAAGAAAGGTCTTCCAAGGATTAAAGGAATCTTAACATCCTCGGGCATATCTAATATAACAAAGTCTACGGGGAAAACAAACTTCTTAATCTTAACTAGCACATTATTAGCAATCCCTTCAGGTCGTTTTACCGTTTTATCAGCCAATTCAATAAGTAACTTAGTTGGTGCTAATTTTCCTAGTCCTAGGGTAGTGAATGTCTTAAGGGGCATAACACTAACACTAGCTCCTAAGTCAGCTAACACATTATTGAAAGATATATTATTAATTGAACAAGGCAAAGTAAAACTTCCTGGGTCCTTTTCTTTATGAGGCAAGGCATGTAAGTCAGTTGCAGGGTTCTCTTCTTTCATTGTTGCCTTGATCTCCTCTTCAATCTTTGTCTTCTCTTTTAGTAGTCTCCTTAAACTGATTGAAGAATTAAAGAAAAATTCGGGCTTTGCACCATCATTACCATTCATCGATCTTCTAGGTATGTTAGGAGTGACTTCTTCAGTGGTGCTTATGGCCTTGCCATGGTCTCTTGGGTTGGTTTCAGTTGAGCTAGGTAGACTTCCGTATCCCCTTTCTTGAAGAACTTTGCTCATTTGACCAATTTGTTGTTCCAATGCTTTGATCGAAGCTCCTTGATTTCTTGTAATAGTATCCGTTGATGCTCGGATTTCTTTGATCATAGCAGTGTTTTCATCATGTCTTTTAGCAGCATCGGCCATAATCTGCTTTAGAGTGTCATCCAAAGTCTGCCTCCTTTCTTGATAAGCGGGATTGAAGTTGTTCTTTTGATAGAATCCCGGGGTGGCTTCCCTAAATCTTCCTGAAGGTCGGAATGGTTGTCCAAATTATGTGTAGTATGCTTCTTCAAACGTCTCACTTTCATTCTTATTCGGGCAATCTTTAGTGTAGTGAGGTCCTTCGCATTTTTCACATCCAACTTGGGCAGCATACACTTTTTCATCACGCTTCTTCATCTCTCTACTAATTTTATCCAATTGAGCTTGAATAGCAGCAAACCCGTCAAAATTAGTGCTGCTCTTAGATCTAGTAGAGGTCCCATCATGCCATTTTTGAGAATGATCAGCAGCTTCTTGGATAGCTTTCCTAGCATTGGCTGCACTCATTTGAGGCACAGCTCCTTTAGCATCCAAAATTTTTCTTGTAGGCACGTCCAATCCTTGATAAAACAATATTATCTCATGCATAGGGGTTAGATAGTGTTGAGGACATTTTATCAGTAAATCTTTAAATCGTTCCCAAGCTTGATAAAGAGTTTCATCAGGCTCTTGCTTGAAACTGTTGATAGCCTCCATCTTTTTAGCAGTCTTAGCAGGTGGACAATATCTCTTCAGGAATTTGCTCTTCAAATCTTCCCATGTAGTGATTGAACTAGCAGGTTCATTCCTTAGCCACTTGTTAGCAGCTCCTTTTAGCGAGATTGGAAAGATTCTTAGCATGAGTTGATCGTCAGTGACTCCTTCTGAAGTAAACAAATCCGCAATCTCGAGGACCTTTTCAACATGCTCATTAGCATCCACATGTTTCGATCCACTGAAAGCATTTTCTCTTAGCTCCTTGAGAAACTGACCCTTCAATTCAAACTTTGACTTATCATCAAACTTTGGTCTAGCAACTCCTGAAGTGTAATCAGCACGGGTACTGTTCATGTATTCCTCCATAGTTGTGTTTTCGCCCATTGTTTCTGTTTCTTCTTCCTCTTTCTCTTCAGAAAAGTAATCAAGCTCGAATGAACTTGAAGTATCAAAGCTTTTTGTGTTGAAAAGCCTTTTAAGCGAATGAAAGGCTCGTTCAGGATCGTCGAAAGGTTGAATCAAGTTCTCAGTTGAACTCCTGGTCATGCACTTCCTGAAATCAACACAAAAACATCAGTAGGGTATGCTCAAGAAAGTAATATATCAGAAAATCAACAACGAAAACGGAATACGAAAAATTAAAGTTACTGATATTTGCAGACGATGCGCCGTATCCAAAAAGTTGGATACGCCGTATCTTATAATCGTTTAAAATTTAATCAGTCTTTATTCAGAAAATAGATACGCCGCTTAGAAATTAGAATGCGCCGTATCAGTTTAATTATCAAAAATCGATATTTATTTAAAATTAAATGCGTCGTATTAACAAAAGTTAATGCGCCGTATTTTCGTTACGTTTCAAAATACAAGATTTTTGATTCAGAAGATACGCCGTATCGACAGAGATCGATGCGTCGTATCTGTTTAATAATTCGAAAACTGTTTTTAATTAAAATAATAGATGCGCCGTATCTGTAAAAACAGATGCGTCGTATCGCGTTATCGCTTAGAAAAAAAATTTCTTATTAAAAACAGATACGCCGTATCTTGGGGAAAGATGCGTCGTATCGAATTAATTAAACGCGTTGTATTTTATAAGAATTAAACGCAATACGCCGTATCTGAGAAATCAGATGCCCCGTATCGTTTGAATAAGCTCAGTACAACGATAGCAGAACACAGAAAATACGAAAAAATAAAAACAAATAAAAACAAACGAAAACAAACAAAAATAAAAGAAAACAAATAACACACAAAACAAAAAATATGCAAATAATACAATGAATGCAAATTAACCTAATATATAACAAAGTTAGCGGTTAGATTAAAAATTAAAACGAAAAACCTAATTAAAATACTAATCAAATTAACAGATAATAACAATTCACTCCCCGGCGGCGGCGCCAAAAAACTTGGTGCGTGCGATGTGTCGTTGCGGTTTAGCAGTATTAATGCCTACTCAAGTTTTAAATTTATATTTAGCCGACTTATCAATAACACACACACTTAACGAGCAGTGTACCCGGTCAGTATGAATATAATGGTAAGTAGAGTGTCGATCACTAAGAGTGGAACGTATTATCTAGTCATTCTAATCAGTATTTTAATATTCTAAGTTAATTATACAACCTAATCTAACGCAAGGGGGTTCAGCCTGAGAGACTGGCATGTTTTGGTTGCAATTAAATAATAAACTAAACTAATGAGCACGAATCAGCGATAGGCACGCACGTACACAGATAAATACTCGAGACAATAAGAAGACCTGTCCTGATGATTAAGTAGATTGTCACTTGTTTTATTGATAGTTTTATATGAAGTGTATGTAATTAACCCTTTCTCGTTGGCCCTAATCTTATCGGCGAGAAATCCTTTAATGATTACTTATGTCTAAAAGTTATTCCTAAGTGATCAATTTAGTAACAACCGTGGGAGCCACATTCTCTTCCGTAGTCAAATGCGCAGGCCACTAATAAACACAGAGGTTATCAATGCACTAATAAGTAGTAACCAAAGACATCAACATATAAACATTAATTGATGGGAAAGCAGTTTTAAGGGAGTGCAATCTTTCTCCTCACATTACACAAGCCACCAATCCTGATGAATTAAAGTTTACTAACACAATAAAACAAAACTACTTAATGAATTAAATACATGCAGGACCTTCTTACAGCTCTTGTATCTTCGTTCGGGTGTGTCTTGTGCTGCCTAATCGTCTGAGTTCGGCCTTAGGGTTTCTGTACTTCGGTCTTGTAAAACTGTCGAACTCTTTTCCTTCGTCTGACTTTGGGGTATTTATAGTTTCTGTCTGAGGGTAAGATGCGGCGCATCTAATAAGTAGATGCGGCGCATTGACTTAACTTCGCGTGGGGTCCAAGATTAATATATTCAGGAATATTCGTACACCGCCAGAAGATGCGGCGTAACTCCATTTATAGATGCGGCGCATGTCCTCTTGTATCTTGGATCGTATCTTGTGAAATCTTGATAGTGATGCGCCGTATGTAATAAGCAAGATGCGGCGTATCTGGAGCAGAATGTCTTGATCTTGTACATTTCAGTAGACTCTTATCTTCTTGCTTGTTTTGCTCCATAATTAGTCCAAAATTGCCAAGTTTCACCAAATGCTTTATTTTTACCTGAGAATTACAAAAGTAAACGATTAAGTATCAATTCTCACAGATAATATAATAAAACAAGTCAAATAAATAGGATAAATGACGGTAATAAAATGTACTTATTTGAGTTCATCATACCCAAAAAGAAAGTCCAAGAAAACCTGCTAAAATCATCTGTAATCACCAGACAGTAGTACTTGTGGTCAATACTTCTGATAGAGGTAGGGCCAAAGAGATCCATATGAAGAAGCTGCAGAGGCTGAATGATGGTGCTCACAACTGTGATTGCCTTGTATGAAGCTTTGTGTTGCTTTCCTTTGTTGCATGCAACACAATTTTGTTCATTGGAGAAGGTCTTGAGAGGGAGACCTTGGACCAAACCATTCTTAGCTAGCTTGTTAATGGTCTTGAAGTTCACATGAGCCATTCTTCTATGCCATTTATTAGATTCATCCACAGAAGCTTTTGCCCTCAAACAAGCAAGTGAACCCTCAGGCTGAACATCACTTAGATTGAAACTGTAAAGGTTGTAAGTCCTTGGAACTTTGAGTTCAACCTGACTTTCATCAGGCAACTTGAAGTCTTTGGACAACACAAAGCAATCAGTTTCAGTGAAGAGAACACTGTTCTTCTTGTCACAAATTTGTGAGACAGAGAACAAATTAAAGTTTTGGAGTTCCTTCACATAAAGCACATCTTCAAAGTCTAGCTTGGTTGTTTTGATAGTTCCCTTCCCAGTAATTATGCCATCTCCTCCTCCAAAGGTCACAGTTCCTCCATTTAAGGGCACAAAGTCATGCAGTCTCTCTAAATTTCCTGTCATACTCCTGGAACATCCACTGTCAACAATGCCAACATCTTTACTTCTAAAAAGAAATTCCTGATACAAAGAATACATTTACAACATTAGATACAAGGGAGACCCAAGCCATAGCTGACTTGAGCCTGCCTAGTGGATCAATAAGTATTAAACCATGGAGATTGATGAGATCCACCATTGTTCTTGGACCCCATTCTCATATATTGGTTATTGTTTCTCCAAGAACAACTTGCTGAGGACTTAACAGCAGTTTCCCATCTTGCCCCTCCCATGTGCATGGTGTCAAAATATACAGGTCTTATATCATTTTGAAAGTAAGTGCTAGTAGGCCTGTAGTAAGGTCTAGCAGCATTGCTTCTCCAACCAGCAGGATTGATCCTACCAGCTGGAACTGGATTACCATCAGCAACAGGCTTATCAGCAGGAATGGACTTGCCAGCAGCAACAGGCTTACCAGCAGGAACTGATTTGCCAGTAGCAACAGGCCTATAATAATTTTGAAAATAAGAGCTTGTAGGTCTGTTAAATGGTCGAGCAACATTCCTTTTCCAACCAGTAGAATTGGTTTGACCAGCTGGAACTGGCTTACCAGAAGGAACATGTGCGGGTCTAAAAGGCCTACCAGCAGTAATAGGTGCTGGTCGTTTTGCATTACTAGTAGAAAATGCATTTGCTCTAGGGACAAATGGGGGAATATTCTCAACATTTCTCCATACTGATCTAGGTTGTCGTTGTTCAGCACACACACCTATTTTACTCTCATAATAATTACAATCCTTAATGAGATGAGAGTAACTACCACAAACAAAACATGATTTCTTTTTAATCTTTTTGTTCTTTCCATGTCTTGTTTTATTACACACAAAAGTCTCACTACCAGTACTTGAAGGTGAACTAATTTTAACAGTATTAAGAGAACTTTTGTCAAAAGAGGCTATTTGAGAACTGGATTCATCATCAGTCACTTTTGTGGGTAAGTCATTAGGCCTGTGTGTAGCAGACTTATCACTTGAATCACATGTGATATTGTCATCAGAATTGGGTTGAGAGGATTTGTCACTGTTAGAACAAGAGACAAAGTCTTTAGTTTCATAGTCTGAAGTAGGCAAGTCAATGGACTTTTTGTGGGTAAGTCATTAGACTTGGGTTGAGAGGATTTGTCACTGTTACTTTTGTGGGTAAGTCATTAGGCCTGTGTGTAGCAGACTTATCACTTGAATCACATGTGATATTGTCATCAGACTTGGGTTGAGAGGATTTGTCACTGTTAGAACAAGAGACAAAGTCTTTAGTTTCACAGTCTGAAGTAGGCAAGTCAATGGACTTTTTGCCATAGGACCTATGTGATTCATCTAAGTCTATGTCAAGGTCTGAGTGGATAGGCACAGGTTTAAACACTCCTCTTATAGGAGGAGGAACAGCATGCAATTCTCCTTCCTTGACAAACTTAACAGGAATTTGATAGTCTACAGGTTCAGGGTCAAAAACACTATACTCATTAGGGTCATAAACTTGATCTGGCCCTATATAGTCTCCAAACCCTAAACCACGTTTTGTTCTGACAGACATAGAACTATCAATTAACTTGTTTAGGTTTTTAGATGTTTCTTTCCATTTATCAAACCTACCCAAGGTATTGTCTAGCTTAGTCTGCAAATCCTGTTTCTCTAACACCACCTTAGCTTTTTCTCTTTCAGAATGTTTGAACTCATTAGTGGTGTTTTTTAAATCTCTTTGTAATACCTTAATCTTTTTCTCATAAGCTAACTGATTCTTTTGGTACCAAACTTTTTGTTGTTCTAATGTTTTAACAGCATTTTTATAAGCCTTGAGTTCAACAAACAATTCATTATATTTAGGCTTCATTTCATCAAAATCTTTCTTAAGCAAAGCATATAAATCATGACAACCAAAACGACACTTTGGTACCTGAGATGGGAAGATACCCAGCATAGCGAATTCACCTTTTGTCTCATGTCCAGCAACCATTTCCCCAACTTGAGTGGCACATCTTTCCTCATTAGATTTAGCATTTCCTGTCCCGTCTTCCCTTGAGTCATAAGGTAGCAAGGCTCTAATCTTCATGACAAATGTCTCCAAAGAATCACCAGATCCGAATGAAGTCATTTTATGAGGGTTTAAGAGAATGTTTCAAAGGGGTTAACAGATTCCACCAGGCTCAAAAAATGTCAGACAAGAATTAATACAACTTGACTGATCAAACCCACGACAAACCACAAATCAATATCTCCAATCGACCAATAGCAAATTAATTCAAATTAGAAATCAATGACCCAGCAAGAGTCAACAACATCAGGTAGTGACCAAAACCTCTCTTGACCAATAATCTTCGAACAGTAACCCCAAAATTAAATCAATAGCAACAGCCTCAAAAATTCTTTATTACTATCACAATCGACAAAAACAGCGAATTGACCACACCAACAAATTAATTAAACGAGTCTCACAATTAAATATACACCAATCGACCAATTCAATATCCGAAGACGACAAAAACGTCAAATACCCAATCAGCAATTAATATCGAATTCTTTATATTCGACCAATCAATAATACCCTCACACCAGACAACGACAGCCAATTAATTCGAATAGTACGAGGTTTATTAATTCGTCCAATAAAATCTAACAAACAGCCGATCAGTTATGCCAAAAAAAAATGCGATTACCTCAGAAATTAAGATCTTCTTCTGTCGATCTAATCAAATCTTCTTCTTTATCAGAGATCCTCACCAGGCTCTGATACCACTTGTAGGATCGAGTGCTTCGAGCTTGATAGAGCTTGGTTAAATGAGAATCTCTAGGTGTAAGACTTGTGTTTATGCTGAAACTAAACAACAAGAATGTAAAGAAGAAAATATCTAAGAAGACAATGATCCTCTATGGATCGGTTATGAACTAACAATGATGTTTATTGAATATTGTGAATCGATAAAGGTGTACAAAACTCATAGACGGGATGTTCCTTTTATACTAACAATAAACCCTAACCCTAACCCGTCATACAAGAAAACGTGTAAAGAGATAAACATGATCTATTCTAAAAATAAATCTAACAAACATTCTAAACTTACGGAATAACAATTACTTAAACCCGCAGTAACAACTACTATCAGCAGAAACAAAAATAAACTATCGGCAGGAACCAACTGCAGCAGCAACAGATAACTATCAGTAGGAACCAGCTTCACTATAAGCAGCAATGAGAAATCTTTATTTCTCAGAGATCCTAACAAGAGTTGTTAAATCTTTGTGGTTTAAAAATTAAAAATAAAAAACATCGACTGATTTTCAGACTCAGATTCACAATTTTGACAAGTTATGTTCCAAAAATCAAAAAGCTTACTTACCGACCTCTAATTGTTATGAACCTTATATTTCCAAAAAGTAAACAAGTAGTACTTATGTTTAGACTAAAAAATCACTTAAACACACGTTGGCATCTTCAGTTTGGACACTCATCAATCCGACCCAAATTGTGCACAGATTTCAAGAGACACAAAAGGACTAATGAGACCAACACAAGACCAAAACGACCCAAGTCTTAATCAAACCATTACCACGCCTCTTACCCTTTTTAAACCAGTTTGTAAACATGTTTTAGACCTTATTTGTGCACCCCATAACTCACGCATAACCACACCATTTGACAGCAACCATACGACCCAATACATGAAATAACGAGGCACAACAAACCCTATTCTTAACCATATTCATATCTGATCACGCACTCACTTTTATACATGTTAACACATCATGCTAACACAGGTTTACACCCATGGTACACACATGACACAGAATTAACGAGCCAAATAATTACATGAAATCACACCAAACAAGCCCTAATCACATGCATTTATTGTGTATGCCCCTTTATTAAATATTCTAGGGTTTATCAAATTTAGAAGCATGCATAAGGGTCAGATTATAGTCGAAAAAAAGTAAGTCAAATCAGATCAGAACATAGGGTCAAATAGAACAGAAGACAACTGATCGAATACACTAGTTTTAAACACGTTTAGGTTATGATTTCATGTGTCGATTTCAATAGTGTTTTATGGATTAACGAACAGCCAATATAACAAACAAATTAGTACGCGTATCTAAACATATTACTGATTAGTTTTAGATGTTTCAGATCTGTATACAAGTGTATATGTCGAATGGATTAAAAGAAACAAGAGGTGATGTGATACCTTGCTGATTTTTAACGAGAACAAGAAAAGAAAAGAACAATAAACTCCTACGAATCACAAACCCTAATAACAACGAACCAACACCACAACAACGATCTTTGTACCCTACGAACGAACACCAACAGCAACAACCTTGGTCTTGAAAGAGAGAGAAGTAGCTGAACTTTTGTGTGTTTGTTTGTGTTTTGTCGTATGATAATAAGAGAGAGGGAAGAAGGAGAAAACGTATTATACTAAGGGATAAGAGGAGTGTGTAATGTAAATAAGGAAGGTAGTAATGTGAATTGATTAGGTTTTGATTGTGTCTGTTATTGAGCGTGATATATGGGCTAGAAATAAGGGGTTTTTATCTCTTTTTAATTAGTGAAATCGTATGGTACATTGACCAAAGAAACGTGTACAAGACTTAGATAATCAAGAAAGAATTTTGATATTGTAACAATCTCATATTAAGTATATCTTAGGTTAGTTTTATTTAATGTGTTAATATAACTTAACATATAGTTTAGCTTTATTACTAATCATTATCATAACTTTGGTAAAAATTCAAATTAGACGTAAAATTAGGAATTCAAAATTCAGGGTTTTACACAAAACAAAAAACAGCTTATACCAATCTTGAAAAAGAACGGGACGAGTTGAAAAAGGACTTTGCAAAGAAAGAAGATAAACTTTTGGACGAAATCATAGAGTCAGAACATATGATCGAAAAACTAGAAAACTTACTGGTTAAAACGGGTCATTCAAGTCAAACAATTCATATGATTACTAGTCAAACTGATCCGATTTACCATACAAAACCAAAAATGGCTCTAGGTAACAAAACTCCTTGCAATCTCAAGAAAGCTTAGCAAGAACAGAATGTTTTGTACAATGGAAATGTTATATATACCAAACATGATCCTCCTATTGTTCGTGATTATGTGGAAACAATAGAACTTGCTGAAGAGAGTCAAACCAAAATGAAACAAAAGAATCCAGACCAGAAATCAATTGATTACACAAAACTGAACAAACTTTGTGGAATTACTTTTATTCCACAAAAACAAACATCTGAGTTTTCCAAAAACCGAGGCATCTCAAAACTAGTTTCTAAACTATTAGTTGTTTTCAAATCTCTTTCCAAAATGGAACAGATGTCCTCAAACAACACTTTTAACACAAGTGCTGCCAGAGGATTTCTTGATGATATTAAAACCAGAATTGGGCAACTTCAAACGACTTTAGAATCTAAAATGAGACTAACTGAGAACAATTGGAATGCAACGGTTCATTTACAGTTGAAAAGATTCTTGAAAGTGAATTTGCTCCTCAAATTAATAACATTAATGCTCGAGTAATTCATTTTGAAAAAGCATTTTTAACTGAAATATTTGTCTTTGTCAAGGACCACAAATCCCTGATAAAGAAGGCTAATGAATCTATTGAGCAAATCAATGTTTTGGAAAATTTAGATGATTCTCTCTTAGAAGCGGTTATGTCCACTGATATTATGTCCATCATTTTACAAACATATTCTGTTGAAGACAATGAAAGACTGCGAGCTGAGACCTCTGAAATTGTTTCAAAATATGAAAATGCTCTTGTAAAACTTGAAAAGGAAAACGTGTCATATTTTAAACAACTTGATCGAAAAATTGAGGAATGAAAGTATGACAAACTGTCGTATGAGCGTGCGTATAAGGACATGAAAGCACAAAATGATCTTTTGAGAGCTCAGCTAGAAAGTCAAAAAGGGAACGGTGTGGATACTAAGTTTGCAAAACCATCGACTTCGGACAAACCAAATACTTCCAAACCGGTTGTTAAACCAAAAATGTCGATTTCTCAATCTGTTCCAAAAGTCGATGTGAACAATGATTTGACAAAACCAGTCACTCCATAACCCTTACAGAAACAAAAAGAAACAAATGTTGATAAAGGAAAATCGGTTGTTGAAAAACCAAAAGTGATAGCACCTTGCCTTTATAGGATTAGTCCCACTATTGCGTCTGCCTCCACATCTAAAACATATGGGACAAACGACAAGAGCGTAATAGATAATCCAAAAGAGTCTAGGAATGCTAAAACAACTTCTAAGGACAACAATATAAATCCTAATGCGTGTGCCTTACCTTCTACATGTTTAGAAAACACCTCTAGGAGCAGTAGACTACAGCCTAGGAGCAATACAAGGAACAATAGAATCTCGCCTGTCTCTAAGAGTAGATGCAAGAATAAAGTTGAAGAAGTAGAAGAACACCATAGGAATTTACCGCTTTGTAATAAGAGACATATGTCATCTGAATGTAATGTCAAAAGTATTGTTTCTAATGCATGTAATGATTCTGTTTGTTTAGTGTGCAAGAAATGTTTATCTAATGATATTTGTGATGATTATGTTTTTAAAACTGTGCCTGTTACGCCTGAACAGGAGAACGTTCCAAAAGGAACTAGTGCTAGATCTAGATTTATAGGAAGACTAATTGCACGATTTAGGTCAACCACTAGTAATCAAATGCCTAGGAACTATCTTAAGTATTATGTATGAAAACCAACGAGTAGAGAGTTCATACTCCAGAATGGAAAATTGAAAGCTGTTCAAATTGAACTAGTAGAAACTTTCTATGAGTGTGATCCAGATTTTAACCCCTAACCCCATGGAACAAATTCAAAATGGTTTCCAAATACAAACTCTTATGTTCTTCGCAGGTTATCGAAATATGTCTTTCGATTGTCGACTCGGGTTGCTCCAAGCACATGACCAGGAATCTAAAGCTGCTGATCAATTTTGGTTGGAAATTCATGGGAATTGTACTCTTTGGAAATGATCATGTAGCAGCTACTCTGGGTTATGGAGACCTTCAGTTTGGGAATTATTTGATCACTCGAGTGTACTACATTGAAGGGTTGGGACATAATTTGTTTTCAGTCGGATAGTTTTGTGATGCAGATTTAGAGGTTGCATTTAGGAGAAATACATGCTTCATTCGGAATTTGGAAGGCACTGATCTCTTAACTGGGAATTGTGGCACCAACTTATATGCTATCGACATCAACCAAGTGGCCTCTTCATCACCAATTTGTCTTATGACAAGAGCATGCGGAATAAAGTCCTGGCTGTGGCATAGAAGATTATCCCATCTCAATTTCTATAACATCAACAAACTTACCAAAGACAATATCGGCACCGGACTTCATAAGTTCAAATACACCAAGGATCACTTATGTCCATCATGCGAACAAGGAAAAAACAAAATTTACATATGTTTCACATGGACTTATGTGGCCCAATGAGAGTTGAAAGTATAAATGGGAAGAATTATATTCTTGTTATCATCGATGACTATTCAAGATATACATGGGTTAAGTTTCTGAGGTCAAAAGAGGAAGCACCAGGCATCATCATCACCTTTCTGAAACGTATTCAAGTCCTACTTCAAGCTCCAGTAAGGATTGTAAGAACAGACAACGGCACATAATTCACTAATCAGGAGTTAAGAACTTATTTTGAAGATGCTGGAATCACACATTAGACATCCGTTGTTAGAACTCCACAGCAAAATGGGGTAGTTGAAAGAAGAAATCGAACTCTTGTGGAAGCTGCTCGCACTATGCTGATCTATTCTAGTGTACCACTATTCTTATGTGCTGATACTGTTGCCACCGCTTGTTTCACACAAAACCGTTCCCTAAT
The DNA here is from genome assembly GCA_021014915.2 of Artemisia tridentata subsp. tridentata. Lineage (NCBI taxonomy): Eukaryota > Viridiplantae > Streptophyta > Magnoliopsida > Asterales > Asteraceae > Artemisia > Artemisia tridentata. The sequence goes on from CP139505.1 coordinate 76,353,133, forward strand.
CCATCCAAGATTCAATAAAACACCATATGAGCTAGTGAACAATCGGAAACCCGATATCTCTTACCTTCACATGTTTGGCGCTTTGTACTATCCAACGAATGACAGAGAAGATCTAAGGAAGCAGAAAGCTAAGGGTGATTTTGGAATCTTCATTGGATACTCAGAAAACTCGAGGGCATTCCGGGTGTATAATAGAAGAATAAAAAGGATAATGGAGACGATGAATGTGAAGTTTGACGAGATTTCAAAATGGCTTCTTAGAGACTTGCTCTAGAACCCGTGCTTAATCTGATGGCGTCTAATCAAAACAGATTAGGACCCGCACCAAACCCGCAGACTTCTGGACACATTAGTTCAGGACTCATACCTCAAGGAGCTCAATCAACAACCACTGACAAACCTTCAGAACAAGAACTGGAAAATTTCTTCGAGTTAATGTTTAATGAATACTATGGTGGAACTTTGAAAAATGCATCACAAAAACATTCCGCTGCACCTGCTCAAAACCATCAACCACCACCACCACCACAACACTCATACATCTACTCCAGCAACTCCAGTATTTGAAATTGTTCTACCAAGAGTTGATGAGCAAAACCAAAGTACACCACTTCAAGAAGAAACAACACATAACCAAAACGATGCTGCGTTAGAAGAAGAAGTATTCGAAAACCCGTTTGCTACGGATTCGGCTGAATCATCTTCAAGGTTACAAGAACCATCTAACATGCATACGTTAAACCCAAGGTACCCTTCTACACTCCAATGGACAAAAGACCATCCAATAGAACAAGTTATTGGTGAACCTTCAAGGCCAGTTCAGACAACTTGCCACATACCCCGAAATGTGCATCTACATTTGCTCAATAAGCCTTAAAGAACCAAAGAACATTTGGGAAGCAATGGCAGAAAATGCATGGATAGAAGCGATGCAGGAGGAACTTCTTCAATACCAGTTACATGATAGTTGGGAATTAGTTCCAAGACCAATTGACAAACTTGTCATTGATCTCAAATGGTTATGGAAGAACAAAAAGGATGAAGAAATGACTGTAATTCGCAACAAAGCTCGTCTCGTGGCTAAAGGATTCCGACAGGAAGGAGGAATAGATTTTGAAGAATCATTCGTGCCAGTGGCAAGACTTGAAGCAGTCAGGATTTTCTTAGCCTATGCAGCTCACAAAAATATCACTGTATATCAAATGGACATCAAGACTGCGTTCTTGAATGGAACTCTTAACGAAGAAGTGTATGTGAGTCAACAAGAAGGATTCATTGACATGGTGTTGGAGTATGCTCTTGTCATAATAAATAATTATATGGCTAGACATATGTGAGCATATGGGGTCACACACTTATACACAGAGACATCATTTTATAGATTGTAATTATCATATTTACAATATATAAATGACTACGTAACTCGGGATCTATAATGGGCCATTAAATACTAAGTTAGACTTGGCGTTTTTGGATTGGACCAACAATGGGCAAGCCCATTGTGGGCCCTTCATATGGCCGGCCTATGGAGGGGGTATGGAGGGGTTTATGGAGTTTTCCTAGGTGCTAAGTGTAACATGCATATTGATAGAATCAATCACCAATTAATGATATCAATTAGCATTTACCACTTACCACATTATAGGAGAATTTCTCTCCCCTTTTCTCCCTCTTAACTCACGACACACAACCCTCCCCCTCTTAGGGGTTTGTGTTTTTCATCCCACTTTGCATAAATCTATTGTAATGTGTTGCAAGGATTAAGGTTACAAGTCAAGAGTAGCAACAACTTGGTGATCAAGGACGTGTAGTGTGTAACACTCTTAGAAGGGATCGACCTTATTGATCCCTTGGGTTTCTCAACTCCATCTTGGTGATATTGGTGTGTTGGTGAATCCGTGATCACGCTTCAAAGGTATAATTGTTATATTTATTTATTTGATTGATCATATGGCTATATGGATCCATCTCTAGGTGATGTATCCACTGCATTTATTTGTTTAATATGTTTATCTATATTCAACATCACCTATAGTGGTATCACGAGCCATCATATATGTGCCATATGATTATCGAGTATGCATAAAAATGGCTAAAACGGGTGTTTTTTTTATGATTTATGAAACCACAATTAAAACAGTCCCTAGTACTCCATTTTCTCACAAATGTCGACCCTTAAGAGGTCTTAAGATCTGTAATTTTTGACCTCATATCCATTTGTTACGCATATGTTAATTGGTTTACTTGTCGGGTACACGTAAAATGGCCTAAAATGCATTATTTTGATCGATTTGTGAAACGATTTCAAAACAACCCCTATGGCTTAATTTTCTATGGTAAATGTTAATTAGAAGGTCCTAATATCAATGGGTTTTGAACTTAAGGCCATTTGACACGAGTACCATACGGGTTTTCAATTCTAGTTAATTAATTTATTCGTTTCGTTGGCTAATTATTTAATTCTTTTAGTAATTGTATCCATGGAAAATACATGCATGTTTTTCCATGGAGTTAGCCAACACCTTGTTTTGTTCATAATATTATTGTATTATTATGTGATATGCAAAGCCGATGAAAACCTAGACCCTTGTGCATGTGCTGTTGTGATTTGTCGTTAATTTCATGTTTTGGTGGTTGCCATTGTTTCAGTTTTATGTAATCAATTTCATTTTGGTTTGCCATTGTTTGGGCATTTTTACAGTAGATAGGAAGTAGATTAGTTGTATTTTACTTCATATATATTGTAACCGAAGCTTGATTGGAATGGCAAAAGAGTGAAAGACATTAAAGCGAAGAATGGCTGCTGGAACATGCTGCAGTAAAACGTAGTTTCGAGGAGATTGGTAAGGAGTTATGGGCTGAAATTTTTTGTGCAGGACAAGACATGGGCCTACAACTTTGCTGTTTGGACCTAAGAGTGGGGAAGACTCCTTCTAGGCATTTTGGGCCTCCCAATACAGAAATTCTGGGCTGACAAAATCACTGTTTCATGTGCATAATAGGCCTCTACTTCCTCTTGATTGTCTTGGAGCAAGTGGGAGCCCTCCGTATGGTTGTGTGTCCCTAGTTGACCCTTGGCTCTCGTGATGGCTAACGATACGAGCATAGGATTTTCATCAGTTGAGGCTTTGCATATTGCGGTGTGTGTTTGTTTGTTTGCTTTTATATATGCTATGATTGTATGTAAAATGCAAATTGTTTTCTAAAAATTTGAAATGAAACACAAACCAAAATTCTTTAAACTAAGTCTTATGATTTAGTTTAACTAAGTTTAAATATGGATTTGAAACTTAAAATCATTGTTTTCTAAATAACACTTAAACTAGTTAAGCTCGTTTATTTATTTATTGCATTGTCCAAACTAAATTATAATCCACTTAGGATTAATATTAGTCTTGAAAATGGACAACTCGACACACATTAAAACAATGATTAGACTTAAGTTAAGAAGAGTTTTTAACATAATGATTAGACTTAAGTTAAGAAGAGTTTTTAACTTGTGCTACGAAGAATGAATGCATGCTTCTTTCGTACACTTTTTTGATTCACATCAAATATTTTACCCGTCAAAATTTAAGTCATGCCGTCCAATCGTTGAGAACACTTGCAATTACCTTTTGCCTATGCGTGGGACCTAGGTTTAATTGTAACCCAAGGTGACTATTCTCTATGCGTGGGACCTAGATATATTCTTACACGTTCTCAAATTGGATGACTTAATCGAGTTAAGCGGTGAGACCTTGACACGAGGCAAAGATGGGACTAAACATGCCTACATGACACTAGTTGTTTGACACTAGATGCCATGAGTCCCATAAGGATCTAAGAGTTGTACGTGTAATACAATTGGTGATCGTCACCTACCAATTGAATCTACTATTGCTAGCAGATCAACTGATGTGATAGTAGAAGCACAATGTGGATCTTAGCCTTTTTGTAAATTAATTGTTTTAAATTGTAAACATGGGGTAGTTAAATTACAAAAAGGATAATTATCGAAAATACTAAAAATGAACTTTGTAAATTCAATTAATGAATTAATGCAACACAAACCGTAAACAAGAGTTTGTTCTTTTCTTGTTAAAAGAACAAACTAAGTCATTCCTTCCTTGTAAGAAAGAGACTTGTTCCTATCCTTTTTCTTTATGAAGAAAAGCCATAATAGGAATATTTGAATTTTCCTAATTCTAATGAAACTCAAAGAACACCTACTCAAGAAATTGTGATGTCTTGTAAAAGTCAAAATGGATAACTGTGGTTACATATCTTATTCTTTCAAGGTTGTTTTATAACCCTAGTTTCGGTTTCGAAACCTTGAAGAAATATAAGACATTTGGATAACTACAGAACACGTCTTCTATAGCTACCAAACTAAAATGAGTTTGAATAATTAGAAGATGGAAATATCACTAAACCGCAAAGTGGTAAAGGCAATTACTAGCATGATTATATAGAAGTTTGTCTTAACCCAATAAACCTACTAAGGTCCTACATACCCTTGTGGTAAAGTAGACCAATTATGGAGGAATGCATGCCTATTTTCAAGTTAAAATACCAATGAAGGCTAGCCCATCATCTATATTTAGAACTTGATGCACTTCCTTGAATACCTAAGTACATGTTTACTAGTCAAAGTTACTCACATTAGCAATAATGTGTAGATATTCAAAGAAAGAAGGAAAGTATCCAATCGCCACTCGCTCTCCACTGGTGACGAAACACATGAAATATTGTCTAATCCAGTGGGAGCTACGTGATTATATTACTGGTTACGAAACACATGTAATGTTGTCTAATCCAGTGGGAGCTGTAAGCTTCATTACCTTGCAAGTTGCCCATCTTATTTCCAGATTGTCTTGAAATAATACATTACTTTCCACATGTTAAGCATCATAGTTTATATAAGAACCATTGCATAAATTTTATAAGATAACTTGTCGCGTTCCTGATGTTGATTCCAGAAATGTTATCTAAAAATTGTTATGCATGATTCATCATTAAAATGATAAAGTTCTACATATCTATATTTTGATTTTGACCCAAAAAAAATCATATATTATCTTAGAAATTGTCATATTGCGCATACAAACAAACGAGCGTAGTGTTGTTTGTATACTCTCATGATGTTGTGCCATGCACAAGCGGGAGAGAAATCTTAATTGTCTGCAAGGTACAACATATAACAATATGACTAATGGTTTTTCTTGACTGCAAGGTAAGAAACTAAGATTTACTAGGACTTCTACACATAAAATGTATGTTGCCCTAATTAGAACAAATATCAAGATAACATGAAAAGCTACTTCAACATATTCACTGAATTGTTTAGTAAATATGATTATGTTTTCTTGTAAAGTCATAATCATGAAGTATGAAATTAACTTGAATTTACTATTGAGGCCAAGAGTCGGCGCTCGTAATTACTTTAGTTGAATATGTATAGGTCTCTTGTAAAGACACAAACATCAATTCCGTTAATTGTTGAAAGACTTATAACATAAGGTAAGATGTTGATTTGTTATGTCTTCTTGTTAAGACATGTACACTTACGACGTATAGTAAAATATTAAATATTTATGTTTTCTAGTCAAAACATGCACATGAAGTAAAGTATGCAGTAGGCTAAAATTACTATTGATGCCATCTGGTTTGACTTGGTTGGCAGATATGTAAGCCAAAAGGTATAAGTTCATCTAATGAGTTGTGTGATAGTCTCACAACATCAGTCCTCATGGAATACCACAACTTTATGGTATGTCCATCATGGAAAATCAAACACTATTGATATTGTTTGATCTTTGATGACTTAAACTGTTTTACCTCCAAAGCTATCAAGGTTAGAAAATTAGATGTATCATGTGTACACTAAATATGGTTCCAACCCAGAAGGAATTTAAGACACCATCATGTTATGGAATGGGATGAATCCCATTATGTCTTGATTAAAGTTCTGAATTTGTTAAATACCTAGAGTAAGTAATTAACAAACTTGAGTCAAGAACTAACTATGTATTTTGGATGTCCTAATTGAGAACAATTTATTGTTACTCAAGATGCTGAGTATCTGGAGATTAGTCTCTACTTGCAAAAGCAAGTGGGAGCACCATTAGACCTTGAAGTTATTCAAGAACTAAATACACAACCTTTCGAGTACACTTGCTAATATCATTATAAGGTTGAGCATACATATGTTAAACCATAAAATGATAACCCTCATAGATCCGCAAGGATACCTCTTGCACCTGAATGATATAGTTGTTGTATCAATGCTAGGGGATATAAGTTAGAGGGTCATTGTGAACCTGCTAACTAGAGAAATGCATTATCAGATCTTGTATCTGATGAATAGCTCAAAACTATGAATGTTAAGATGCAGTCCTTGAAAGACAATCACTCATGGAGCTTGATTGATCTCTTACCAATCAGTTAGACTGTGAGGTTAAGAATGAGTTTCTTGATAAGAAGACTCAAAAGGAAAAACATGTACACACATTTAATGCACGCGTAGTAAAAGGAGTTCACTCATACTCAAGAAATTGACTATGATTGAATCTTCCTACTACAAACATTAAATGTATAAAGATGATTAAAATTGTCATACATGTTTTCATGTAAATAAATATGACAATAGGATATCAAAAAACTTTTCTTGTTGATTACCTTTGCGAGGACGATGAGTAATCAAAAGGGTTTATTAATTCATATAATCTTTATTATGTATACAAGATAAAAGAATCCATGTGTGGATTAGATCATGCATCTAGGAGCAGAGATCTTAAGTTAATTATAAAATCATTAATTGATTTTGATTAATAAGATTACTCCTAAGTACACTGAGAGCAAGTTGGAACACTGTATTTATTTTCTTAAATCTCATATGTCATTAACATATTAGAAACAATATTCCATCTAAGCTAGACTTTAATCCTTAACTTGGAATGAAGTTTCTCTCTAAGGGATTTATAAAATAAGACATACAACCTTGTTATATATATGTTTATTAGAATAAACATAACTGGTTATTAAGTCTAAACACATATGACAAGTTATTGAGGGGAGTCTCAATGATCAATATCACTTGATGAGATTGAACACATGAATGAAACCTTAAGTTTAACTGAAAGATTCATTATGTAAGTCGTATTATGCATTGGACTATTTACATCATTTGCATGAATACAAGATGAGTTGATAACAACAAATATCTAATTGAAAGTCATTAGATAATTGTTAAACGAACATTATAATGGACCTACAAAGGACCAAAGATATGTTCAAACATTTACGGATATTTGAGGAGCTCTGTTTTGTTTGCATACACTAATGCTTATTTAATTGAGATGATACTCAACCCTAGTCGTTGTAGGATGTCATCATGAATGATGAAATTGCTGACTAGATGTGCTCGACTGAGAGCATTAATGCGCTATACATTAAAAGAATAAGAATATTTTACAGTTTGAGAAACTATTCAGATGATTGTCTAATGTAGGTGTTTTGCTAGCTTCAAACACCCTATGGAATGTATTGTTGCAATACTCGTCTTGTACTTGAATGCACACATACAGAGGACAATCATCATTCAAACCTTTCATGAGTTTTGAAACAAGTATTCTCAAAGTTCACTCAGATGACTACTTGTTGTCTTGTACAACATAATTTGATCATGGTGCGAACATCGGATTCCGACCTATGAGTAGTCTTATGCATATATTGTTTTAGTATTTGGATAATGGAACTGTAAGCAGTCGTATTATATAATGAATCAATATACCTGGTATGATCGTCTTCATTTATACTACTGTGTTCTATATTTGCATGTTTAATCCATGAATAATTTATTTATTCTAAAATTGTCCATTGCCGGTTGACGATACATGAGTATCATCGAATTAAGGCAAATGTGAGTGTGTTGGTGATATTTATTAAGAATATATATTAATTGATGATTCCACCAAACTCACATGTTGTTCATTGTGATGAACATTGGACTGAACCAACCTACGAGTATTCGCAGCATGGATCGTCGTCAGTAGTGAATCTCGCAAGTGGTTATGTCTCTTATCCTTAGACTTGAGATGCAAGTAGGTCTTGCATGCGTGGAATTTCATTCCTTGATATGGTTAAACGCTGTCCTGAATAAGGTAGTTATAAAAACCATCTTCAGGGGTGATATGAAACACATGAATGACACGTGCAGTCAAAATAGGATTTGTTCCTCCACATGTTATGGAGTTAGATACTATTGGGCCCCTCGATGAATTGGACAGATGTTTGTATGGCCGTACCCAAATGAGATTAAGATGAATCTTGATCCACTTGGTAATCTTGTTCAATATCTATATCGAGGAACATAATAGTTGAACAATTAGAATGACATTTGATCCGTGTCAAATATTCAACATGGTATCCGTAACAAAAGGATGGATGACATATAAACCTATTTAAAATGAGACGTTTAAGAAACTATTCTCACGTATTTCTAGGGGCATTAGCGTGTTGCTAGATGCTAACCTTTGCTTGTATAATTACCTGATTATTATGACGTCGCAAGTGGGAGCTGTTGGAGTATGCTCGTGTCATAATAAATAATTATATGGCTAGACATATGTGAGCCTATGGGGTCACATACTTATACACATAGACATCATTTTATAGATTGTAATTATCGTATTTACAATATATAAATGACTACGTAACTCGGGATCTATAACGGGCCATTAAATACTAAGTTAGACTTAGCATTTTTGGATTGGACCAACAATGGGCAAGCCCATTGTGGGCGCTTGATATGGCTGGCCTATGGAGGGGGTATGGAGGGGTTTATGGAGTTTTCCTAGGTGCTAATTGTAACATGCATATTGATAGAATCAATCACCAATTAATGATATCAATTAGCATTTACCACTTACCACATTATAGGAGAATTTCTCTCCCCTTTTCTCCCTCTTAACTCACGACACAAAACCCTCCCCCTCTTAGGGGTTTGTATTTTTCATCCCACTTTGCATAAATCTATTGTAGGTGTTGCAAGGATTAAGGCTACAAGTCAAGACTAGCATCTATTTGGTGATCATGGACGTGTAGTGTGTAACACTCTTAGAAAGGATCGACCTTATTGATCCTTTGGGTTTCTCAACTCCATCTTGGTGATATTGGTGTGTTGGTGAATCCGTGATCATGCTTCAAAGGTATAATTTCTATATTTATTTATTTGATTGATCATATGGCTATATGGATCCGTCTCTAGGTGATGTATCCGTTGCGTTTATTTGTTTAATATGTTTATCTATATTCAACATCACCTATACAAGGAACATCCAGACTACGTCTACAAGCTAAAGAAAGCTATTTATGGTTTAAAACAAGCTCCAAGAGCGTGGTATGATGAACTATCATCTTTCCCGATCAAAAACAATTTCACCAAAGGAACTGTTGATTCTACCTTGTTTACAAGAAAATACAAAGATGGCATTTTGATTGTTCAGATTTACGTGGACGAAATTATCTTTGGGTCCACTAATCCGAATCATTCAAAACATTTTGAAAATCTCATGAAAAGCAAATTAGAAATGTCCATGATGGGGGAATTTAAATTCTTTCTTGGTTTACAAATACACCAATCCCCTCGTGGTATTTTTATTAATCAAGCTAAATATACAATTGAGATTTTGAAAAAACAGGTATGGAAAATTGTGACTCTGTTGGTACACCAATGGTCACTTCACCAAAAATCGATTCTGACTTATTTGGGAAACCAATTGATCCGAAGAAATATCGGAGCATGATTGGTTCTCTCATGTGCCTTACTGCTAGTCGACCCGATATTCATTTTTTTGTTTGCTTATTAGCACAGTTTCAGGCAAGGCCTACCGAACTTCACCTCCAAGAGGTCAAACGGATCTTTCGGTACCTACGAAGAACCATTAACATGGGACTTTGGTATTCGAAGGATTCCGAGTTCAAACTAATAGCATTTTCAGATGCCGATCACGCAGGGTGTCAAGTTACAGCAAAAAGCACATCAGGAGGAACACAATTTTTGGGTAAAAAGCTAGTAGGCTGGTCATCAAGGAAACAAGATTGTATTGCATTATCAACCGAAGAAGCCGAGTATGTATCTCTATCTATGTGTTGTGCCCAAGTTCTATGGATGAGGACACAACTCACAGATTATGGCTTTACTTTCGATAGAATACCTTTGTATTGTGACTCGAAAAGTGCCATAGCCATCTGTGTACAACACTCGAAGACGAGGCATATTAGAGTCCGCTATCACTTCATCAAAGAGCACGTAGAAGAGGGTTCTGTTGAATTATTTTCATGAAGACGGATTACCAACTCGCCGATCTATTTACTAAAGCCCTTCCAAAAGATAGGTTTGATGATTTAGTTCGACGAATTGGGATGCGAAGCCTAACTCCTGAGGAGCTAGAACGTCTTCTCGAATCTTCTTGAAAATATCTTTCAAAATGCTTCGCTGTATATATTTTTTGAAAAACAAAATACAAAATTTGAAAAACCAACAAAAACAAAATACAAAAATATAAAATTTAAAAAAAAAAATCCAAAAACATTAGAAAATTTTCAAAAATACAAAAACAATATAAAACGAAAAATCCAAAAATATTCTTCTCACGACATGTCTCTCGTATAATCGATATTCTGTACGTATCTAGAAATGTCATTCAACAATGATACGGACATGTACAATGCTTGAGTGTGAGTTCACTAAAATGTTTTCTAAAACATGTCGTTTCTAAAAATTTCTTCACAATGGCTTTCGTATACTTAGTACGAAACCCGGACTTAAATGACGACTTCTGATCATTTCAGATCAGGACTCGTATTTTCAAAGATGAAATCTTTTTCAAAATGTTCGAGTATAAACAAACGAAAAGATTTCAAACAAAAACTCGTTTTCCCAAAAAGACATGTGTACATTTCAGTACATAACTCGAACTTCAAAAAGATAACTCCCTCCAAACCCTTAATTGATTTTAAAATTTCTGTTTGAAATACGCTTTCATTAAGGGGGAGTATAAAAACAAAAATGTTCCGATTTCATGCAAAAACAAATCCGTCTATCTCTCCAAAAGTCTTTCTCTTAATCAGTCGATATCAAAAATATCACGAATATGCTATTTTTGAGGGGGAGAAGACATGAATAAAATGTGATCAAAAATGTTTAAAGATCGTTGTTGAATCTCAAAAGAGCTCGACTCAGATATTAAAAATGAATTGACGAAGCCTAAATGTTAGTAATCGAAAAGACTTGTCCTGGACGTGTAATAATTTCAAGCTAGTCTAACTAGTGATGCAAGCGTGTCTCGAATAGGACTTGTCTAAGTAGAATGTACCGTCGCGAGAGACTTTCTTTGAAGTTGAGCAGGACGGGTAATAATTTCAAGCTAGTCTAACTAGTGATGTAAGCGTGTCTCGAATCGGTCATGTTTACTGAAAATTGATCAATTCAAAAGTGCGAACTCTACCCAACATGTGTAAATCTATCTTAAAACGCATAAGCACATGTGAAGGGGGAGTATTTCAGAAAATGTAAAACTCTCGAAGTGTTAACAAAATGTGCTTTATAATCATAAACACTTTGAGAGAATTTTCACAAAAGGTTTTATGGCATGTGATCAATTAACCTAGGATAATCATGAAGTAATAAGGTGATTATGGTTAGGTTTATGTCCTATGATCCGCCAGAGCCGGAGGGAGCTACCCAAGGACAATTTCCATTAGAATAAAATTAGAAGTACTTAGGTATGATTGAAAAAAGGAGTTAAGTGGTGAAAGGAGAAAAAGGGGTTGAAGAATTAAAAATAAAAGTTTATGAAAGGTTGAAAAGAAATAGCCCTCCATGAAAACTTTGGGCAGAAACCGGGTCAATACATCTGATATCGGTTATCACAAAGATGATATTGGTATTGAAGACAAGACGTCATGGACCCAGTGATGCACTGCACAACCCTCCTAGCCACTCAAGTATCTCTTAAAAGATATTTGTTTCTTTATCACGGAGAACCTTGCATAAACTATCGACCTCTCACTTTGAGATGTGTTGATATTGAAAAGGTGGCACTCTGCTCCATGCCTCTGACTACTAAACCAAAACGCATGTAATCGAGTCTAGAGCCATGAGATTCATCAAAAGATCTCGTAGGATACCCATCCTATGCATAAACTTGTGTTCGCCAAAAAGGACACAAGTTGTATAAGAGACTTTATGAGATCTTCGGATCTTGCCTTACATATTATGGTGGTTACTTTATGTTCCAAACGGTCTACAGTCATGGAGTGATACTTCGGTATACTTCAGCGGCTCACCTGAATTGTGGGTATACTTCGGTATATCTGTTGTAAGCCTTCTTGAGGTATCTAATTCAGGAACAGCCTTTGTAAGGATTAGAGAGGGTTTTCACACTATGCTGTTAATTCTCTCGAAGTCTGAGCTTGTAAGTGCTGGAAATCCCGCCAAGGAGATTCCTTTCACGAATCGAGTCCTTAAGACTGGGTCGTTATGTGGATTTATCCAATGTAATGATAACTGTCCCAAATGGGATTCGGACGGCTGATATGCCCGACAAAGGTGAATGAAATCTAGACATTCATCAGTAAAACAATCGTAGCGGTCTATTCTCTAAGAAAAGTCCACGATGATTGATTAGTGATTTCAACTAACATTTTTATGCATGGTACTGATGAAAGTCCCCTTGGAGAAAGACCGCACACCATCATTTCATATATCAAACATCTTCACCTCCACATACTGATACTTGTGAAGTCCATCTTCAACAAGCTCAAGTGAAGAACGTTCTAGACAAAGAGATCAATTAAAGACAATGAGTTACATAAAAGTCAAAGAGCTAATCAAGAAGTAAAGAACAAGTTCATGAATCAATTGAGGAAGACACAAGTATGAAGTTCAAAGTCTTATTAAGAAGTATGAGTATGTTGCAAAGACGACACATCAAACCTATGAAGATGTTGATCAAAGGCAAGAAAGATCAAAAGACGTTACTTCAAAGATCACAAAGCATGAAGGAACAAAGAATCAAGACTATTCTATGACAACACACAAAGTTCAAGACCAATAAGATAGAAGTCCTAATCACGTGGAGCATCATTTGAATCTAATAGGTTAATATTTATATGTTAGTCTTTTATGTAAAGTCCAATCCAATCCAAGCCCACCAAACGAAGCCCATTACAAGGCCCTGTTAGGAAATTAAGCTATAGCAGTTAGTACTGTTGAAGATAAAGTTAGTACTGCTGAAGAGTTTTGAAGACATAAGCAGTTAGTACTGTTGAATGAAGAAGTTTGTACTGTTTATGATTTCGTGTGAAGATAATTATAGAAAAGATTTAATGTATATCTTATAATGTTAGGTTGATAGTTATCTTGTGAGGAATCCTTAGTCTATAAAAGGATTGCCTAGGTTAAAGTTTTGGTACGATTGTATTAAGTATTGCTTTGTTAAGATTCAAGGTTGTAAACCCTAGTGATAGGAGATCACTCGTATTATTTATTAATAATATTGAATCATTGAAGTTAAAGTATATTGTTCATTGTTCATTCTTTGTTGATTCGTTAATACAAAACACAAACAAATAAATCTTCTAAGTGCTAGCTAGTAAATTCCGCTTGCTAGACTAGACATCATTCAAAGTATTCATCTAACACAAGGAGTGTGTGTAGATCCGGTCAAGTGGTATCAGAGCCAGGTTACTGATACTTTGGTTTAGAAGATTCAGACGAATTTGTTCAAGAAAAGATGGAAATGGAGACAACAACAAGTCAGACTAATATTGCTGCTAAGCTTCCAATGCGTAAACCCAATGAGTTCGATATGTGGCGATTAAGAATTGAGCAGTTCTTCCAAGTTCAAGATTATACTCTTTGGGAGATCATTGAAGAAGGAAACTCCTTTTCACCCGTATCAACAACAACTGTTGTTGAAGGTAAATCTGAGACTACAGTGCAGACAAAGCCAACCACTACTGAAGAGAAGGCAAGGCACAAGAATGATGTTAAGGCTAGAAGTTTTCTTCTGATGACTATTCCCAATGACCAGTTGTTAAATTTTAGCAAGTTTAAGTGTGCTAAAACCCTTTTTGAAGCTATTGTTGCAAGATATGGTGGGAACGAAGCCACCAAGAAATCTCAGAAGACTCTTTTCAAGCAACAGTTTGAGAATTTTTCAGCAACAAGCAACGAGTCACTAGATCATATGTTTCAATAGACTTCAAAAACTAGTGAGTCAATTGGCTGTTTTAGGAATTGAGATGCCTCAGGAAGATCTCAACTCCAAATTTCTGAGAAGTCTACCAGCTGAATGGGCTATGCATGTGGTTGTATGGAAAAACAAGCCTAATATAGATTCCATGAGCTTAATGGATCTCTATAGCAACTTCAAGATAGTTGAACATGATATTAAGAAGTCTGCTGGATCAAGCTCAAGCTTAAGCTCAGGGAATTTGGCCTTTGTATCAACTCCCAGTACCTCAAGTCCAGATGAAGAAGTGCAAGTTGCTGGAGCAGTTGGTACTGCTAGTGCAAACCTTGGTACTGCTAGCACCTCAAGCAGTACTAGTGGACTTTTGAATGAAGATACTTATTGTGCTTTCTTGACTACTCAATACAATGGAAGTATGTTGACTCATTCAAATCTTCAAGAGATTGATGAAGATGATATTGAAGAGATGGATATCAAGTGCCAGCTCTCTCTTATCAGCTTGAGAGCTAGGAGATTTTTGAAGAAGACTGGCAAGAAGATTGTCATAAACACAATGATGTTGCAAGGTATGACAAGTCCAAGATTGAGTGTTTCAACTGCCACAAGAAAGGTCATTATTCAAGGGAGTGTAGATTGCCAAGCCAACAAGATGGAAAGAGCAGAGGATATGGAAACAAGTCAAGGGTTGTAGAGGTTACTGATTCAAGCTCAAAAGCCATGGTTGCCATTGATGGCTTAGGGTTTGACTGGAGCTACATTGCAGAGGAGGAAGTAGAAGCATCTACAGAGGTTGCTCTCATAGCATTTTCAGATTCTGAGGTACAAGTTTCTAAATGTTCTAAATCTTATGAAGCTTTACGAGATCTAGAAACACTTAAGAAAAGATATGAGGATCAGAGAAAAGAGCTAGTTGAAACTGCTTTTAACTTAGCAAATCATAAGAGGGCTTTAGCTGTGTTAGAAGAACAAAATTGTTCATTATAAAAGTAATGAGTCAAAGTTTTCTGATGATATGATTATTGTTAAAAGAGACTTAATGTTTAGGGAGAATGAAATTACTGTGTTGAAACATGAGCTAGAACAGGTTAAGGAAAGCAAAGGAGAACATTCAAATGACTGTTGACACACTAGAATTTGCAACTCAGGGTGTTAGTAAGATTGTTGAGTGTCAGATTCTTAATAAAGCTAAGTCAGGCCTAGGTTATAAGTCAGTTCCACCTCCCTATAGAGGAATTCCAACACCTCCAGGCATAGACTTAGAACACAAGGACTACCTGAATTTCAACTACCTGAGCTTAAATATGGTCCTCAACCTAAAGAAAGTGTAGTTGATAAACCTGTGTATGAAAGTGCTAGTGATAAATCACTATCTGAGGATAAGGTGTCTTCTGATAGGTCCTCAGCTAAGGACTCAGATGCTCCAACCATTGAGGAATGACTTCTGATGATGAGGATGATCAGGCTGTGGTTAAGCCTGTTAGTGCTAAAGTGGAGGAACCAAAAGTTCCAAAGATGTTTAAACCTGAGACTGTTAGGCTTAGATCAAATGCCAAACCTTTTAGGCCAACAGTTAGGTATGCAGAAATGTATAGAACCACAAACAAGCCAAGAGGTAATCAAAGAAATTGGAATGACCTCAAATCTCACCAATTAGGGGATGATTTTGTCTGCTATAGGAAAGTTTGTTATTCATGTGGTAGTTTTGACTATCTTGCAGCCTTTTGTGATAAATGGGTAAATAGGTATTCAAATCCTAGGGTGAACACTGTTAGACCTCCCACTCACCCAACAAACACTAGAATGATACCTAGATAAGGTCTTTTAAGGTTTGGACCCAAAGCAGTTCATACTGCTAGACCAGCAGTTCAGACTGTCAGACCTATTAGACCTGTTAACCCAAGACCAACAGTTCAAGGTGCAAAACCAGTTTTTAAACCAGCACCAAAAACTGTTATTAGACCCTTTCATCACAAAGCAGCTGTAATAAACCAAGTTTGGAAACCTAAGTTAACAACTACCAAGCCAGCAGTTCCAACTGCTAGCAGAGTAATTGGTACTGGTGTTAATAAAAAGACTGCTAAGGGAAATATGAGAAATGGTGTGAATGCATCAGCATGTTGGGTTTGGAGACCCATCAAACCTAATGGTGCTAAAATTGTTTTGAAAAGAATGAATTATGTTGATGCAAGAGGAAAGCCTAAGTCTGTTTTGGCTTGGGTACCACAAGGAAATTAATTTTTCTTGTGATGCACATTGTTAGTCATATACTTTTATATTGTGAGACAAGTTCTTTGTGGCTTGTTTCTTTGTTTTTGGACTAACACTTGCAGGTTTTGGATGATAAGCATCATGAATTAAATGCTATATGTTTTGGACTTTAGTGGTGATTTGGAGCTGAGTATGTGATCTTTGCACACAACAAATGGTAATTGGTTCACCATGTCTAACCCACATAAGAACCAACTAGTCCAAAGCAAACGGTATCTGGTAAAGACTAATCAAATCCGTTGATGGTTGACAATTTACCAAAAATTGTATGGTTATCAGCTCACTATATCTAAGTGTGAAGAGTTGGCTAGTCCAAAGCAAACGGCTATTGGTAAAGACATATCAAATCCATTGATAGCTGATAGTTTGCTAAAAACTATGTTTGAGCCATGGTACTTTAAAATCCTTTTCAATAAGTTCATACGGCTCAACAAAATTTTTCCAACAGTTGGTACGGTTAGTACAAAGTTAGTATGGCTCAACTAACCATTGTAAAAATCTGTCAGTAATTAATTTTCTAGCCGTTGGGGTAAAATTGTTATTCTTAATGTACTTATAGGGATTTTTATAGACGATAATTATCTTTTTACCATAAATTCATTTATTCTATTTCTAAAGATAATTTATCTCATACGCTTATTTCGCAAAACCCTAAACAGTACCTATAAACCCCAAGCGACTACATAAAACCTCAATTCCAATTTAAATGATCATCATATTGCTATAATCTTTCATTTTTCATCACTAAGAATGGCTGGATTGGAATTTGTTAAGCGTCATAATCAGGTTGCGTTTCTTGAGAAAACAAGGGAAGGAGATGGACCAAAGTTTTATGAGATTGTGGACTTTCTCACCCACTCTCACATAAGGTATGCTCTAACTGTTTCTCCTACTCTTTATGTCTCGTACATCACACAGTTCTGGCAGAATGCTACTGTCTTGACTAGTGAAGATGGAGACATAGAAATTCATTCTGAAGTGGATGGTGTATCTTTTTGTTGTTACCGAGTCTATAATTAGGAGACATCTTAAATTAAATGACTCAGATGGTATTAACACTATGCATAACACTGAAATATGGGAAGAACTTACCAAAATGGGGTATGATACATCTGAACATAAATTAACTTTTCAAAAAGGATGTTTCTCACCTCAATGGAGATTTTTGATACATACCCTTTTACATTGTTTAAGTCCTAAAAAGACTGCTTGGGAGCAGTTCAGTAGCAATATTGCTATTGCTCTCATTTGTTTGTCTACAAACAGGGTTTTTAACTTTTCAAAATTTATTTTTGAGGGTATGGAATCTAATGTTAAGAGCAAAACAAAGTTTTTAATGTATCCCAGGTTTGTTCAAACACTTTTCAATAAAAAGACATACCTGCTTACAAAACCAACTAAAATTTTTGCTACTCCTAGCCTTCAATCAAAAGTTTTTCAAAATATGGCTATGGCTAGTAGGCTTTTTCAAGGGGAACCAGTTCCATTGTTTCCTCAAATGCTTCAAACTGAGTTGGGTGAAGGTTCAGCAGTTCCAGCTGATCCCCATCACACATCCACTCAAGTACTTGAAAGAACCTAACCATCTCAATTACGCATCACTTATAGGAGAAGGGAAACACCTAGAGTGGTTCCTAGATCCTTTCCCCATGATTCACCTCTCCTAGCAGGTCACACAGCTAGAAGTGATGAGGGCAGTTCTAACCAAAATGCATTGATGGAATTATGTACCAAGTTAGTTGCCAAAGTTGAAAGTTTGGAGACAGATCTTGCAAGCACCAAGGATGAACTCAAAGCCCACAAGGAGAATTCGGCTAAAGTTTTTAAAAGGTTATCTTCAAAGGTGAAAAAGCTGAAAGATCAACTCAAGCAGAAAAGGGCAAGAATGGTATTGGATGATGATTCTTCTAGTGATGACTCAGATGATTCAGATGATGCTAATGGTGGAAATTCTTCCAAATAGGGGAGGAAATTTGGTAAAGACAAAGATGGATCAAGTTCTCAATGGAGGCATAATGAAGAGGAAGAAGAACAATTTGATATAGGTTCTGGTAATGCAGATATGGAAGAAGAACTTGAAGCAGTTCAGAATGATACCCATGAAGCAGAAAAGGTTCAGACTGTTGAAGCAGTTCCAACTGCTGAGACAGAGCATCAAGCAGTTCCAACTGCTGAGACAGAGCATCAAGCAGTTCCAACTGGTGACACTTCAGCTGAGCTAGTTTATGAAAGAAGAAGAGCTGACAAAAGTAAAAGAGCTGTGACACAAGAGGAAGAGGAAGCAGCTCAAGAACTTGAAAGGCTCAAGACATTAAAACCAAAAACTTAAGCTCAGATAGATCATGATGCAGAAGTTGCAAGGCAAATGATAGAAGAAGAATTGGCTGATGAAGAATCTAAGAAAGCTCAGATTGCTCAAGATGAGGAATTAGCAAGGAAAATGGCTGCTGATGATGAAAAGAACATAGCTGGTTTCATGGATAGAACAAGAACTGAAGATTTTAATCAAGAAGAGTTTAATGAGCAACTTCAATATTTGTTGGATTCTGATTGTATTATAAAAGCTCATGCTGTGATGGTTCTTAATGATCAAGAGTTAAATGAAGAAGAAAAGTCAGAGATGCTAAAAGAATTTATCTTGAAGACAAATAAAGAAGCTACTTGGAGTAACTTAATGCACAGAATCAGAGAAAGGCAAAAGTCTGGTTACAAGACCAAGTTACCTACCAGGAAGGAGAAAGTCAATTTCATGAAGCATTATTTGAAGAATTAAGCTAATTACAAGATGAGTGACTTTGCTGGATGGACAGATGCTGAGATTGAAAGGAAATTCTTTGAAGCTTATGCAAGACTGAATACTCCAATCAGAGAGGACATGACAAGGAAAAAGAAAAGACAACCAGAGGTTCTTGAATCTGATGCTGCAAAGAAACAAAAGTCTGAAGAAGAAGGGTTAACCAATGAGAAGATCAAGAGTATGATGATGATTGTTCCAAAATATTCTTATATCAAACCTTTACAAGTAAAACATCCAATCATTGACTGGGAAAGTGTTCACTGATGGAAGAATGAAAGGATGGAAGATAATCAGATTTGGTGATATTTCTGAAAGGTACAAGTTGTTTAAAGATTTACTCAGAGGTTTTGACAGAGAAGATCTTAATCAACTATGGAGATTAGTAAAAGAGAGATTCAGAGATAAAGATCCCATTGAAGACAAAGACAAAGAATTATGGGTTTAGTTGAAGAGAATCTATGAACCTGATAGTGGAGAGTCAATGTGGAGATTTGAAGCACAAGTTGAAGATGTGTATTGGTATTTGTTTGAATCATGTGGAGTACATAGAGTTTCTACTCCAGATGGGATAGAAATCTATATGTTGGTGGAAAAAGACTATCCACTCAGAACATTTGTGTTAGTGGCTATGATACAAGGAAGACTCAAGGTTGAAGAAGACTCTGAGATGGCAGACTTGTTAGTTACAAAGATTTTCAACCTTTTAGAGCAAAGAAAAGTCAAAGACTAAAGTGACTGATGTGATAGATGTTTGAAAGAATTTTCCACATTAAGAAGAAGAAGCTTAATTTGAAGAAACTTAGTGATTTGGATAGAAATCATAAGTTTAGGGGAGGATTGTTAGGAAATTAAGCTATAGCAGTTAGTACTGTTGAAGATGAAAGTTAGTACTGCTGAAGAGTTTTGAAGACATAAGCAGTTTGTACTGTTGAATGAAGAAGTTTGTACTATTTATTATTTGGTGTGAAGATAATTATAGAAAAGATTTAATGTATATCTGATAATGTTAGGTTGATAGTTATCTTGTGAAGGAATCCTTAGTCTATAAAAGGATTGCCTAGGTTAAAGTTTTGGTACGATTGTATTAAGTATTGCTTTGTTAAGATTCAAGGTTGTAAACCCTAGTGATAGGAGATCACTCGTATTATTTATTAATAATATTGAATCGTTGAAGTTGAAGTATATTGTTCATTGTTCATTCTTTGTTGATTCGTTAATACAAAACACAAACAAATAAATCTTCTAAGTGCTAGCTAGTAAATTCCGCTTGCTAGACTAAACATCATTCAAAGTATTCATCTAACACAAGGAGTGTGTGTAGATCTGGTCAGGCCCTTTAGGGCAACTCTTTCTATGTATAAATACACCTCAAATGACACATTTGAGGTGTATGCTTGAGTGTGTAAGTGTGTGTTTTGATTATTAATAAAGTTCCATTTCTCTTCTCTTTCTCTCTATTCCATACGACATACATATATACTCTTGCCACCATCTTTGCTTAATATTTTGTGATAAGTTACTAGATCTAAGTACCTACACCATAGATCCAATAAACCAATCATTACCATTCATTTTTTGATAAAAAAACAAAAAAAACAAAAATAAAAATCACCATTTAAAAAAAAATCAAATATCTCGCAAACCGTTAATCGTTACGCGAACAAAATCATACCATCGCGACGAGAATTAAATTATCTTTTTATAGATATGCACTTCTATATACTTTTGACTAATTTATTTTTTCAAAATTTTCGCCTAAAAAAATCACATGTGATTTTTAAAATGAATCACATGTGATTTTTCTCGTCGGAAATTTTGAAAAAAAAAGTTCATCGAAAGTATACAAAAGTGCATATCTATAGAAAGTTAATTTAATTCTCGTCGTGATGGTGTATTTTTCATAGCTTTAAGATTTACCGTTTGCAAGATATGTTTGTTTTAAAAAGAAAGTGGAAAATAGTTTTTTGTTAATTTTGATGAAAAATGGATGGCTAAGATTGATTAATTAGATACATAGCAAATATGAGATATATATTGATCTCAACTCTATTTATCTATATGTTTAAAAAAAATTGTATTTGCTAATTTAAATATAACTTAAATTTAATAATTTTTCTTAAATTTACATGTAATTGTGTAAATGTTCTTTTAGCCGTTAATTCACTTTCATCTTTTACCCACATAAGTGTCATTGTATCAACGTGGTTTGAATGTAGGTTGCTTCAGGGGCGCGGACAACATTCTTAGCCCACATAATTTAATAATTTGGATGAAAAGTTGGATTCTTTGCACGAAGCTATAGCATATGTCGTAGCAACCCCTAAATCAGAAGAGGAAGAGGCGGAACATGTTCTAGAAAACTTCCATTCAAGCAGGATAATAAGAAAATTAATACTAGAATCACTTTCCATTGCATCTACTTTATGGGAGAAAGCTTTCAAAGGTAAGTGTAAGACATGGACCCTGTTGGAAATTTAGTTCAATTGAGAGATATGATCATACTTGGAAATGGGTTTGGAGGTACGAAGTGTACACCCATTAAGTCCCTGATTACCCTGACTCTAATAGTGGTTTTAAGTTTCTACTGTTAGTACTAATGTTACTACTGCTAGGCAGAGTTACTACTACTAGTACTGATGTTACTACTGTTAGCAGAGTTACTACTGCTGGTACTGCTAGAATAATTTTGTAACTACTTTGACCTATTAATGGGTAGTTTCAAACTCGTAATTAAGACCATAATAACCTGGTCTTGTAACCACTATGGCTATAATGGAGGAACATTATGAGGAGATTAATTGGCCGATTAATTCTCATAATTCCATTGACTAAGAGTAAATCTATCATATAAATAGGATACACATCTGCATGGAAAAACACACGTAACATAAACACTTGAAAGCAAATAGGTTCTTGATTTGTGCCTAAAACAAGAACACCACTTGGTCTTATCCCATAGAAATATTCAAGTAACCCAGGCATAGGGTCGAATAGTTTCTATTGGAAAGTGATAACACGATTTCAAGTGATATCCGATATTCATTGATTATCTACACCCAACTGGGAACACACCGACAAGAAACCAACAATCAATAGAAACTATTTAGTGAGAATCAATGGTTGCAGCTATGAGGCAAATGGCTGCTAACTTTTCCAAATTGGGAAAGTTTGAAGGTGTCGATTTCAGAAGATGGCAAAAGAAGATGCACTTTTTGTTGTCAAGCATGAGTGTGGTGTATTTGTTGAGCACACCTATTCCTGATGATGGGGATAATGCTACTGTAGAAGACATAAGGAAAAGGAGCAAGTGGGAGAAAGATGACTAAGTTTGTAGAGGTTTAATCCTCAATGGTATATTTGATCCTTTGTTTGATATTTATCAAAATGTGGAATCTGGTAAAGAACTGTGGGATTCCTTGGAAGCCAAATATATGGCTGAGGATGCATCAAGTAAGAAAGTTCCTTGTAAGTAATTTTAACAATTACAAAATGGTCGATTCTAGACCTGTCATGGAATAATATAATGAACTTCTTAGTATACTTGGTAGATTCATACAACACAAAATGAACATGGATGAGACTATTTCAGTCTCTTATGTCATTGATAAACTTCCTCATTCTTGGAAAGATTTCAAGCATATGCTGAAACATAAGAAGGAGGAATTAACTCTCATTGAGTTGGGCAGTCATTTGCGCATTGAGGAATCACTCAGAGCGCAAGACACTGACAAGCCAAAGAGTAGCAATGCTACTGGTCCATCAGTTGTCAATATGGTGGAGCATAACAACTCCACCAGGTACAATGACAACAAGAGAAAACGTAAGCATCAGGATAACACCAAAGCTAATCTTAAAAAGTAGCCAAAAGCTACTTGTTGGAAGTGTATGAAAACTGGACACTTGAGGAAGGATTGTAAGGGTGTTAAAATTGGCAATAAAGCAGATGGATGAGGCACAAGTGGTTCAGGGACTTGTTCAACCAACCCTCTGAAAGGTCAGATAGTGTTTAATAAGTCTTTTCAGATTTATTGTGTTACATATATATCTGAGGCATACTTTGTGCAGGATGATGATGTTGCGTGGTGGGTTGACTCTTGAGCAACAATCCATGTATGTAAAGATAGAAGCTGGTTCAAGACCTATGCGTCACTGAATGATGGTTCTATTATTCATATGGGAAATGAGTCAACAACCCTGGTGCATGGAACAGGAAGTGTGGATTTAAGATTTAGTTCTGGAAAGATTGTTTCTTTGTTTAATGTTTTACATGTTCCTAATATTAGAAAGAATTTGGTTTCTAGTAGTATTTTGAATAATTGTGGTTATAAACAAGTTATTGAATCTGATAAGTTTGTTTTGTTTAAACATGGTGTGTTTATTGGTTTTTGCTATTTGTGTAATCAAATGTTCAGGCTTAATATTGTTAATGATATTGCTAATTCAGCCTTTATGTCAACCTCTAAACTAAATGATTCAACACTATGGCATGTTAGACTTGGCCATGTATACTTTAAGAGAATGCGAGATATGTCTAAGGATGGGTTAATCCCAGCCTTTGATATGGACACTGAAAAGTGTAAAACTTGCATAATGACCAAAATAACTAAGAAACCTTTTCAAAGTGTAAAACGTGAAACTGAAGTTTTGGAGCTGTTTCATAGTGACCTATGTGATTTACATGCTACTCCCTCTTTGGGGAATAAGAAATACTTTGTGACATTTATTGATGATGCTTCTAGGTTTTGTTATGTTTATTGTTACATACATACTAAGGATGAAGCATTAGATACATTTAAAGTGTTTAAAACTGAAGTTGAATTGCAATAAGGGTCCCTGATCAAAAGGTTAAGGACTGATAGGGGAGGTGAGTACATGGATACTCTGTTCTTTCAGTCTGTTGGTATAATCCATGAAACGTCTGTTCCCTATACTCCTCAACAAAATGGTATCTCTGAAAGGAAAAATAGGGTACTGAAGGAGATGGTTAATTCCATGTTGTCCTATTCAGGACTGAGTCAAGGGTTCTGGGGTGAAGCTATATTAACAGCTTGCTATTTATTGAATATGGTTCACAATAAAAGGAACAAGGTTACCCCTTATGAACTCTGGACTAAAAGAAAACCCAACCTGAACTTTCTCAGGGTTTGGGGTTGTAGGGCTGTTGTAAGACTCCCTGATCCAAAGCAGAAAACTTTTGGTGAAAGAGGCATTGAATTCATCTTTGTTGGATATGTTGAGCATTCCAAAGCATATAGGTTCTATGTTATTGAACCTAATGAGTCTGTTTCAATTAACTCAATAATTGAATAAAGAGATGCAATCTTTGATGAGAATAGGTTCTCATCAGTCCCTAGAACAAGTTAAAGGATTCCAAATGGAACTAATGACATTGGTATTTCAGAGGTCTCTGATGAGGTTTCTAATGAGGTTGTGGTACAGCAACCTGAACCTGAGCTCATAAGGAGCAATAGGGTCAGGACTCCAAATTCATTTGGACCTGAGTTTCAATTATATCTAATTGAAGGAACAAGGGATGAGGTCTCTGACCAATACTCCTATTGCTTCATTATTGAGGATGATCCCAAAACATTTGATGAAGCAATGAAGTCCCAGGATGTTGCTTTTTGGAAAGAAGCAATTAATGATGAAATGGATTCCATCATGGGCAACAACACTTGGGTGTTGGCTGATCTACCACCTGGTTGCAAACCTCTAGGTTGCAAATGGATTTTCAAAGGGAAAATGAAGGTAGATGGAACTATTGAAAAGTTGAAGGCTATACTAGTCATTCAGGGCTTTAAACAAAAGTCAGGAATAGACTACTTTGATACTTATGCCCCTGCGGCACGTATCAGTACCATAAGATTGCTGATTGCTTTGGCATGAATTCACAATCTAATTATTCATCAGATGGATGTGAAGACAACTTTCTTGAATGGTGAATTAGGTGAGGAGGTTTATATGAATCAACCTCAGGGCTTCATCATGCCTGGCAATGAAAACAAGGTGTGTAAACTGATTAAGTCTCTCTATGGACTGAAGCAGGCACCTAAGCAATGGCATCAAAAATTTGATGAAGTGGTTTTGTCAAATGGTTATCTTCTTAATCAAACTGACAAATGTGTATATAGCAAATTTGATCAATCTGGTAAATGAGTCATCATTTGCCTATATGTTGATGACATGTTGATCTTTGGCACAGACCAAAATCAGGTTGACCTGACAAAGGAATTTTTGTCATCAAGGTTCTCCATGAAGGACATGGGGGAGGCTAATGTTATCCTTGGTATAAGGATTAAACATGAAAGTAAAGGAATTTCTATCTCTCAATCTCATTATATTGAGAAGGTGTTGAGTAAATTTAATTACTTTGATTGTACTCCTGTGAGTACTCTTATGGATACAAATGAGAAGTTGATGCCTAATACTGGTAAGGTTGTATCTCAACTTGAGTATTCTAGGGTGATTGGCTGCCTAATGTTTTCCATGACTTGTACAAGACCTGATATTGCTTTTGCAGTGGGTAAACTGAGTAGGTATACTAGTAATCCTAGTACTCATCACTGGCAAGCAGTTCAGAGAGTACTGAAGTATCTGAAGAAGACTATGGATTATAGTCTCTCATATACAGGTTATCCTTTAGTGTTAGAAGGATACACTGATGCAAGTCAGATCAGTAACACTGAAGGAAATTCTTCTACCAGTGGCTGGGTATTCCTACTTGGTGGAGGTGCAATTTCTTGAGCATCCAAGAAACAAACTTACATCACCAGTTCAACAATGGAATCTGAATTTGTGGCTTTAGCAGCTGCTAGTAAAGAAGCTAAATGGTTGAAAAACTTGCTTCTAGAGATTCCATTGTGGCCTAAACCTATAGCACCTATTTCTATCCGTTGTGATAGTGCTGCTACATTGGCTAAGGCTTATAGCCAGATGTACAATGGGAAGTCTAGACACTTAGGTGCCAGGCATAGCATGATTCGTGAGCTTATCAAGAATGGGGTGGTATCTATAGAGTTTGTCAAATCTCAACAAAATTTAGCTGATCACTTGACGAAGGGTTTGGCTAGAGATTTGGTTTTAAAGTCTGCTAAAGGGATGGGTTTTAGGTCTAACTTAGTCACTGAATGCTAAGACACATAACTCCCTCCTGAGGAAACTTGGGAGCTGAGTTCAATGTGGAAAGCCGAAAATTTAGTGGACTGGAGCACATGTTTTACAATCATTCCAAGGTTGTGCTCGGATCCTTCTAAAAAGGAGGATGAAGTCTTTACTTCTTAATGGTTAATTTCTTTGAAAAAGTGCTAAGCAGGAGCATGAATAAAGAGGAACCACCTATATGAATGTTGAAGTGTTGCCGCTCCAGGGAGCTTTGGACTTTTGGCTCTTACAACATTTGTGAATTGGATATGGACACATGGCTTATTTAGTATCAGGAGCGTTTAAGTGTTTGAAAGCTTGTGTGTATGTTATCTTCAGGTATTCAAATGGGTTGATGGGTTCAATTCTTAGAACACCCTGATTCTCGAGTGTTTGAACGTGTAATGTACTAAGATGGGAATTCAATCTTCAAGATATTTTCATTTATGCACATGTTTTGTTTTATGTTTATTTTCATGCAAAAGGAATTGTACTAAATTGGGGAGGATTGTTGGAAATTTAGTTCAATTGAGGGATACGATCATACATGGAAATGGGTTTGGAGGTACGGATCATACTGGCTGGAGAGTTTGCATCGATTATCGCAAACTCAATGATGCTACGCGAAAGGACCACTTCCCTCTTCCATTTATTGATCAAATGTTAGAAAGACTATCAGGTCATGATTATTATTGTTTTTTAGATGGTTTTTCAGGTTTCTTCCAAATACCCATTGCCCCCGAGGATCAAGAGAAGACGACTTTCACCTGCCCTTATGGAACCTTCGCCTATAGAAGAATGCCGTTCGGACTATGCAACGCCCCTGCCACTTTCCAACGTTGTATGACGGCTATCTTTCACGATATGATAGAAGACTTTATGGAAGTCTTCATGGACGATTTCTCGGTGTTCGGTAACTCATTTAGTGATTGTCTCTTTAAACTTGATAAAATGCTTGCTAGGTGTGAAGAAACTAACCTTGTTCTTAATTGGGAAAAATGTCATTTTATGGTTAGAGAGGGAATTGTGTTAGGACATAAAATTTCTGGGAAAGGTATAGAAGTCGATAAAGCTAAAATTGATGTAATTGCCAAACTACCTTACCCCACTAACGTAAAAGGAGTTAGAAGTTTTTTAGGGCATGCTGGATTTTATCGTAGGTTCATAAAGGATTTTTCAAAAATATCTAGGCCTATGACCCAATTATTGCTAAAAGATGCGAAGTTTGATTTTTCTGACGATTGCAAAAAGGCATTTAATATACTTAAAGAAAAACTAACTTCCGCACCTATTATAATTTCACCGGATTGGAATTTGCCTTTTGAACTAATGTGTGATGCTAGTGATTATGCTGTTGGAGCTGTACTTGGCCAAAAGATAGATAAGAAATTTAAGCCAATTTATTATGCTAGCAAAACATTGAATAATGCCCAAGAACATTACACCACCACGGAAAAAGAACTTCTAGCAGTAGTTTTTGCATTCGATAAATTTAGATCATATCTTATATTGTCAAAAACTATGGTTTACACTGACCATTCTGCTTTGAAGTATTTGTTCAATAAACAGGATGCCAAGCCAAGGCTTATTAGGTGGGTTTTATTGCTCCAAGGATTCGATATTGAAATTAAAGATAAAAAGGGTGCAGAGAATCTAGCTGCTGACCACTTATCTAGACTTGAAAACCCTGACATGGAGGTGCTTGACGAAAGGGAAATTGCTGATGACTTTCCTGATGAACACCTTATGATGGTAGGAATTAAGAGCAATAATAATGGACCATGGTATGCCGACTTTATAAACTTTATTGTTGCTAATGAAATTCCAAAGGGGCTAACATCCGACGAGAAAAGGAGGTTTCTAAATCGCGCCAGCGAGTATATTTGGGATGAACCTTATGCCTTTAAATTATGTCCTGACAATATTTTACGAAGATGCGTAGATGGTGATGACATCCCAGCAATATTGGCACATTGCCATTCAGGGCCAACGGGGGGACACCACGGTGCAGTCATCACAAGAAGAAAAATCCTTGATGCGGGATTTTATTGGCCCACTATGTTGGATGATGCAAAAGACTATATAAAAGGATGTGATGCGTGTCAACGATCAGGGAATATAACATCAAGAAACGAAATGCCGCAAAACTATATCCAAGTATGTGAAGTTTTCGACATATGGGGATTGGACTTCATGGGGCCGTTTCCTGAATCTAAAGGTAATAAATATATTTTGGTTGCTGTTGATTACGTATCAAAATGGGTCGAAGCGCAAGCATCACCAACAAACGATAGCAAGGTAGTACTTAAATTTTTACAAGGTTTGTTCTCTAGGTTTGGAATTCCTAAGGCATTGATTAGTGATAGGGGAACGCACTTTTGTAATCACCATCTGGGAAGAGCCTTGCAAAAATATGGGGTATATCATAGGGTTTCCACCGCATACCATCCTCAATCAAATGGGCAAACTGAAGTAACCAATAGGGCTATAAAGCGAATTCTTGAAAAAACGACTGGGTATAATCCGAAAGGGTGGTCCGACAAGTTAAATGACGCTTTATGGGCATTCCGTACAGCCTATAAGACACCAACGGGATGCACTCCATTTCGTCTTGTTTACGGAAAAGCATGCCACCTACCGGTCGAAATTGAACAAAGTGCATATTGGGCTTTGACGAATTGTAATATGGATATGGAAGCTGCAACAAAGAACCGTTTCATGGAACTTAATGAACTCCATGAACTAAGAGACGAGGCCTACAAAAATACTAAGATCTACAAAGAAAGAACTAAAAAATGGCATGACTCGAGGTTACGTGGGGATAAAACGTTTACTATTGGAGAGAAAGTGCTACTATTTAATTCCAGATTAAAGATGTATCCTGGTAAACTTAAATCAAGATGGACGGGACCGTTCGTTGTCAAGAAAGTGTATCCATATGGGACTATTGAAATATGCGATAAAAATGGTTATATATTCAAAGTAAACGGGCAACGTGTGAAGAAATACTTTGATAACAAAATTGAGGATAATGAGAACGAGGTGGTGGAGTTTGAACCTGAAGTATTGGAATAAAGAGCTGAACGTGAGTCTAACTTGAAGACTTTGGAATAAAGACAAGTGCTGGCCGGGAGACAACCCGGAGAATTTTTATTATTCTGTTTTTTTTGTGTCGAGTCAGTCAGGCCCGCATGAAGATACGGCGCATCTCATTCATGAGATGCGACGCATCTCCTGCAATGGTCATATCTTATTTTATTTTTCTGCATTTTTTTTCCGACTTTAAAACTTTTTATCAGTTTATTTTAATGCGGCGCATCCCTGGTTAAGGATGCGGCGCATCTATTATTCTGATCCGTATTTATTCCAGGCTCGATACGGCGTATCTTCTCCAATAAGATACGGCGCATCGACTGACCTGATGATTTTCAGTTTTATTTTTATGTTTTATTTTTATCTAACTACTAATGTATTATGCAAGTTTGAACCTTTCTTACCTTAGGTGTGTTTTAAAGTGTTGGTGGTATTATAGAATCCTGAATTTCCTGTGGATACATCAAGTATGAAGCTTAAACGTTTTCATCCACAAGAAGCTGATTTTTGCTCTTATCAAATGGAGGATCATACCGAGCAAATCTCAGGGGAGTTTTTCTGTTCTAATTCTTTTATTTTCCAGTTTTTAACCTTTTATACAAACAACGAGGACGTTGTTTAACTTAAGTGGGGGGATTGGAGAATTAGAACACTTAACATTTACTTGTCCTAAACTTTTTCAAAAATTATGCTTAAAATGTGCTTAATATATCAAACTTAAAATTTTTTTTTAGCATGTTTTTGTTTAAGATCTAAGTTGCATAGCTGCACACATGACGTTATTTTCAAAAATTGTGATTTTCCAAAATTCACAAATCTATGAGTGTGCCGGTGACTTGTAAACTTTAGAACTTGGCTTGTATACTATTCGAGACCACCATAATGAGTATTATTTTATATAATTGGAATGACTTGTCTAAATTGGTAAATTTCTAGGATTACACCCAAAAAGCCTATTATATGTTATGTGTTATTAACTAACTACACTGGTTAGTTAACCCCCGTATAAACCCTTTTGTTACTCTCATTTTTAGAGTAAGATACCCCTAGAAAAACACTCAGAGCCATTCCTTTCGTTTCTTACACCTATGTTTTAAAATGTTTCGTTACACCCTTACACCTTAGCCTACCCTGTAGATTAAAATTCGTGGTTTGGTTAATTGCTATAGGCAAAGTGTGTTTCCTTACATTACCTGTGTTCGCGTGCGTAATTCATTATCTATGGTTAGGTCGGGAAATTGCACAATGCAATTGGAGTGAAAGTAAATATTGTATATCTTTGAGTTTATTTTTCGTGTGTTTACTACTTTCACTATTAGCATTATTTCTGAAAGTATGAAAAGTATGGAAAAATTATTATCTGGAAAGAAAGTTATAGTGATGTGGTGAAATTTTACACATCTATGTTTATGATTAAAGTTTAAAAAAAAAAAAAAAGAAAAAAAAATGAGAAAAGAAAAAGAAAAAGGGAGAGTTGGATGTTTGTTAAACCAACTTATGTAAAGTTATGTAAGTGGTTCATATGGCCACTATTTGTTGTATTATATCTATGGAGTGAATGGGAATTGGCCGTTATGGGAACTCCAATTAAGGTTTATTCTTTGATTAAGATCTTGTTGAGTATAATTCGTGTCTACCTAAAGCGTGTGTTTCAAGTGTTAAAGCATGAGTTATTCAATGATATGAGTCTTATTCATGGGATGGTTGGGATAGTGATTAACCACACTTAGGATTTTAATTTATTTGTTTTGTTTATTTTTCATTTTACACCAATTTATATCCCAAATATTATCCATACCCTGTATTATTCTTTATCCAACCAAACCTTTGATTTATTGAGATTAGGGATTTGAGCAATCTTAAGTATCGTAGTCGTGGATTCGGCTATGTATTTATGATTTTGTCGCCCTTTTTGATATATTATTATTGGTGAAGTTTGGACCTATCTTTTGCCTATTCGAGTTAAGGATTTGAGCAATTGCAAGTATCGTGTTCGTGGATTCGATCATGTATTTGTGATTTTGTCGCCTTTTCTGGAATTTGAGATCGATAGTGATTAAGAATAATTAACCCTTAAACCTAAAAACCCTTTTTACCGCTTTAGACTTGTTATTCCTTAGCTTTAGTGGTGGAGATGTGTATACTTGCCAAGCTTATGATAGAATATTCGTCGCGACTGGACAGTTAAACGATTAGATTTGCTTTTATCAAGATATTTTATTTTACTTCTAATTCGTTAAGTGTTTAGTTGTGTGATCATGAAATAAACGAATACATGCTTAAATATAAAAATAAATCCTAACATCTTTTAGGATACATTTTCATAAGATTAATTCTAAGGTTTACTTGGGGACAAGTAAAGTTCAAGTGGGGGGATATTTGATGAACTCAAATAAGTACATTTTATTACTATCATTTATCCTATTTATTTGACTTGTTTTACTATATTATGTATGAGAATTGATAATTAATCATTTACTTTTGTAATTCTCAGTTGAAAACAAGCATTTGGTGAAACTTGGCGATTTTGGACTAATTATGGAGCAAAACATGCATAATGTGAAGAGTCTACTGAAATGGACAAGATCAGGACTAATCTGCTCCAGATGCGCCGCATCTCACTCATGACATGCGCCGCATCTCTATCAAGATCTCACCAGATACGATCCAAGATACAAGAGGACATGCGCCGCATCCAAAGATAAAGATACGCCGCATCTTCTGGCGGTGTACGAATATTCCTGAATATTATAATCTTGGACCCCACGCGAAGTTAAGTCAATGCGCCGCATCTACTTAGTAGATGCGCCGCATCTTCCCTCAGACAGAAACTATAAATACCCCGTAGACCAGACGAATTAAAAAGTTCCGAACATTATAACCTAAGTCCGAACAGAAGAACCGAAGGACGAATTCAGTCAAGGAGGCAGCACAAGACACACCAAACTAAGATACAAGAGCTGTAAGAAGGTGCTGCATATGTTTAATTCATTAAGTAGTTTTGTTTTATTGTTTTAGCAAACTTTAATTCATCAGGATTGATGGGCTTGTGCTAATGTTAATCATTCACTTCAACTCCCCTTAAAATTGCTTTCCCATCGATTAAAGTTTATATGTTGATGTCTTTGGTTACTACTTATTAGTGCATTGACCACCTCTGTGTTTATTAGTGGCTTGTCTAATGTGGCAACGGAAAGGTTGCACTCCCACGGTTATTACTAAATTGATCACTTGGGAATAACTTTTAGACATAAGTCGTCATTAAGGGTTTACTCGCCGATAAGCTTAGGACCAACGAGAAAGGACCACTTACATACACTTCATATAAAGCTATCAATAAAACAAGTGACAAACTACTTAATCATAAGGACAGCCCTCTTATTGTCTCAAGTATCTATCTGTGTACGTGTGTGCTACTTGCTGATTCGTGCCTATTAGTTTAATTTATTATTTTATTGCAAACAAATCGTGCCAGTCTCTCAGGCTGAAACCCCCTTGCGTTAGGATATTAAAATACTGATTAGAATAACGAGATAATACGTTCCACTCTTAGTGATCGACACTCTACTTACCATTATATTCATACTGACCGGGTACACTGCTCGTTAAGTGTGTGTGTTATTGATAAGTCGGCTAAATATAAATTTAAAACTTGAGTAGGCATCTAAACGTGCTAAAACTATACTACGACACTGCACGCATCACTTAACCATATTTATTTTTCTGAGAGCCTTTATATTTTTCTCTTTCTTTCTGGTGTATCGTAATGGCCGATCCCATCGGTTATAATTGAAAAAAAAGGTTAAAAAGATTTGTGGTCAATGAAAAAGTGATCATGTTTTAAGTTTGTTATTCAAACACATACGTTTACATTCATTTCAATCTGATCCACACACTAATTGTTGAGCCGTTACCCAAACCTACCATGTCTTCACCTCTAAGGAGAGCCATAATATGTAAACTGACTGTTGGTGCAAAACTGTTTTACAGTGCCAAGGTAGTATACGAATACATGGAAACCACCGATCCTAAGGTGCTTAAGTTAGCAAAGAAAGAATTGCAGCCTTTACTAAAAGAAGTTGTACTCAAGTTACCCAAGCATAATCAACCAAAAAAATCAGGCAAAACAACCGAGCCAAATGAGTCCAGAACTAGGCGATTATTGCGGTTTTACTTGCTTCACATAATTATGTCTGAACTATATGCCATAAGAAGATGGTAGTTTAAGTTTGTAAACATGTTTATGCTATAATTTGCATGTCAAAGTTTTTTCTTCCTCATTACTAGTTATAAGGCTAGTCACAGTCGATGACCAAAGTGACCTGGGTCACCAGCTGCCACGTCAGCTTTCTCTCTTCGGCGGCCATACATGACCAAAGTGCCACAGTCGATGACCAACTTTTTTTCTTTTCTTTAATCAAACATTTAAAAAAAAAAACTTAAAATTTATTAAAAATAAAAACATTACAATACTAAATTAAAAATACGATAGCGCTCACAAACGTAAACTAATCATCTAAGTTGTAGTGAGCTTTGATTGATGCCTTAAGCTACGTAAGATGATTTTGGTGTCATTCGGGCAAAGTTGGATCGATTTTTGAGTAGTAGAAGATCAAATCTTGCTCCCGTTTTGTTATGTCCATGATTTTGACTTGTTTTCGTTGGAGTTCCATTTTCTCTCTTTTTATGGCTAGCTCTTCTTGCTTCATCTTCAGATACTCATCTTCAATGTCCTTCTTTTTTCCCTCTTTTGACTGCTTTAATTTGAAGAAGGTCTTAGCTAGCGAAGTTATCCACGATGATGGTGGATCACGAGAGGAGGAGGATGATTTCTTCCTGGCTGCGTCACGACCATGTTAGGCCGATACGACGACCCACTTGGTTCTTGGTGATAATCCGTATTAGGACGAGACGGTGGAACATATGGACGATTAACATAAAATGGGTTTTGATTATGGTTAGGTTGTGGTAGTCGTGATGGATATTCAAAAGAGGGTGCATGAAATCAAATACCCTGATGTTGTGGTGGTGTTATGCCGGTTAGTTCGAAGTTATTTTCCGGCGAGAAATTTAAATTCGGGGCATTTTGAGGTAGTCGGGATCGTCGGTCTTTTGATGTGGGGGTGTTTTTCTTTGACATGATGAGAAGTTGTTTATGGATGAGAAGTTGAATATGGATGAGAAGTTGTTTGAAATTGTGTGTTTAGAAGTGTATTTGAGGTTGGTATTTATAAGGTTGAAAAAGTTTTGTTTTGTTTTTTTTTTAAATATGCAATGGATATAAGTTTGCTATTATTTGAAGGCTAATAAAGACCAACTAATAGAGTTTGCAACGGATATAAGTTTGCTATTATTTTTTTTTAAATATGCAACGAATATAAGTTTGCTATTATTTGTCGACTGTGACTAACCTAATAAAAATCCTCACTTACCTTTGAAGGCTAATAAAGACCAACTAATAAAGTTTGCTATTATTTTTCGTACTCAACTTAGAGAGTTTAGGTATACACGAAAGCAACTGTTCATCAATAACAGTAAGATGTTCACTAACTATATAACACATATGGATTTAGATTAGGCCGAATAGAATAGAGATTTTTAGAGAGAGAAAGTGAGTTGGGAGCCTTTGTAGAGAGAGAAGTTGAAGTTGTATGATTAGAGAAGTAAAAGGTCCAACCCTTCCCTTGTGTGGGAATGGCTTTATATAGTACATAATATATGCCCCTAGTGGGCTGACAGTGGGTAAAGACCCGACCCACTCCACGAGTTCTATTTTAACCAAACTACTTTAACTTACTAATATAATCCTACGAGCTATATAAAGCTATTGAGTACCCGGGGTGACCGAGTCTTCACTAGAATATTTATATTCCTAACAATCTCCCCCTAAGGGAGGTCACCCCGGAAATAATATTTTGAATTCTAGCATTCTTTCATATGAATTTGACTTCATAGCTCGTAGTCTTTGATTCTTCAAATTCATTAGTCTTTGTACATTCAGCATCGAACTTTTGATGACTGATCTTTTGAATTGGATGATCTTCGAGTATTCTTTGAGGTTATCATCCAACATATGTCTTCAAGTCATCTTGCAGCATCGTCTCCATGTGAAGTTGTGATCTTGGAGCCTTCTTTGAGATCATCAGCCACCGTAATTCTCTGAGCTCATCCATTGTAGTAATGCCTCTATGTGATTTGTTGTGACCGTTGGGCTCGCATGCTCATACTTTTCTGGATCATGATAACTATCATCAGAGTTGCGGAAGCTGTGTTGTAGGTCTTTCATCTATCATGATTTC
Organism: Artemisia tridentata subsp. tridentata; assembly: GCA_021014915.2. Classification (NCBI taxonomy): domain Eukaryota; kingdom Viridiplantae; phylum Streptophyta; class Magnoliopsida; order Asterales; family Asteraceae; genus Artemisia; species Artemisia tridentata. The sequence goes on from CP139505.1 coordinate 76,388,973, forward strand.
TTTGATAATGATTTGTAAGTGTGAGCATGGAGTATGGATTGACACGTCTCTACTGGAATCAGGAACCACCATCACCATCTTTATATGAATCTGAAATAAAACAGTTAGCAATAAAGTAGGAGAACGAATATGGCTTTGTCATTCGTTCGGTGTGGTTGGATTAACCTTCGGTTCTGTGAAGACTGACCTGTGATCAGGTAGAATACCCTTTAAAGAAGATTCTCCTTGACAGGAATTTCCAGCTTGTAGTAATGAGTCTTCCAACACATTAATGTCAGAATCATCATACAAAGCATGTTCTCATACCGAAACATCTCAAAGCAGACAACACGGTACAGTGAATCAGTGAATTAAATACCCACTGATTGACGAGAAATGATTAGAAAAATCACTTGCGTGTCACTGGATAAACATTTTGTGCAACACGACAAGGGTTTTATAAATTGAAACACATTTCTGTCAAAAATACTTTTGTTTGAAAATTTTCACAATCAATGTGCTCGAAACTTTGTTGGTGAGCACATTGAAAGGTTTTCCAAAAGTATCCGTCAATCCATTTCCTGGAACAAGTTTGATTCAAATTTGAATCGCCCCATCGTTTCTTTCCAGTTGTCACAAGCTTGATCCATGAAGGATCTCACATGTCACCCACCTAGAGCTTGTTTGATGTTGGCTCTAGAAGGATTTCCATCTTCATTGTGAATGCTTTACGTATCACTCGGATGTTCTGGCAATACCACGAGGATAATGCGTAGGACTCTTCATATTTATTTTCTTGCTTTTCACGGTGTATGAAACAACAAGTATATTGGAAATGTGTCCTATTGAGATTTATTGATGATCTCTTGGCTCTAGACTCAATAGTGCGTTTTGATTTAGTGATCGGAGGCTGGAGAGGAGTGCCACCTTTTCAATATCGTCTAACTCGGAGTGAGAGAGATGATAGCAATGTATTGATCTCCGTGACAAGTGAAACAAGAGTCCTTTGAGGGACCTTGAGTGGCTAGGGAGGGTTGTGCAGCGTATCACTGGGTCCATGATACTTTTGTCTTCAATGCCAGCAATCAACTATGTGATTCTGAGAGCATATGTATTGACCCGGTTTCTGCCTAAATGTAAGGAGGGCTTCTTTCTTTTCACCCTTTATCTTTACATTTCTTTTTCATTCTTCAACCCCTTCAGCGCTTACCGAGACTTCATTACTAGTACCTTGTTGGGTTTGTTCCAGTACTAGCTCCATCTCAGTCGGCACTCTTCCCTTATTCTTACTTGTTTCCTTTTTAATCAAACCTAAGGACTTCTATACTAACTAGTAGATTGTCCCTGGGTAGATCCCTCTGGTTCTGGCGGGATCGTGGGAACATATACCTAACCTTACCATCCTTATAACTCCAGTACGTTAAATAAAATGGTCGGTCTTTGGTGTTCTTCCACAATTGCCATCATAAATCATTCTCTCCCCCTCAATATGTGCATCGATATACGAAAAGGTTTAGCACATATGGGAGAGCCTACACTTGAGTTTCAAAGGATCACATTTTTATCAGAATTTCATATTTAAATCACATTCTCTCACCCGATCAAAAATTTCAAACCACTTGAGATTTATGATCCCAATTGAATTAAATAAGTTAGAAATTTCGGGAGAAAATGTGGTCGGGTTAGATATATTCTGATTACGGAGCATACAATGCTCCCCCTTAAACCATGAGAGAGTGTCACTGCTGATGTTGCACAATGCTTAAAAGGTGTCAGAAATTTGAACAAATACTCTCCCCCTCAATTAATGACCCGTTTTCTATTTAAAGAGTTGTAGTCATTAAATTGAGCGTCATGTATTTGTGAAAATTTAAGTCCAGTTACCACCTTGTGAAACACCAAAACTCTCCTAAAGAATCATAGAACGGAAAGAGTTTATGGTGCAAAGAAGACTTCTCTTCTTATACACGAAATGATGCACTGAATCGTACATCAGATCGAAGAAACATGATATATTAATCCATATGAAACCCCAAAGAACGGTCCGAATGCTTCCAATAATGCATGGGGCATCTAAAGTTACAAAATTTAAAATTTTGAAATTAGTATTTCTGCTCGAGTTCATTTAAAATGAATTGAATAACAGTGTAAAATTATCAAATCAGAAGACACTAGTAAATTTTTGGTTATTTTTTAGATTATTTTTTTGGTTTTATAGTTTTATATTTTCTATTTTCTGTTTGTTAAATATGTTTCACATATATCATGGATATTGTTAAGCCAATCTTTACCTCCTCTAGTTTGAAGAATTGAGTGCTTCAGTGTCAAGTTCTTATCAATGTGGAGAATAAATGAAACCGTTCTCTCACGTGCTTAGTGAAATGTTAGCCCTGAAACTTTTGGTAGAGTTTCAACAATCCCTTCAACCTGTTCCTAAAGTGACAGTCATGTCTTGACCGGGAGTGTTGACAATTGTTAATAGAATGATGCTAAGGTTTTGGTTGTCACAATACATGGGAATTTGTTTATGAAAGCCCTTCGGAAAGTTGTCATGCATCCATTTGGATTTAGCAACAATGCAGAATTAGCAATGTACTGGCGTTGTAAAAGATATAAAATGCATTGCTTCTTAGAAACCAACTAACAAACTTTTCCCAAAACAGTCCCACGAAACTTCGAGAATCTGACAACCGCATATCCCATCTGCATAAGTGTGAATTCATTGCAGGTCCTTTACCAACCATGAATCATGCCATAAGCGAAACTTTCACGCTCCAATGCTTTTATGCTTATTGGTACCTAACGCACATACATACTGCAACAAAATTGGTCACTGGCGTGATTACATCAACCAACATACTATATCTTTGTTGACACTCACCCAGAAATCTCATCCAGCTGTCTTTCTCTTGGAGTGCAACAAGCACTTGAATCAATCTAATTCTTAATTCGTTCATATTGGTCGAATGAACCTCCACGTCACTTGAGAAATTGCAAGCCAAGAAGAATACATTTGTCCCATACACGACACTGAACTAGATCATCTCTTGAAAACCGATCACATTCCTAGGACGCGAACAAAGTAATGTCATCACATAATCGAACAAGGATAGATTATTGCTCGCCTCGAACAATTGGATCAACAACACCCTTGAGAACCTTTGCGGGACGGACAAGTTCATACAGCCCTAGGTGCTGCTCAATCTATAAGGGCTTTCAAGCGATAAACAGAGTAGGATGATCAGCGTCACAAATCCTTCTACTCAATTTGATTTAAGCACCATGTCAAGAAAGTGTTTTACTGGATCATGGATTAGCCATGGTCACTAGTTAATCAATTTACTGCTTTCTTTAATTTCATGTCAATTTAATGCTTTCAAGTGTTTTGTTAAACATTGACAATGTATAACAAACCTTATTTACAGTTTTAATCTCAATCTATCTTTAAATTTCATGTTTTTCTTATCCGTACCATTTAAATTCATGTCATTTAAATTAATGTCGATTATGGTTGTTTATTGGACTCAATTAGCTCATGTAGGTTCCTGACAAAGCTCACTAAGCTTTTAGATACATCAAAACAAGTTATAGTCATTAAAAAAGGGAAAATACCAAAAAAAAAATCAAGAAAATAGAAAAACAAACAAAAATCTGTGTTCTTGGTGAAACTGCATGGAGCAAGGTTAATTATGGATTGCCTTTGGTTTAGTGGCTTATTGGTAAGCTATAGGATGTGTTCTGTGGCCTTGGTTCTCAGTTTCAACTTGGATTCAACTCTTGTAAGCCATTTTATCCAATTTTTGCATTTTACTTTTCTAGTATTTAATTGCTTTGATCTTTATGTTTTCATGTTTCCTTGTTGTTTGTTAGTCATATTATAGCTTAATCTTAGTTAATTATGTTTTGGATTGGATTGTTGCTTTGAATCTCATTTTGACTGTCAATATGCATACTATTGATAATCATAGGTTTAAACTGTGTGACTACATGTTTAGGCTTAAAAAGGTTTGATTTGACAAATTATAACCTCTGGATTGGATATGATAGGTTTATACAGTCTTATGGATTGAAAATCTCAAATTGGTCCAATTTAAAGGTTGTTTGGATTTAATGCTTAAACTGTGTTATAGGTTGTTTGAGTTGTTGTTCTTGTTTGATGTACATCACATAGAACCTAAGTACCTCAGTGAAACTTTAATCAAGCAGTGTTACACATGAAAAAGTCAAATTGACACTTGCTCTTCTTTATTTGTAAACTGTGAGATTGTTAGATCCTAGAATCTTGCATATCTGTTTAAAAGTTGTTTATCTTGTTTAAATTCATGTTCTTATTGTTTAATCTTACATATTCAATCAGTAGATTCAGATCAAAGTTCATGTTAGTCAACTTTGATCATAAACTTAAAAAGTCAAAATTTTAGTTAGTAAGTTTTTGATTGAACTAATTAATTTTCTCTAGGACTTAATATTAGATTACAGGTCTTGTCCTTCTAGGATTATCATATTTTGCTGCTCATCTTCATTAGAATATTTTTAGTTATCTTTATTACCCTAGCTAAACTGCTTATATGATAGCTTCTTGTTAGCACTTTTTCTGCAAATTGCCCTGTGCAGGCCTGTTACCCCGTTTTTCATAAGCTTGCACAATCTTGATTTGTTAGCCTTAGCTTGTGTGATTTATTGTTTTGTGTAGCCCTTCTGGCCATTGTGTTATGTGTATGCTTATTTTTCATTTTGTAGCTTATTTAGACCACTTATCTTGCCCATCTATTTTGTTCCAAGTTACTCACTTCACTGAGCAAACAGTGAAGTTGAGCCATTTTCAAAAGCTCTTTAAAAGCTATCTAGTGATCTTGAGCTTAAGTGTTTTGGCTTTATGTGAAGCTCATCCACCCAACTCAATGATCCTGTGCTTAATTTTCCCCTTGTAGCTCATCTGCTAGGGCTGCAAGTAGCTTTTAACTTGTCCCAATTTTCTCAGTATACACTGAGCAAATCAGTATACTCAGGCTCTTTTCATAAGCTCCTCAAAAGCTCTCCTGTGGACCCCACAGTGTGAGCTTGGACTTTTTGGAAAGCCAACCAACCTAGCTTACTACTCCATTTCTTATTTTGGCTTATTAAGCTTATTCTCTTAGAGTAGCTGCAGGGTTGTTTGGACAGCAGAATCACTTGCACTATCAGCAGAATCACTTACATTATCAGCAGGTTGATTTTGCTCTAGCAGTACCTTGCTCATTTCCTAGTTCCAGTGCATAATCTTGTTCATACTTGTCCATTGGACTTGTGCACATATTATTTTATCTTTTGTTTCATGTATAAAGCTTTTTCAAGCTCATTTTATGCTTATGACTTCACTGTGAGCCCAAAAGCTCTACTGAATAAGTCATAAGCCCATAATCTGCTTATTTCTAAGTTTGTAAAGTTTTATTTTTGTTAAACTTGTATAATATTAGTGTACAAATAGTTCCAGAAAAAGAAAAACCAAAAAGAACCATTTTAAAGCTAAGTGATAGCTTCTATTTAGAAGCTTATTGCTTATTTGCTTATTTTCATTAAGCACATAGTGTTTTTATATTTTTCCTAGGTTCTTTTATTTATTTTAGAATTATGTAAAAAGTTTCAGATTTTTCTTAGGTTGTTTAATATTTATAATAATTCAATAATAGTTTTTATAATTAAATAATAGTAAATAATTAATAATAAATAGAATAATTGTGTAATAAATATATTTTCAGTTTCAAAATTCATTTTATAATATTTTAGATTTTTCTTAGTTTTAATTTTATTTTTCTAAGCTTATTTTAGATTTTCTTATTTTTTAGGTAATTATTAAATAGTTTTATTTAGTTTTTTATTTATAATAATTAATTAAATAGTGTAATAATTTATTTTCTTTTTCCAATAATTTTTATTTACTTTTAGGATTCCAAAAATATAATTTTCACATTTGTGGGAGTTATATTTGACAGAATTCACTTTTTATTTTGTACGTTTACGTTTATTTAAACTAAACGTACGTTTTTAATTCCTTTTACATTTTTAGGTTTTCTAATTTCTAGTTTTTGTTCATATAGCTTATTTAAGCTATTTTCTTTTATTTCTTAGTGTAAATTATTCATAACCCCTTTCCTGTTCAACATCACCCGATCACAGATTCGTTCTATTACAGTGTTCACACCTCGTTGGGACTTAACGACCCGGGGATACTCTGTACTCCCTTGGATAATTGCATTGTGCCCTAGATTGTTTGACTCTTGTTGACCACATACTTGGTCAATATTAGTTGACCGTTTGGGGCCGATCAAATTTTGGCGCCGCTGCCGGGGAGGTGTGCTGCGTAGAACGCATTTGCAGTATTAGTGATTGTTGAGTATACATCCATTGTATATTTACCATCCTTGTAAATATTCTTTTATTTTCTTAGCAGAATTATAAAATCAAAAATCCAAAAAGATTCTTCTTTCCTTTTCTGAGTTTCCTTCACTTTAAAGGATTCTTAGACTCATCTTAATGATGATCATTCATAATTCTGTGAGTGTAAATTATTCATAACCCCTTTCCTGTTCAACATCACCCGATCACAGATTCGTTCTATTACAGTGTTCACACCTCGTTGGGACTTAACGACCCGGGGATACTCTGTACTCCCTTGGATAATTGCATTGTGCCCTAGATTGTTTGACTCTTGTTGACCACATCCTTGGTCGATATAAGTTGACCATTTGGGGCCGATCAATCGTACATCAGATCGAAGAAACATGGATATAAAGTAATCCATGCCCAGGTGAACATCACCCAGTTGGAGGAACAGCTGCTTTCTGGCGACATGCTTTCCCCATAGTAATGCATGAGTTGCAGTCTAAAGTAACTGCAAGCCAATTAGACATGTTTTAACCAGTTAGTATAACTTCTGCTCGAGCTTCATTTAAAGACCCGTGTCATTATTGAATGACATTTCTAGGTCCGTAAATGTTATCGATAAACAGAAGACATGCCTAGATAAACTATTTTTGGTATTTTTTGATTTTTTGATTTTTATGGTTTTTATAGGTTTTATATTTTTCTATTTTCTTTTTGTTTAAGATATGTACAACATATATACAAGGATATGTGAAACCAATCCTTTACTCCTCCTCTTCTTCTTGAAGACCCTTGAGTGCTTCAGGTGTCAAGCTCTTCATGCCAAGTCGCGGGAGAATAAACTGAAACCGTTCTCTCGGACGTGCCTTAGTGAAGATGTCAGCCAACTGAAACTCCGTCCTCATGAAGTAGAGTTCAACAATCCCTTTCTCAACCTGTTCCCTTATAAAGTGATGCCCGATGTCGATGTGCTTTGACCGGGTGTGTTGGACATTGTTATAGCAGAGAGCGATAGCGCTTTTGTTGTCACAATACATGGGAATTTTGTTGTATGAAAGCCCATAGTCCAAAAGTTGTGATCGCATCCATAGGATTTGAGCACAGCAAGCAGACATAGCAATGTACTCGGCCTCTGTAGAAGATATAGAAGTGCTCATTTGCTTTTTAGAAGACCAACTAACCAACTTTTCCCCCAAAAACTGAGCTCCCCACGAAGTACTTCGACGAGTATCTTGACACCCTGCATGATCCACATCTGCATAAGCTGTGAGTTCTATTGCAGTGTCCTTTTGATACCAGAGTCCCATGTGAATCGTGCCATGAAGATATCTGAAGACTCTTTTCACCGCTTCCAGATGCTTTTTAGTGGGCTTGGATTGGTACCTAGCGCACATACATACTGCGAACAGAAGATCTGGTCTACTGGCGGTGATATACATCAAGGATCCAATCATACTTCTATACTTTGTTTGATCAACTGGCACCCCAGAGTGATCTTCATCCATCTTTGATCTTTCAATCATGGGAGTGTCAACAGAGTCACTTGAATCAAATCCAAATTTCTTTAGAATTTCGTTTGCATATTTGGATTGATTAATGAAGATGCCTCCAGTACTTTGAGAAATTTGCAAGCCTAAGAAGAACGACATTTGTCCCATCATCGACATCTGGAACTTAGAACTCATCTCTTTTGAAAACCGATCACATTCACTAGGATCAGACGAAGCAAAGATAATGTCATCTACATATATCTGAACAAGGAGTAGATGTTTGCCCGCCTTCCTGGTGAACAATGTAGGATCAACAACACCCTTGGAGAACCCATTTGCAAGAAGGAACTTGGACAATGTGTCATACCACGCCCTAGGTGCCTGCTTCAATCTATAGAGGGCCTTCTTCAAGCGATAGACATGAGTAGGATGATCAGCGTCCACAAATCCTTCTGGTTGACTCACATAGACTTCCTCCTTTAAGTCACCATTCAAGAAAGCTATTTTAACGTCCATCTGGTAGACTATCATATTCCGACTAGCAGCATTTGCGAGGAAGATTCTGATGGCTTCAATTCGTGCAACAGGAGCAAATGATTCCTCAAAGTCTATGCCCTCTTCATGTCGATATCCTTTTGCAACTAGCCGTGCCTTGTTCTTAAGAACATCACCATGCTCATCAAGTTTCACTTTGAAGATACACTTTAGAGCAATGATCATTGCACACTCTGGAGGAGGTACTAATTCCCATACTTCAAGCCGATCAAATTCATGAATTTCATCTTGCATAGCGTTGAACCAGCAGTCTTTGGTCATTGCTTCTTTTGCATCTTTTGGTTCAACTTTTGATAGTACAGAGTTGAAGAAACACCACAGGGCATCGGTGGCTAGTTGTTTTCGAGTAGATACCGGACGAGAGATATTACCAATGATGTTGTCAATCGGATGATCATTGGTCCATTTTCTGAGATGATCGTGGGGTTGAGGGTTTTGAACTGATGTTGCCGTGTTGTGATCTCCTGAAGAAGATGTATCAGTTGAAGATTCAGGAGCAAATACATTCTCAAAAGGGACATCATCAACAGGAGCAAAAGGATTAACTTCAAAAGAATTGTCATCTGCAGATCCTTGCTGTACCGAAGAAGATTGTATATTTGATGCTGAATGTGATTGACTGGCAGATGGAGTATCTTGACTGATAGGGACAGATATAGATGGACCTTCTGAGTTTGGTGGAACTTGAGCATCAGCAACAGGGAGTTCATGTGGAGTTTCCGTTGTAGGATTAACCGTGGATGGCTCAAAGTATTCGTCAAACATTGAATCAAATAACTTCTTCAATTCACCACTGGTGGGAGGTACATAAGGAGCTGCAGGCGTGGAATTCTGTACAAGACCTGAACTAATCGGTCCTGGTGTCAATAGATTAGTAGTGGGTCCAGAACTGGTTTATCCAGGAGCCGTATGCTCAGACATCTCATCGAATGTGACGTGAATTGTTTCCATGATTTGTCGGGTTCTTTTGTTGTAGATTCTGTATCCCTTGCGATCTGGTGCATACCCAACGAAGAAACCTATGTCTGCTTTAGCCTTCAACTTTCCCAGATCTTGACTGTCATTTGTAGGATAACACAGTGCACCGAACACACGAAGAAAGGAGAGATCTGGCTTCTTGTTATGAATCAGCTCATAAGGTATCTTATTGTGAAGGGTGTGTATCAAGGAACAATTTTGGGTGTAACATGCGGTGGCAATTGCTTCTGCCCAAAGAAACATCGGAGCTTTAGAATAAATTAGCATAGTCCTTGCAGCTTCCACAAGGGTACGATTTCGTCTTTCAACAACGCCGTTCTGCTGTGGAGTGCGTGGGACACTTTTCTGATGGGTTATGCCAATACCTTCATAAAATTGACTGAGTTGTTGATTAACAAACTTAGTTCCATTATCAGTCCGGATGATTCTGACAGTTTTATTCAGCCTTACTTGTAACTGCTTGATTAGTTTGATGATAACCTCTGGAGTTTCATCCTTGGTTCTCAAAAACTTTACCCATGTGAATCTAGATTAGTCGTTGACCACTACAAGAACATATTTCTTTCCATTGATACTCTGCACCCTCATTGGTCTACACAGATCCATGTGCAGTGTGTGAAGAACTTCCATGATGGAATTGAAGGTTTTGGGTTTGTGGGTGTGTTTCTTGCTTTTGCCCAATTGACATGCAGAGCAAAGGTGATCTTTCTCAAATTTTAATCTGGGCATGCCTCGAACTAGGTCTTTACGAGACAAGTCATTTATGGTGCCGAAATTCAAGTGGTTTAAACGACGGTGCCATAGCCAAGACTTAGTCTTTGAGCCTTTGAAAGCAAGCAAATAGGAGAGGACTTCATCATTTCTTCAATGGATATGGTATATAAATTGGTGCCACGACTTCCTTTGAGAAGATCTATACCATCCAACTCAAGATCTGAATCACAGAATTGACCAACCGAATGCCACTTCAAGATCTGAATCACAGAATTGACCAACCGAAAAAAAAATTATGCCCTAGCCCTTCCACATAGTATACCCGAGAGATTACATTGTCACCAAACACATAATCTCCATAACCCATAATTGCTCCAAAATGGTCGTTCCCGAATCTAACAGTCCCGATAAACTTTTTCATGAAATTCTTGAGCCGTGAGCGATCCCCAATCATATGTTTTAAGCAGCCTGAATCCAAATACCAAAGGACGATTTGTACGACCTGCATTTGAAAACAGACAACGATGGATAACTAAAATATGTGGATCCCCACGTGCAGTTGGGGTCCGTTTGGTTAGCACACACAAATTCAGGAGCTACAGGTTTTACAGATGCTGTTGTCATTATAGTGGAGACTACCCTAGAGGCAGCAAATGACCTAGTTGGAAGGCATTGTGTTACTAGAGGCAAAATTCGACCAGTTGGTCTCCATTCCTTAGACTTCACAATTTTATGATTATTCTTTCTAGGTAAGGGACACTGATTTCCTAGAGTGAATTTCCTTCCAGTGGGTCTCCATTGGTACCCAACATTAGCAAAAGTTTTTCCTGTAGCAATCCAGACTTTCTTATTTGTTTCAGTTTTCCTAACATTCTTAACATGGGGTGGTACGGGAGACATCAGAAAGGACACAACACAATCATCATGATTAGCATAAATTAAACATTTGTCACATGTTTTACAGACAGCATTAGAATTTGAATTAATTACAGTACTTTTGATACTAGAATCAACACGATTCAATCTATTCATTGCAAACTTATTGTTCCTAGGTTGGGCTTCTACACTCTTCTTGTGATCACTCTTAGCCGGCGCAGTCCTATCTTTCCTTGCATTGCCTCTAGGCTCTGACCCGCTAGCTTGGGTGTCACTTTTCACTCTTTAGAAGTAATGATGGGAACATTAGTTTGTTTCACTGTCACAAGCTTTCCTGATTTTGATGTGCTGGGTTCTGATGTTCTTGATGATAGTTCAAAGGTTAATGCTTGTTCTTAATTGTGGATGATGATGTAACTAATCTATCTCTTTGGTGGTTAGACTTAGGGCCCATGCCAATGGCATATTCTAACAATTCCTGAATCCTTTTTGTGAGGACGCAGGCATACACACTGCCTTATCAAGTGGCTTTTCTATTCTGTCCTCTTCTACAACCGCACGAAGTATGTCAAGGCCGTCCCTAAGGTGATAGAGATATATTTGATGGGCAGGTCTATTGTTTCTAAGGGGAAATGGAATAGGCCCAACATCAACATCATACTTTTTAATAGCAGAAACCTTTGGTGCACCACAATCACAAGTGATACTTGGCATTTTTCCTTTCACCTGAGTCTTAAGATTCTCAATTTCATTTAACAAAGAAGTTATCTTTTCGTTATGACTGTTTCGTGTAACTTTAATCGAGTCATATAAATCTTTGTAATGCTGTTTAATCTTAGAATTCTCAGCTCGAAAACACTCATTTTCATAGTGTAACTTATTGATGGTGTCTTGATAGTGAAAATTCTGAGAATCTGAAGACGAAGGTTTATTGGTGCCATACACATCACACTTGTTTGATTTTAATTGGGCAATTTGAGCCCTCAATTGTCGAATCGTGTTTGTGTGAGCTTGAATTTTCTCATCCCGTTTGTTTAATTCAAAATACATATCAAATTCAGAAGCATCCGAAGATGTCTTGAAATTCGATAGTTTGCATCTTTCTTCTAAGTGTTGATATTTTAATTGTAAATTAAGATAGTCAACCTCTAGTTTTGAAAAGCGTTTGATCATGTTATCATGGTCATCATTTTGAATTTTTTCTTGTAATCTCAAATTCTCCCCCTCAAGCTCAACAACACGATTCTAGGTAACATTCAAAGCCATAGAATACTCATGAAATTGACAAGCAGATAATGCAGAATCAGTAGCAGTATAAAATACATCTTGTGCAATACATCTAGCAATCAAATTCTCATTGGAGATGAGAATGTTCTTTCTTTCAATCTCACGACTCTTAAGTTCTATCACATTTTGAGTTACCTCATTTTCCATATCTTTAAACACTACTTTCATTTCATTTACTTCTGTTTTAAGGGTATTTTGCATCCCTTCAAAATGTTCTTTGAGTAGTTTAAAGAATGGCATGACCTCAGTCAAGTAACACCTTTTTGTTTGTTAAAAACACCTTTCTCCCTCAGTTATTCCTGTTGGTGTAATTCTCTTCTTACATGTTTTATCAAAATCAACAAATAGTTGACAAAGTACATATATGCTAATTAAGGTTTTACATTCAGTGAGAAGAGTCAAAGGAACCAAATGTCTAGGTGTATTGGGAGGATACACCGTCACAGCAGCAATTTTCCTAAGGGATGGGGTTTTGGCTTCAAGCTCATCAGCTTTTCTCTTTTCAATATCATACTTCCAAAATATTTGTTCAGGCATTAACTTCTTTTGAGGTGCAAACACAGTCAATCGATTCTCCTTATTATAATCATGGGGTTTGACTATTATTCGATTGGCTATGCGGATGGGATCCTTCATTTTCTCATTCACTCTTTCTCTTTTCCACACATCTATTTCATCATTCTCTTCTAAAGATGAAACATCAGGTGGGGCATGACCAGGCATAATCATCACGTGGGCATCATATAAGGCAGGTTGGGCTATTTTAGCATTCCTAAGGAGAGCTAATTTAGGTTCACCTACATTACTTTCACTATGCTTATCACACAGCTTTTTGTGCTTCTGAATCATTTGGGCAGTCTGTCTGGTTTGGTCTTGTGTGTACAACTTATCCTCAAGCTTATTCTTTAAGGTTTTAAGTCTGGAGAAATCATTTAAGAGTTGTGTTTCTTTTTCTTTGAATTCTTGCTTTAGAGTATTTAAGTATTTTTGTGCCTCCTGTTTTTGTTTAACAGACTGATCTAGCTGATTTTTCAAAGAATTCAACTCTTGTTTTAATGTTTCTTCCTTTACATTATGCTCGGTTATAAGTGAACGCATTTGACATTCCATTTTCTGCTCACGTTCTGTAAGTTCGAATTTAGCATGCTATTCATAAAGGGCCACCTGATCCTTATATATGTTTAATCTAGTTGTCAAGGTGTCATCAGGGACAAACACAGTGTTTTCATGCCACTCACCAGCATCATCTACAGGGCAATCATTATCTATGGCACATGCATTATTTTCATCACATGCAATCATTTCAACAGAAGATGCACCACCTTGTACATCAGACACGTTGTTGTGATTCACATATTGTTCATATGGAATAATATTACTATTTCCCATGTCAACATTATCTGAATCAACCACATCTGTCTGTTGTACTTCCTTGGGAATCTTCTGTTCATCAACCACGTTATATGTGTCATAAAGTTTTAGTACCTCAGAAATCACAGATGCATTGGAGGGACTGGCTTGATGAGGTGATGAGATCATGGAAGATAGATTGGCCATGAAGATTGTCTGAGCAGTCGATTCATCATCCACATCAGAGTCAAACGCATCACAATCATCAGCCTTGAAGATGTTGGGATCATTAAGCGCAAGGTCCTGAACAGGCTGCTCATCCACATCGGCATCAAAAGTATTTCCCACATCGCTAGCAAGAAATAACAATTCTTCATCGTCCAATACAGCCCCATTTTCTTGAGCCTGCATCAATAACATCTTATCCTTGAAATAGTCTGAGTTCTGAGGACGTTTAGGTTGATTGCAGTTTCTGGCAATGTGGCCGAGTCCCCCACAGTTGTAATATTTTGGCTGCTTCCCCTGCCCTTGTTTTGCATTCCCTGCTCGCATCTGCACATTACCTCTACCCAAGTTCCTTTGATTCAAGTTTTGTCTCCCTAGAACGTTCTGAACCACGATTCTACCATCCTCCATTGTGGCCTGAGTGCGTGGATTAGATGAGGTTCTGAGTTGATTGTTAGTTTGAGGGAGTGTAGCTCTGAATTGTTGAACGAGAAAGGACACTTAATTGGAGAGCTCATCAATCATCTGATCAGTGCGAGAATATCCAGAGTCTAGTTGAGAGCTCATAGTAGTTTGTGGGTGCATGGATGATTGAGCAAACAATGACTGATTCTTTGGTAGGATGGGATTCAGATAAGATTGATCAAGTTGTGGTTGATTGTATTGCTGAACATTTGCAACAAAGGCCAGTGGGTCATTTGGTGCAGCTGGATTGAGCTTTTCTCTCAACTGATGATCATATGCAGCATGTTTCTCATTTTGTTGTAGATAAGCATACAGCTGTTCATAGTTTGTATCCCTCAATCCCTTGTTGAGTTTAACTGCAGTAACAAATCTGTCCCATTCAGGAGTCATATTGTTCACAAACTTGGAGTTAAGTTGGATGTTTGGCATTGTCATTTTGATCATTCTCATGTCGTTCACCAACTTGTGGAATCTTACATAGTAGTCTGTGACATTCTCACCCGGGTTCATTTTGAAATGTTCAAACTCATCATACAATTGTGACTCACGATCTTCCTTTGTGAGTTCTGACCCAGCCAATAGCATCTTTACATTGTCCCACACTGATTTTGCTTCAGTATTAAAGTTGATGAGCTTGTAAACATCTTTTGGTAGACCTTGAATAACAATGTTCGAGGCTCTAATATCAGCATCATGCCTCTTCTTTTCCTCCTCAGTCAGATCATTGTATGTTCGAGGCCTGTCGATTCCCAAAGTTATAGTTCCGTCATCACCAGTGGTAACAACGTCACGAGTAGTGCTGATGAAGCGAAAAGTGTACCGCTTTTAGGGGGTCATTTAAGCCCTAAATCGTATTTATTTGATCAAATATTGCCCTAAATCGTTCCTTTTGTCATTTTAGGTACTTTGGAGAAGAAATCTTGAAAAGGAAGCATTTTGGACGTTTTTGGAGCATAAAAGTGAAGAAAACGGCAAAGTCTAAAAATTATGCTGGAAAGTACCTTTGACGGCGCCAGGTATTGGCCCAGACGGCGTCATGGCTTGGCAAAAGAGGTGGATATGAAAATTACTCATGATAAGCCAGAGAATTTTGCATGAAAAATCTGACGGCGTCACCCTTTGAAGTGATCAAGGCCATCACGGCTTAATTTAAAGAGGGACGACGTCAAGCTCAATTCTGACGGCGTCACCCCTTGATAGGCCAGAGCGGATTTTAGAGCACTAAAGAGGGACGGCGTCAGGAAGGCCATCCGGGAACCCTAAAAGCGGCAAGGTGACGGCGTCAGGATCTATAACGTGACGCCGTCAGCCCTTAAACTCTATATATAGTTTTGCAATTTTTTGTCATTAGTGTGGAACTTATTGTGTGTAATTTTGGAGGAGAAACCCTAAGACGAATTTCTGCCATTTTTAAGGGTTTTCATACCCTTGGATCTCCCATGTTTAATTGAAGATAAGTAATCGTTTAATCATTCAATATGTCTATGTGTTGTTTGATTACATCTTGTTCTTGTCTTTTAATTAACATGCTAGGCTAGATTTATCTTGTGTTTGCTTAGATCTAATGAAACCTAGCTATTGATTATTGGTTATTAGTGTGTTATTAATTGTATTGGATGATTGTTCATCGATGTTAGGCTTAAGAAAACTGGCTAACTTCCTATTCGGTAACTTGCTTGAACGTCTTAAGAAACATGAACCAATGCGTACTAAGGTTTTTATGGTTGTATTTAATGCATGAGCGAATTCTAGTGATCCCATGTTAGGAGCTTCTTAGCCGGCTCGACATAGGAGTGAAGTAGGAGCTTGTAGAGTTGGGGAAGTACGTACGCCACCCCACGATTGGTATTAAGGAATACACCCGTCATCCACGCGATTAATGCACACTAATCAACCGGTAAAAGATAGTTAGGGAGTAAGGAAATCTAAGTAAACACATTTCTCTCCACATAAGTTTTACGACCTTTTCATTTTCTGTTATTTTATTTTATTTGCATTCGTAGTTATTTGGGTTAGTTGACTAGCAACTAATTCCGCCCACTCTTTCAAACCCGAGATTTTACTTGCTTTCATAAAAAATACAAAAATACAAAAAGAATCTTCTCTCACCCTTAGACCTATTAGAGTAGTTTTTCAATCCTAACGACACTATTCCCTGTGGAGAACGATCAATCCCCCGTACTTACCACTACACTATACTACATCGGTCAGGTACACTGCCTGGTGGGGTTGTAAGCCTCTTGAGATCCCTCGAGAGGTAAAACCTGTTGTAAGGTCGCAAAACCACGCATCAAGTTTTTGGCGCCGCTGCTGGGGAATAGTTATTGTTTAGGTTGAATTTTTATTTTATAGGTCTACTCACTAGATTCCTTTCTAGTGAGATTTTTATTTTATTTTTCTAGGTTTTCTTTAGTCTATCTATTTTCTTCGTGCTTTTGTTCGTATAAGATTTTCATTGACTATTCAGTTTGCCATTATGGAGTACGCGAATCCACCATACTACCGACCACGAAATCCATTCGCCCCTAATGACATCTTGATGTTCAACCAATATCGAGATGAACCCATATATGATGCATGGACTCGTTTTAAAAACTTACTCCGAATAGTCCCTCATCATAGTTTCGATTTAGCATCCCTAACCCAAATCTTTTTCGATCGTGTCGACCGATATGACCAAATGTGCATTAACGATTTTGCCAATAGGGACCTTAGGGAATTAAATGCTGAAGAAGCATGGGATACCATAGAAGATTGTGCCCAATATTATTATAGAGTAGACAACCCAACAAACATTAGTATAAGTCAATTGACCACAAATTTCAAGGATCATGAAACAAGTTTGTTTGGGGATGAGGGTAGAGTTGAGCCACCTAGTTGCATGTCATGGTTAATTAGGCACTACCATAATACAGGATGAACACATAGGTGATCTTGACACAAGGAATGATGAGGTAAGTAACATAAGCCCGCTAAATACCCCACAAGTCCTACCATCATTTGAGGCACACACACCGCCTGTGACTTACCCGGAAGAAGTAGAAGTGACTTTAGGAATCACAATGGAGGTAGAACCCTTGGACCAAGCACAACTAGAGGATATAGGTTTGAACACTTTTAGTGATGACCTTACTCTTAGTTCTATGGAATTTCCTAGTGTTGATGAACCGGAACCTCAACCTTTACACAACTTTCCATCCTTAGATATATTTCTAGGAGACAAAAGAGGAACCGACCCACCCATCAACCCTTATTATCCGGGTAGTTTTAGGATGAAGGAAGCCATTCACTCACCCCCTTCACCTCACGTGGCATATTTCCACCCTAAGGGTGTGTATCGTTACTTTCACCCACACTTAATCCTAAGTGTAGGGAAAACCTCCCCTATTTCCGTTAAATAAGGGTAGAGTCAGGCTCGTGACTCGAACAAAAACAAGCGCTTCTTGGGAGGCAACCCAAGCTTTATTTGCTTTGTGTGTTTATTTATTTGTTTGTTTTATTTGTTTCCGTATGTGTGTTTAATTTTTATTTTTATTGATTCATGTTCAAAACTAATTTGTGAAAATGCTTTATTTTGTTTTTAACTTCGTCTTAACTACATATAAAGGTATTTTGCAAAAGTTAAGTGTAAGGGAAATCTAAATCGGTTTATTAGAACACAAATAAACATGAATCATAATAATAATAAATTAACATACATATTAGTATTTTTTTGAGTCAAATGCTTGTATCGAGTCATGATGATGTTTTGCAGGAATTCCAGGAAGTAAGGTATAGGTTTTTCCAAAATTTTTCCGGAAACTTAACATGAGAATTCTGTCAGATCATTTCTGACGGCGTCAGGATTTACAACCTGACGGCGTCAGGTTTTAATTTTCTGAAAATTTTGAAAGTTTTGTTTTCATAAAAAGTTTTTATTAAATCTCTAACTTATAATCTCCAGGAATCTGCAAAACTATCATTCCACAAGCATTATATCCTTATATATAGAATTTATCCCGCCGATGTTATGCAGGTTTTCGTGTTTGTTTTCTCAGGTTTAACAGGTTATTTTGGACAAGGAAATGTATGTGGAATCAAGCTTATGGCGATGCGTTAGTCATGGAGCTTCAATATTACCTTGGAAGAAGATCTAACCATGTTGCCACATTATCCACCGAGCGAATCAGGGGAGTATTTGATTTCATTCTTTTACCTTATTTACTTTTATATTTGTTATTTGAACATTGGGGACAATGTTCATCTTAAGTGTAAGGGGGGGGGGGGTAAAGTACGATTAGAAAATGCTTTCACGCTTGATTTTTGTTTGTTTAATAGTAAATGTGTAATAAAACTGAGAGAAATACCTGTTAGGGCAATTTTAGTGCCAAATTTAAATTTTTTTACAACATTTAGGAGTGAAACTTTGATCTTAATGAGCGTCTCATGGATAGGAGTTATATGACTAGCACAAAAACCGTACCACTAAAAAAATTTTCCACCCCTAAATATGTGAGGTTCGCCCCTAGAATTGGTAGGAAAAGCATTTATGCTATGATGTGTGCACCGGTAGCACTTAGATTCTAGAACTTGCGTTAGGACCACTTCGAGGCCACAAGTGAGACTACATTCGTGTAGTTAGATTTACTACATGATAAGAGGCATTAGGATTAACCCATTGTTTTACACCTGTGTTTTTGTTATAATTACCTTGGCTACATTGGTCAAGTAATTCTCCCACACCCTTTGCGTTGTACCCATTTTTGGTACACGATACTCCTAGTACACCCCTCAGAGCCTATCTTTTCGTTTCGACCTTTAAGCATTTTACTTAAAGGAAGAATTTGTTACACCCCACTAAAATGTACACCCAAATCGCCTTAGCCTACCTTTTATGCACTTATTTTTAGTGCATTATTGTGACAACATTTGTTTAAACCCCAAGTTAATTATCTAATTGATTACATGGTTGCTAAGTCGAGTCATATCCTTGTACATATTGTTTTGGGACGATTGGGACTCATGGGTAAAGTACTTGTGTAATGGAGTAATGAGGAAGAACATCATTTATTACCCCCATATGTGCTAAATATTTTAAAAGTACTCCAAGTTTTTCAATTATCTTAATTCGAGTCATTAGAATAGTTATTTGTAAAGTTATGTAAAAGTTCAAGTGTAAGGGGAATG
Organism: Artemisia tridentata subsp. tridentata; assembly: GCA_021014915.2. Lineage (NCBI taxonomy): Eukaryota > Viridiplantae > Streptophyta > Magnoliopsida > Asterales > Asteraceae > Artemisia > Artemisia tridentata. Next base: position 76,408,421 of record CP139505.1, read on the forward strand.
CAACGCCCCTATGATGTATTATTTTGGATGGTAGGGCAAAAGTGTATGCAAAAAAAAAAAAAAAAAAAAAAAAAAAAAAAAAAAAAATCGAAAAAAATAAGAAAAATACAAAAAAATGAGGAAAAGAAAAGTTGAAAAAAAAAACATACGGACTACCATCCCGTTTCATTTCATGTTTGTTTTATGTTTTTGTTATTTTGTTTTTAGCTTAAGATTGAGTCTAGTCTTGGCTTAGCAACGCCATATTGTACATGTAATTAATCAAGATCTTTAACTCGCCACCAGTAAAATATCCCTTATCCAACAAAACCGTGTTTATCATATCCCTACACCTCACGTTATAACCTATTTATAAGCCCTCTTTGATAGTTTATCTTAGGTGCTTACGCCTAGTGGAGGAGGTTTTTGATCCTTTCCCAAGCCTATGGTAATCTATTTGCTATGACAGGTAGTGAGAGATAATATCCGTTTTCATTTATGAGATTTATTTTGATGACACTTGAGAGATGTGAGTATCTAAACACTACTTGTGAGGTGCTAGTTTGTAATCTCCGTGCTTATTATGATTAAAGTGGAACGACTATTTGTTGTAATTACTTTTATATTAGTGTTAAATGACCCCTAACTTGTATTTTGATTAGAATAAAAGCGCATTTGCTTGAGGACAAGCAAATCTCAAGTGTAAGGGTATTTGATGAAGCGAAAAGTGTACCGCTTTTAGGGGGTCATTTAAGCCCTAAATCGTATTTATTTGATCAAATATTGCCCTAAATCGTTCCTTTTGTCATTTTAGGTACTTTGGAGAAGAAATCTTGAAAAGGAAGCATTTTGGACGTTTTTGGAGCATAAAAGTGAAGAAAACGGCAAAGTCTAAAAATTATGCTGGAAAGTACCTTTGACGGCGTCAGGTATTGGCCCAGACGGCGTCATGGCTTGGCAAAAGAGGTGGATATGAAAATTACTCATGATAAGCCAGAGAATTTTGCATGAAAAATCTGACGGCGTCACCCTTTGAAGTGATCAAGGCCATCACGGCTTAATTTAAAGAGGGACGGCGTCAAGCTCAATTCTGACGGCGTCACCCCTTGATAGGCCAGAGCGGATTTTAGAGCACTAAAGAGGGACGGCGTCAGGAAGGCCATCCGGGAACCCTAAAAGCGGCAAGGTGACGGCGTCAGGATCTATAACGTGACGCCGTCAGCCCTTAAACTCTATATATAGTTTTGCAATTTTTTGTCATTAGTGTGGAACTTATTGTGTGTAATTTTGGAGGAGAAACCCTAAGACGAATTTCTGCCATTTTTAAGGGTTTTCATACCCTTGGATCTCCCATGTTTAATTGAAGATAAGTAATCGTTTAATCATTCAATATGTCTATGTGTTGTTTGATTACATCTTGTTCTTGTCTTTTAATTAACATGCTAGGCTAGATTTATCTTGTGTTTGCTTAGATCTAATGAAACCTAGCTATTGATTATTGGTTATTAGTGTGTTATTAATTGTATTGGATGATTGTTCATCGATGTTAGGCTTAAGAAAACTGGCTAACTTCCTATTCGGTAACTTGCTTGAACGTCTTAAGAAACATGAACCAATGCGTACTAAGGTTTTTATGGTTGTATTTAATGCATGAGCGAATTCTAGTGATCCCATGTTAGGAGCTTCTTAGCCGGCTCGACATAGGAGTGAAGTAGGAGCTTGTAGAGTTGGGGAAGTACGTACGCCACCCCATGATTGGTATTAAGGAATACACCCGTCATCCACGCGATTAATGCACACTAATCAACCGGTAAAAGATAGTTAGGGAGTAAGGAAATCTAAGTAAACACATTTCTCTCCACATAAGTTTTACGACCTTTTCATTTTCTGTTATTTTATTTTATTTGCATTCGTAGTTATTTGGGTTAGTTGACTAGCAACTAATTCCGCCCACTCTTTCAAACCCGAGATTTTACTTGCTTTCATAAAAAATACAAAAATACAAAAAGAATCTTCTCTCACCCTTAGACCTATTAGAGTAGTTTTTCAATCCTAACGACACTATTCCCTGTGGAGAACGATCAATCCCCCGTACTTACCACTACACTATACTACATCGGTCAAGTACACTGCCTGGTGGGGTTGTAAGCCTCTTGAGATCCCTCGAGAGGTAAAACCTGTTGTAAGGTCGCAAAAACCACGCATCAAGTGCCCATCTGGAATGGTCCTTCATCAATTGATTTACCCAAGCAGTAGAGAGAATTCTTTGGGCCCATGACTCGTAGTCAGTCCTATCTAGCATAGGAGGACGAGTATCGGACCCAGCAGCTTGTATGTCATCAGATGCAGTGCTTGTCATGATTAAGACGGGATTTTACAACTCTTGTGATTTAAACCGAGAAATCGATTCTTTCGCGGGATTTTCTAAAATCAACAAGAGAAACCGTAATCCAAGAGTGAATTGCAAAATTGATTTTCAAAATTCAAGTTACCAAAAGTCAAATCTTAATTTGATCAAATCGCAACAAGTCAAGTTACAAATTGTCAAATCGCAACAAGTCAAATCGCAAGTGTCAACTCGCAACGTCAAATCGCAATCAGTCAAATCACAATAAATCAAATCGCAACTTGTCAAATCACAAATAATCAAATCACAATTTGTCAATCGTAAGTCAAATCGCAAAGATCAAATCGCAATGACTCAAGTCACAAGTCACAGCCTTTAATCGCAACAGAGTGAGCTCAAATCGCAATAAGCAAATAGCAACCAGAAAACCCAAGTCGCAACTGTCAAATCACAACCGGAACAACTCAAATCGCTAGAGTCAACTCGCAACTCACAACCGGACAAACTGTCACTATCTCGTCGAGTCAAATCGCAACTCACTACCGGACAAACTGTCACTATCTCGTCAAATCGCAACCCACAATATGCCAAAACAGTCGCTTTCTAGCGATTTGACTTCTTTTTCCCTTTTGAGTAATAAGTCAAATCGCAGACTCCAAGATATACCAAATCGCTACTACCAATTTCCTAACTGATCAAATCGCAGCGATAAACTTCTGGACGCAACTCAAATCGCAGCCAAGAACACTTTTGTAAACACCAAACGATTTGACCAAATACTCCACAAATCAACAGAAACAACCAACCCAGCAACTAAACAACGCTTATGTAACAATCTTGAACAAGAAAGTACAAGATTTTCACAGATTTAACCACAAACAAAATTGTACAAGTGATTTTCCCTAGAAAAACTATTCGAACCAAGAAACCTAAAAACAACCTATGAAATCCGTGAACATGAACTCATATGAACCTAACCATGGCTCTTGATACCAATTGTAAGATGTTCACTAACTATATAACACGTATGGATTTAGATTAGGACAAATAGAAATAGAGATTTGTAGAGAGAGAAAGTGAGTTGGGAGCCTTTGTAGAGAGAGAAGTTGAAGTTGTATGATTAGAGAAGTGAAAGGTCCAACCCTTCCCTTGTGTGAGAAGGGCTTTATATAGTACATAATATATGCCCCTAGTGGGCTGTAGAGTGAGCTGACAGTGGGTAAAGACCCGACCCACTCCACGAGTTCTATTTTAACCAAACTACTTTAACTTACTAATATAATCCTAAGAGCTATATAAAGCTATTGAGTACCCGGGGTGACCGAGTCTTCACTAGAATATTTATATGCCTAACAATAACTTCTTTTTTTTTTCATCATGACAATTGACTATTTTTTTACCAGACAATTATCTTTAGAAAGTAGAATGAAACGTTGTCTGCGATTTGAACCACTGACTCATCCATGGATGACAACCCAGTATCTTAACGAATGACTATGTCACACAACTAACACACACTTATATATATATATATACTTCAAAGCCCGCCCAATGGGCGGGCATGACTTTTAATTTTAGATTGATTTGTTTTGATCAATTTTAAATTATGCTTTAAGTTCGTTACATGGAACTCAATAAAATATAAATACTTATATATAAACACAATAGAATATGGATAGTTTTGATCAATTTTAAATTAAGCTTTTATTTCGTTACATAGAAGACAATAAAATATAACTACTTTTATAGAAGCACAATAGAATATGGACAACTATATTGTACATCTTAATAATTTTGTACGAAAATGCATTTTACATTTTAATAATCTCTAAACATGATTTGTTGTATATTTCTAAACATGATTTGTTGTATATTTATAGGTATAATATTTTATAATGAATAGATTTCAAGCTAATCATTATTATTCAAAAGAAGGTTAGGTTAGGCTTTACATGGTCTTTTCAATTGCGAGGGAAAAATATATATTATATATTAGATGGTTTTGATCAGTTTTAAATTATGTTAGCAATATTGTACGAAAGCACAATAGCCACTTATATGTTAACATAGTAAACAACATTTTTATAACCTGAAAACATCTTAACACGGTTTGATATATATTGTTATGTATATACTTTATGGGTTGGAAATAGGTGGGACCCATGCGTAGGGAGGGTTCTTATAACACCTCCCTACTTTATAATAAATAAATTTCAAGGCATTGATTACTATTCAAAGGTTAAGTTAGCCTAAACATGGTCTTTTCACTTTCAAGTGATTAACAATTATTGTTAAATTTAATAGACCAAATATATTTTGATGTAAATAATCCTGTTGATTTTTTATTTATTTAATTTTTTTTTTTGCATGACCTTTCGTTTGTGAATTATTAAGAGAAACATATTTGAAGAACATGCAAGTTGTGTAGCATACTACTCATTAATAGGCTATTCCCATAGACTTGCTACATTGTCTTTTCATCTTACTCATAGCGTTTCTTCACACCGAATCATTACATTCTCGAAAACATCAAGTGTTTACCGATCAAAATATCTGTGGCCGGATCAACAAAAGGTTAGCTATTGAATCTTGATCTAATATTTATATTCATGTTTTCTTAACCTCTGGTAACCATTTTTCTTATTGAAAAGACGAAACCCTGAATCGTATGATTGTTAATATCCTGTTCATTTTATGTATTATTGTTTATCAACTTAATGTCAGAAGATACAACTGGTAAATAGTTTAGAATTAACTTGAGTAATCATTTGGGTAGATATTTATCAACTTATACTCCGTAATTAACTTGAGTAATCATTTGGGTAGATGTTGATGAAACCTGTTTGTTATACTGTTTCTTATTGATCAGTTAGGAAAAAATAGTTTAGAATGGTAAGAAGATAATAAAGGTTTATTTGTTAGGGCTTTCAGGTCATAGTAACACAGGTGTTAAGCTTAGGAATGGAAACTCGTCTGGTTATTCTGGATTAGTTAGCAAAAATTACTAATTCAAGACTTGTTAAGGACATGATGATTGTCCATTATAGGCGTGAAATTGATGTTACTTTTAAGGATGAGGAAGATTTGATGTCTAAGGCTTCACAGATTAGTGCGCGAGTTGATGATAGGGATCAAATGATAAATGAACTTCAGCTCCTTTGTGGCTCAGACTCATCTTTGCATTCCATCAATGACATGATGAAGATGCAGACGCAAGATTTGGCTGAAGTTGCTAGGTTGCTCTTAGGTGTCGCGAAAAGACATGCCCGACTCCGTGATTTATTCTCTTTCTTGGAGAAGCTGGTGTTAATGGAAATTTGATGTAGTATATGTCTGTAGCTTCGAAGATATGGTCTTTTGGTTTGACTTTCGGTTTGGTATATTTTGTGGGAAAGTCACTTGGGTTATGTAAATCTTAGTTTAAGTTTGTTTTAGAGTATGTCAATGTTTATGGGTCGTAGCTTTTGGGAAAGTCGTTCAAACTGAATGTTTATGGTTGTTAAACATTGTCTATATTTAATCATCCGTGGTGTGTTTCTCTGTTGATGTTTGGAAACATATATGTGGGCATGTACAAACAGTTTGACTTTAAATGAAAATGATTTTTTTTGTTTGGTCTGTGATTGTTTGTTGATTAGTTGGGGTAGTTTATTTGTATTCATTGTGGCTGTTGTTAGGGCATGTACAAACAGTTTGACTTTAAGTGATGTTTGCGAGATGCAAATGTTTGGTTTGGTCGTTATTTTAAACATGTTGTACTGGTGTTTGTTATTACAACTCTATCTGAGTGTGTATTTGAAAGATTTGTCCGAGTTTTATTCTTTGCTAAATGTTTTGTGTTTTTTTAATGGTCGCAGAACAATGACCACACAATTCATCACGGATTATAATCATGTGGAAAATATGGGAACATTGGTAGGTATTTATGGAATTATATTCCCATAATAATCTTCTTATACGTGTTATTTTGTTTTTGTAAAACCATAGGTACTGCATATGATGCTGATGGATTGGAAATCGGTGGTTATGGGATAATTCACACACGAAACAGACTGGTTAGGTGCATTGCTGAAGTTGGGGCCGATCAAAGTTCATCACCGGTAAAGTTATGATATAATTGTATATATGTAAAATTCATGGAATTTATAAACCTTGTTTCAATATTTTTAAATTTTGTTTTATTAGTGGTTTCCTGTGGAGTTCCTTCAAGGCATTGAACGTGATGATTTTTTGATTGAATTTTCCGGTTCTGAGATAAACGTGGGTGCAAAGGAGAGTGTTATTCCTGGGACTTTGGATAGTGTGGGTTTCCAGTTTAATGTTCACTGGAATACGGTTGTTCAGCGAGCAAATCTAATGGTTGGTGAGCGAGTTGTATTGACCAAAAAGACTGGTATGCGGTTGGCGTTGATGAGGTTTGATAATGATGGTTTTCAGCTTATACATGAACATCATTACCCCACACGTCTTGCATTTGTTCAAGGGCATGATGCAAATGAGTCAGGTAGTAATACGTTCTTTTAAAAAATATATTCAATGTTACATGTTAATTTGAGGTGAATCAGTTGTATTTGTTTGCGAATATGTAATGTTTACTTTATGGATGGTATTCGTTAGATGCAAGGTTGGTCCACGGCTGTAATTGGTTCCAACATGCAGTGCATTTGTCTGAAGAGAATACTTTCTACCGAAGGCTTTTCCCGTTTGTGATCGATTCCGAAAGAATGGTAAGGGTTGTCTCTTTATATACATTATGTATTTTCGTAATTTTTAATAATTATTTAATAGTAAAAGAGTTGAAGTTATGAAGTTGTTGTAATTGCTTTCAGACCATACCAAGCAATTTTGTTTCTGACAACAATCTGCAACTGTTGAGAATTAAATATTCAAGATGTTTAATATCGGATTCTACTCTAAGTATAATTTTGCTGATAGTGCAAAATGGTTTCTGCTGATGATATTGATTCTGCTGATAGAGCATTTCACTCTGCTGATAGGCTTAACAACTCTGCTGATGACTCTGCTGATGATTCTGCTGATAGCGATAGATTGTTCTTGCTGATAATGAACAACTCTGCTGATGGAAGGATAAGATCAAAAAGATATTTATTGTATTTTGGTCAACAATATACGGTAGATAATATCTTACTCCATGTGCTTAGTTAACAAGTTGTATACATAGATACATGTTGTATCTGATGTACTGACACTTAATAGGATAAAGTTAACCAACTAAGTCGGTCAAGACTTTAAGCAATTTGTAAAGATCTTTTAACTATAAAAGAGATCTTAGACTAGTGATATTTAGTGTGTGAAAAAATATAGAAGTGTTAAGAGTTAGTCCATGCATAAGTTAGAACATGCATAACTGTTATAACAAACACAAATATATCACAAGTGATAGAAACATAAGATTCAAGGTTGTAACCCTAGTGATATTTCAAGGTCATTCGTATTATTATCTTTAATAATATTGAATCGTTTGGTGATAATCTTTATGTGTTCATTGCTAACTAACAAACATAACAATTCCATTTCCATAACATACACAACCTTCTAATTTTGGTTGAGTGAATTCCGCGCACTTAATCATTTTAACACAACATATCATACACACAAAGTTAGAAGGTTTAACCACCTTAATCGTATGTCTAGGATCCAAGCAAGTGGTATCAGAGATAGAGGTTGTTATTGTTGTTTTTAGAAGAAACAAGAAATGGATGTACAAGATGTTCAAACAAATGTTGCTGCAAAGTTGCCCATGATCAAACCCAATGAGTTTGAGTTATGGAGGATGAGAGTTGAGCAATATTTCATGGTTCAAGATTATGCTCTTTGGGACATAATTCAGTATGGTGATTCCTTCACTTTAGGCTATTCAGATGTTCTTGTTGAAGGGAAGACAGTTAGAAAAAGAAATACTGGACCAGTCTCCAATGATGAAAAGATACAGAAGAGAAATGATCAGAAAGCACGAAACCTGTTGCTTATGACCATTCATGGTGAGCAAATGCTATCTTTTAACAAATATCTTGATGCAAAAACTCTTTTTGAAGAGATTTGTGCATGGTTTGGTGGTAATGAAACTACCAAAAAGACACAGAAGACTTTACTAAAGCACCAATTTGAAAACTTTACTGCTTTTAGTAATGAGTCTCTTGATAAGCTATTTTCAAGACTACACAAGCTTGTTAGTCAGTTAGCTGTGTTGGGTGTTGAGACTGAGAAGGAAGATCTCAACATGAAGTTCTTGAAAAGTCTACCTGGTGATTTTCATACTCATGTTATTGTCTGGATGAACAAACCAGAAATTGAAACTATGAAGCTTAATGATTTGTACAACAACTTTAAAATTGTTGAACAAAGTCTAAAGAGAGGTGGAAATTATAGTACTAGTTCTGGGAATGCTGCACTCTTATCAGTTCCTAGTGTTAGTCATACAGAGGAGGTAGATGAAGTTGAAAGTGTTTCTAATGTTACTTATGGTGGTCCTTCTACTAGTGTACAAAAGGATATTGCTGGACTTGGTGATCTAACATTTTATGCCTTTATATCCAGTCAAGCTAGTGGTTCTCCTTTAAATCATGAAGACCTTGAGCAGGTTAATGGTGATGATTTGGAAGAGATGGATATTAAGTGGCAAGTTGCTTTACTTAGCATGAGGGCTAAGAAGTTTTGGCAGAAAACTGGAAAGCAAATTACCATAAATGGTAATGATACTGCTGGGTTCGATAAGAAGAAAGTGGAATGTTTCAACTGTCATAGGTTGGGATATTTTGCTAAAGAATGTAGAAGCCCAAGGAAGCAGGATAATAGGAACACTTGGTATAAACAAGAGAGGAATAAGGAAGTACTGGTAGAAGAGCCAAAGGCTATGCTGGCCATTGATGGTATTGGATATGATTGGAGCTCTATGGCTACTGAAGAGGATGCACCACCAAATGCTGCTCTTGTTGTCGATGAGATTGCTCTAATGGCTTCTTCTGATTCAGAGGTAGATACTATTCCTACTTGTACTAATTCATGTCCTAATATTAAAAATTATGAAGACATTAAAAAGAGATTTGATGCTTTTAGAGAAGAGTTAATTGATGCCCTTCATAATTTAGCTAATCATAAGAGGTGTGTAGGAGTTCTAGAAAAACAGATTCTACATTATAAAAAGAATGAATCTACGTTTACTGATGACTTAAATACTTTAAAAAGAGGAATAGCATTTAGAGATGAACTACTTAATGATCAAAGTAGACAGTTATCTGAAGTCAAAACTGAAAAAGAAAATGTTAAGGTAACTATAGATACTCTAGCACATTCCTCAGAAGGAATGAATAAGATTTGGGAAGCTCAGGTAATTGATAAAGCTAATTCAGGTGTAGGTTACAAAACTGTTCCTCCACCATATAGAGGTGTTCCTTCACCTCTAGGTGTTGACCTATCACATACAGGTTTAGCTGAGTTTCAAGAACCAATCATGGAATATGGTTCTAAGACTAGTAAGAGTCTTAAGGTAGAAAAGATAAGTAAAAGTTTAGATAAAACTTTAACTTATCAGGACAAGGTGTCCTTTATTAAGAAAGGAGATGCTATAGTTGTTGAAGATTGTACAACTGATAGTAATGATGAAAAAGAACAAGTTATGTCTAAACCTGAAGTGGTTAAGAAAGTAGGAACAAAGGTTCCTAAGATAGTTAAACACAATACTGATAAGCCTAAATCAAACATTAAGCATATTAGGCAACCAGTTAGATATTGTGAACAATACAGAACCACCAACAAGCCTAGAGGTAACCAAAGGAATTAGAACAACCTCAAGTCTAACCAATTAGGTGATGACTTTACTTTTTATAATAAAGCTTGTTACACATGTGGTAGTTTTAACCATCTTGCAGCTTTCTGCAACCAATGAGTATCTGGGTATGAAATCCATAGAGTGAATCTCAAAAGGCAAACTCCTAAATCTCACTTTTACTCTAGTTCTAAGAAATCAAACCCCAGAGTAGTCAAAAACAAGTCTATCTCAAAATCTGATTCTGCTGATAGACCAAATGATCCTGCTGATAGCAAATTTTACTCTGCTGCTCGACCATTTATGACTATTAACCCAAAATCAACAGCTAAGGGTGCAAAAACATTTTTTAAACATGCACCTATAACTGTTCTAAGTCCCATTCAATCAAAGGCAGTGGTCCATAAACAAATTTGGAGACCAAAGGGTAGAACTACAAAGTTAGCAGATTCTGCTGATAAGTGTGTGGTTCACTCTGCTGATAAGGGAAAAAGGGCAAATGCTGTTAAGGCCTCAGCATGTTGGATTCATAAATCCAATGTTGCATCAACTATTCTTAAAAGATTCAATTACATTGATGCAAGAGGCAGATCCAAGTCAGTAATGGCTTGGATCCCCAAAGGAAACTAACACTCTTATTTGTGTGCAGGAACATTCAAATGATCAGGAAGAGGATCAAGGATATTCAGATAGTGGATGTTCTAGGCACATGACAGGCAACATGTCTTATCTCTCAGATTTTGAAGCTTTCAATGGAGGATATGTTACCTTTGGAGGGGGTGTTCGTGGCAAAATTTCTGGTAAAGGTACAATCAAAACCGGAAATTTAGATTTTGAAGATGTGTACTATGTAAAAGAGCTAAATTATAATCTTTTTAGTGTTTCACAAATGTGTGACAAAAAGAATAATGTTCTTTTCTGTGAGACTGAATGTCTTGTACTTTCTCCTGACTTTAAGATGCCTGATGAAAGTCAAGTACTTCTTAGAATTCCTAGAAAGGGCAATATGTACAGTGTAGACATGAAGAATATTATTCCTAAAAAGAATTTAACTTGTCTTGTTGCAAAGGCCACATTGGAAGAATCAATGAAATGGCATAGAAGGCTTGGTCATATTAACTTCAAAACCATAAATAAAATTGTTAAGAATGGTTTGGTAAGAGGTTTACCTCACAAAAGATTTGAAAATGATCAAACATGCATTGCTTGTCTAAAAGGCAAACAACACAAAGCCACTTGTAAGCCAAGATTTTTAACTCTATCAATCAGTCTTTGTTTATGCTGCATATGGACTTATTTGGACCTGTTTCAGTGATGAGCATAATGCATAAGAGATATTGTCTAGTTATTACTGATGACTATAGTAGATTTACATGGGTTTTCTTTTTAGCCACTAAGGATGAGACATCCAGCATCCTTAAGGACTTCATTATACAGATAGAAAATCAAGTAAGCAAGAAAGTGAAAGTCATTAGAAGTGATAATGGGACAGAGTTTAAGAATAGAGTTATGGATGATTTCTGCAAAGAAAAAGGTATTAAGAGAGAATTTAGTGTTGCTAGAACACCACAACAGAATGGGGTAGCTGAAAGAAAGAATAGAACACTAATTGAAGCTGCTAGAACAATGTTAGCTGATTCTAAGCTACCAATAAACTTTTGGGCAGAGGCAGTCAACACTGCTTGCTATGTTCAAAATAGAGTTTTAGTTGTGCAGCCTCAAAATAAGACATCATATGAACTTTTTAATGGTAGAACTCCTGCAATAGGATTTCTTAGACCTTTTGGATGTCATGTGACAATTCTCAATACCTTAGATCATTTAGGAAAATTCGATGGTAAGGCAGATGAAGGTTTCTTTGTTGGTTATTCTCTTAATAGCAAAGCTTTTAGAGTTTACAACACAAGAAAAGAAATAGTAGAAGAAAATCTACATGTGGAGTTTTTAGAAAACAAATCCAATGTAGAAGGTCAAGGACCAAAATGGCTATTTGATCTGGAATATCTAACAAATTCAATGAATTATGTGCCTTTTGTTGCAGAAACTAATGATTTTGCAGGTTCAAATACAACAAATGAGGCAGAGTTAGAGAAAGATCAAGATTATGTGATAATGCCAATATGGTCAAGTACAATTGTGGAATCAACTTCGACAACTGATGAACCTTCTTCTAGCAAAGCTAAAGAAAGTGTTGAAGATGAAAGTAAAGAGTATGGAACTCAGGAACAACAAAGTGTTTCTGCTGGTAGTATTTCTGTTGCTGCTGGTAGCATATCTGTTTCTGCTGATGACTCTGCTGATAAGCTTACTGATTCTGCTGTTCGGCCAAATGACTCTGCTGCTGGCCCTTCAGAATCAAAAGAAGCAGAATTCTCAGATAATGAGGTGGATTACAACAATCTTCCATCAAATTATCAAGTTCCTACTACACCACAATCAAGAATTCACAAAGTTCATACCCTGGAACATGTGATTGGAGATATACAGTCAGGTGTGAAGACAAGACAACAATTGATGTCTTCAGACCAACAAGGGCTTCTTGATGCCCTTTATGCTTCAAAACAACATGAGCTTTCAAACTCTTGTTTGTTTGTATGTTTTCTCTCACAAGCTGAACCAAAGAATATTCTTACAGCCCTAGATGATTCAAGCTGGTTAGAGGCTATGCAAGAAGAGCTTCTTCAGTTCAAGATTCAAAAGGTTTGGGTGCTAGTTGATTTACCTACAGGTGTGAAGGTAATTGGCACTAGATGGGTTTTTAAGAACAAAAGGGATGAAAGAGGAATTGTGATCAAGAACAAAGCTAGATTAGTAGCGCAAGGGTACACACAAGAAGAAGGGATAGATTATGATGAAGTTTATGCTCTAGTAGCAAGGATTGAGGCGATTAGGCTGTTTCTAGCTTATGCTTCATTTTTAGGCTTCACAGTCTACCAAATGGATGTCAAGAGTGCATTTTTATATGGTAAAATTGAACCAGAGGTGTATGTTTCACAACCTCCAGGCTTCATTGATCCATTACATCCAAACAAAGTGTACAGAGTAGTGAAAGCTCTATATGGCCTTCATCAGGCACCAAGAGCTTGGTATGCAACACTAGCTTCCTACTTATTAGAAAATGGATTTCAAAGAGGAAAGATTGATCAGACACTTTTCATCAAACAGCACAAGAAGGATCTTCTGTTAGTGCAGGTGTATGTGGATGACATTATCTTTGGATCTACTAGGAAAGATATGTGTTTAGAGTTTGAGAAGCTTATGAAAGATAAGTTTCAGATGAGTTCTATGGGAGAACTTACATTCTTTTTGGGTTTGCAAGTTTTGACTTGGTAGCATATTCGGATAGTGATTATGCTGGTGCTAGCTTGGACAGAAAGTCAACAACTGGAGGATGTCAATTCCTTGGGTGTAGACTTGTCTCATGGCAGTGTAAGAAGCAAACAAGTGTGGCAAATTCAACAACTGAAGCTGAATATATAGCTGCTGCAAGTTGCTCTAGTCAAGTTCTATGGCTTCAAAACCAACTCCTTGATTATGGGTACAATTTCTTAAACACTGTTATTCATATTGATAATAGTAGTACAATTTGTATTATTAAAAATCCAGTGCAACATTCTAAAACAAAACACATTGAAATTAGACATCACTTTATAAGAGACTGCAATGAGAAAAGATTAATTCAAGTTCTTAAAATTGCTTCAGAACATAATTTTGCAGATCTGCTAACAAAAGCTTTTGATGTTTCAAGGTTTCAGTACTTGGTAGCAAGTATTGGAATGCTTAATCTTTAAATTTTCAATATGATGTGTTTTTGCAAATAAATTTTTGTTGTTGATGCTGATTTATAAGGTTCTGCTAATGTATCATAAGGTACTGCTAAGGCACACAAGGTGCTGCTAGTACAAAATTAAAATTGTGTTATTCATATAGTTGGTCTTATGATTATACTAATGCAAGACAAGTACTTTGTACATTGTTCTTTTGGTTTTAGACTAACAATTTCAGGTATGAATATGTAAACACAAAGGATGTTTCAAGTGAAATGGAAACAGCAGAATTGAGATATTAGCTGCTGACCATAATAGGTGTATGATGGACTGAGTTTGAGAATTTAAAACTCCTTAAAACTTCTTTCTTGAAATCTAGTTATGATATTTCACATTGAATTGATGACTTAGTTGATCAGATAGTAACTGATACAACTCACTTTCTATCATTTTATACTTTTAAGTATAATGTGCAAGTCTGAGGACATCTGATAGAAAGAACAGCGAGCAAAAGTGAATCTAACACTTGTGTTAGAGGTAACCAATGCCACGAGCTGGAAACCCTGTCAAGAAAATCTTTTGAATAGATTTATCTTTACACAGGCAGTTATTTATAACTGAAAAATATTGGTTCTCACACAACCAGAGGTTGCTTTAAACCGAAATTATGATTGAGTGTCTGTTATACACTTAATCCTTTCAAAATGGTTGGAAGCAGTATGATTTTTCAATTCTAAAATCATGAACATACTGCTAAGGCAAAAGTTTCTTAAAAAGGATTTTTCAAGGGACTCACAAAAACCATCCATTGATGGACCAAGAGTCAAATGTCCAATGAATCACCTCTCATAGGAGTTAACACACCTAGAAGTGATGAGGACAGAAACTTAAACTTTTGAGGAATTGATGGCCAACATGTACAATATTGTCTGAAAACAAGTGCTTCAGGGGAGGTAACAATCTCAGGGGAGGAAATAATGGCCCAGAAAAGGAAGATAATCCAATATATGGAAGGAGAAGACAAGAGCATACAAGATGATGAGGAGGTTGAAAATGACAAGAACATTCCAAAGGAGAAAGTTCTATCTAGATCAAACGAAGAAAAGTTTCAATTTCACTTCAAAGACATGCTGGTTAGATGATTTCACTTGTTGAAACAAGCATCCAAGATACACAGCATCATTGTCTCTTATAATTCCTCCATCCAAGGAAATTGCACCATCTTTTAGTCCAAGATAGGTTCAATATGTTTTGATATTGCTAAAGTCAAAGAAGAGCAAAGTAGATGAATTACTGAGAAGATATTCAATCTTGAAGAACATAAGTGTTTGAAAGATCTTCAATCCAAGATTTAATTCAGAAACATGTTTGAAAGGATTCACATGTTTAGGGGAGGATTGTTGAGAATTAAATATTCAAGATGTTTAATATCGGATTCTACTCTAAGTATAATTCTGCTGATAGTGCAAAATGGTTTCTGCTGATGATGTTGATTCTGCTGATAGAGCATTTCACTCTGCTGATAGGCTTAACAACTCTGCTGATGATTCTGCTGATAGCGATAGATTGTTCTTGCTGATAATGAACAACTCTGCTGATGGAAGGATAAGATCAAAAAGATATTTATTGTATTTTGGTCAACAATATACGGTAGATAATATCTTACTCCATGTGCTTAGTTAACAAGTTGTATACATAGATACATGTTGTATCTGATGTACTGACACTCAATAGGATAAAGTTAACCAAGTAAGTCGGTCAAGACTTTAAGCAATTTGTAAAGATCTTTTAACTATAAAAGAGATCTTAGACTAGTGATATTTAGTGTGTGAAAAAATATAGAAGTGTTAAGAGTTAGTCCATGCATACGTTAGAACATGCATAACTGTTAGAACAAACACAAATATATCACAAGTGATAGAAACATAAGAATCAAGGTTGTAACCCTAGTGATATTTCAAGGTCACTCGTATTATTATCTTTAATAATATTGAATCGTTTTGTGATAATCTTTATGTGTTCATTGCTAACTAACAAACATAACAATTCCATTTCCATAACATACACAACCTTCTAAGTTTGGTTGAGTGAATTCCGCGCACTTAATCATTTTAACACAACATATCATACACACAAAGTTATAAGGTTTAACCACCTTAATCGTGTGTCCAGGATCCAAGCAGCAACAATTTGGTCATGCGCTTCTAAATAGGATGGAAAGTGAACGCCGTGTAACCATGAAACTTGAACGTCATGCTGATAGGCCATGGAGAAACGATCACATGAACTTTAGGACAAATTGGAGTACCTTGGCCGAAGATTTCCAGTTTCCAATGAACAAAATGATCAGATTCCAGATGGTTGGAACAACAGTCGATCCGGCTTTTGAAGGTCAGTTGTTTAACGGTCCTGTTCTGATAAATAATAACAATCAAGTATGCTTAATTTTCGATAAATTGTAAGATGCAAGTATCCTACTGCCAAAAAATCAAAATACTAAGGTTCATAAAGTTAAGATGCAAGTATCCTACTTCCAAAAAATAAAAAAACATATGTTAAGCTGTTTACTTTCATTTTTCCCAAAACATATACTTAACATTATTTGATTTGTTCATTTACATGAGCATTGTGATGGTACCATCTGCAAATGTGATGCATTATCGGGTCTGCAATAATATTGTGATTGCGTTGTTAAGCAGTGTGACAATAGATGTATAGGATAGTTTGATATGTATTTGAATTATAAGAAAAACTAAAAACCATATATGTTAACTGATGTGAATCACGTATTTTTAAAAATTCACTAACAGTACCTATCGGTGGTACTGTTAATATCAATACTAACAACATCAATTATGTATATAGGTTTAATATAGGTTTAATTCACATCTAAAAGAAAAATGTGTCAATTATGACGGAGGTAAAATTTGGTGTTAACGTACCTCAAACATAAATCCCTAAACACATATAGATTTAGTGCACGTATGAATCATAACCAATATGTTACATGGTATGGCTTTGCAACATAAAACATGTATTGACTGTGATAATAATATTAAAAAACACAAAGTATGAGTAGCGGGTAAAACATTGTGAGGGTTTATTATCATATAATCGCCACCACAACGATTGAATTGTAAGTTACGATTATAAACCTTAATCAGATTTACAAATTATTAAAAATTAAATATTATGCTTACCCGAAGATTTTTTAAAGAGTTGTTGATTTTCCAAGATTTGATATAAGCTTAATGAAGAAGGAGATTTAGTCGAATAATTATGAGGGGATGGAATATATGGAGAGTTGGGCTGCATGTTTTATTGTCTCAAACCAACTTTGTGGTTAATATATATATTTATTTTTTTCCTTTTTATTTTTTTTACCCCTTCATACGAAAAAATATAAATTCATATAATGTTGCATAACACAATGTTTATAAACCCAAGTACATGTATATACATATATCGGGTTTCAAACATGGTGTATACAACATGATACTTAATCCTACACACGCAACTAATGGATCATGTGTCTTATAAAGTATAACCAATTATTTTGACTAACTGATGTGGGATAATAAGCTACTCATTAGACACATGAGTTAGTCCACATTCTTTAGCGGAATCAATTGTCGGGTCAATATTATTAACGCCTTATGTGTTTACATCATATTCTTAAACATCAATCCCGAAACAAAAATTCATCTAACACACATAAAGTATTTATAAAATTCACCAGTACTATTATACATAACATCTATTCAAAAGGTTCTTAGCATATGTAGCATAACATGAAAGTTTCTTAACATTCAAAAGTTTCAAAAGTGCCTAACATGTGGCATGCCAATATAAACAAAATCCAACTACTAACTTAATTTAGGGTGTTGAAGCAAAAGAGTGTGCCAAATGCAAGTCATCATAAGTGAAAGTTTCAAAGTCTTCAGGGTCAATGTCGTCTTCGTCTCGATCGACATCAACTTCTTCATTTATGCCTTTTGCATTCTCAAAACCATCACCTTCTTCTAAAATTTTCTTAGCATTTTGTCTTTCTTTTTTCACCTGCTCATCTCGTTCCTCTTTACGTTGCCATTTTGTCATTCTCTTGGCTAATTGTTCAGAAATCAACCAATCATAAACAGAACTTACGCTCTGTGTTTCGTCATCATTTTCAGAATCCTCAACTTCTAATAAATGAATAAATATAAGTCAAACACAATAGTTATATACCATATCGTTTTTAACATTAATTTCATCATGTTAACAAAGTACCTTCAGATGATTCTTTTGATTCAAATATTTCTGCAAGTGATTGGTTTTCACTGGACAGCACCTCGTGTCCTTCCCGTTTGGGCTGCTTGCTACAAAAAAAATCAAAGACATTCAGTTACTAAATATATAGGGTAACACATAGTATAAAAATTTTAACATACTTTGGTTGGTCTTGTTTGTGGTCTTCAATATCTGCAATTTCTAGGGTTCTTTTGTTAGTTAATGACATTTTTTTGGTCAACAGTACCTTCAGTTTAAGATTTTTTTTTTGGTTTAAATAAAATGACAAATATGATCATCAAATGGTGTTTATACAAAAAATTATAACCGATATGACATATGAACAGTTTAGCCGTAGTTTGCATTGGAAAGTGTATACGTGTAGAGTCAAGTTGGGAATATAATGATTATCCTTTAACTTCTTTTGTAATTATGATAAGTATTTTGTTTATTTAAATTAATAAACTTTTACCATTATCATTAATATTGGATGAAATATTTAAAAATTTGATATCTTCCAATATTGTAAATATATAGAATGATTTTTGCTTGAATTATATTTTTATCTGTTATGAAATTTTAAATTAAAAACCACTATAGTTCGTGTCTAAACATTTAAAAATGTTGTTAGAGTTGATTATGTGTAAAAACAATGGACTACGTTATAATATAACCTTTATGAATTGGTTATAAAATCAGTACCAAAACGGCTGCGTAGCAGTACAAAATTAAAATACAAAAAATATCAGAAGCATGGCGACAACTCAGCAGTACAATTCTATTGTGTCCCCTTCTAATTTCCGAATAACATTATCCTTTTGTGCAAACACGCTATGGAAATAAAATTAAATAACTTTAGAAATAACATAATATTAAAAATATAATATATATATGAATTCAAACGTATCTGTGTATATAGAGTATCTAACTACAAATGTTTGTTTACTCTTTTTAGTATTTTTTATAACATTTTAAACGGGTTTTCATGCTAACATTTTAATCATTATATTCTTATAGTTAATGACATTTTTTTGGTCAACAGTACCTTCAGTTTAAGATTTTTTTTTTTTTTTGGTTTAAATAAAATGACAAATATGATCATCAAATGGTGTTTATACAAAAAATTATAACCGATATGACATATGAACAGTTTAGCCGTAGTTTGCATTGGAAAGTGTATACGTGTAGAGTCAAGTTGGGAATATAATGATTATCCTTTAACTTCTTTTGTAATTATGATAAGTATTTTGTTTATTTAAATTAATAAACTTTTACCATTATCATTAATATTGGATGAAATATTTAAAAATTTGATATCTTCCAATATTGTAAATATATAGAATGATTTTTGCTTGAATTATATTTTTATCTGTTATGAAATTTTAAATTAAAAACCACTATAGTTCGTGTCTAAACATTTAAAAATGTTGTTAGAGTTGATTATGTGTAAAAACAATGGACTACGTTATAATATAACCTTTATGAATTGGTTATAAAATCAGTACCAAAACGGCTGCGTAGCAGTACAAAATTAAAATACAAAAAATATCAGAAGCATGGCGACAACTCAGCAGTACAATTCTATTGTGTCCCCTTCTAATTTCCGAATAACATTATCCTTTTGTGCAAACACGCTATGGAAATAAAATTAAATAACTTTAGAAATAACATAATATTAAAAATATAATATATATGAATTCAAACGTATCTGTGTATATAGAGTATCTAACTACAAATGTTTGTTTACTCTTTTTAGTATTTTCTATAACATTTTAAATGGGTTGGCGTGTCTACCCGCTTTAATCATTCTTTACAATGGTAATATTTTCTATAACATTTTAAACGGGTTTTCATGCTAATATTTCCTATAGTGTAATAGCCTCATCCTTTACAATGTTGGGGTCAATGAAAAGTAGTGTGTTATATTCTTAGGGGTATAATAGTCCAACCACATTCATAACTATTATAATCTATTTAAAGCTAACCCAAAAGCTGTACCGTAATATTGTTTCCATTTTACTTCAATTCATCCTAAATAAACAGCAACACACATTCAACCAAAATCCCAAATTCGCTAGCTATGTCACAAAATGATAAGGGGAAGGCTTTGTATAGTGGGTTCAGGAAAGAGGATCGCTGCAATGAAGATCGTTTGGGTGTTAAGAAGGACATGGAAGAAGCTACTGACATCGGGTTGTCAAAGGCTTCTGATTTGGAATCAAGGATTAAGAATCTTGAAGCTGTGTTTAAATTTCTAAAGGAAGTGAAGGAAATGAAAGAAAACAGTGGTACTGAAAGTTGTGGGTCTAACTAAGTGTGTGTTTAGATGACAGGGAAGTTTGTAATGGGTGTAAACATGAAACCTATCAATAAATGTTTGGTTGTTGTTGGTAAACGTATAGTTTCACCATTACAAATAAAAAAAATTTGCCTTCATATTCAAGCTCGATGTTCAATTTCTTTAAAGCACCAGAGAAAACATGATAAAATTAACGATTTATAAACTTAAAATTAAATAAGTATATAAAAAAAGATTATACATAATGAAATGTTATACAAACAAAAATGAAATAGCAACCATCTTTTAATTAGATCCATCATATAATATGTGCTCACCAATTGAAAAATAACAAAAGCCCCTAACACAACAAAAAAATTAGATATCTTTTCATACACAATAAATACATATAGCCAAAAGGAGTTGTTACATGTTACATAATGCACAATGAAGGGGTTTGGTAGCGAAAAATGGTATTTTTCTACAAACTGTTCCAAATTGGTGTAATTAATCACACCCATTACCCACATGGCTGGAATTAAACTCAAGTTTTGATGTTCATGGGATATTTCCAAACAATTCACTTCTTTTCTTCTTCAGGCATCGTGTCTCTTCCTTTCAAACTGATCATATATCCTCTGTATTAGATTTTGGACTACTTCAGAATTTTCTTCATACTTGAGCTGTAAAGAAATCATCATTGCAAGTACTTCATAACTTAATGGATATTCTAGTTCAGCTAACATGAATATATCGATTCCGTCTTGCGCCGACAGACGATGAACATTGCACGTACCATAGAACTCCCATACAGTTGATAGCTCAAAGAAAGGAAAATACCAACGATCATCCGAAGGATCTGGTTCGTATAATCTCTTGAATTCAACCCAAAGTTCTTGCTCTTTCGCATCACACTTCTTCTTTGTTTTAAGCTTATTTTGAACTAACCTCCATAAAGCATCCAGATCTTCTCTATCAAAGGCTCTCAGCAAATTGTCAAAATTCTTGTACACTGCTGTCTCTCCACCAAATCTAGTAACCTTCCAAGCTGACCCAAATCTGTCCATGTAAATATCCCAGTCAATTATTGGATGTCTAGATTGGAGTGGTTCAACATGTAGAATTTCTGGCACCTTAGCTAACATTTTGCTCATCTTCTCTTGCGATACTTTTACTCTCTCCGTAGATGTGTCCACATTCACATGTTGTGCTTTCTTAGCAGCCTTGAGCCTTTTTGGTGATCTTTCATGTTGGTCCATAGGAATTTTCGTTCTAACAGTTTTGTATGCATTGTAATACAGAGATTGAATTTCTAAATCTGATTTTCCCTTCAACTGAACTGCCATCAACCCAGCTTCATTCATAACATACGTCTTCATCTCTCTGATGACTTGTTCCTTTGTTGGGTTTTTATTTCTCTTTTGACCTTTATTCTTACCAATAGTCTGTGTTATCTGATTATAAGATTCTGCATAACTCTTTAAGTTAATAAAATCTTCAAGCATGTCTGACTTTTTCCCATCAGCTATGCGTTCATCCGCTAAAAGTTCTATACTCTTCTTCCTCACAACCATATCAGAATCAATTAGTTGTTGTATTTTATCTTGTTCTGTCACAATAGTATCTGAAGATACTCTCTTCACTTGCAATTTCGGATTTCCCGTAGAGCTTGCAACTTCATTTCCACTTGCTTTCATTGCTAATTGTTCATCCAAGTCAATTTGAACATGTGTTTCTGGGTTAACTTCATTTTTTTTCTCAGGTTCCTGCTCAGGTTCATCTACTGTCATGGATGCCTTTCCTTTTTCTACCCTTTTAATTTCAAAAGCATCAACAGCACTACTTTCCATACAAACATATTGCACTTTTAACTTTGTACTGTCAACACCATTTCGACGACTAATACTTTCTTCATCAATATTTATTTGATTCCCATTCTGAACCAAATAATCATCCAATTCTATTGGTGCTCTTTCCTTCGTTGACAATTTCCTTGATGGTTCTTGCTCAGCCATTATTCCTTTTCCCTTGTATGCATTTGATTTTCGTGGTGTCCTTGTATAAAATGCACTGGCAGAACCTTTATACCCAGCATCCATTAAACTATGCAGGATAGCAGCACCCTCAACAACGCCAGCATCATGTTCTGTCTCATCATCACCATCACCAAATCCACCTGTACTTCCATCAAAATCTGCAGTATCATAATCCATCTGATGTTCTTGCCTCTCCTGAGTCTCATACTGCTCTTGAACAATAAAAACAGATGGATTTTGGTCAATCTGAGCAATTTTCCCTCCATGTTTGGAAGAACCCACATCTTTACCTGCACCTTCACCATCCAATGAACTTGCTGAAGAAGATGATTCAAAAGATGATACCATGTTAGCCGACCCTTTTCTTTTAAGTGTCTTGACCTGTTTTTCTAAATTTTTTATTTTACGCACCAGCTTTGTATACACATTGCTGAAAAGCTTTTTGTGAGAAGTGAGTTCAGCTTCCACCGCTTCCATTTTTGAATCCTTAGAATTGAGATCAGACTCCAATGCAGTAACCTTCTGAGACAAATTTGTACATGTTTCCATCAATTCCTTAAGTGTTTGGCTGCCCTCAATACTTCCTGATGTATTACCTTCATAAACAGGTGCATCATGGGACACAGATTCATGATCCACCATGTGCTGACTTCTCGAGCCAACAAATATATCGTGTCGGCTTGCGATTCCACCAATAGTACTGGGTTCACAGGAACTTGGTACTGGAGGTGTTGTCACAGATTCTTTATTATGTACATTAGTTTTGTCCTGCCCATTTTCTAAACTCGCGACAGTAGAAGCATCCCTTTTTTTAATGACAACACCAGACTCATCTGCTACATGGAGAGTCACAGGGTCTTGATGCTGAGGAACAACAGAGCCCTCTCTGGATACAGACCTATCTAGTGTGTGATGGGGCGCAACTTGGCATGATGATCCTTCACCGTCTACTTGTAACATGGAATCAAATAAAGGGACCTCTTCCTCATTATACCATTTTAAGGACATCTTCATATTACTGAAAACTTTTTGGGAAAGCTTGGGAGTGGGATAAACATTTTTATGATGAAGAAGTTGATGTTTAGATTTGTTCAAAATACTTTGTATGAACCTGGGATACATCAAAAATTTTGATTTGATATAAACATTTTTAAGCATGGCTTGAAAGATAAGTTTAGAAAAATTGAAAGTTCTGTTAGTGGCCAAACAGATGAGAGCGGTCGCGATATTGCTACTGAACTGTTCCCATGAGGTTTTCTTAGGGCTGAGGCAGTGAAGGATGGTGTGAATTAAAAACCTCCATTGTGGGGCAAAAGCCCCTTTTTGGAAGGTTAAAGCTTCTGATTCTATATTGTAACCCATTTTGGTTATATTTTCAAAAATTTCAGTGTTTGGCATAGAACTAATACCATTTGAATCACCCAATCGGAGATGCCGCCTGATTGATGATTCAGTAAGAGTGATACATTTACCATCAACTGTTGCAACTAATTCGGTATGACCATCTTCAAATGTTTTGACAGTGGCACTCTCCCAAAACTCTTTGATTTGGGGAACATATATAGTAGGATTTTATGTTAGAGAATACCTTATGTGAGAAGCATTTAAAAAGTCGAGTATCTGATGGTATTTGGTGTCATCCTCTGCCTTTTCCAAATAAGCTACCATGTTGTGTTTGTTGGCAAAGGTTAAAGTAACCATGACTGCTGGTAAATTGTTGATTTGACTGTTGGAATTAAAGTATTTTGGATTATAAAGTGAGATGAAGAATGTGAATTGGAATTTTATGAAATAATTATTAGGGCTTGTATTGGAGCACCGTCAAGTAAAATAAGTATGTTTTTCCATTCAAAAAAGGTGAAAAAAGTATATTAAAAGTCAAAATATACAAAAAATAGTCCCTTTTAAACAAATATTAATAATAATATCAACATAAGTCCTCAACGGATATTTCAATAAAGACGTAAATTTCGACCCAGTACCAACGTTTATCTAACAGTACAAATATATTGATAGCAGTACTAACCTTTACTAATATAAACTGCCGATACTTTAATATGACGTTTATCCAACAGTACAAAATGATTCTGCATTTAGATTGGTATGTCATTTGTCCATGTAAACATTAGATTAATTATACAACAACAACAATTAAAATACAACAACGTGATTGATTATACAACAATGATTACCTTTTAAAGGAGTACCCGTACTATTCTTATGAGACCTGCTTCCATTGGATTGCTTAAAGAACAACATCAATAAGAATATAACAACCAAACAAATAGATGTGTGTTATACATATGATTGTCCATGTAAACATTAGCTTAAGTATACAACAACAACAATATAAAACATATATGATTGTCCAGGAAAACATTAGATTACTTATACAACAACAACAATAAAATCACAACAACACATTGATTAACAACACAGTGGTTACCTTATGAATTCTTATGAGACCCTCTTGCATTGGATTGCTTCAACAAAAACATCAACAACAATATAGCAACCAAACAAATACGTGTTTGCTATATATATGATTGTCCATGTAAACATTATATTAATTATATAATAACAATAAAATTATAACAACACATTGGTTAAATTATATATAAAAAACAAACCTTCTGAAGGAGTATACGTATTATTCTCATGGGATTGGCTTGAGAAGAAACTTTATATTTTCATCCACATATAGTGTAAAAGTAGGTATATGATCTTAAATATAGGAATAAAATATTTATACAAAATACATTGTAAACTTATCTTTAAAATCATATCTTCTACAAATTAAGCATATTTTGAAAAATAAAACGGGATACATGTTTAGAAAATACATATATCTTTCCAAATATTCCGCATGGTCATCAAAAAAGAAGATTATAGTTATTTTTTTTGGTAGCTATAACACAAAAAATAATTTGGTCTAATGGTAACATTGATATATACTTAAGACATGTAAACAACCCAAGTTCGAATCTTTAGAGACTTTTTTAAAATTTCGGAATTAAAAGTCAACATACGAATTTTATTCGGTCAAATATTGCTTAGGTGGCATGCTTAGGTGGAATAAGAGCATGATTACTCATCAATCCAGCGCTTATTCATCAATCCTGCATTTGATGACGTCATACGCATCCTGTTATATATAATATGTAGATATATATATATCCGTACACTACGTAAAAAGATTTTTCTTTAAAGTTCGCGAAAAAATCCAAAAAAATTCCACAAGACCGGGTATGTTGGTGCATGAAAAAGTTGTGAAAGAAGTTTTTCTAAAAGTGGATACCTTTTTCGAAAAAAAATAATGAAAAAATACGTTTGTGCATTAAATCATTTTTTTGTGCATCAAAAATTCGTTTTTGCACCCAACTTCTTTGAACTTTTTTCATGAAAATAAAATTGCGCATCTAACTAAAACAAGTTGAAAATTTTGTGCATCAAAATTTTTTTGCGCATCAAAATTCTATTTTTGTGCATTAAAAAAAACGTATAAAAACTCAAAATTAGAAAAACTTCTTTCACAAAAGTTTTATGCACCAACATACCCGATCTTGTGGAATTTTTTTGGATTTTTTCGCAAACTTTTAAAAAAAAAAAATCTTAATTGTATTTACGTAGTGTACGGATATATATATATATATATATATATATATATATATATATATATATATATATATATATATATATATATATATAGTGAGCCTTTCTTGCGAGAACTATCTTATCTGCGAGAACTGACAGAACCACCAAAAACATACATGCACGCCTTCAATAATTGTATTTTTGCACATATGTTCTAAAAACAACATATATGTTTTAAAAAAAAAACATAGTTGTTCTAAAGAATTTGATAAGAAATTGGAAATACAAAATTTTTCTTTGAAGGTGTGCATGTATGTTCTATAAGGCATGCAATGACAATATTGTGGCCGTGTGTAAGGTTTTTGTGAAAAAAGATGATGAGTTCATTGTAATACCCCCAATTCAATGATGCAGCGGATTTCAAACTGGGTGTTACTCGACGGCACAACAGTCATAATAATAGAAAACGATCTCTAACAGAGTTATTTTTAAAAAGGATTTATCATTCAAATAATATATTAGAGTTTACAAGATAGGTCCCAAAAGGTTCCATGTTTACAAAATACATCAATATAAAGTCATTTGATGTCTTTTTGAAGGATAAAATAAGTTATAGCCTTCTTGATTGAGTCTGTGCCCCTCTGTGCCATCCTTGATCATTATGCACCTGAAATATATGCTTAAAACTGTCAACACAAAGGTTGAGTGATATTCATAGAGTTTGTTATGGAGTTGAACACAATATGTTGGTAGTGTGATTTACGATCTCACACTCATGGTTGGAAAACAAAACGGTTAATATTATTCACTAAGCTCATGCAACCAATATGTTAACGTGTACCAATATCAATCGGTGGATTTGTTGCCCCGGTAGGTACTTTGCCGACATACCTAAGTCTCAAATATAGTGCGTTTGTTTGCCTAACCGGTCAATACAAACGGGATTCGTTAATCCCAATAGGCCTATTCACAATACTCGCGCTCACTATTCCTAGTGATTAAATGGTTCATGATATGGGGCCTACGATTGGCAAGGATGGTACTTAGTGATAATAAAACAATCAGATAGCATACAATTTCAAAGCACCGTGTTCGGTTAAAAATAGCATGTATTCCCCCCAAGGGTTTGTAAAACCATTAAGTAATAGAAGGTGGGGCTATGAACTCACCGTGAGTTGGATGGTGTCTTAGTGCCTTAACGAGTTTGATGGATCGATAAGCCGGGAAACCTCTAAGTGCAACCTACAATAGAATGTTGCGACTTAGGTTGGAATAATGTCTAAGAATACAAGACGTACATATATATTTCTTGCATATTGTTCATGATGTAGTTACTTAGTGTGTCGTGTAGGTCATTTGTATAACGATGGTTTATGAAACATGTAAAGTTTGTATATCTCGTACTACCGTTCGGGCCATCATAATTCAGAGGTCATGTAGTAAACGTTCGAGGAGCTAGGACACTTTAATTCGTAAATCCAGCAACTCGTTGATCCGTTTACCCAAATGAAACCCCTCACATGAAGCTCCCTAGTGTTGTAGTATTCGATAGAAAATATATGTTTTTGGTCTTTAAACGTTACATGTCCGAAAGTTGAATAAATCTAGAAAAGTTTATTTTGAATGAAGATTGTTATCTTTATAAGTTTATTAAGTCTAGTACGGATGTGATATTACTATCAAAATCTTATGGTCTACCGATGGAGTAGATCCAAATTGGTTGGTTTCGTTATAACTAAAACTTTAGTTAATGTTTTCGGCTTAGAAAGCCTTAAGGTCTTACCCGTGACCTTGCCGTTGCTTTGGTCGTGGCTACCATGGTCTTGAGACTCATCCATGGCCTTAGCCGTGGCTGTGGTCTCGGCTTAAGGCCATTAGGCCTCTTGGTTTTAATTAGCCATGACCAATACATGATCATTTTGGTACTTATAAAGGGCTGTTAAGAATTTGAAGAAAATTAACATTCGTTATGCGTTTTCAGGGTCCGAGCTTCTTTGGTATTTAACGAAAACGTCGTTCCGGAAAACTTTCGTGTTTTAACTTTTTGATGAAACGGACCAGAATGCCTCGAAAAAAATTCGGATTTTGATCAGAATGTAATTAGGCAGATTCGGGTTTTTATTTTCGCTAACTTCTTTTGGCCATAACTTTTGACTCGTGTACTCGTTTTCGATGATTCAAATTGCTATATTTTCCTTGTGAAGTCCTCTATTACAGTAGGTAATTTGTACAATATCATGTTTATACCATTTTTGTCATGTTTCCTAATATAAGTCACTAGTTTCCTTGATTACTTAACATAGGTTAACATATAGTGTTCTTAACTTGTTTTAAGGGTTTTTATACATCATGAACATAACACAAAGACCATATATAGCATAAATGAAGCATAACAAGCATGAAAATGGTGTTGAGCAAGAAAGTGTGTTAGGGTTTCTTACAACTTTTGGCTTTCGAAGGAAAGAAAATTAAGAACAAGGATAGGACTTTGATTGAACAAGAACTAGCTCCCTAGCTTCCAACTTCTTTGATCTTTTGACAACAGCTCGTGATTACTTGGAAAAGCACTTGAAGACTTCTACTAGAACTCTTCTAGTGTGGATGGAAGATCACCAAAAGGAAAGAAGAACTAGGGCTTTGGATCAATAAAAACTTAACAAGAGTTTTTGGAATTGATATAGCCCTTGTATTCTTGGATAATACTTGAAGTAAACTAGCAATATGAAGGTGTTTATGTGTAGTATATGGGGCGTTGGAATGAGGAGGGGAGGGGGTATTTATAGTGAGTTGAGGAGGTTACATGGAAGACTTTTCAAAGGCTTACATGAGAAGCTTATGCACATGGAATGATCCTAGGGTACAAGGCATAAGATCAAGACAACTAAGTGATGAATCCCCCCTAAGAGGCGGTTTGTATGTATAGGTAAAATGACTTGGTCATTTTTGGTGTTATCCTATTTACGGAGTGAGTTTTGGTTCCGTTAATCGTTAACTGTAAGTTGTTAGGTCACGAAACGTAAAATCGGGTATCGTATAAATATGAAACTTGTAGGAATGATTTAACTGATCATTATACTCCATAATAAAATATAAAATGAGTGGTAAGTTCCATCGGGTTGCTTAAACGCTGTTAAAACTGGAAAAGCGGGTCTAAAACACGTAATTCGCGTAAAACGCTAAATTGGAAAACGTAAAATTCCAAAACTTGTGGAATTGTCGTAAAATGTGAGAAATTCATATTTCTATTGTTTACTATGTTTTATGAACATATCGGGATGCTAGAATGACGTTTAAACCTAAACGTAAATCTCAGACACGGTTTCGTGATTTTTGCAGAAATGATCCGACGAGTGTCAAACTCTCGAATTATCATTAAAATAGTTTAACTTACGAGAATATGAAATAAAAATTTCGGGTATGAATAGTGACAGTGAATAGTAAAATGAATAGTAAAATTTTCGGGAATAGAAATTAACCTAAAATGCGAATTGTTACATTCCTGATGATATTGAAGAACATAGGTGGATACTTACGATTATTGATGATTTGCATGTATTTTTATTTTATTTTAAAAGGCGTGCATGTATGTTTTTGGTGGTTCTGACAGTTCTCGCAGATAAGATGGTTCTCGCAAGAAAGTCTCCCTATATATATATACAAAATATTACTTGGATGTTGCATCCAAGTATTCCAATTAAGATTTACGTTGACTAGAACACCAAGTAAAAGATAATTGAACAAAGTAGTCAAAAAGAAGATCCCTTCGAGGAAGATTTTCGGCAAAAATTAAGAGATTCCTCTAGCACCACAAAAGCCACCACATAACATAGCAAACGCCTTCAAATACCTCCTTTAAACCCTTAGACATCCGAAGATTATTAAGCCAACAAAACCGATCCTCATAAGAATGAATGATAGGATCATCAAGCTCCCACCAACGCATTAATTTACTCCTAACTTGACGAGCCAAGGGGCACGAAAGGAAAATATGAGAAGCCAACTCCACTGATGTGCCACATAAAAGACAAAGAATAGAAATAATTTCTACTCCTCTAAGGGATAGATTCAACCGAGTAGGAAGTTTGTCTAGTCGAACTCTCCAAGCAAAAATATTAATCATGATGGGAATTGCTTTAACCCATCTAGTAGGAATGTCAACCTTTGGCAAGAATGAATCAACTAAAAGAATACGAACCGTTTTCACCAAGAACTCCCCCGAAGCTTCTAACGACCAAACCCATCGGTCTCTCATATTGGGCAAAAGAAGACCGGTGATGCGTGTAAGAAGAAGATGATGCTGCTCCTCCTCGACTCCTCCCTTGGGGTCACGACGAAAATGTTGGACCTGCTTTAATGTCTTTGACGCCAAAACAAAAGCCCGCTATTTTCCTGGTTTGGGCCGCAGGCCAACAAACCCATTAGACACAAAAGAAGGCAGTTATATAGCGGTTATTTTCATTGTAACGTTTTATTTAGGGTTGCAACGCTTTGATGAATCGTTATGTCTCTTGAAGACAACGTTTCATATCTTATATATAGGTGTAGAATTTGCTGTAATCATTAACCCTTTCTTAATATCAATATCAGATTATTATGGGTTCAACCCATCTTCTTTGTTACTTATCTTTGTTTCTGTATGATTTATATACATGATGTTGTTTGTTCAATCGATCCTGGAAACACCCCTAAGAACCTGTGAAACAGAAAAGAGAAAGCCAAAGAAGAGTGATGCATTTTACCCGCCACACTAATATATTTGTGTAACTCTAAAGCATAAAGTCTAGGGTATTGATATTTCAATGCCTTCTCGTCCAGCCAAATATCATCCCAAAAAAGAGTATCTTCCCCGTTACCCACTTTCTTTTTAACAAAAGACAAGAGATCTATACCTTTAGTAGAAAGCGTAGATACCTCACGAACAATGTCAAGCCATGTAGAATGCCTAGCTATAGAATTGAAGCTGTCAAGAGCACCTCGATCACCCTAAATAGCTTTAATGAACCTTGACCAAACAGAAGAACCTTGAGTTATAAAACGCGAAACCCATTTATAAAGAAGAGCACGATTAAGAGCATAAAAGCTCGACACACCAAGACCTCCAATTTTCTTAGAAGCCAAAACATTTTTCCAACTAATCCATGCCATTTTCCTATCCGAACTTTCCACACCGTTGAAATTTTTTCTTCGAATAGCTTCCATATTATTAAGCGTACTCGTAGTATAATGGTTATTAGTTTGTTAAATCCTGACACATACATGGAAACCACGGACCCTAAGGTGCTTAAGTTAACAAAGAAAGAATTGCAGCCTTTACTGAAAGAAGGTGTACTCAAGTTACCCGAGCATAATCAACCTAAAAAATCAGGCTAAACAACCGAGTCAGATGAGTCCAGAACTAGGCGTGTATTGGGGTTTTACTTGTTTCACAGAATTATAGTCTGAACAACTATATGCCATAAGATAGTTTCCTCCTTAAGGTAGCATCCTGCATAGAAGGTTGTGATGCAGAATTATTTATAATTCTGTTAACGATATA
Source organism: Artemisia tridentata subsp. tridentata (assembly GCA_021014915.2). Taxonomy (NCBI): domain Eukaryota; kingdom Viridiplantae; phylum Streptophyta; class Magnoliopsida; order Asterales; family Asteraceae; genus Artemisia; species Artemisia tridentata. The sequence continues at coordinate 76,440,013 of CP139505.1, forward strand.
GGATGGTTATCATACTATACAAAGTAGCCTATCACAACTTCAGAGTGCTGAAAGATGTTGTGTTGCAAGATTAGTCTCTATATTAGCATGTCAGTAAGTCTAGGGGTTAAAGTGTTAAGTTTCTTATTCTTAGGCAAGTAGAAAACCGACTATTACTTTGTTTCCTTTTCTTGTACAGCCGACTATGGCTTCTATTCGGTTTAGGAGTTGTTTTCTCCCCCTCGTTCTCTATAAATAGAGACGAGGGGTGAGGTTATTTGTACATCATTCTTTCAATACTAATCAAAGTCGATTAGGGTACTTACTTGTGCAAAGCTCCTCTTCTTTTTCTGTCGATATTGCTGTGTGTCATCTTCACGATCGGGATTATTCCGCTCTAGTAATCAGGGTTGTTGGTCGACAAGACTAACAAGTGGTATCAGAGCCAGGTTCAAAGGTTTCTGGTTACTTGGTCGATCGATTGAAGGGTTTTTGTTGTTCATTCTTCTTGTAGGAGCAGGAGGTAAATCCTGTTTGGGCTACAAGGGTCTCGACAACAAATTTCTTGGCGTTCGGGTTCGTGAACGACAAGGGTGCAACAAGGGTATCGACAGTAAAGGGTTCTTGGATCTTCGATTGTCCGGGTCCGCGACAAGGTGTAGGAGGCTTAAGGGTTTGTTGGTTTTTCTGGTTTATTGAAGATCGTGTTTTTCTGGTTTGTTGTGGTGATAAACGAAGAAGAAGAAAACAAGATCTGGTTTTTTGTTATAAAAGGAAAAGTCAACAGAAGTGTTATTTTAGATTGTTTTATTATATTGGTGGAAGATTGAAAACCAATATCATTAAAATAAAATAAAAAACGATTTGTTTTGTTTTTTTTTATAAAACAAAAAGGTTATTAATTAAGAGGGTATTGCACAAGGGACTTTGTTAGTTTGTGATTGTGAGGGTTTTTCACAAGGTTTAACAAATTAATAAAGGGATTAAAGAATGACGGGAGCCAAGTTTGAGATCGAGAAATTCGATGGAACTGGTGATTTCGGGTTATGGAGAGTCAAAATGCGTGCTTTATTAATCCAACATGGATGTGAAGCAGCTCTGGAGGTTTTACCCGCAAATATAGACGCTACAGCGAAAGCTGAGCTAAACAAGAAAGCTCACAGTGCCATGATTTTGTGTTTAGGTAACAAGGTTCTGAGAGAGGTTACCGGGGAGACGACTGCAGCGGGGGTTTGGTCCAAGCTTGAGACTTTGTACATGACAAAGTCCTTGGCCAACAAGTTGTTCCTGAAGAAGAAGTTGTATACATTCTACATGCCGGCTGGACGTACGATTTCCGAGCATATAGATGAGTTCAACAAAATCGTTCTTGATTTAGCAAATATTGAGGTAAAATTCGAGGATGAAGATCTTGCTTTATTATTACTCACTTCTTTACCAGCATCATACGAACACTTTGTGGATACCTTGCTTTATGGACGGGAAGCTTTGACTTTGGAGGATGTGATGGCCACACTGAATTCAAAGGAAATCAAAGAAAGGTCTAAGGCGAAGGGGGATGATGGTGAAGGGTTATATGTGAGGGGAAGAACCGATCGCAGGAATTCGCATCAGTCTAGGGGAAAGTCAAGATCAAAGTCTCGAGGTGGAAGACTCAAGTGCTATATTTGCCAGTCTGAGGAGCACTTGAAGAGAAACTGTCCAAAGAATAATCGCAAGAAGTCAAATGGTTTCGTCAAGAAAGATGATCAGCCAAGCTCCAGTGGTTCGATTTATGACGGTTCTGAGGTGATGATGGTTATGAGTGCAGAGGCTCTGCTAGATTGGATCATGGATTCAGGAGGTTCATACCACATGACACCCAGGTTAGATTTATTTTTTGATTTTCTGGAATGCGATGGGGGCAGGGTACTGTTGGGTGACAACAGGGAGTGCAAGATCAGAGGTATTGGCAAGGTAAGGGTACAACTGAAAGATGGGTCAAGTTTTGTGTTACACAATGTCAGGTATATTCCTGAATTGAAAAGAAACTTGATATCGCTGGGAACTCTTGAAAAAGAGGGATATACCGTAAAAATGCAGTCGGGCAAAATCAAGGTGATTAATGGTTCCAGGGTTATTTTATCTGGAACCCGAAGGGATAATTGCGTATACTCTTTGGATGGCCATGCAGTGGCGGGTGAGCTTAATGCTAGTGTTGAAGAAAAAGACAGTCTTGCGCAGGTTTGGCACAAAAGACTGGGACATATCAGTGAGGCGGGACTTCAGGTGCTAGAAAAGCAGGAGCTGTTTGGAAAGCAGAGTCTAGGTAAGCTCGATTTTTGTGAGAATTGTGTTCTGGGAAAGTCACATCGAGTCAGTTTCGGTTGTAGGAAGGCACACTACTCAGGGAGTGATAGACTATGTTCATTCAGACTTATAGGGTCCGTCTCAGGTGGAATCATTGGGAGGTAAGAGGTATTTCTTATCTATTGTTGATGATTATTCCAGGAGGGTATGGGTTTATATTCTCAGGTTCAAACACGAAGCATTTGGAAAGTTCAAAGAGTGGAAGCAGTTAGTAGAAAATCAGACTGGGAGGACGGTTAAGAAGCTTAGGACAGATAATGGTCTTGAGTTCTGTAACCGGGAGTTTGAACAGTTGTGCACAGAGAGTGGGATTGCTAGACATTTGACAGTTTCCGGGACGCCGCAGCAGAATGGATTAGCAGAACGGATGAATAGAACTCTCATGGATAAGGTACGCTGTTTATTAATTCAGTCTGGATTGCCCAAGACCTTCTGGGCGGAAGCGACATGTACAGCCGCATATCTTATCAATAGGTCACCATCGACAGCGATTGAGAAAAAGACACCTATGGAGATGTGGTCGGGACATCCAAGTGATTATGGGATGTTGAGGATTTTCGGCTGTGTCGCATATTCACACGTTAAACAAGGTAAGCTCGAGCCGAGAGCGGTAAAATGCGTTCTTTTGGGGTATCCTGAAGGTGTGAAGGGGTACAGGCTATATAGGCTTGATAATGAATCACCTAAAATAGTCACTAGCAGGAACGTGGTCTTCAATGAAAGTGTCATGTACAAAGACACATTGAAGGATTCTGGTGCAGGTACTGATAAGTCTGTTGAGGAATTACAGGTTGAGGTGGAACTGCAAAGGTTAAATAATCATTCGCTTGAGGAAGATCAGACATATGATCAGGAAGATGGCGATGATGAAGATGCAGGGGATCAGGATCATGATCAAACACCGGATCTCACAGATTATCAGTTGGTTCGGGATAGAGAGCCAAGGACAAGAACGAAACCTTTGAGGTTTCGAGATGAGAGTAATATGGCAGCTTACGCGTTTGCTGCAGCAGAGGAAGAAGATACTCATGAACCATTGACATACCAGGAGGCAGTTGCTTGTGAAGATAGTTCTAAGTGGAAAGCTGCTATGGATGAAGAGATGGATTCTCTGAGGAAGAATAAGACCTATGAGTTAGTAGATCATCCAGCTGGGCAAAAGCTGGTGAGCTGCAAATGGCTGTTCAAGATAAAGGAAGGGATTAAAGGTGTTCAAAAGCCTAGGTACAAGGCAAGGTTGGTGGCTCGTGGATTCACACAGAGGGCAGGTATTGACTATAATGAAGTATTTTCACCGGTAGTTCGACACACATCTATTCGGGTTATACTTGCATTAACTGCGTGTAGAGATTATGAGCTGGAGCAGCTTGATGTAAAGACGGCATTTTTACATGGGAATCTTAAAGAAGTGATCTACATGAGGCAGCCACCAGGATATGAACAAGGTAACAAGGTATGTTTGTTAAAGAAATCCCTTTATGGTTTGAAGCAGTCACCTAGGCAATGGTATAGGAGGTTTGATGAGTACATGCTGAGCAACGAGTTTAAGCGTAGCAGTTACGACAGCTGCGTATATTACAGGAGTTATGCACCAGGTGAGTATATCTATCTACTGTTATATGTAGACGATATGCTGATTGCTTGTAAAAGCAAGGCTGAGATTGGGTCTATCAAGTCTTTGCTTAATAAGGAGTTTGACATGAAAGAACTCGGGGAAGCAAAGAAGATTCTTGGTATGGAGATCATCAGGGATCGGAGTCGCAAGATTCTGAGGGTGTCACAATCCGGGTATGTTTCTAAGATTTTAAATAATTTTAGAATAGACAATGGGAAATCGGTTCAGATGCCATTGGGTGGGCACTTCAAGCTGTCGTTGAAGGATTGTCCGGTTAGGGATTGTGATGTTGAAAGGATGAGTAAGGTGCCGTATTCAAATGCGGTTGGGAGCTTAATGTACTTGATGGTGTGCACGAGGCCAGACATAGCGTATGCAGTAAGTGTTGTTAGCAGATATTTGGCGAATCCAGGTAAAAATCATTGGGAAGCAGTGAAGTGGATTTTGAAATATTTGCGGGGTACTGCAAACGTGGGTTTGGTGTTTGGGACAAATCATGGCAACCATGTGGACGTAACAGGTTTTGTTGATTCAGACTACGCAAAGGATCCGGATAAAGGTAGGTCGATCACAGGTTACGCGTTTTTAGTACAGGGATGTGTTGTAAGCTGGAAGGCAACGCTACAACACGTGGTGGCTCTTTCAACTACAGAGGCGGAGTATATGGCCCTTACGGAGGCTGTAAAGGAAGCTATTTGGCTAAGGGGACTCTTGGAAGAGTTGGGCGTGGAGCTTAACACTGTGGCAGTTAATTGTGATAATCAAGGCGCGATTCACTTATCGCGGAATCATGTTTTTCATGAAAGGACTAAGCACATCAATGTGCGTTATCACTTTATCAGAGAGGTCTTGGAAGCAAAGACGGTTGAAGTTCTGAAAGTGGGTACTGAACACAATGCTGCGGATGCCTTGACGAAGGTGGTACCTGGACTTAAGTTTCAGCATTGCTTGGAGTTGCTTGGAGTTGCTGAGTGTCGGTGTAAGCTAATATAAAGCCTAAGGTGGAAATTGTTGCAAGATTAGTCTCTATATTAGCATGACAGTAAGTCTAGGGGTTAAAGTGTTAAGTTTCTTATTCTTAGGCAAGTAGAAAACCGACTATTACTTTGTTTCCTTTTCTTGTACAGCCGACTATGGCTTCTATTCGGTTTAGGAGTTGTTTTCTCCCCCTCGTTCTCTATAAATAGAGACGAGGGGTGAGGTTATTTGTACATCATTCTTTCAATACTAATCAAAGTCGATTAGGGTACTTACTTGTGCAAAGCTCCTCTTCTTTTTCTGTCGATATTGCTGTGTGTCATCTTCACGATCGGGATTATTCCGCTCTAGTAATCAGGGTTGTTGGTCGACAAGACTAACATGTTGCCTTTTAGCTTGTAATAGGTTTGCTTTTTCAGTATTTGAGCTGCTGTTGGTTACCATGATGAAATTTTGAATAAGGAAGCAGCATTTTGGAGAGCTTGTGTTGTGCATCTGTATTGGAAAATCTTTAGAAAGTTGCACTCTTTTTTCCTTCTCAAGGTTTTTTCCCAGTTTGGTAGCTTTTGGTGGACTTAGTTAAATTGCAGAGTTGAGGTATGGAATACAGAGAATATGATTAGAATGTATGATCCTTAGTATATATGCTGCTCTATTTGTATTGTATGGATAGTTTTATGGTGATCACTGTATTTCGTTATGCATTTTTTCAGAGTGTTTGGAATTTGTCCTTCACTCTGTACATCTTGCTTGTAAATATTATTGTTTTGAGTAATATATTTCACCTTTTCCTTGGAAAAAAAAAAAAAACCACTATATGCCATAAGAAGATGGTAGTTTAAGTTTGTAAACAACATGTTTACGCTATAATTTGCAAGTCAAAGTTTTGTTTTTTCTTAATCACTATTTCGATATGACCTTATTCCATGTACTCAACATTTAACGCTATACATGGTTTTTGTAGACAAGTTACCTCGCTCCGGCGGGATTGGGTATTGTTGTAGTCATGGACTAGCAACTGTCTTCTATTATCTTTTTTTTGAAAAAAGTTTTGGTTGTTCTAAACTTCGATGTACACTTATTTCAGGATAAATCAAAAGAGAAAGGATGACATTTAATCTGGGACCAAATTACATTTAACTGTGAATCTTTTCCCTGACATTTTAGCATTAGTTTTTCCTTATTTTTGTCAATTCCATTCAATTACTAATACTGTATGAGATTTTGGAGTCCATGTTTATTTTCCTCTTTAAGTTTTTAAGTGCTTAACATGTTTGACGCCCCGCTAATTACAAATTCTGACTCCATCCTTACGTCCTGCATAATTCTTTGAATGGTAGCAATTAAGTCCCCTTTTTTCTCAGGGAGACAACAGAGATTGGTAGGTGAAACTGATTATCTAGTGAATAAATGTCAATTATCTCACTTTGAATGAGCTAGGAAACTTTAAAGTAACTTCGATTTATTACTATATAAGATATGATGTCCCTTTTAACTTATTTATTCTTGGCTTTTGCAAAAGATTGTATAGAAATTTAATCTTATGTCGTACGTAAAAGTTTGGAACGGACATATATATAAGCTTGTACATGAAGGTAAGAAGAAAAGGAACGCAAACACGCTATAATGGAAGTATCATAAGTGCTTTCTATCGGGCAGCTATCTCTGTAAAAGTTAAGTCATTGCTTGAACTTGTTGGATAAGAGGTTGAAGAGATATCAGTACCAAGTAAGTTCCGATCTGTGAAAAATGCTGGCTGTTTAGGTTTTGGCAATGCACCTTCATTGCCTAACATGAAAACCACCGACGACATGTTTGGCCTGTCTTCTGGACTTTGTTGTACACATAATAAGCCAACTTCTATCGATCTTAAAACTTCCGATGGATTGCTTGCCTCAGCAAAACTTGAATCCAGGAGTTCCATTGACTTTCCTTCACTATGCTTCCTCCATGCCTAAATATAAATGCGGAATTAATTATTAGGCAGTAGAGTTATGCTGGATAAATTTGAAAATCAAGCAACTTACATGTCCAATAAGATTATTGTTATGCTCAGAATGAACAAATCCCCTGTTTCTCATCCCACTCACAATCTCCAGCACTAATACACCAAAGCTGAAAACATCTGACTTTATTGAGAAAAGACCATCTAGCGCATACTCTGGTGACATGTACCCGCTATACATAGAATAATGTTTACAAGTCTTAAATAACAAACTTAACAAAAAGCGAATGAAGATAAACCAGAATGTTGTATCTTACTAGGTACCAACAACTCTCTCGGTGTTAGCTTCAGTTTCATTTCCTCCAAAGCTTCTAGCTATCCCAAAGTCAGATATTTTTGGGTTCATATCCACATCTAGTAGAATATTGCTAGCTTTAAGATCTCTGTGAATGATTCTTAATCGTGAATCTTGATGAAGATAAAGAAGTCCTCGCGCAATTCCTTTGATGATGTTGAGTCTCTTTGTCCAATCAAGGAGTGTGCTTTGCCTTATATCTGCACATCATGTAGGTTTAGTTGTTCAAAGTATCTTACCGTAGTAAGTTACTATTGTCGATTGAATAGAAATTATATGATACTGACCAAATATAAACTCGTCTAAGCTTCTGTTTGGCATGTATTCATATATCAGCAACTTCTCGTCCCCCTTGATGCTACATCCGAGGAGCTTGACGAGATTCCGGTGCTGAAGTTTTGAAATGCATATAACTTCGTTCATGAACTCATTAATTCCTTGACTGGAAGTCTTTGAGAGACGTTTAACTGCAATTTCTTGCCCATCTTCTAGCATACCCTGAAGATTACCAATTTTTATGTGAAAACTATCATTCACATTTTTTTGCATTAATGGCATGCTTTTTAGCTTCATAATTTTGTTATCTCTAATGAATTAGAATGTTGCTCTAACAATTATAGTCAAATGGACGAATCATAATGTGACGCTATACTCAGCAAACTGAATTCAAATAAATAAGATTCTTCATTTACCTTATAGACCGGTCCAAATCCGCCCTCTCCAAGTTTATTATCGAGTGAAAAATCAGCTGTAGCTTTAGCTACTCTAGAGAAGCTAAACAATGGTAGCTCCATGGCTTCTCTCCCGCTTTCACCTACATTTAGTGACCCCCCTGTGCGTTAATATTACAAAACCCGTCAAACTGGTTGAACCTGCTCACAGAATACAGACTATTCTGAACCATTTAACATACTTATTAATTTAGGTTTAATTTTTTAAATTGATTCTTACCTTCCTCAGTTTGTGGTGAAAGACGTCTTTTTCTCCAAACATACCACAACCATGTGCTCAAACTTATCACAAAAACCGCCAAAAAGACTCCAATCAAGATTATTTTGATGTTTGTTCCTCCGTCCTTTTTGAAAACCGATGGAGCAAGTGCATGATCTTAACACAAAAAGTCAAAAACAACATCGTTAATCAAGTTACAGACTCATAACAACCATGAAAGCTAAGTAACCAGAAAGATTACATGATAGTAGATGTATATATATATAATTTTTTCATTATTTGAAACAAACATGAACAATGCATAACGTATTCAAGTAGTTAAATTACCTAATTCGGAGGAAGCCATTCTCACAAATATATCTTGACCACCCTTCGAGCATGACCTGATATCTAATAGGTCATTGAACCAAAGCAAGCAACCACTTCCTTCACCTCTGATATCAGTATTTGCATATGCCATACAAGTGCAGTTCTGTAGGCATATTGCTTTACATTCCGTTAAAGACATTGTATTGTTAAACCACGAAGTCTGTGTATCTGGCAATTTTACATTAGAATACTTGATAAACCCATCTGTTCCATTTTTGCAATCCAACGGTATTTTCCTCGCACAACCACCTGTCCAATCTCCTGTTACCCAACCCCTTTTGTTTATCGGCTCAAATTTTGCCTCATCTAAACACGAACATTTCTGTGTGTCTTCAATGTTGCAGCTTCCATAAGCGCCACAGATTTTGTACGTGTCACAAATATCTTTTGGTATTGTCACAATAACCTCCCATATTTTCATATCTTCTTGCCACACTGAACGTTCTAGATTCCCAGAAGAAGTCAAGGTGGACTTTGATATGACAGAATTGTTTAACTGATTATAAGAAATAACCGCCTCTTTTTCATTAATAACTGTATAGTATGAAAAGTATGTGTTGATGGAAGGCCAGGATGACCCACTAAACCGTTCACCGTTCCATGGTCCGTGCCGAAACTTGACCTCCAAACCATCTCTTAGTATGAAGTGAGGATAACCACGTGTGTCAATGCCCCAGGTGAATTCCCCCATAGCTGGATCATGAATACTCTTCCATGATGTTAAATGCCATTCGGCACCTGTTAAGTAATTTTTTCCGCACTTCATGCCTGGTAGATTAGTATCCGTTGGATAGTCAAAACTCTCCCACAGAATCTTCATGCTGTTTACATCCGTGATGACTAGATTCCCAGAGTCATAAAGCTGCGCAGTTGCATTTCCTGATGACGTTGAGTTGGATGACCACACTACATGATCGGTATAGTTCTTGAGAACAAGATTTCCCACACTGTCAATCCTTAACATGCTTGATGATACATTGGTGAAGGGGTAGTCTCTGTTGGCAACCCAAACCACCGTTTTAACAGAAATTTTCTTATACCAAATACCAACGTAAGTGTTATCCGAGCTACCTGGCTTGAAGAATCCCAGTTCAAATATTCTGGCAGGAGATACCAGCGTGTCGTTTTCTGTCAAGAAGCTTGAGTCTGAGATGATGTCAATTTCGGCTGTGTATATTTTTTGCATGTGGAGTGAAAAAACTAGAAGAACAAGTATGGTTGCTTCCTCCATTAAAATCATTTCCTTCAAGCTTCTCATTTTTTTTTTTTAATCTAATCTCTAGAATGGAAATAAGTCATATTATCACCTATTCACCTACCATACACAGTGAGGAATTGATTACTGGAGTTTATTGCTTGGGGTCAACAAGTTGTCTTCTTGACAAAATGTCAATTCTCAAATGAACCCACAAAAACTTGTAATGCCACAAAGCCGAGGCAATCGTGACTGGTTCCACAGCCACATGACAAGTTGCCAAAGTAACTAATACCATTCAAACAATATCAAACACTTTCTATACTATGTAATTAGCTTTCAGTTAATATCCACAATAGGTAAATCAATGGATGAACTGTATGCGAACCATATATAGTCATCAAGTATGTCTATGGTTGCATGTTTACGTACGTGGTGGCACATTATAATATTAAATTTTCTAATTTTGTTAATAAGATTTTGAATTGTGTGAATATGTTCCAAGGTTGGTGAGCCAGGTTTTATTGAAAATGAAGGGCAAAAGTGCCGAAATTGGAGTTTTACAGAACAACATTTAGCTAAAGATCAAATTAGATCATCGTGACCCTTCATTCTTATATCATCCGACGGCATAGATTATATCCTCCCATCATTTTAAATTAAGTGGAGGGGTACTTTTGTAAATTAACTACACCCTTACTCACACGCTCACACAGTCATTCACTCTCATTCACCAACCTCATTTCTCTCTCAATAATTGTTTCCCCAAATTATATCTCAAACCCTAACCGCCCAATTGATCTCTCAAACCGCTAGATCACTGCTATTCAATGGACATACGAGATGAATTAGCACAGATCTACAACGCGAAAATCAATAATTATACGGCTAGAAAATTACGTGAGCTTATCAGGGCACACACGTATACATTTAGAGAGTGTTTATTAAATATAATTAATATGTTTAATGTATACTATTAATTATAATTAATATAATCCACAAAATAAAGATAACGGTTGTTAGTCCGTTAGTGTAACGGTTAACGGTCGTTAAAGTCCAAAATTAGCTTGTATTGTACAAAGTTAATTTCACAAGGACCAAAAGCAAAATGGGGGCCCATATCACCCTTGTATGGCCGGCCATTATGGGCTAGGGCAAGAGGAGAGGTAGCTTATTCCTTAAGCTAGGTAATTAGTATAAAAGAAGGCCTCTAAGTCTTCATTTATTCACACCTTCAAAAATACAAGCATTCTTTGATCTTCTCTCTTTCTCTCTACAAATCTTCCAACACCCCAAGTAAGGGAGTTGGCTTTGTTTCTTCTCTACGACTAGCATTCGTGTTTAGTTCGTAAGCTTGTGGGTTAAGCACTAGCATCCTAACGCTCTCGTTAGACGTGTAGTGTGAGTTTTCGATAGAGATCAACTCACTATAGTTGATTAGGGTTTCATGATGATACGAGATCCATTGAAGTGTTTGTGATCAAGATCAAGACTTGCTGGTTATCTATTTTTCAATAGATTCGAGGTTAGTATTTATTATGTGTTTTAATTATGTGTTTTAATTCAGAACATTAAATATAGATTCATTCGCTGCGTACTCGTGGTATTTATGGTTTAATCTATATGAATTCCCTACAGTGGCATCATGAGCCATCTCGTTTGGTGTTATGGGTTACACATAGAAGTCGCTTGCTACGCTAATTAAACACATATATTAATTTTTATGACAATAACATGCATTATTGTCATTTAATTAAATCTTGATCTTTTTTAATTATTAATGGTTAATAAGACTTAAAAGGGGTTAGGAAAATTAAAAAGATTATTGTAACATGTACTTCCTTTTTTTCCTTTTTTCCAATCTTAAGGCTTACGCGGTCATTATTATGACGTCTGTGATCCACTTGGTATCAAGCTCGAAAACCTTGTGGGAGCCTTAGATTCTCCAATTGGGGAAGACTCATTCTTGAGTTTTGGAGCATTACTTATTTTAATGCTTTCCATTAGAGTGGGAATGAGACTCGCCTATGGGGAGCAATTTCTGCAAGTGGGCAATGGAGCACAAGCAGTAGTTGAAGCCATAGGAATTTTTGAATTAGTTTTGCCTTCGGGCTTAGTACTGAATTTGAATAATTGTCATTATGCACCTTCTATTGTTAGAGGTGTCATTTCCTTGTTTGTTGGATCTTGGATTTCATCATACTATTTCTAGTAATGGAATTTCTGTTTCGTTAAATAATGTTTTTTATTTTAATGCTATTGTTGTGAATGGTGTTTTTGATATTGGTTTGAATGAACACAGTGATTATAATTTGATGTATAACATCTATAATAAGAGAGTCAAGAATGTCTTGGATTCGTCTTATCTTTGGCATTGTCAACTTGCCGACATAGGCAAGACTCGTATGCAAAAGCTGCAACGTGATGGGCTTTTGCAGAATATCAATGATGAGTCATTTGATAAGTGTGAATCTTGTATATTTGGGAAGATGACTATGAAACCTTTTAATAACCGTACTGAAAAGGCTGATGATCTACTTGGTTTAATACATACTGATGTGTGTGGACCACTTAGACATACATCAAAGAGAGGTGCTAGCTACTTCTTAACCTTCTCGGATGATTTCAGCCGTTATAGTTATGTTTATTTACTTAAACATAAACATGAAGTGTTTGAAACATTTAAGGTTTTCAAAGATGAAGTAGAACTGCAACTCGGAAAGAAGATTAAAGCTCTTCGATCTGACAGAGGTGGTGAATACCTAAGTCAGGAGTTTAAAGATTATCTAAGTGAGAATGGAATTGTCCAGCATCTCACATCTCCATATACTCCACAGCAAAATGGTGTATCCGAGAGAAGGAATCGTACATTATTGGATATGGTACGATCTATGTTTAATCTTACTACTCTGCTGTTATCCTTTTGGGATTATGCCTTGGAATCTGCGATTCGCATATTAAATATGGTTCCGACCAAGAAGATTGATAAGACACCCTATGAGTTATGGTTTGGGAAAACGCCTAACTTGTCTTATTTAAAGGTCTGGGGTTGCGAGGCGTTTGTTAAACGTGACTCAGCAGATAAACTCCAACAGAGATCTGTAAAGTGTAACTTTGTAGGATACCCAAAGGAAACAATGGGTTACTACTTTTACTTCCCACCTAAAAACAAAGTAATTGTTGCTAGGTATGCAGATTTTCTTGAAAAGGATCTCATATCTCAAGAATTCAGTGGGAGGCTAGATGATCTGGAAGATGATCAAGAGGATACATTACCTTCTGAAAATGCTAGCGAACTTCCTGTGGAACCGGATAGTCTGGGTCCTTCACCTGAAGTGATTCCCATTCGCAGATCCGTAAGGACTGTGAAAGCACCTGAACGTCTATGTCTTAACGTAGAGGTTGAGGAAACTATATTAGGGGACCTTGGAGAGTCTGCTAATTATAGAGCTGCCATGAATGATCCTGAAAAGGAAAAATGGCAGATTGCTATGAATGGGGAAATGCAATCCATGAAAGATAATGAAGTCTGGATTGAAGTAGACCTTCCTCCCAATGCCAAGGTAGTTGGGAGTAAGTGGCTCTTCAAGAAGAAGACTGACATGGATGGCAATGTACACACCTATAAGGCTCGTTTGGTAGCTAAAGGCTTTACCCAAACATATGGCGTTGACTACGAGGAGACCTTTTCTGATGTAGCTGACATTAGGGCTATTAGGATTCTCATAGCCATAGCTGCACACTATGATTATGAGATTTGGCAGATGGATGTAAAAACCGCCTTCTTGAATGGTCGTCTAGATGAAGACATCTATATGGCGCAGCCTGAGGGGTTTGTGAATCCAGAATTTCCAAACCGTGTATGCAAACTTCAAAGATCCATTTATGGATTGAAGCAAGCATCACGGCAATGGAATAAGAGATTTGACGAAGAAATCAAAAGGTTTGGATTTACTCTGAAACTTGATGAGCCATGTGTATAACACAAAGCTAGTGGGAGTGATGTTATTTTCCTAGTTCTATATGTTGATGACATATTGATCATGGGTAAAAATATTCCAAGTTTTAATGAGGTGAAAGCCTATCTTGGGAAATGTTTTTCCATGAAGGATCTAGGAGAGGCAGCATACATTCTGGGAATCAAGATCTATAAAGATAGATCAAGGCGGTTAATTGGTTTAAGCCAAAGTGCTTACATTGACAAGATATTGAAGAGATTCAGTATGCAAAATTCCAAAAAGGGATTTTTGCCAATGCAAGTAGAACATGGCTTAAGTAGCAAAGCTTGTGCTTCAATACCCAAAGAGGTGGCACGCATGAAGAGAGTCCCTTATGCTTCGGCTGTGGGATCTATTATGTATGCGGTGAGATGCACAAGGCCCGATGTGGCGTTTGCTCAGAACATTACCAGTCGATATCAGCAGAATCCAGGTAAACTCCACTGGACTGCTGTGAAACATATTCTCAAGTATTTGAGATCTATGAGGGATATGTTTTTAATGTACGGGGGAAATCCAGAAGCAGAGCTGTGTGTTACAGGTTACTGCGATGCATCCTGGAAGTGTGATAAAGATGATACGAAGTCTCAGACGGGTTATGTCTTTGTCATCAATGGAGGAGCTGTGGATTGGAAGAGCAAGAAGCAGAGTACTATTGCGATGTTTGCTACAGAAAGTGAGTATATTGCAGCCTCAGAAGCTGCAATGGAAGCAATCTGGATTAGGAAATTCATTTCAGGGCTTGGAGTTATGCCCTTAATCGAAAGACCTATAAAAATGTATTATGACAATTCAGCTACAATTACATTTGCAAATTAGCCTGGAATCATGAAGGGCACCAGACATTTCCCGATTCGATATCACTATGTTAGAGAACAAGTGGAGATAGGCGAGATCGAGTTAATCAAAGTTCACACATATGACAACTTAGCAGATCCATTAACGAAGGCTCTACCCGGTGGAAAGCTTAAACAACTTTCTGAAGGCATAGGACTTCGTTTAGCTATTAGTTTCATTCATATATGTGATTAGTGTTTGGATAATGGGATGTTATTGAACAGTTATTATTTTAATGAAATAAAATACTTGTTATGTTTGTTTATCATTTTCTTAATAATATATCCTATATTTGCATGTTTATATCCTTGAATATATTTATATATTCAAAATTGTCTGTTGTCGGTTAATGATATGGGAATATCATTAAATTAAGACAAATCTGAGTATTGGTAGAATATACTTGAAAGTATATTGATGCGTTGTCATACCAATTTCACATGATATTCAAATGGTTTGAATATTGGACTTACCCCGACTTCATGAGTTTACTTTATGGATCTTGTCATCAAGTAAATCATGTGTATATAATTATCCTCAGACTTGAGATGCCAAATAACTGTCATGCATGTAGTGCATTTCTGTGATTCAATTTAACGCTATACGTAACTGGTAGCTATAAGGATTGTTTTCGGAAGCGTTGCGAAGTGCATGAGTTATGCTCGTAGTCAAGATAGAATTTGTTCCTTCAAATTTTTTGGAGTTTAATACTTCTGGGCCCTTCGTAGGATTAGTAAGATGTATGTTTGGCCACACCCAAGATCTCCCCTGAATGGTTCAGAAGATTTGGTAATCTTATTTAATCAGAAACAACGAGAAACAGAATTATTAATAAAGAATGACTTAGATCCATATCTTTATTAATGTGGTATTAGAAACAAAAGGATGAGTATGATGAAGTATCATCGAATGGTTTTTCCAGGAGACCACCACCCGAGTTGTATTAGGGGCATTGGCGTGTTGCTAGACGCTAACCAATGTCAATTACACTTTTAATAGATTTCCAAGTGGGAGCTGTTAGAGTTTATGGAAATATATTAACTCGTGTATGACTAGAATCGAACTAGGGACCGAGGGATTGCACACTTTACGTATGAATGACTAACGTAAATAATTAATATATATATATATATATATATATATATATATATATATATATATGTATATATATATATATGTATGTATATATATATATGTATGTATATATATATATATATATATATATTATATATATGTATATATATATATGTGTATATATATATATATATATATATATATATATATATATATATATATAATTGTTATATATTTAATTATTTGGACACGAAATGATAACTAACGGACGTTAAGTAATTAACGAAATTGACTAACGACCGTTAGTGAATAAAGGAAGGACCGTTAGTAAAATTAGAGGCTTAGAAGGATCTAGAATCCCCATTGGTTGGGTTTGGCCGATCGGCCCTATGGGTTATCTAACCCTAATTGACCAACTTAAGCTCCAAGTAATGGTTTCACTATACATACAAATCAAAGGGTTATTAGTTTTCACCTAATGCATACTTGCTATAACCCTAAGATTTTCTCTCTTCCTCTTTGCTTCTAAAATCAGTCGATCACCATCTTTAAAGGGTGGGTCGATTTTCTTTTATTTAAACAGCATAAGTGTACTCCTTTCCTTCTGGACTGACCAGCATTAGACCTGCTCCCGAATCATCAGAGCTTTAGGCTCCGTCTGTGTACAATTTCCACCCTTCCTTCTTCTTTGGGGATGTTTCCTTAGGAATTTCTTTGTCTTGACTAGGTCCGGAAGAATTCGATAGCCCATTTGGCTACTCTACCTGATTTCTCAGGCTTCGACAGTATCTGCTTAATTGGCTTGTCAGTCAATTCCGTAATGGAATGAGCTTGAAAGTACCTTCGAAGGCGTCTTGCAGCATAAACCAAGGCTAGGATTAGCTTTTCCAACTCCGGATAGTTTAATTCAGCCCCTTGCAAGACCCTGCTAAGAAAGTAGATCGGGACTTGCTTCTTCTCCCTTTCGGCTAAGAGCACCGCACTGATGCTTTCGAAGGATGCCGCAATGTACATGAATAACACTTCGCCTTTGATTGGGGCTGTAAGTGTTGGCAAGATTTCCATGAATTCTTTTAGCTTTTCGAAGGCGGCTTCCGCCTCACAACTCCATTGAAAAGTCTTCTTGTCTGTGTATCCTTTGAGTGTCTTGAAGAATGGTAAAGACCGATCTGCGCCTTTCGACAGGAACCTGCTAAGTGCTGCGAGTTTCCCATTTAGGCTTTGTACTTCTTTCAATGACTTTGGAGCTTGTAAATCAGTGATGGCTTTAACCTTCGAAGGATTTGCCTTAATCCCTTGCTTCATTATTAGATGCCCTAAGAATTGTCCTTCCTCCATGCCAAAGGAACACTTCTTCGGGTTAAGCTTCATGTTGATTTCCCTTAATTGATCGAAGGTCTCTTGAATGTCGGAGAGTAAGTCCTCTTTGGTTCTACTCTTGATTACCATGTCATCAACATAGGCTTCCACGTTTCTTCCTATCTGCTTGTGGAAAGCTTTTTCTACCAGCCGTTGGTAGGTAGCCCCTGCGTTCTTCAGACCAAAGGGCATTTTCTTGTAGCAATAGACACCCTTTCTTGTATAGAAGGCTGTCTTCTCCTCATCTTCCTCCGCCATTTGTATTTGGTGATACCCTTTGTAGGCGTCTAGAAAACATTTCAAACGGAACCCCGAGAGGGATTTGACCTTCCAATCAATCTCTGGCAGAGGGTAGCATTCCTTTGGGCAAGCTTTGTTGATGTCGATGAAATCAACACACATTCGCCACCCTTCGTCACTCTTCTTTATCATAACTGGATTAGCTACCCAGGTTTGGTATTTTACTTCTCTTAGAATTCCTGCTCGTACAAGTTCATCCACCTCTTTGCAAGCAGCTACGTTCCATTCAGGTGCCAGGCTTCGTCGCTTCTGCTTAATTGGTTCAATGTGCTTGAACTCATTGAGCTTGTGCTCTGTGCCGAAGGGCTTGCCATCGATCATAAGAGTCCTAGGAACCCCTGTCATGTCTGAGTATGTCCATGCGAAGACATCCTTGTTGGCTTTGAGTAGCTTCTCCAAGTCTGCCTTGAAGTTGGCAGGGAGCTGCTTTCCGATTACCACCGTTTGTTCTGGATATAGCTCATTTACCACAATACGTTGTTCGGCATCTGTACAACTTAGAATGGCCTTCGGAGGCTCTTTGGGACTTTCTTTGATCTTTTTACCAACGTCTCCTGCCTTTCCCTGATTGTAACTATAAAATACGGTTCCTATCCCATAAGGTGTATGGAATTTTACCGCTGCATGTATGGTGGAGACTACAATACCCATCTTTTACATGGCGGCCATTCCAATCAACAGATTGTAGGGAGAGTCGGACCTTACGATAGCAAATGTGAGGGTTTCTGTCCATGTGAGCTTGCCTTCTCCAATTGTTATTTCTAACGGAACTTCTCCCAGAGGCCATGAATGCTCACCAGAGAATCCTACCAAAGGTATCTTCGAATCAACCCGCTGCGAACTGATCGAAGGCTTGAGCTTAAGGAAACAATGCTCATATATGATCTCGCAGGAGCTTCCGCAGTCCATATAGGCTCTGTTCACTTCTCGGTTGGAAATTAGGACTTTGATGACCACAGGGTCGTTTGAAGGGACTTGGCCTGTAATAGGGGGAAATGTCACTTCCCCTACTTCGTTTACCTCCTGCTCCGTCACCTTTCTTTTTAAGCTGGCTTTGTCCCATCGAACCATGAGTATTGGGGCTTCGAGAGGAGTAGTATCTTTAGCCAATTGAGTGTCGGACATTTTTTCCTTGCCCTTTTTTATACCCTTCACCAAATGTGCCAATTACCCGGACTTTACGGCTTCTTCTATCTGTTTCTTTAGCTCCCTTCAACTGTTCGTGTCATGGCCATAATCTTCATGGAAATGACAATACTTGCTCGTATCCCTGTTTTTACCCTTGCTTGTCATGCGAGGGGGTGCTTCGAAAGCCTTAGCAGCCCTTTCTGTTGCAAGTATTTCCTTTGGAGACTTAGTTAAGCTACTTAGCAGACCGTGGTTGGGGCCTTTGTACAGAGAAAACTTGTCGCTATTTTTGTTCTTGTTCTTTGACCCTTCTCACACAGAATGCTTTGAGAATTTGTTGTTGCTGTCTCTATCGATCGGAGCACCGTTAGTAGATACCTCTTTTGCTTCAATCAAAGTATACGTCTTTTCCATTAACCCTTTGTAATTTGTCGGAAGGTCAGTGGATAAGAATTCCACCAAGCTCCGATTTCGAAGACCATGTACGAAACCCGAAATGCGTTGATCTTCATGTAGACCCAAGATCTGTAAAGTTTCATCGGTGTACCTTGTGACGAAGGCCCTTGTGCTTTCGTTTTCCTTTTGTTTAATGTTGTGCACCGTCAGATGGGTCCTTGTAAACTTATTTTGCTGACTGAAGTGTGATCGAAACTTAGCCTTGAGATCATCAAGATTGACAATGCTGCCAGGCTTTTGCCCATTCAACCAAATACGGGCAGAATCCCGTAGGGTATTTGTAAACATGTGACAGGCTACAGGCATGACCCACTTTTGCATCTTGATAGCCCCTTCGAACAAATGTAGGAAATTGTCCGGATCCCCCTTTCCATCATAAGTCCCAATATGCGAAGGCATTTTCAACCCATTAGGCAATGGGTAGTCTTCTATCCACCTAACGAAGGGTGTAGCCGAACCCATAGGGTCCGAGTATAGGCAATTATAGGGTGGTGCATACATAGGAACAACATTATACAGATTATGGTTTGGGGGTATTCCCATAGGAGTTTGGCTAGGATAGGACTGATATGGTGTGTTCATGCCGAACGGGTAACCATTTCCCATTGCATACGGAGGGTATACCGTAGGATGTCCGAAGGGTATACTTCCATAAGGTTGAGGGAGATTTGGGTTGTTATGTTGCCCATTTACTGGAGGGTATAAACCTTGAGGATAAGACTGAGTTTGGAACAAGGGGTATATACCATTGGGAGGAAGATTTTCTACCATATTAATTGTAGGTGGATTGCCTTCTATGCCTGATGTGTGAGAAGGCTGCAATGGAACCCCTGCTTCGATCTTTCCAAGATGAGCTGCTAACAATGGAGGAAAATTCACCCCCGTCTCTTCCCTTCGTTGGCTCCTCCCGTTGGAACCTTCGGCAACCGCTCCCTCTCTTCTAGTCGGAGCCCTCTCCGGGACCCCTTCGAACCCAACAGATCTTCTGCTTAGCCTTCGACCCACTGGTGACCCAATCCTTAGGGCCGAGAGTGTGGCTCCTTGGGCCGGAGGCCTAGGCTCCATTTTCATCTCTTCATCATACTCGTCACTTGAGTATTCCAATTCCCTTCGCATCTCAGTATTCCTAACTTGCCTTTTGCGAGCCCTTAGGAGGGATTCCAACGCTTCGTGGTTGGCTTCGACAAAGGCTGGGCTGATAATAGGCTCCGGATTGGCTGATGTCGAAGCATGATGGTTGGGTGTCACTTCTGGGTGAGAACGTTTTGTGAACGTGGAAGCGGTTATTGGGGGAAGGTTGTTGGAGTCGTTGATTGGTATTGGCGCCAAGTTCGAGAAACCCGGAGGGGGAGTATCTTCTCTCCCTTGATCCATGCCGGATATATAGTGAAAGTAGTTGGTTGGTTATAAGCTTGGAAATAACGAGACCAATTGTAGCGGTCCCACGGATGGCGCCACTTATTGTACAATAAATTGCACGACCAGGCCTTCGATGGTGATCAAAGGATTTATGGGGTGTTGAGGTTGCGCCAAGCTTGTCTTTAACCTGAAATAAGAAATACTAAGACACTACGTTAAGTGATTGCACAGGGGTTGGACCCTGCGAACCACCTCCGGCGTGCGAGTAAGTATGTTATATGGTAAGTTTGTAGTAAATCGAGAGAGTTCAGTTAGCATTACCATGGTTCTTGCCCGTCTAAGCTATTTATAGGGGATAAATAGGCCTTAGAGGGCAGTTGCACTTGATTAGGAGATCATGGGGGCGTCCCATGATTTGTGGTAACCGCTAGGGCTTTGTGACCCATGATCTCATCCTTGGCGGGAAAGCCTAAGGGAAGAGGGAACGTGGGTGTGGCCAGGTCAAGGTGGTTCTCCGTTCTAGTTCCTTCGAAGGAGATACCCCGAAGGGCTTAGGGCTTCGATTGGCGGATTTCCTCATGGTAACCACTTCATAGATGAATGGTTTTACGCCAATGAAATGTTTTAGGAGATTAACCTGGGCCTCCGAAGAGAGGGCTTCGCACAGGCTCGAAGGGGAGTCCTTCGGCCCGTTCGGAGGGTACCTCATCAACTAGCATCTAACGTTAGTTGGTTATAGTACGTGTGTACAAGAGCTCGGTAATAACTTACTTTAGTTATTCCATCTTGGATTGTGAAACAAAACGGTAAGGGGTTTCACGTTAATCCTTTTATTTGATCAAGAAAAGAAAAGTGAAGTTCGATCCTTGTTCTTGCTAGGATCAAAAGGTACGTTAACTTATTATTCGGTAATCTTTATACGTGTTAAATATATGATCCTTGCTCTCGCTATGCTCTTTGATGTGTGTTATATGAATGTCATGTTATTTATATTCCAACACTGCGTACTCGTGATATTGATGGTTTAATCAATATGAATTCCCTACAGTTTTCTGTCAAGAAGCTTGAGTCTGAGATGATGTCAATTTCGGCTGTGTATATTTTTTGCAAGTGGAGTGAAAAAACTAGAAGAACAAGTATGGTTGCTTCCTCCATTAAAATCATTTCCTTCAAGCTTCTCATTTTTTTTTTAATCTAATCTTTAGAATGGAAATAAAATTATCACCTATTCACCTACCATACACAGTGAGGAATTGATTACTGGAGTTTATTGCTTGGGGTCAACAAGTTGTCTTCTTGACAAAATGTCAATTCTCAAATGAACCCACAAAAACTTGTAATGCCCCAAAGCCGAGGCAATCGTGACTGGTTCCACAGCCACATGACAAGTTGCCAAAGTAACTAATACCATTCAAACAATATCAAACACTTTCTATACTATGTAATTAGCTTTCAGTTAATATCCACAATAGGTAAATCAATGGATGAACTGTATGCGAACCATATATAGTCATCAAGTAAGTCTATGGTTGCATGTTTACGTACGTGGTGGCACATTATAATATGTATATTTTCTAATTTTGTTAATAATATTTTGAATTGTGTGAATATGTTCCAAGGTTGGTGAGCCAGGCTTTATTGAAAATGAAGGGCAAAAGTGCCAAAATTGAAGTTAGGGTGTGATGATAATCTATCTATATATTCTAATGACGAAAGTTCTTTACAGAACAACATTTAGCTAAAGATCAAATTAGATCATCGTGACCATTCATTCATATATCATCCGACGGCATAGATTATATCCTCCCATCATTTTAAATTAAGTGGTGGGGTACTTTGGTAAATTAACTACACCCTTACTCACACGCTCACACAGTCATTCACTCTCATTCACCAACCTCATTTCTCTCTCAATAATTGTTTCCCCAAATTATATCTCAAACCCTAACCGCCCAATTGATCTCTCAAACCGCTAGATCACTGCTATTCAATGGACATACGAGATGAATTAGCACAGATCTACAACGCGAAAGAAAAAACGGCTAGGAATTGTTGACAAGGACAAGCAGTTTGTTGATGAAGACTTGAAGACATGGAGGACCGGTGGAGAGAAGTGACGACGGCGGTGGATTTGGGAGCGATGGTCCAACAAGTAAAAGCCGTACGCCGGAGGTGGTGGCGGTGGTACAGTTATTTGTGGTGGTTGTGCGGTACGCCGGAGGTGGCGGCGGTGATACTAGTCATTGGTAGATAAATGTAATTATTAATTATTTAAAATTATGTTGTTCAAAAAAATTAGTTAAAGTATGATTTTATTTACACATAAGACAAATTACTTTGACTTGTTTAATTATGTCCATAGAAAGTAGTATGTGTTTGATAAACTTTTGTATATTGAATGCATCTCGGTGTAATTTACTGGTAATTCGAAGATGTTTGGCAAAACTTTGGTAAATGTTACTGCTGCCCATCTGCATTATTAATTAGCCTTCATTTTCCATAATCAGTTACTTGTAGATCTCAAATTTAGGTACAAGGGTTAGATATATTTATGATTAGAAAGGGTCTCGTTGGACGGTGTTTTGAGGTGGTTGTGCAAAATGTTGTTTGGTGTTTGATGGTGACAGTTTGTGATGGTTGTTGGTGGTGGTTTCTGTAACACGCCCTAAATTTCAACTAAACAGCTGAAGACTAATTGGGGTATTACTTAAAGGATCACAGTCATAATCATAGAAAACGACTCAAAAAAGGCGTTTTGAAAGTTATTATCATTCATTTAATAATTCAAGTACAAAAAGGATTTCCAATGTTTAATATCTCACAAAATATATGATAGTTTGAAATGAATGATAGAGTTTATTTGACACCAAAAATCATCAGTTTATTGCCCACTCCGTGCCTCAAATGCTCCATTAGTTACCTAAGATAAACATGCTAAAAGTCAACAAAAATGTTGAGTGAATCCATAGTGTTTGTATATAATAATCGGTTTGAACACAAGTCTCAATTTGTATAATTGCATAGAAACACAATCATAGTAGAAATAGTAATATTGTAGTTCGGTATATTGCCCTAAGTCTCATGACACACAAACCTTAACGAGTATCATAGAAATGATATAAATAAAATACACCATCGAAATGATATGAGGCCCTCGTGTAGGAGATTGCCATCTTCCTATTTCCTTCAAATAAAGTGCATTTGACTAGTCCGGCTAGCAACTAAAGCTATCCATCCGGCTAATTCAAATAGGCGGTCAGCCTCCAATAGATCTATTTACTATATTCGCGTTCACTTGCAAGTGATTAATGGTCCATGATGTGAGGGGCTTTTGGCAATAGTGGTAACTTAGGCAATATCAATAAGGTATAGCATACAGAAAATACTTGTGTTCTGTTTTGTAGCATGTTTCTCCCCACGAGTTGAAAATATAAAAGATAAAAGTGGGGCTATGAGCTCACCTCGGATGTAGTTGACAAAGATAATGTGACATCAAATGTAATATGGGAACGGCTCCAACACACGACCTGAATAATAGGGAAAATTGAGATTTCGATAGTTTAAGCTTGGCTTAATGCGAATAATGATTGTGGACATAGTATCGGACTATCGGATAACGAAATGGTTTGTGATGAGGATAGTTGATATGCTTAAAATGCTTAAAGTTAAAGAATAATATTATATATAATATTATCTTGTTTTTATGTTTATTGAATCCGTAGATATCGTCTATTCAAAAGTTGGTGGATGATAAGTTATGTTATAGTAAAAAGTTTCGTTATATAAATATATATATATATATATATATATATATATATATATATATATATATATATATATATATATATATATAATATACGTATCGTCTTTTAAATAAATCCTACGAAATGTATAAATGCCTTTTTAGGATAAAAATGTATAAAACATTTAGTGCGAATATATATAGAATAAAGTTACTGTATAAACCTCCAAGTTATATGAAATTTACACTTATAACCTGATTTGCATAATATAATATTTGCATTTATAGTCCAAAAATCACAAATCTTAGAATTTAGCATTTTCGATTATTACATAAGTCTTAAACAGCTTATTTAAGTTTATAAAACAGCTTATTACATGAAAAGAGCATATTTTTAAGTTATTGGGCTTTAAGGTTTTTAAATAGGCCCGTTAAGGTTTTGAAAGGTCCAATGGGTTTAAACTCGATTGGGCTTGATTATGGGCTTAAAATATGGTCCTTTTAACTTATCAAATCTGCTTATGGACTGCTTATTGGCAAAGTGCTTATTTTGAGCTTAGTGGGCTTTAAGGCCCACTCAATAATACTTAGTGTTTAAGAACTGTTTCGAGGGGGTTAAGCTTATAGGTTAGAAAAGGTATTTCATGAGCTTATATAGGGAGCTTATTGACACAGCTTGTTAGTTTAGCTTACGGAGAAGTGGGTTAAGTTATTAGTTCGATAGGTCACACGTCTAAAAATGATTTTATGGCTTGTGTTCTAGTCGATATGACCAAGTGGTCCAAATGATTATATGACATTTTTATGTTCGATATTCAACATGGTTACAAAATGGGTCTCGATATCTCATTAAATGTTGTTATTAGTTACGAATGATTATAGTTCTTCATGTATAGCTATCCAAAGATTTAGGAGGTCAAATTTGTAGATAAAATAGATAACGAGAGCTCAAAAATATATAAAGAAAGCTAGTAAATGATACATATGGAATATAAATGTGCATGCACTATTAAAAATCATGTGTATGTATAAAAGAGATGTCGAGTGACTTACTACACCAACAAAGGGTGATGAGGACGTTGAAATAGAACTAAGGATCGAGGGTTTTGCACGTAGCTCATCTAACCACTCACGAAAGAATCGAGATCAATAGTTTGAGAGTTGGAAAATGGAATGAACACCTAGAAACTTGGCTCTTGCTTCTCGAATGGACTCGCTAGAGAGAAAACCCTTAGAATGTTTTGGTGATATTTGTTTGTATATGTTATATGCATGGAACTAGTATAGTTTATTTTAAACACACAAGTTGGGATGATTTAATGCCGAGGAGATTAGGATAGAGGATTGGGGAATCAAAATAGCTAGGCACATGAGTGTCATTAATTGATTTAAGAGAGGTGCTAGTGTGTGAGCTTCGGTTTAGAGTCAAGTGGCTCGGTTAGATTAGTTTCAATATCTCACAAGTCCATACGACTTGTAAACGTGACCAAAATATTTAGAGAACATGTGGTGAGGCTTATAGAAGTCATTTGGCTAGGTGCAACGCAAATCACTTAGGTAAATATAGGTTTTGGTGTGTTGGTTAACACTCGGATGTGTTTGTACATATGTCGAACCATGCTTAGCTTTGGGGTTCATTTTAATAGTAAACGTTCGAACCAAATGATATGGATTGTCATTCATGAATCCTTGAAGTATGGTGAATCGAACCATATAAAATGTGGCATGGCTTGTGTGTCAAATAATCAAAATATTGAGGCCAAGTGAATGAAGGTTGGCTCGGTTAGAATAAAAGAAAAATGAAATATGGGCTTGAATAGTAGTGGGCTTGGTTTAGCCTGTTGGGCTGAGAAATAAGTAATAAGGATCCGTTTGGTTTTATTCGTGAATCGGATTGTCGTGGTACGTGTGTGAGCTCGTTCCAAAGTATTGTGAATCACGTAACAACGTTTTTTGATTCATTGTAATATAGTAATCAAAATTCTAAATTTTATCGTAAAAATGGTTAGATAAACTTTAATGATAGATTACTTCTTGATTAACATTTACAAATGACTGGGGAATTTTACAGGTTGCTACAGTACCTACCCGTCAAACAGAATTCCGTCCCGGAATTTAAGTCTAAGGTAGTTTTCAGGGTTGTCTATGGAAATAAATGTGGGTATTTGTCGCGAATTTGGTCCTCACGTTCCCAAGTATATTCTGGTCCTCGCTTAGAGTTCCATCAAACTTTGACAATGGGGATACGGTTTTGCTTTAATTGTTTCACCTATCTATCCATAATTTTCACTAGTTCTTCTGTAAAGATGAGTTTTTCGTTATGTCGGATCTCTTTCATTGGGATGACAAGAGATTTATCTGATAGGCATTTCTTTAACTTTGAACGTGAAATGTATTGTGCACTCTGCTGAGTTCCTCTGGGAGCTCAAGTTTATATGCCACTGGACCAATCCTTTCTGGGATTTTGAATGGTCCGATGTACCTAGGGTTTAACTTTCCATGCTTTACGAAGGGTACCATTCCTTTTCGGGGGGAAACTTTTAACATAACTTGATCTCCAATCTGGAATTCCATTAGTTTTTGTCTCACATCGGCATAACTTATTTGTCTGTCTCTTGTGGCTTGCAGTCGTTGTCTGATCTTGAATATCTTCTCTGTTGTCTTGTGAATAAGTTCTGGTCATGTGAGTTGTAAATCTCCCACTTCAGTCCAACAAATAGGTGATCTGCACTTTTGGCCATAAAGTGCTTCAAACGGCGCCGCCTTGATACTGGCATGATAGCTGTTGTTGTAGGAGAATTCTGACAATGGCAAATGTTTATACCAACCTTTTCTGAAGTCAATTACACATGCCCGAGCATGTCCTCTAAGGTTTGAATTGTCCTTTCGCTTTGCCCATTATTCTGAGGGTGATATGCAGGGCTCATATCTAAACGGGTACAAAGAGCTTTCTGCAGAGTCTGCCAAAATCTAGAAGTGAATCGGCTATCTCTATCTGAGACAATGGAGATTAGCACTCCATGTTGGGACACTATTTCCTTCAAATACAACTGTACGAGAGTGCTCATCTCGTCAGTTTCCTTGATCGGTAGGAAATGAGCGGACTTGGTGAGACGATCAATGATGACCCAGATGGTGTCCAATCCGGTTGACGTCCTTGGTAATTAGGTGATAAAGTCCATAGTAATTCGTTCCCATTCCATACTGGAAGTTCGGGTTTTACAAGCAATCCTGACGGCTTTTGACATTCTGCCTTTACTCTTGAGCAGGTCAAACATTTCCCAACATACTCGGTGATGTCAGCCTTCATGTTTGGCCACCAATAGAGTTTCTTGAGATCCTGATACATCTTGTCAGAACCCGGGTGAATGGAGTACTTGGATTTGTGGGATTCATGCATAATGAGGTCACGTATACCTTCGCAGAGTGGAACCCAACTTCTTTCCTTGAAACAAAGCATTCCGTCTGATCTTTTCACAAAACCATTCTTATTTTTTGGCATACCGTGGATTCTTTCACTGGGTTTGTTCTCTTCCATGAGAGCTTCAGATTGAGCTTTGAGGATCTGCGATGGAAGGGGTGAACACATGGTCATTCCCATATATCGAACTCTAAGAGGTTTAATTCGCTCATTTCTGCTCAAGGCATCAGCCACAACGTTTTCCTTCCCTGGGTGATAGCGAATTTCACAATCATAGTCGTTGAGTAACTCTAACCATCAGCGCTGTCTCATGTTCAACTCCTTTTGATCCAGGATGTGTTGAATACTTTTGTGATCGGTGAATACCGTGCACTTGGTGCCGTACAGGTAATGTCTCCATATCTTAAGAGCAAAGACTACTGCTCCTAATTCTAGATCTTGAGTTGTATAGTTCTCTTCGTTCTTTTTGAGTAGTCGAGATGCATAGGCTATTACTTAGCTCTTT
Organism: Artemisia tridentata subsp. tridentata; assembly: GCA_021014915.2. Lineage (NCBI taxonomy): Eukaryota > Viridiplantae > Streptophyta > Magnoliopsida > Asterales > Asteraceae > Artemisia > Artemisia tridentata. The sequence continues at coordinate 76,467,928 of CP139505.1, forward strand.
TGCATTAGTACTGCGCCTAAGTCATGGTGTGATGCTCACAATACACTACGAAGTCTTCACTTCCTTCGGGTAGCGCTAAGATTGGTGCTTCACAGAGTTTTTGTTTCAAGAGTTGGAAGGCTGACTCTTGTTTTTCTTCCCAGTTATATTTCTTGTTCTTCTGGGTCAGTTCTATCCAAGGCTTGGCAATTTTTGAGAAATCTTCTATGAATCTTCTGTAGTAGCCAGCAAGACCTAAGAATTGGCGTATCTCTTTTGGGTTTGTTGGAGATGCCCAATCTTTAACCGCCTCGATCTTGGCAGGGTCTACATGGATACCTTAACTGTTGATAACATGCCCAAGAAATTGTACAGTTGGAATCCAAAAGTCACATTTGGAGAACTTAGCATACAACTTTTCCTCTTTGAGTAACTCTAAGATGGTTCTCAAATGTTTGGCATGTTCTTCCTTGCTACAGGAGTAGATTATAATATCGTCTATGAACACGATCACGAATTTGTCTAAGTATGGTTTGCATACTCGGTTCATCAAGTCCATGAACACTGCAGGTGCATTGGTGAGACCAAATGGCATCACCTGCAATTCTTAATGTCAGTACCGCGTTCTGAAAGCTGTTTTGGGAATGTCTTCTTCTCGGACTCTCAGCTGATGATATCCTGACCTCAGATCAATTTTCGAGTAGACACTTGATCCTTGTAACTGATCAAACAAATCATCGATCCTGGGTAATGGATATCGATTTTTCACGGTGAGTTTGTTCAACTCTCTATAATCAATACACATTCAGAACGATCCGTCTTTCTTCTTAACGAATAAGACCGGAGCTCCCCAAGGTGATGAACTTGGTCGGATGGATCCCTTATCTGATAGCTCATTCAATTGCTCAGATAACTCTTTCATTTCAGAAGGTGCCAACCTATTGGGTGCTTTTGCAACTGGTACCGCCCCAGGCACTAAATTGATCTGAAATTCTACTTGACGGACGGGTAGAATACTGGGAAAATCTTCCAGAAACACTTCAGAAAAATCTTTGACGACTGGTACATCTTCAAGTCATTTCTCTTTCTATTCATTTTCCATCACTTGAACCAAAAGCACGTGACATCCTTTGTTCATATACTTCACCGTCTTGATATACGAGATAATGCTAAGTCGAGTTCTACTTTGATCGCCATGAACAATAAGAGTTTCACCATTGAATGGAATGCGGACTACTTTCTCGTCACAGATGATTCTAGCATGGTGCTTGGATAACCAATCCATGCCAACGACAACGTCAAAACTACCAAGTTGAATAGGCATGAGGTCGATGGGAAAAGGTTAGTTTAGTAAGGTTAGGATGCAACCTCGGATTACCGTATTAATGCCTATTAGGTTCCCGTTAGCTATTTCAATTTCATACGTAGTGTCTAGTTTTATTGGGGCAATGTTAAGCAGAGAAGCAAATGAAGTAGACACAAAGCTCTTATCGGATCCGGAATCGAATAAAATTTTAGCATTTCGTTGGTTAAGTAAGAATGTACCTGTGACTATGCCAGGGTCCTGCGGTGCATTTCCGTTACGTAGTACATATGCTCTCCCACGAGCAGCGTTGTTCGGATTAGCATCCTGTCTTGGGCAGTGGTTCCTATAGTGCCCCTTCTTGCCATACCCGTGGCACACTATTGCTATCGGTTTTAAATTTGCACCAGTGGCCCTGCAGTCACTAGTTTTGTGGCATGCTTTTCGGCACTTTCCGCATTTGGCAGCACAAGGCCCAGTGTGATGCATTCTGCATCGGGAACATGGGGGTAGTGTTCCGGTATAACCCTTTCTGTCAGTTGGTGCAGCAACATAAGCCCTGGCAGCTTCTTGCCTGCGATTTTGTTGGTGGTGATAGTTGTTGCGACTTTGCTGATAATTGCGGTTACGGTTGTTGTTGTTATTGTTGTTGTGATTAGTGGTTCCTCTATCATCCAACTTTCGCTTATGATCATTATTCCCGGATGTAGAACCCCGTTTAATTTCCCGGTCTAGTAATCTTTGTGCAATGGTGATGGCTTCTTCAAGAGTTGGTGGTTCTGATGAGGTGACATTTCCCTCAATGCTTTGAGGCAGTCCCTCGACGTACTTCTCCAACATATTTTCAAGATCCGGCACCATGGTTGGGCACAGTGCAACAAGTTCTTGGAACCTCCTATTATACGTTTTTATATCATTTCCCTTCACAACCAACTGGTGGAATTCCTCTTCCAGTTTCCAAATTTCAGTACGTGGGCAGTACTTCTTTAGCATTTTCTGTTTCAATTCGGCCCAGGTGATCTGATATGCTTCCTCAATACCTATGGTTTGGGCGGTAGCATTCCACCATGATAGTGCATCTTCCAGAATAGTCCTTGTAGCATAAGTGACTTTCTGGTTGTCAGGACAACTGCTTCTCATGAAGACCGTTTCAGTACGCTCAAACCACTGAGCAAGTTCAGTCACTCCTTCTGAACCTTTAAAGTAAGTTGGCTTGCAACTCATGAAATCCTTGTAGGTACATTTGCGAGATACAGCTGTCTCACTTTTGCCTGTTGCCTTGTTATTGCTACTCGAACGAGCTATTGTAGCCGCTTGAGTTTTGAGAGCTGCAGCGACGCTGTCGGCTACCAGTTTCTGGATAGCTGCTGGAGTCATGGCTGGTGTTGGTGTTGTAGTTTTTTTCTTGTGCGAGCCATACTTCTGTTAATACCACAAGAAAACACAGATTTAGAATCTAGATAATGACTATGTTAGAATAATTCGAGTAACAAGGTAATTACATGCAAGTCATAACAATACTGTCAAAATGTGAAATCACAACCAACTGAGAATCATAAAATCACAACATGTTCGGGTACTATCGTAAATAAATGATCAACTCTTGGTATAGGATTGCTAAAGAACAAACTGATTCATCATCTACAAAGGCTGAAGTTCAGCAACTTTCTCTACATTCATCAAGTTTCTTCCGAAATTTTCATTATTAAAAGTCTATGATTGTAGTCCAGTTATAACATACAAAGAACCATAACAATCATAAATAACATCACGACATGTCTGAATACAATTACAATACACATGAGTAACCACGGCAACGTAAATCAACATCAATATATAGTAAATCCATAACTAACAACATATATTAATAACTTGATCAGTTGTTTTACAAAACAAAAAGATACAAAGTGCTTTATTAATGCCACATGCGGCAGGCTAAGATGCCTCAAAACTACAACTGATGTAACATATGTCTAACTACTGGATGTCTCATCCATGTGTCCTATGAGTTCTGTGAGCTGGTCTAGTAGTCCCTGTATCTCTGTCTGCTGCCTGACCTGTATGTGCTCGATGAGGCTCTCTAGTGTAGCGGCCCTGTGGCGAGCTTGCAGAACCTCTTCGATCTTTTTCTGTCTCTCCCGCTGAAAAACCATCATTTGAGAGCGTGTCTCAACCATCTCTGACTGTATCCTCGTCAAACCATCCTGTAGGTCCATCCTCTCTGTCACAAGGTCATGTATAGTGCCATCGACCGTCTCGGGGCGGTCGAGAGATACCCTATGAACGAAGCTCAGTAGCGTGTCAATCTGCACCTTATAACGCTCCAGTCGCGTCATGATAGTGGAGGGCGTGGGTGTACGGGTAGCTGCTGCCCTGGAGCTCTCCCCAGTCTCGAAGACTTGAGCTAGACGGGAAAAGCCTGGTGGGAACAGTAATGATGAGGAAGACGAATCACTAGGATCTGCTATGCGGGCCCGGTTCTGAGGGGGTAAGTCCTCATCAGGTGTCGGCTCTGTGCGAATGGGTATGACTGAGTAAGTAGGTTAAAAAGGTAGTCGGGTCTGACTGAAGGTGGAGGGGGTGACTCCTTAATGGTCTCATGAAAGGCTCATGCACATAGGGCTGTAGGATTTTAACTCGTCTGGGCCGAAATACCGGTGCAGGTGGGGGTGGTGGTGTAGGTAGAGGAGTCTCTGCGTCAGATGCAGGTAGCCACTGCTGCGACTGCATGTACTGATCATATGATAGTGAGGTGTAGGTAGGAGAAGCTAGATGGTTCTCCGGGGGAGGTGGTGAAATATATGCTTGCCTAGCTTGTACATACGGGTCCTCTGATAGGGGTGAGTTTGGGTTGCCTAGTGCAACAGGTGTCATTAGTGGAGTAGGAACAGCTTCACCCTCCTCGCAGGGCTCCGTTTCATCCGATGCGACATTCGACACTGTAGTAGTCGATGTACTAGGAAATACTGGTGAAGTGATGGACGATAGAGTATCCTCAGACTCCACATCAGATGGTAAGGTGCTAAGGTGAGAAGTTGAAGACATGGTACTGTAATAACCCCGGAAGTAGTAAATGTAAGTCATCAATATAGAATCAAGTATATAAAAGTTGATATGAAATAATCTGTTAAGCAAAACTCTATACACGGTGTTGTAAATATGTAGGCACAGAGGGCGTAAGGTGGTATGGTGAAAAATGGTCCATTTTGAAAGCATAGTTATAGTCTAGTGTTTAAAATACACTTGGTTCTCTATAACCATGACTCTGATGCCAATCTGTAACACCCCCTAAATTTCAACTTAACAGCGAAAGACTAATTGGGGTATTACTTAAAGGATCACAGTCATAATCATAGAAAATGACTCAAAAGAGGCGTTTTGAAAGTTATTATAATTCATTTAACAATTCAAGTACAAAAAGGATTTCCAATGTTTAATATCTCACAAAAGATATGATAGTTTGAAATGAATAATAGAGTTTATTTGACACAAAAAACCATCAGTTTATTGCCTACTCCGTGCCTCAAATGCTCCATTAGTTACTTGAGATAAACATGCTAAAATTCAACAAAATTGTTGAGTGAATCCATAGTGTTTGTATATAATAATCAGTTTGAACACAAGTCTCAATTTGTATAATTGCATAGAAACACAATCATAGTAGAAACAGTAATATTGCAGTTCGGTATATTGCCCTAAGTCTCATGACACGCAAACCTTAATGAGTATCATAGAAATGATATAAATAAAATACACCATCAAAATGGTATGAGGCTCTCGTGTAGGAGATTGCCATCTTCCTATTTCCTTCAAATAAAGTGCATTTGACTAGTCCGACTAGCAACTAAGGCTATCCATCCGGCTAATTCGAATAGGCGGTCAACCTCCAATAGATCTATTCACTATATTCGCGTTCACTCGCAAGTCATTAATGGTCCATGATGTGAGGGGCTTTTGGAAATAGTGGTAACTTAGGTAATATCAATCAGGTATAGCATACAAAAAATATTTTTGTTCTGTTTTGTAGCATGTATCTCCCCACGAGTTGAAAATATAAAAGATAAAAGTGGGACTATGAGCTCACCTCGGATGTAGTTGACAAAGCTAATGTGACGTAAAATGTAATATAGGAACGGCTCCAACACACGACTTGAATAATAGGGAAGTCTGAGATTTCGATAGTTTAAGCTTGGCTTAATGCGAATAATGATTGTGGAAATAGTATCGGATAACGAAATGGTTTGTGATGAGGATGGTTCAAGAATAATATTATATATAATATTATCTTGTTATTATGTTTATTAAATCCGTAGATATCGTCTCTTTAAAAGTTGGTGGATCATAAGTTATGTTATCATGAAAAGTTTCGTTATATAAATATATATATATATATGTATATATATATATATATATATATATATATATATAAATATATATATATATATGTACGTATCGTCTTTTAAATAAATCCTACGAAATGTATAAATGCCTTTTTAGGATAAAAATGTATAAAACATTTAGTGTGAATATGTAACACCCCAACCCGACAAGGGCTAAAATGCTACATTATGGTGACAAATCAGAACGTACAACGCAAGCGGAAGACTTGGAAACATAAAAGTTACAAAGGTATTCTAAAGATAGCTACTCTATACAAAATAATTTCCAAAACTGAAGTACAACTCCAAGCTTAAATCTAACTGAAGATAAATCAAAATCTAATCCAAAAGCAAATGGGTATCTATCGTCAGGGTAGTCCACTAAGAGCTCCTACACACTCTTCACTCAAACCCAGCTTCCAACCTAAAACCTGCCGCAAGAAAAGAAATGCGGCTGAGCCGAAAAAGCCCAGTGAACAGATATATATATAACAACGAATAATCAAACATATATATGTAAAGAAAAAGGAAACACAAACTCCTACTGAAATGAATATCATCTGTCTAAAGAATGAGAGATCAAGATCATCTGAACAAATATCATAAGTCAAATGAAATGGAGAAAACAAAATATGGTGCATTGGGGAATAACATAAGGTATATCAAAATGTATCAAAGGTGTAAGGGTTGTCAGAAATCTACCACGAGCCCAGAAACATATCATATCATAAATATCATAATCATGGTCTTCATCAATACATAAGTAACATAATGGAGTAGCTATCTCTCAGAAATGTGAAAGGCGTGTATTGCACACAGCACCAGTCACCAGAAATATATCATATAACATAACAGATTAGAACTAGGATGCATCCGTACGCCCCTGCAGAAAATCATAATCATCGTGGCCATACATATTAAATAACAAAAGGGACGGGGTAGAACATCACTCGACCACCTTAGAGTTATGCCATTGGTGCATCAATGACATGGTTATGGAACCCCTATGACTAGTGATAGCTCGGGTATCAGACTGAAGGGTCAAACAGAATGTCATAGTCATGACACAGAATCTAAGGTGATTAGAAATATCATAATCATAGGTTCATATCAAAGGGTGCATAGCAAAGGTTCATATCAATGGGTACATAGCAAAGGTTCATAATCAGGGTTAATAAATCAAAAGATGTGAAAGGATCATGAGAAACCTTGAAAGAAAGGTCAAAATATCTGTACCTTATGCAAATAGATAAACGGATAAAAGATGGATCACACAGAAAGGGAAGGTCACTCCTTCTTAACCGAACCTATACAATTTAAGAATCACATATTACTTATAAGCACATTTTATTCAGATTTCATAACTAGGTTTCTTTCTATTTTTAGAAACTTTCTATTTTTAGTAACTTTCCATATTTAGTAAGTTTCCATATTTAGTAACCTTCCAGATTAAGTAACATTCCATAATTAGTAACTTTCTATCTTTAGTAACTTTACATATTTAGTAAGTTTCCATATTTAGTAACTTTCCGGATTAAGTAACTTTTAATACGACTTCCCAATTTAGTAAAATTAGGTTTAGGGTTCGGGATTATCAATTTGGTTTAACATACTCCCGCACAAGTCAACACGATATTAACAAGTCACACCCGAAATAGAAACAAGTATTTGGGCACCAAACATCAAAAGGACACCTTTAACACTTAGGCAATACATATATACACATTAACTGATTTTATCACAAAATTAAGCCCACTAAATGAATTTTAAAAACATACCAGAGGCCCACACTAAAATTCAATAAAATTCTCAAAGAAGCCCATATGTCTTAGGAGTCTACTTTAATTTTTACAGATTTTATTATTAAGTGTAAATCCCGTTTTAAAATCGTCTAAGCTAACATGTTCAGATTCGGATCTGCAGATACACTTCAAAAGTATGCACTTAAAAACTTAACCATATGACTTCAGAAAATTCTACAAAAATTCCGTGAGATAGCACACATATGAAATATGATTCCTGTATATTTTTGGCCTCTAGGTTGCTATGGTTTGAAAATTAAAAATCCTAAACCACAACTGAAATCAGATTCTGCCAGAACAGTTTTGGTATATTAACAAAATAAATTCAGAAATACAATCAAATCAACCTCAAATCCCTTCAAACCAATTGGAATACTTTCCTAGGACCATAAATTGAGTTTACAAGCAAAAATCCAGATTTAAAAATTAATTAAACTCGTTGTATGATGAATCCAAATTCGACTATCAAAACTGTCCAGATCAAACAACCACATAAACCCTAATTTCTTTATCCCTTTTTAATCCAATGAATTATGTGATCAATATATATATTATATACTGATATAATTCATCAAAAACACATATTCAAACAACTTAGACAAATCATTCAATATTAAAATCCATTAATTCCATGCGACACACACAATTTCAAGATTATACGTTTTATGAATTCATGTGGTTAATAAACCGATTATAATCATGTTTTAGAAGATGATAAACAGACGAGAATGAAGGTACCACAATACCTTGACGTGGCAGCAACAAAAGGGAACAAAACCAAGAAAACAACAAACCGATTCACCCCAAAACCTTGTACAAACGTCGAGCTAAAAAAAACCCTCTTCGACACCTTTTTATTCCTCCGTGTTCTTGAGACAAAACCACCAATATTTTTCTTGTTCTCTTCTTCTTGAGCCGCACCTTTAATGGAGGATGGAGAGGAAATAATTTTGTGTGTAAAATTTATTTTGTGAACCGTATAGTTGAGGGAAATAAGGGAGGAAAACGTGTGAAGTATTTTAAGGAGGGATGACTTGCCCATTTTTTTGTGATTTGATGATATCTCTATGATTGTTATCTCTTCTAATAATGTATTTAGTCACAATAATAGTTAATATACATCATAGGGTTGATATATATATATATATATATATATATATATATATATATATATATATATTTTAGTGTTTAGGGAATTAATTTTAATCATAAGGCAAGTATAATTAGTTTAGTTTAATTTATATCTTAGGTTATGTAAATTCCATATTTCTTTTATTTATTCATGTGTTCTTGTAAAATTCAAATTAGAGGGGTAATTTGGGAAATTCATATGATGAGAAAATGAGGATTTTACAACTCTTCCCTTCTCGAAGAAAATTTTCGTCCTCGAAATTTGAGTAGACAGATCAGATGGAAACGTATCGAATCACAGAAGATATGTGGATGACATATACGTATAATTCTTCAATTTCTCATTACCCAATCCTGACGCTCCAGGATAGCCTCAGGCTCTTCAATGACAGAAAAATCATAACAAATCCCGATCGAACGACTGCGAAACATATACATGACAGATGATATTTGTAATCTCACTAAGAGATACATGAAACACATGTATACATGAGGCAAATACGGAGGTAGTGCTAAACGATAAAACCTCATCAACTCTATTGAGATTCTGAGTGAGTTGAGGAACTGGCTAATAATCAAAGAATCACATATCGAAATTACCAAACGTCTCAAGAGTTTCATATAGAGGTGGGTAACATATTCGTATCGACGATCAGCTAAGCACATATCGGAATATCAAAACTTATCAGAAGTCTAATGGAATAGGTAGAATAATCGCACGGATCAGAATAAATCTAAGGTCTAACGTGTCGTGAACTAAATATTCTTCAAATGCCAAAACGCCCAACACTGTTGTACGGAACATCACACGGAACACACAGTTTCCCGGTCTTAAGTTTCCGAATTTCTCTTCCAACATGATAACTAATCCATTAGTCATTGAATTTACTCAGGTCCTTCAATAGAAAGCTCCCTAACCTAATTTAACCCAAAAGGTGTTCTTCAGCTCTATCAAAAATCCTGCTCAACACATCTTCCAAGCTCGAATAGTTGTTCTGCTTATTCATCGGTTTGGAGGTGCAAAGCATTACCAACTTGAGTCTGGTCCCTCAAGCCTTCAGTAGCTCTTCCTAGGAATGTGATTTTGGAACGCAAATCTCTGACACGATCACTGCAGGTGCGCCATGTAGTTTTGAAAAATCTTATGTCAAAAGAAATCACTGCCAATCTTCCAAGTGAGCCGACCTAGTCAAACCGTCCTCTACCACTCAAGTCGTGTTGTCCTTCCTAAATGTGCGTGGAATTCCCGTTACCAAATCCCTGAAAGTTTAATCTCACTTCTACATACAATCATCCAACACTAAAGAAAAACCACTTGTACGCTGATACTGAATCTTAACCTGTTGACACGCCAACCACTTCATCACTAGTGTAGTCACAACTATCTTCATACCATTCCATCAAAATTTCTGCTGCAAGTCTCTATACATAATAGTACAACTAAGATGAGTAGAGCAAACAGTGTGCTTCAATCAAAAACCGCTTCCTTCAAGTCTTCTAACATAGATCATGTTCCACCGTCTTGCTCCCGAGCTTCTTCATGCCTGTCACCAATCACTCCCAAGTCATGCGTCGGATAGTTCATTTCTTTCGGTTCTAGCTGTACCAACAATCTTCCCGTGTTGTATAAGCTAAGTCTCCTTCTTGAGTAGAAGCAATTCTCTTTTCAGCTTCTCAAAATTTTCCTCTCATTCTTCATCCCAATCCAAAATTTACTCTTCGAGAGTATAACCTATAGCTTCTTCTGACGTAGAAACCTCAACACAGAATACGAAGATGATTTCCGTGTTTCTCTTTCGTCTCTGAATATACTAATATGTCATACTATGATAAATTGTCCAAGTATTCATGAAAGACACGATTCATCAAGTTCATAGGAATAGTCAGAGCAGTAGCCAATATGATTGGCATCACAATACTCATAGAGATCAAAACGAATATGGAAAGCAATTCTAGGAACATCTCGCTCTTTTAAACATAATTGAAAAATGATCAGATCTAAGATTCATCATTGGGAAAATTTCACACTCTAGAGTTGATTAATCAAATCGTCGATTCGAGGTAACGGATAACGGTTCTAACCACAATACTATTCAGCTTCCCGAGATCACTACACAACTTCATGCTATCATCATCCTTCTTCATGAATACAACTTGAGTACACCACGGATACACACGCAAACGGATAAAACCACTTTCTAAAAGCTGGTCCTTCAATTCTTTCCATTCAACCGATGTCACAAGATACGGAGTTTCAGAATTAGGAAAAACATTGCTCTTATACGGATAGAGTTTCTGAATCAACCAACTTACTGATCTCAGGCACTTCTCAAGACATCCTATGATCCCAATAAGTTCAAGTTATATGATGTAACTATTATCACGTTGGCCAGGCGCCATAATACTTGCATCATATACACATGCCTTTATTGCAATCACAGTTTACCTCGAGTCGTGACTAAACAAACTTCATAACCAGATCAAAACAAGTTTACACTCAGATGGAATTCATTTAGGAATACATTACAAAAATTTCAAACAACCGAATAACTCTCGAGGCGAGTTTCATCAAACGAAACATCTTCACCACCACGACAGATTAACATACGGATTTTTTTAAAACAGATGTGATCATAATTATTTACCAGGTACAGAGTTCGAGTTTCTCAAATTGCCAAAGATTACAAATCTAATATGACTGTTGTTAGCATCTCGATGCTTAGTCAACAAATCCATATTCAAAATAACATCGAATTAAACATTCCCAAAGGAAACAGATTAGAAGAACGAACTTATCTTCCAATACCTTCAAAACATACTGGATAATTCCGATACTCGTGACGGATAATCACAAGTTTTCTCATAGGAATAGAAATGAGTAAAGCAGATTCTAATAGTGCAGAGGGGACCTTAATATGCTTAGCAAAAGCAAGGGAAACTACAGAATGTGTCGAACACATCGGATTCATACATATACGAATTCTCTGAACGAACGAAAAGGTATCCAAACGAATCATAAACGAATCAGAGATCAAAATTCAAAGAATGCGGTCTCATCAGAGAGTGAAACCTGTAAGGCATTACTACAAAAGTCTTAAAGCATTCTAAACTTATTTGATCACTAAACTTATATTGCGTATCTTGCTAAATTTTCTAAGTGTCCGGAATGAATGATCTTATAAGGGCCTAACTAAAAGCAGAGGCATAAATCAGAGTGGTGCGGAAGAAAGATAAATAATCAAAGTCTTATCGTATAATCTACCCAATCCTCACCTGTCATAACTAAAGTTTCTATAGGGAAAACCTAAGGCAAAACTTCAAGGGTTGTTCCATAAGCTCCTACAGTGCAATCTTAAGGGTCCAAATCTTCATAGGCCATAACTTATGTACTACAAGTCGCAGCCTGGGCTCTGATACCATAATTGTAACACCCCAACCTGACAAGGGCTAAAATGCTACATTATGGTGACAAATCAAAATGTACAACGCAAGCGGAAGACCTATAAACATAAAAGTTACAAAGGTATTCTAATGATAGCTACTCTATACAAAATAATTTCCAAAACTGAAATACAACTCCAAGCTTAAATCTAACTAAAGATAAATCAAAATCTAATCCAAAAGCAAACGGGTATCTATCGTCAGGGTAGTCCACTAAGAGAGCTCCTACGCACTCTTCACTCAAACCCAACTTCTAACCTAAAACCTGCCGCAGGAAAAGAAATGCGGCTGAGCTTAAAAAGCCCAGTGAACATATATATATATATATATATAACAACGAATAGTCAAACATATATATGTAAAAAAAAAGGAAACACAAGCTCCTGCTAAAATGAATATCATCTGTCAAAAGAATGAGAGATCAAGATCATCTGAACAAATATCATATGTCAACTGAAATGGAGAAAATAGAATATGGTGCATTGGGGAATAACAGAAGGTATATCAAAACGTATCAAAGGTGTAAGGGTTAATTCCCCCAGACTAAGCTATTGCAATGTCCTCATGCAATGTTATAAAAACTCCCCATTTTTCCATTTATTCTATTTTTGTATTTTTATATTTTTCTCATTATTCATGTGACGGCTTTTGTTGACAATCATTATCTTTCGATAATTTTTAGGGTCTTCGAGTAGGAAACACGACTCATAAAGAAGTGACCATACGGATAAAATTCGTCGTCCTCGACTTTTCACGAGTCCCCAAACTAAGCTTAAAAACGAGATCATTGTCATCTATAAGTTAGATTGCCGACACTACTCAGAAAGCTAATTGTGGACTTCTCGTTCCCAAGTTTCTATTTTCCTCTATTTATTTTATTTTTGGTGAGAAATGAATTTCTTCGAATTCTCGTTTCGATAATTTTTAATCCGATAAAGATACCTTAGTTTAGACGCTAAGTAGTTTCCAAACCTTCCCTCGAAAACCGTTGCATACAAAAATGAGGTCCACATCAAGGTCTCTGATTTAACACGATTTTGAGAATATCCCTTTTATTTGCGACCGAAACAACTCATCTACGAGTCCAGAGACGGAAGCCTTTATTAGGATACCTCGGAGTCGAAATTTGGCATTTTTAGACATTATTAAGCACATATTATTAATCCTTGGCCCTTTATAACAATCACAACATCGGCTGCGAACCGGCAAGATGTGATAGTCTATTATGACCTTGGAAATTTTCCTCTGCCTTTATTAGAAGTCTACAACATCGGCTGCGAACCGGCAAGATGCAGAAAACTTTTTATGGCTTTGGATTATTATTATTATTCATTATATTTTTTGCCAAATCCCGAGTCCTACGGCTTTTATAACAATCCCAACATCGGTTGTGAGCCGGCAAGATGGAATAGTCTATTACACCGTAACACTGGCAGTACCTTGATGTGTACCCAACTCTTATAAGCAAGGATTCTCTTAAAAAGGATTAAAAACTAAATTTCGCCAAAACCAAAATAGCTTTAATTATTTATAGAGCATTATTCTTGGTGAAACAAGCTTATGGGAACAAAAAGCCACAAATAACTTCGATGAGCTCTAAAGAGATCCAACTACTCCACGTTTAGCAATCTAACTTATAAACAACTCTATCATTTCTCGTTCTTCGCAAATTTAAAATCTTAAATAATAAGATCCGCGAATGCTTAGCCAAATAATCAAGCCATGCATATATAAAGTCAAATACGGGAACTTGCAACTTCTTAAAAAGAATTCGCGTTTTCTAGCTCCTTGTGTAAAAGACTAGCACGAGCTTATAGATTATAAACGGTTAAGGGGACAAGCTAGGGCTCAACACGCCCGATCAAGTCAGAATTTTATTCCTACTCTCTCCAGCGGAAAGTCAACAAAAATGTCAAAATTTATTATATTTTTGCACAAAAAAAAATTTTAAAATTTTTCTCATTTTTTTGGATTTTTTCAATTTTTGGAGGAAAAACGGGGTTGCATGAGAAAACGGCAAAAAGTGCAAGGCAAAAATCAAATCGACAGATTACCCCCCCAGACTAGAACGAGACATTGTCCTCAATGTCTTAAAGGTAAGGGTTCTCCTACAAAAATCTAAGGCCGTTTATTAATTATGCCAAAAGATAAATGTAAAACGATAAGATTTAGGATATTGGATAAGCAACGAATGATGAAACTCGAGTAGCGTGAAGGAAACTACGAGCACGAGAGTCTTCATCATCGATCATTCCTGGACATATCACAGAAAACACGAAACACAAGATACGGAAGAGGGGATCCCTCCTCATGCTTTATTAGAAATAAGATAAGAAGATAGAAGGATAAGCATGGGGTGCCTCCCACGAAGCGCTTGTTTTTGGTAACCGAGTCACATGAGCTTGACTCGACCCCGAATTTATTTGTCCTTGGGGGAGCATGTGGAAAAGATAATCTCCATCGGACTTTCGTTCAAGATGTTTGGATAAACACTGAAGCACATGAAAGTTCCACTCCGATGAGATACCCACGGCTCTTAAATAGAAAAGAAAATGCCGGGGTCAAAGATGGTGTCTTCACTCCCGAGGGAGTGAAAGAGAGGAGAAGTCACCGAGTAGGTGAAGAAAGGAAGAAAGATCATAATTAGAATGGGGATCCATTCTTCATCAGCAAAAACCTCGGGAGGGAGGGTTGGGATGAAATCATCGATAAGTAAACTCTTAGGATAGAGTACATCTCCCCCCGGGTCAGGATCTTCCTCAAATTTATAGAAATCATACTCCGGAGGAGGTATGATATGAGTGAGTTCATCAGAGAACTCCTCATGAGAAGATTCAAGAATACGAGGAGAATCTGTGAGTTCCGGTATGGGCTCATCAAGATTAGAGAGAAGATCCTCCTCGCCCTCAACGTCCTCTAACCCTTTATCAAAAAGAGGATTAATAACACTGAAAGTGTACTCTTTATTATATTCAAAAAGAGGGTTAGAGAAAATTCCGGAAGTAATCTCGGAAACGTCAAGGGAATCTCCATAAGATTGTGAATCAAATTCACCGTCAAATATTTCCTTAGACTCACTTGGGATTGGGACGAGGTTCTCAACATTGTCTGATTCAATTGCCGGAATAGTGTCGAGATGCTCGTCCCCCATTTTTAGAGAGTCCTCGGGTTCTACGGTCGGAAAGACGGGTGCAATCTGAGGGAAGGTTACCGGAACAAATCTCTCCTTGTCATCATCGGAATCATCGTCATAGGTAGATACTCTTTGAGGGAAAAGGTTGATCGTAATTTTCTCATCATAATCGTCGTAAATAAAAGACTTTTGATAATTGGATGCTCTTTCCTCGGCAAGTAATTCCTCTATAGACTTCTCATGATGATCGGGAGTAGAAGTATAATGTTTAATCACTAATCTCTTAACTTCTTGGAAGTCTCCCCAAATTTTTTCAATTTCGCTCATTCTATCTTGATTTGGACAATTGCCGGGATTTTGTGGGGGTTGGTTAAAACCATGAGAATTGTAACACAAATTTGGCTCAAAATAAGAATTATCAAACGATCCCCCACAATTTTCAAAATTTGACGAACTTTGAAATGAATCACCATTATAATACGGTACTTGCTCATACGAGTTTTGAAAAGGAAAATTGAAATCGTTTTGAGGATAATCATCAAAACTCGTATCACAAGCATAAGACGTTTCAGCACTCGGGACGTAGCATATACAATTCGTGTATCCACATTGATTACAAAAACATTGTCCGCACGGTAATCCTTCATCGGATGGGTTTCCACAACTAAAACAAGTGAACGAAGGTGGTGGTGGTGGTGTCGGATAATAATCGGGAACGTTTGAAAAATTGTTAAACGAATTGTAAATATATTCGGGAGAATTACAATTCAAACAAACGCCATCATGAATATCACTACCACATTGTTCACACGTACACCAAACACATGAACCTTCGAAGAACGGTTCTCCACAATTAAAACAAGTCGGATCCATAAGAATTAAACATAAGAGGGTGAAGAGAAAGAATTATCGGTTTAGAGGATTAGAAGTTAAGAATTAAACATATAAGAGAAGACGAAGATTATTTTTGGGATTTTCATAAAAACAAAAATCAATTTGAAAAAGAAAATATTTTTGGGTTTTTAATAAAAAAAATTAGATTTATTATTTTTTTGGTGATCGTTAATCAACCGTACTCGTTTCTTTCAAAACTACGCGCAGCGTGGCGGGAGAGAAGAATGGATCTCTCTTCGGTCTGCAATTTAATGTCAAGACCTCCTTAAACCCCGTAATTAGGTTGTAGTAAAGAAATAATCCAAGAAACGTTTAATTTGCCGATCTCTTTTGTTGTTATTTTGGAATGGTTTACAACCGCCCTCCTTCAACGGAAGACCGAGGATGTTTATTAATGGTGAAAACACTTTAGGAAAAGTGTTTTTTAATTATTATATTTTTGTATTTTTTATTTTTCAAAAACAATTAACTTCCGAGGAAGGGTCTTCAAAACACGATTCTTATGGCGAAACTCCAACTCTTTTCAAGCCTTCCCCGGCAGCGGCGCCATTTTTTTTGATTCGTTTCTTTTTGTAGTATATTTTTCCGAAGGAAAAGGCAACGTATGCGTTTTCCCCGGGTCGTTTCCCAACGAAGGTCGAATATCGAGTTGTCGTTAACGTGTCGAATACGTGTAGTGAATGTGTGAAAAAGAGTGATTGATTGTGATTTTATGCTACGAACAATTAAAATAATAAAAGTAAACAATTAATTAATCTAATGCAACAATTAAACTAAGCATATTAATTTTAAAAATGAAAAATTTGAAATTAAAAATGTTATGCAACGTATTATAAAACGTAACTAAAAATGATTTTGTGAAATTTAAAAACTAAAAATATCAAAATAATTTTCCTAGATTAAAAATGATAAAAGAAAAATTTTGGAAAAAGAAAAATATTTTTTTGACTTTTTAATAATGTTTTATGAATTAAAACTATTAGAAACTAATTAGGTGATTTAACTAAAATGCAAAAATAATTTTGAAAAACTATTTTATAAAAGAAAATTAAGAAATAGTTTATAAAAAACTAAAGGTACTGAAAATGTATTTTCTGAAATTTTATTTAAATCTAAAAAGTTTAAACACAAAGACAAGATAAAAGTCTAGGGACTAAAAGTTGCAAAAACTGAAACTATAAAAGACTTAATAAAAGGCAGGGACTAAATTTGCCAAAACAACAAACTATTTTATTGCTAAAAATTACCAGTCCCTACTTAAACTTAGACAGTAAGACTAGGGACCAAATTTGATCATTCCAGAAACTTATTAACACAAGATAACTCAGAAAATTATCTCTCAAAGCTTTTTTTAACTGCTCGTAAATCGCTCAAAACTTAACCAATTTTAAAACCGAAAACTGTTTTGGAAAGCTTATCAAGCAAAGATTATAAAATTCTAAAAAGCCCTTTCACAAAAACTTAATTGCTAGCTCGATTTCGGCCTAGATCAGTAGTGAAAAACACAAGAGCTGCTGAACTATTTTTTGATAGCAGAAAAATAATGAAAAGAGCAGCAAAGGTGCAATTCAACTTTAAAACTAAAACAATCCTTTCAAAACCTCTTTTAACTACTAGATTAACCTCAAAAATTGCCGCGATGAAATTCTAATGAGTTCAGCTGCTATTCAAAATCAATCCCTTAAAAAACTTTTAGACCTATGCAATTTATTCTAAACTAATACTAATCTAAAACTAAAAAAAACAACCAATGACAATGAAAAAAAATAGCAACAATGATCAGCCTGGAAAAAAAATTAACGAAATGAAACTTACACCTTATCCTAGCTTAAACGAAGTGATCTCAGAACATTAAGACTACCCAGGCTTATAAGCCAGTAACAATATACCCCATATCAGCTACTATCGAACCCAATATCCAAACACTGATCTGAACCCAGGCTTAAGTAAGCCAGTAAATAACAACCCAATATCCTGCTTCTCTCGACCCCATCAGCATAACCAACTTATCATCAGCTTATCAACTATTCGGATTTTTTTTTTTTTTTTTTTTTTTTTTTTTTTTTTTTTTTTTTTTTTTACTGAAGCAATACTCAGAACAAAAAACAATACTGAATAAACTTTTAACTCAAGAACTTAAAACAACTATTAAACTTAAAATGAAAATTTCATTTAACCAAAACAAGATTACAAAATTAAATTCGGAAATTTAAAAACAATGAAATAAACTAACAAAGTAAATTTAGGATGAACTTAATATTGATTTCAAACCAACATTACAATGAAACAATTTAAACTAAAACATAAAAATTACAACCCTTCTCGTTAGGAATTTAAATTCGACTAAAAAAATTAAAGTAACAATAAAATGATTGAAAGTAAATTAAATCTATCTAAAAAAACTAAAGACTAACTACAAAAAAAAACTAGCCTTCGAACGAAAATGATCCCCGCTATTTATAGGACATGGCCGATCCTTCTGGAGAGTCCACGTTGGCGATCCGCGTGAGTCCACAGCTAATATCCACCTTTAGATCTTTCCTTCATCACCAAGCTTGATCTTTGGCCGTACGATCATAAATCATGCGTGTTCGGACCAATCATCTGCTGCCACGCGTCATTCTTCTCGTCAGAGGCTTCCTCGAAGTCCGTGCAATGACCATCTTACCCTTAATTGTGGTAATTTTTGATTTGAGGAATTAGGGTTCTTCGGTAATTAGTGAAAATGGGGAAAGGGGCGCGTGTTTTTTTGTGAAAGAGATAAGAGTGGAGAGTGTGTTTTATTTCTTTTTGAGTTGACCCTATTGACCGAATCCTTTTTAGCTAAAAAGGCTTTTGACCGGGTGTGAGTTGGGTAGTGTTGGATCGGGTTAAGTGAGTGGGGTTGGGCTGGGTGTTAATTTAAGTTGGGCTTGAGGATTGTTTTGTTGGGAAGGTAGTGGGTTTAATGGGGTTTAATTTGTTTTAAGGATTTAAGGGTTGTGTTTAGCTAAAAAAAACCATAAGGACCAGATGTAATTATCTTGAAATTTCAGGGACCAATCTTGCCATATTTTCCAAAGTAGATCCAAGTGATGAAATTGACAATCTCTGAAAATATGAAGGACCTCGGGTTGACTTTGACTATAATTTCTCCTCGGCATCGGCTACAAATAACACTTCCATATCTCGTGCTCGGTTTCCCGGTTCTTTGCTTGATTTTGTCCTTTTCTTCGATATCCGTGCCTGCATATGTAAAAACACAAAAACACAATATATTTGGCATTTTGGTCGGGTTTTTGGTCTTTTTGGGTCCGGTTTTGGTCTAGAAATGGTATGTGTTTTAGCACATACCAGGTTGTCAGAAATCTACCACGAACCCAGAAACATATCATATCATAAACATCATAATCATGGTCTTCATCAATACATAAGTAACATAATGGAGTAGCTAGCTCCCGGAAATGTGAAAGGCGTGTATTGCACACAGCATTAGTCACTAGAAATATATCATATAACATAACAGATCAGAACTAGGATGCATCCATATGCCCCTACAGAAAATAATAATCATCGTGGCCATACATATTACATAACAAAAGGGACAGGGTGGAACATCACTTGACCACCTTAGATTCATGCCATTGGTGCATCAATGACATGGTCATGGAACCCTCATGACTAGTGATAGCTCGGGTATCAGACTGAAGGGTCAAACAGAATGTCATAGTCATGACACAGAATCTAAGGTCATTAGAAATATCATAATCATAGGTTCATATCAAAGGGTGCATAGCAAAGGTTCATATCAAAGGGTACATAGCAAAGGTTCATAATCAGGGTTAATAAATCAGAAGATGTGAAAGGATCATGAGAAACCTTATAAGAAAGGTCAGAATATCTGTATCTTATGCAAACAGATAAACGGATAAAAGATGGATCACACAGAAATGGAAGGTCACTCCTTCTTCACCGAACCTATACAATTTAATAATCACACATTACTTATAAGCTCATTTTAATCAGATTTCATAACTAGGTTTCTTTCTATTTTTAGAAATTTTCCATTTTTAGTAACTTTCCATATTTAGTAAGTTTCCATATTTAGTAACCTTCCAGATTAAGTAACTTTTCATAGTTAGTAACTTTCTATATTTAGTAACTTTCCATATTTAGTAAGTTTCCATATTTAGTAACTTTCCGGATTAAGTAACTTTTAATACGAGTTCCCAATTTAGTAAAATTAGGTTTAGGGTTCGGGATTATCAATTAGGTTTAACATACTCACGCACAGGTCAACACACACGACATTAACAAGTCACACCCGAAATAGAAACAAGTATTTGGGCACCAAACATCAAAAGGACACCTTTATCACAAAATTAAGCCCAATAAATGAATTTTAAAAATGTATCAGAAGCCCAAACAAAAAATAAATAAAATTCTTACCGAAGACATATTTCTTAGGAGTCTGCTGGAATTTTTACAGATTTTATTATCAAGTGTAAACC
Organism: Artemisia tridentata subsp. tridentata; assembly: GCA_021014915.2. Classification (NCBI taxonomy): domain Eukaryota; kingdom Viridiplantae; phylum Streptophyta; class Magnoliopsida; order Asterales; family Asteraceae; genus Artemisia; species Artemisia tridentata. Next base: position 76,488,480 of record CP139505.1, read on the forward strand.
CCTTTTTAAAATCGTCTAAGCTAACATGTTCAGATTCGGATCTGCAGATACACTTCAAAAGTATGCACTTAAAAACCTAACCATGTGACTTCATAAAATTCTACAAAAATTCCAGGAGATAGCACACATATGAAATATGATTCTTGTAAATTTTTGGCCTCTAGTTTGCTATGGTTTGAAAATGTAAAATCCTAAACCATAACTGAAATCAGATTCTGCCAGAACAGTTTTGGTATATCAACAAAATAATTTAAAATATACAATCAAATCAACCTCAAATCCCTTCAAACCAATTGGAATACTTTCCTAGGACCATAAATTGAGTTTACAAGCAAAAATATAGAATTAAACATTAATTAAACTCGTTGTATGATGAATCAAAATTCGACTATCAAAACTGTCCTGATCAAACAACCACATAAACCCTAATTTCTTTATCCCTTTTTAATCCAATCAATTATGTGATCAATATATATATTATCTACTGATATAATTAATCAAAAACACATATTCAAACACCTCATACGAATCATTCAATATTAAAATCCGTTAATTACATACGACACACACAATTTCAAGATTATACGTTTTATGAATTCATGTGGTTAATAAACCGATTATAATCATGTTTTAGAAGATGATAAAGAGACGAGAATGAAGGTACCACAATACCTTGACGTGGCAGCAACAAAAGGGAACAAAACCAAGAAAACAACAAACCGATTCACCCCAAAACCTTGTCGTCGAGCTAAAAAAAACCCTCTTCGACACCTTTTTATTCCTCCATGTTCTTGAGACAAAACCACCAATATTTTTCTTGTTCTCTTCTTCTTGAGCCGCACCTTTAATGGAGGATGGAGAGGAAATAATTTTGTGTGTAAAATTTATTTTGTGAACCGTATAGTTGAGGGAAATAAGGGAGGAAAACGTGTGAAGTATTTTAAGGAGGGATGACTTGCCCATTTTTTTGTGATTTGATGATATCTCTATGATTGTTATCTCTTCTAATAATGTATTTAGTCACAATAATAGTTAATATACATCATAGGGTTGATTTATATATATATATATTAGTGTTTAGGGAATTAATTTTAATCATAAGGCAAGTTTAATTAGTTTAGTTTAATTTATATCTTAGGTTCTGTAAATTCCATATTTCTTTTATTTATTCATGTGTTCTTGTAAAATTGAAATTAGAGGGGTAATTTGGGAAATTCGTATGATGAGAAAATGAGGGTTTTACAGAATATATATAGAATAAAGTTACTGTATGAACCTTCAAGTTATATAAAATTTACACTTTTATCCCGATTTGCATAATATTTGCATTTATAGTCCAAAAATCACAAATCTTAGAATTTAGCATTTCTGATTATTACATAAGTCTCAAAAAGCTTATTTAAGTTTATAAAACAGCTTATTTCATGAAAAGAGCTTATTTTTAAGTTATTGGGCCTTAAGGTTTTTAAACATGCCCGTTAAGGTTTTGAAAGGTCGAATGGTTTTAAACTCGATTGGGCTTGATTATGGGCTTAAAATAGGGTCCTTTTAACTTATCAGATCTGCTTATGGACTGGTTATTTGCAAAGTGCTTATTTTGAGCTTAGTAGGCTGTAAGGCCCACTCGATAATACTTAGTGTTTAAGAACTGTTTCGAGGGGGTTAAGCTTATAGGTTAGACAAGGTAGTTCATGAGCTTATATAGGGAGCTTATTGGTAAAGCTTGTTAGTTTAGCTTACGGAGAAGTGGGTTGAGTTGTTAGTTCGATAGGTCACACGTCTAGAAACGATTTTATGGCTTGTGTTCTAGTCGATATGACCAAGTGGTCCAAATGATTATATGACATTTTTATGCTCGATATTCAACATGGTTACAAAATGGGTCTCGATATCTCATTAAATGTTGTTATTAGTTACGAATGATTATAGTTCTTCATGTATAGCCATCTAAAGATTTAGGAGGTCAAATTTGTAGATAAAATAGATAACGAGAGCTCAAAAATATATAACGAAAGCTAGTAAATGATACGTATGGAATATAAATGTGCATGAACTATGAAAAATCATGTGTATGTATAAAAGAGATGTTGAGTGACTTACTACACCAACAAAGGGTGGTGAGGACGTTGAAATAGAACAAAGGATCGAGGGTTTTGCACTTAGCTCGTCTAAACACTCACGAAAGAATCGAGATCAATAGTTTGAGAGTTGGAAAATGGAATGAACACCTAGAAACTTGGCTCTTGCTTCTTGAATGGACTCGGTAAAGAGAAAACACTTAGAATATTTTGGTGATATTTGTTTGGGAATGAATGAGTGTGTATACGTATATTTTATATGCATAGAACTAGTATAGTTTATTTTAAACACACAAGTTGGGATGATTTAATGCCGAGGAGATTAGGATAGAGGATTGGGGAATCAAAATAGGTAGGCACTTGAGTGTCATTAATTGATTTAAGAGAGGTGCTAGTGTGTGAGCTTCATTTTAGAGTCAAGTGGATCGGTTAGATTAGTTTCGATATGTCACAAGTCCATACGACTTGTAAACGTGACCGAAAGATTTAGAGAACATGTGGTAAGGCTTATAGAAGTCGTTTGGCTAGGTGCAACACAAATCACTTAGGTAAATATAGGTTTTGGTGTGTTGGTTAACACTCGGATGTGTTCGTACCTATGTCGAACCATGCTTAGCTTTAGGGTTCGTTTTAATAGTAAACATTCAAACCAAATGATATGGATTGTCATTCATGAATCCTTGAAGTATGGTGAATCGAACCATATAAAATGTGGCATGGCTTGTGTGTCGAATAATCAAAATATCGAGGCCAAGTGAATGAAGGTTGGCTCGGTTAGAATAAAAGAAAAATGAAATATGGGCTTGAATAGTAGTGGGCTTGGTTTAGCCTGTTGGGCTGAGAAATAAGTAATAAGGATCCGTTTGGTTTTATTCGTGAATTAGATTGTCGTGGTACGTGTGTGAGCTCGTTCCAAAGTATTGTGAATCACGTAACAACGTTTTTTGATTAATTGTAATATAATAAACAAAATTTCAAATTTTGCTCGTATAAATGGTTAGATAAACTGTAATGATAGATTACTTCTTGATTAACATTTAAAAATGACTGGGAATTTTTACAGGTTGCTACAGTTTCACGGTGGGGTTTACGATGGTTAGCGGAGAAAACTGCCAATAAAGTTTTGAACTTGACGCCATTGTCTCAGTTCAATCCTAATGAGAAGTCACCGGCTATTGTTATGGTGAAGGCGCTGATTGTTGTTCAAGAGAAGGAGAAGGTGCCGGTTGTTGCTCAGGAGAAGGCAGTGGGTGTTGTTAAGGAGAAAGTGCCGGATGTTGTTACTGATGAGGCAAATGAGAAGGCACCTGATGTTGTTACTTATATTCTTGTTTTTGTTAGTTCTTTTTCTTCTTTACTTGAATATATAGATGATTTGCTAAGGAAATTCTTGTTTACTTTGAATATATCTTGTTTACTTTGAATATATCATGTTTGTTACTTATATTCTCTTTCAATAACTTGATCACATGGGTAATCTGTATGAATCACATGGGATTCTCTATGAATCACATGGGATAAAGGATGAATCACAAGTGATTCATCAAAGAATCCCATGGGATTCATCAAAGAAACTACACTAATGTTACTTGACAAAATATCAGATACCATCAATAACTTGATCACATGGGTAACTTGTATGAATCACGTGGGATTCTATATGAATCACAAGGGATCATATAGAATCACATGGGATTAGGGATGAATCACAAGTGATTCATCAAAGAATCCCATGGGATTCTGTATGAATAACATAAAGATACTTGACCAGAAAATATCATAAAAAGACAGATTTCTAAGAAACTACACTAATGTTACTTGACAAAAAATCATAAAAGACATTCAACTTCACAAAAGATGATCTTCTTCTTGAATGCTTAGATACGCTCACGTTCCTCCCTATTCCTAACTGCTTCAACAATTATAGACATCTTTTCAGGAGAAGCAAGTTTATCAAACTCCTTTGCTAATTCAAGCATCTTCTCCGCATGATCATTAAGCTCATGTAACAATATCAATAGCCTCAACATGTTAGTCTGGCCTTCCGACTCAGCAACCAGCCCACAATCCCATTTTCCAGCAGCTTCACCGGTGTAAGATTCCATATGTAACATAGTGAAAATACCGCAATCTCGAAACTTTTTCTTGGTCCTCCACTTCAGCTTTGGGATTTTTGGCTTGACTTTACCAATGTTAGCATATTTTTTGTGACCATGCAGCTTCAAATGAAGGGCAAACAACATTTTCTACAAAAAATAAAATAAAAAAAAAAAAAAAAAAAAAAAAACATAAATTACTAGAATTCTGGGAAAATGTCAATTGGGATTCAACATGAATCACATGAGATTCATCTAGAATCACATGTGATTCTGTCACAATCACAAAGGATTCATCTAGAATCACATGTGATTTTGTATGAATCACAAGGGATTCATCAAAGAATCACATGGGATTCTGTATAAATAATAGAATCATATGGGATTCTGTCTCAATCACAAAGGATTCATCTAGAATCACATGTGATTCTGTATGAATCACAAGAGATTCATCACGTATGATTCTGTTAGGAATATAAATATTCATCTGAACACTCGGTCACCCCGAGTACTCATTAGCATTTAATAGCTCGTAGGAATATTACTACTATTAGTAATAGATTAGTTATTTTAGTATTTGTGGAGTGGGTCGGGTCTTTATCCACTGTCAGCTCGCTCCACAGCCCACACGGGGCACTTATTATTGTACCTATATATACCCCTCTCTACCTAAGGAGAGGGTTGGAACTCCTTCATATTTTCACATAATACAAGTTCATTTTCTCTCTCTAAGTTCCCACTTTCTTTCTCTCTCTAAAACCGCCACTTTAATTCGACCAAATCTCCATTGTTTGTGTGTTATATGTTTATGAATATGCTACAAATGGTATCAAGAGCCATGGTTAGGTTCGTGTAAGAGCATATTCAGATTCGTGGTGTGGATTTTTAGTTGTTTTTGGTTCGTATAAAATATTGAAGAAAAACCCTTGTTTTACCTTTGTTTGTGGTTAAATCTGTTGAAAACTTGTACTTTTGTGTTCAAAGAACTGTTTTACATCTTCCTTGATAACATACAACTCGGTTAGTGCGTGTTTGTGGAAGATTTGAAGGGTTTCTTGGCAGCGGTTTGGCTTTCCGAAGAGTTTTCATTGCAGCGGTTTGACTCTCGATGAAGGATTCCTCGTAGCGGTTTGTGTTATTCGGGTAATTCTAAGTAGCGGTTTGGTAAACAGCGGTTTGGATTATAACCAAATTAGGAAAAGGACAAAACGTACTGAAAAGGACGGTTTGTCCACTTGCGGTTGCGGTTTTCAGTTCTTGTCTCTAGCGGTTTGTCGTTTAGCAGCAGCGGTTTAACCTACAGCAGTTTAGATCATAGTGGTTCAGGATTTAGCGGTTTAATCTTCAGCGGGTTGAGTCTTAGCGGTTCTGGTTTCAGCAGTTTGATCATAGCGGTTGGGTTAATTACTGCGGTTTGAGAATAGCGGTTTGGTATTCAGGACTTGCGGTTTGACTTAGCGGTTTGTTGTGTGTGTCAGCGGTTTAGATATAGCGGTTTGGTCTTCAGGTTTAGCGGTTAGATATTAGCGGTTTGCCTAGGGTTTTAGCGGTTTGATACTTACTGTTTGAATATCACTTCAGCGGTTTTGGAATTGCGGTTTGTTCTTGAATTTTGTAAAATCCCGTGAAAGAACTCATTTCTCGGTTTAAGTCTCAAGAATTGCAAAATACCGTATACAGTATGGCAACCATACCAAGCACTGCATCTGATGACATTCAAGCAGCTGGATCAGATACCCATCCTCCTATGCTTGATAGGACGGACTATGAGTCATGGGCACAATGTAACACCCCAACCCGACAAGGGTAAAAGTATCACATTAATGGCTTCATATCAGATCAAACAAAGCATACATTCACAAGTAATACAAAGATTCTCAAAGGTTACAAATGAAATATTGAATACACAAGGATACAAAGGAAACAAAAGCTAAATACTAAGTCTGCAAGTGTAATTCTTCTAATAACTTCTACTTCGAAATAACTATCAAGGTCTTCTAAGTCCAAAGGTCTCTTCACTCATACCCAACTTCCAACTAAAACCTGCCGCACACGAAAAGAAAACGTGCGGTAGGTTTTAGTTGGAAGCTGGGTATGAGTGAAGAGACCTTTGGACTTAGAAGACCTTGATAGTTATTTCGAAGTAGAAGTTATTAGAAGAATTGCACTTGCAGACTTAGTATTTAGCTTTTGTTTCCTTTGTATCCTTGTGTATTCAGTATTTCAATTGTAACCTTTGAGAATCTTTGTATTACTTTTGAATGTATGTTTTGTTTGATCTGATATGAAGCCATTAATGTGATACTTCTACCCTTGCTGGGTTGGGGTGTTACAATTATGGTATCAGAGCGACAGGCTGCGACTCGTAATACATTTACCCTTGACCTGTGAAGTTTGGACCATTAAGTTTCCACTGTAGGCGCTCATAAGACAACCTTTAAGATTTGCTTTAGGATTTCCCTATAGGAACTTAAGTTTTGACCAGTGAGGAATGGGTAGACTATAAGGTTTTTGTTTAAGTAGCATTGCTTCCGCATCACTCTGATTTATGCCCTGTTTGTTGAGATCACTTTTGGAGATTGAAAGCTCACGCTTTGCACCACCTAAGATTCCGAATCCGACCTCTGATTATTTTGTTAATCATTTTGATGTCTCTTCGGGTATTCTGAGAATCTCCATGACGATAACCTACTTGATACATTCTGTTATTGGCTTTTGATAATCTATGAATCTTCTGACCCTATCTGAGTTCATCTTAAACATCTCCGTTTCCACGAGAAGTCTTGTGGTGTTTAACCACGAGTATAAGAATGTTTCCCTCTCACTTTTGAACGATGAATTTTGCTATGCTGATGTGTCTTTCTTCGGATAGTTAACTTCGATTTTATTCCTTCAAGGAATTGGTTGATGGATCACTCAATTTTGACAACTATCCTTCTATGTCTCACCTTTGGCGTTTGGAACCATTTTGAACTCCCTACCATGATCACCGATTGTTAAACCCTTTGCTATCACCATTACTCTGGAGACTCGTGTGTTACTTTCGCAGTTATGAAGTTTTCCTAGAACCCATTTCGTACACCAATGAATGAACATTACCTTGAGAGTTACTTGGCACCCTGCGTTTTCTGAATATGATTCCTGGTCGAACCACCAAAATTTTCCATCGGAGCGTGAAGAAGGATTTGACTTGACACCGAGAGATTGTCTAGTCACCAAGCGAGGATGTCTTTCAGATGTGTCCGGAATCATATCCGTTGAATTGAGCGACCGGGAAGAGCAGCAACCGAAGACCAGGAAGTGAGTTACTTAAGTGTATTTTCTGGGCATGTTTTAGTTTCATTCGAGATAAAGAAGGATGGTGACTGGAGATATGTATTGATTACAGGAAGCTGAACCGTGATACCGTTAGGAGCCATTATCTTTCCCCTGAAACGACTCTGTGTTTGTTTAATTTCAGAGCGAGAAGTTTCTTTCTGATAAATTGATTTTATTCTTGGAATCGCCTTCCGTATTCGTAAAAGACTGCTGTAACGATTAGTGACGCTAATAGTATTAGCTAAAGCTCCGATTGTTTTGCGAATTTGATAAATGATGTTTTCTCGTGAGTACTTGGACAAATGGTCATTGTATGACTTAAAAGTACATTCAGAGACGAGGAAGAGCATGAAAATCATCTTTGCACTTCGTTAGAAAATTCGTCCGTCATTTGTGCCTCCTGAGAGATTGATAATTGTTCTTAATGGAGGATATCACTTTGAATTCCCCAAGTTTTGAAAACTATCGCCATGTGGTCAAGACTAATAACAGAATGGAGAACTGAAACCTTTGGAACCTTGCAGAAGAATGCTGGAAGATGTTTGCAACTTATGATACCATGGAGAAATTTCGTGAACAGAGAGAAACAACTTAGTTTGATTTAGAATGGAGTTTTGGAAAGGTTGAAATAGAAATTAGCTTCCATACCCGCCAGCGGAACAATCTTTGGGATAAATCAGAAAGAGACTCGATTATATTCCCTTACAGCACAGAAGGTTTTTCGTAAATATCAGGACAACTAGAAGCAATAATTCACTGTATGACCTGGAGTTGACAACAACGGCGGCTACCTGAAGAGTGAAGACATTCCTTACAAAGCAGAAGTGTGGGCGATGCGAAAGAAGAAAATCTAGTCAAGACGGCGAACCTGGAGTTGATGAAGACATGCAATCTAACTTCCCTATTCATCTTGGTTGTACCAAGATGAATTAAGAGCGGAAGCAGACTGGATGATGAAGGATTTGAAGATCGTGCCAGAAATTCACATTACTCCATTACATTCCAAGAAGAACTGCAGGAGGCTCGACGAACCAGGCACAAGTTCCCAATTTTGGTTTCACTTCCCGATTGATGGACAGACAAAGACAGATTAATTGGATTTGAGGAGTTTGGATGTGTTGAATAAACGGATTCTAGAAACAGACCCTTTATGTTTGGAAGAATTGATTCTATGAAGGCCGAAGTTCTTGGCAACTAACTTCCAGTTCCGTTGACCCTCTTAAGTTTCGTTATATAGTAATAAGATCCTCTTATGATTTAAGTTCCCTAGAAGCATTTCAGTTTCGTGTTTATTTTGGTGAATTGTGGAAGATATGATGCTTGTGACGGCGTACCTCATTTCTGCTAGGCAATTTGGGATTTTGATACTCTTGCGAATAGTTTTGTTTTCTCTCTTGACGATGGCATTCGATTTTGTTGACTTCAAGACTGTAGAAGTACTAGGTGGATTAAGATAGGTGGTTTTGATTACGACTTGAGATAAAGTATGACCATCATGAGGGCATATTTATATGATGCCAGTATTATGACGTCTGGCCAACGTGATAATACTTACATCATATAACGTGCACTTGTTGTGGGCATAGGATATCTTGGGGAGTACCTAAGAAGTTTAGAATTTGATCTCCGTTGGATTATCCGTGATTAGTGAGACTTTAGGTTCATTCTACCTATCCGTATACTCTGTTTTCGTTCATTAGATATCTGATTGAGTTTGAACTCTCGATTTGAATTATGTTGACCTCAGTTATAAGTCTTGAACTCCTTTTAGAACTTCCTACTGCTGGTGCAATTAATTCGATTTGAAATCTTATTCGTATTCCATATGAGCTTTCTGAAGATTCACCTATCGTCCATTTTATGTTGCATGGACCTTTTGATCAGAAATCAACTTATTTTCTCCTTCTTAGAAATTTGAACCCACCTCATTTTGATTCGAGTCATGAGAAACTTTTGGTCTGGAGATCTTTTTGGAAGAACCTCCTCGGGCATGAGAATGTTGTGATGATCTTTTACGATTTGCGGCGACTTCGTCTAACCTTGCGACTTCAAATTTCGAGGACGAAAATTTTCTTTTAGAGGGGAAGAGTTGTAAAACCCTAAAATTCGGATTTCTAAATTTACGGCTAATTTTGAATTTTTCATAAAGTTGTTAATAATTTAATTGGAAACCTAAACTATATGTTATGAAAATAAACACATATAATAAAACTAACCTAAGTTATATGCCTAAATAATGTTTTGCTACAAAATAAAACTTTCCTAGTATCTCTTCTACATCACACGTTAAGAATATAATGTGGACAATTTGCTTTATCTTTTGTGCTTTCACAAGTAGAGTTAAAAGACACAATGAATATAAATCATATTTAAATGTACATAGCAAAAGCCAAAAGGGATATGACAACAGAGACTTTGTAGGTCTGTTTTGACGTGTTTTAGAAGCAAAGGTCTTTAACACTCAAATCAAATTTTGGAAACAATATAACTACCCACTCAATCCTTCCATGAAATCCGGCCATCACCCATGATATTCTCCAATCAACCATCAATAATTTCGACCCTTCCAAAAATCTCGCTACTCGTTTATTTAGTACCATTTTATTCCATTCGAGGCTTTTGATAACAAAGGAAACACGCACCACTTCAACAAACTAAAAACAAAACCCTAAACACAACCCTACACCCATTGTGCAGCTGCTACATTTTTTTCCTTCTTCTCCCTGTTCGATTCACAAAAGCTGCTGCTACGTTTTCCTTTCAAACTCAAGTGTTCGAGGGTCCCCTTTCTGATCTTGTGCTTGTCGACATCAGCAGGTATCTCCAACACCACCCTTTTTGTTTCTTTTCCAGCCAACACGCCTAAAGCATGTATAAATCTAAATTAATGAACACCTAAAACTAATCTGTTATCATGCAAATATGTTCTTATGATCTCACACATAAAATCATACACACAAAAATAGAAACTATACACCTTATGTTACCTGCTTGTGCCGCGTGATTTTGAGCCACATGGTTGTCATTGTGCCAGCCCCACATCGACCTAAACGCGACTCTAAACAAGCCCTAATATTAGCCTTGAATGATCATTAATGTGGTGTAAAATATACATATATATATAGATATCCTAGGCGTATGCATATGACTTAACGAGGGCTATTGTGTCTATGGATTCATGTGTCGACTCCATGTCCCCCTCTTGATCGATCATGTGGTATTCGTGGTGCTGAGTGTGTGTCGTTTTGTGTCAAACCAGGCCTGAACATGTATGTAATCAGGTCGTGTATTTTGAGTTAATGTTTGTATGTGCGTGTCATGGTGTCGATATGTATATAATATTTTAGCGTGGGCTGCATGTGTAGCGAGTGGTGTGTGTGTTGTTGTGGCCTTGATATTCATGTGCGTGTCTCGTTAAGCTTGTTCGGGTCTCGCGAGGGTTCGTTGTTCAAACCTGGTCTCGCGATACTTTAAATTGTCTCGCATGTGTATGTGTATTTGATTCGAATCGAGTTGTGTGACTAGTTAAGTGTTGGGTCTATTTGGTTGTGCTGGGTGTGTCGATATGGCTGAAAACAAGAGAGTCTTACGTGTGTATATAAGGTCGAGTTAAGAGGAGGCATACAAGGGTCGAGTGTGTGTGTATTGTAGTGTGGAAAGTGGGATTTAATGTGGGTTCTAGTCACGTTAATATGGGCAAAAAAAGGGGAAGGAAGGGTCGTATATGTTCACTAGTGTGGAATTCAAAATAATCTACTGTGTGATTCTGTTCTTGCATGATGTGTGAATAAAGGTGATAAGGTTGTAGGGTCATATAGGCCAGAAAAGAGATGTGGCGCATGAAATGAGGGGTAGTATACATGTTGATATAAAGGTTTAACTGAATATTAAAATCAGAGTACATACATGTTTATTTTGGGTCTATGATATACATGGTACTTGGTATTATATGTGCATAAAAAGGGAAAAGTGCATGCGTGGTCAGCTGTACTTAATGAGGTCGAATATGGTCAAGTGTTTTGTTTCGAAAACGTGTTGTGTGTCCAATACTTGATTAAATGGGGGTTAAATATGGGTCAAAAATGGTAAAAGGCACAAGAATGGGTTCGAGTAGTTTTGAGGTAAAGTTGTATTTTATATAAATGGAGTGATTGTTGCATGGGTTGCTATTGGAAGTTCATAAAATCTAATAAATGATCGCATATGTATATAAATTACATTTTAAACCCTAAACTATCATAACTTGCTAAAAGGTACCCTATCTTCATAATATGCTTAAATAATGACTTAACCTAAGCTATAACACTTAAATCTTTCTGATTATGGGAACTTTCTAAAAATAGAAACCTGCTAAAAATAGGAAATTTCTAAATATGGAAAGTTACTAAAACTAGAAAGCCGACTAAAATAGGTAATCTGAACTAAATAAGTTTTAATAAGTCAGTCATGAATTCATGTAGATTCGCTGGAGATGGAGTTTGCTTCCGACCTTGATATTTTTTGTTGCGTTTGCGGTATAAGGTACAGATATTCTGCTCTTTTGATAAGGAGCCTTCGGTCTCTTATTTTGATTCGTATTAGGTTTTCCTAAGCCATTGCTATGTTCCCTACACTGTGATATGAATCTTTGACATTTGAACCTTTGACATATGAACCTTTGATATGAACCTTGAGATTCGGACTATGACTATATGAACCTTTTCTTTTAATATGAACCTTTGACCTTTAACCCCAGTTTGATACCTGAGCCAAAATGTGTTCCCTAGCCATGAAGGTAACATGGCCGTGTCTGTGATGCACCACTGGCATGACTAGTGTGTAGCCCTATTGATTTGGTTACACCGTCCCCATTGTGATTGTGATATGCGCGCTTTATGATTATTATGGCCAATGTGATTTGTGTGGGGGGCGAATGGATGCATCCTAGGTACGTTGTGATATGTGATATGTGATATGTGATATGATATGTGATATGTGGTGACTGATGATGGGTGCAATCCACGTCTTTCACAAAATGTGGGAGCTAGCTACTCCATTTGAAGAATGAGGACACCCCTCATATTATCTGATTATCTGAGAGGTCTCCCCTCTATATGATTTGAAGATTACGGTTACGATGTGATGTGTGATGTGATATGTGGGCTCGTGGTGGATTACTGTCCTAAACCTTACTCTTTATTTCCTTTTCCTATATCTCATTCATTATGATATGCCTGTCCATTTTCAATTGCTTTTGTTTCCGTTTATTATATATCTGTTCACTGGGCTTTTTAAGCTCAGCCGCACGTTTTCTTTTCGTGTGCGGCAGGTTTTAGTTGGAAGCTGGGTATGAGTGAAGAGACCTTTGGACTTAGAAGACCTTGATAGTTATTTCGAAGTAGAAGTTATTAGAAGAATTACACTTGCAGACTTAGTATTTAGCTTTTGTTTCCTTTGTATCCTTGTGTATTCAATATTTCATTTGTAACCTTTGAGAATCTTTGTATTACTTGTGAATGTATGCTTTGTTTGATCTGATATGAAGCCATTAATGTGATACTTTTACCCTTGTCGGGTTGGGGTGTTACACACAACGAATACGGCTTTACTGCTTGGGCAAAGAAAATGGATTTAATATTCTCAAATCCATTGATGAAGGACCATTTCAGATGGGCACCACCAGAGATGTTGTTACTACTGGTGATGATGGAACTGTCACTTTGGGAATCGACAGGCCTCGAACGTACAATGATCTCAATGAGGAAGAAAAGAAGAGGTATGATGCAGATGTAACACCCCAACCCGATAAGGGTAGAAGTATTACGTTATGGTGACATATCAAAGCAAACACAAGCATATGACTTAAATAATACAAATGAATTTCAAAGGTTACAAAGGGAAAATCTGAAATACACTACTAAGTCTGATACTGAACATCTCTTCTAGTCATCTCTAAATCCAGAATTGCTATCAAGGTATAGTCTTCTAAGTCCAAAAGTATTCTCCCCTCATAACCCAGCCTCCTACTAAAACCTGCCGCAGGAAAAGAAAATGCGGCTGAGCTTAAAAAGACCAGTGAACAGATATATATAAACAAAACCAAAAGATAAGGAACGAACATATAAAGTAAGGTGCATTGGGAAAAGCATAAGGTATAAACAAATGGATGTCAAAAGTAAGGAAAGGTCAGTAATCTACCACGAGCCCGAACACAAATCAAATCAAATATCATAGTAACCATGGAGAAGCTAGCTCCCGAATATGTGAAAGACGTGTATTGCACACAAGCATCAGTCACTGAACATATCATATCATGTCATATCATATCCAATCACATACAAATCGGACCTAGGATGCATCCATACGCCCCCGAACAAATCATATTGGCCATAACAAATATAAAGTGCGCATATCATATCAAAATGGGACGGTGTGGAACATCACTCAACCACACTAGAGTCATGTCATTGGTGCATCAATGACACGGCCATGTTACCTTCATGGCTAGGAAACAAATTGGCTCGGGTATCAAACTGAAGGGTTCAAATGTCATATCATATCAAAGTCAAATGTCTAAGTCATCAAAGAGTCATAATCAAAGTCCAAATGTCAAAGGTTCACAAATCTAAGGGTGCATAGCAAAGGTTCAAATAGAGCATAAGTCAAAGAAAGCCATACTAGGAAGGCTCAGATCAAAGGTATCATAATCAAAACTAATATCAAAAAGATGTGTACGAATCATGAGAAACCTTAAGAGATAAGGTCAGAATATCTGTACCTTAGACCGCAAGTGAAAACATAACAGAAACATAAAGATCGGAAGCAAACTCCTTCTTCAGCGAATCTACACGAATTCATGGTCGTCTTAGTTAATAACTTATTTTAAATCAGATTTCTCATTTTAGTCGGCTTTCCTTTTTTTTAGTGACTTTCCTTTTATAGCAGCTTTCCAAAAATAGTAACTTTCCAAAAATAGTAAGTTTCCCTTTAAATAGTTAAACCATTTTAAATAACTTCTATTTTAGGTAGGTTTCCCAATTTAGTAAGTTTCCATAATTAGTAGGTTTACATATATATAGTATCTTAGGGTTACTTTATTCCAATTAGGGTTTACAAATGGTCATTATTTAGTTTACTTACTAATTATAGCAATCTATGCACTTTTCAGGTTTCATGACCTAAACACACTAACCATGTTTCATATTAATTTGAGTTATGAAATGTATTTAAGTATCTTAGTTACTTCCTTGAATGTCAAATTAATTGAAGAATTATAGCTTATGATCAATTTCACCTTTTATGATTAAGTTATACCCTTATTTAGCCTTTTAGTCGTATTATCAGTTTTTATCCATAAACAGGTAACAACTTTACGAATTTTAGAACCACATCAGAACTCAAAAATAAAATTTTAAAAAATTCACACAGATACTTCAATGTCTTTAGAACCCACACGAATTTTCCCAAAATTTATTAGTTAGTTTAACCCCGTGCTAAAAATACTCAAACTGATACTACTCAGAAAACCTACCTGCTGTTGTACCCAGAAAGTATCCACTTGAACGACCTACCAATACATCCAGGAAAAATCCCCAAAAATTCATGACATTACTAGACATATAGAAGTTACATACTGGAGAGTTTCATGGCTCAAATATTTATAGTTTATAAATTAAAAATCGGTAAATTGGACTAATTTTCAGACTCCCGAATTCAGCTTCAACACTTAATCACACAAAAATCAAAAATACGACCAAACCAACTTGAAGTCACTCCAAACTAATTGGAGAACTTAACTAAGACATAAAACTAAGTTTTCAAGAAAAAGAACCGAATCAAACCATTTTATATCATGACATATCTCGTTCACAAATTCATGTATACAAGCTGTCTTAATTTCAGAATTCCTTTTTAGACCACTATAACACATGTTTACGCACCCAAACGCATTCAAGACCTTCATTAATCATAAGACCTGTATTTAAACATCATTTAACATGTTCACAATATCCCACAAAGATCACCCACATAAATTCTATCAAACCCTAACCCTAATTCGTTATTTCATGTGAAGTTCTATGATTTTATGTGAGATATAAATTCTTATAACATGTTTCTTTTTCAGCCGATTTATAAGATGATCAAAACGTAATAACACATGAATGACAAAGATCACTTATGAAGGAGAAACGAAGTTGGATACATTACCCTTTTGTGATGATCGAATGGGAAGAAAACCAAGAACAAGGAGTCCATAATCAATTCGAAACCAAGCAACATCCTTAATCTCCAATGATAAAAACTACCATCTTAGCCTCCTTGGAACCTCTTGATTTCGTGCAAATGATAAGGAAAAACAAAACAGCCGCCATGTATTTTGTTTTAGGGTTTCATGTGTGATTATGTTTTAGAGAGAGAACCGAGTATTATTTTGTGAGCAAATATGGAATGGAGCGTGTATATTGTTATGGAAATAATCAAATAGCCGTGAATTGTGGGATTGTATGACCAAGTTTGATATCTACCTTCCAGGGAAAAATAAATGGGCTTAAGTTAGTTTTCTTTCAAGTGTTTTAAGGCCCTATGATCATATGTTAGAGTGTTGTGATAATTTCGGCCCAATAGATGTATTTTAAACGTGTGATTAGTGTTTCAAGTAGTTTTGTATTTTAGAGTTAGTTAATTTAGTTACTTAGGTTATAGAGTCATAGTATGTTCTTATAAGTTCAAGATTAGAGGGGTAATTTAGGGATTTTCAAATGTTTCAGATTTTAGGGTTTTACAGCAGATATTAGAGCCTCAAACATTGTCATTCAAGGTCTGCCCAAAGATGTTTACAAACTCATCAACTTCAACACTGAAGCAAAAGCAGTATGGGACAATGTAAAAATGCTGCTGGCTGGATCAGAACTCACAAAGGAAGATCGTGAGTTACAAATGTATGATGAGTTTGAGCATTTTAAGATGAACCCTGGTGAGAACATTACAGACTACTATGTGAGATTTCATAAGTTGGTGAATGACATGAGGATCATCAGAATGACTATGCCCAACATCCAACTTAACTCAAAGTTTGTAAACAACATGACTCCAGAATGGGACATATTTGTTACTGCAGTAAAACTCAACAAAGGTCTGAGAGAAACAAACTATGAACAGTTGTATGCCTATCTACAACAACATGAGAAACATGCTGCTTATGATCGTCTGTTGAGAGAAAAAGTCAATCCAACTGCATCAAATGATCCACTGGCATTTGTTGCAAGTGCTCAGCCAATCAACCAATTGTCATCTGACCAAGCTTATCACCATCCCTATTCATCACCATCTGCTATGAGTCCACAACTGGATTCAGGTTACACTCACACCGACAAAATGATTGATAACCTTACCAACCAAGTGTCCTTATTTGTTCAACAATTTAAAGTAACACTCCCTCAGACTAACAATCAACTCAGAACCTCATCAAACCCACGCAATCTGGCAACGGTGGAGGATGGAAGAATTGTAGTTCAAAATGTTCAGGGGAGGCAAAACTTGAATCAAAGGAACATAGGTCGAGGTAATGTGCAGATCAGAGTAGGGAATGCAAATCAGGGGCAGGGGAAACAACCTATGTGTTATAACTGTGGTGGACTTGGACACATTGCCAGAAACTGCAATCAACCAAAACGTCCTCAGAACTCAGACTATTTCAAGGACAAGATGCTGTTGATGCAGGCTCAAGAGAATGGAGCTGTGTTGGACGAAGAGGAAATGTTGTTTCTTGCTGGCGATGGGGGAAATACTTTTGATGCCGATATGGATGAACAGCCAGTTCAGGACCTTGCACTTAATGATCCCAACATTTTCAAAGCTGATGATTGTGATGCTTTTGACTCTAATGTGGATGATGAACCAACCACTCAAACAATCTTCATGGCTAATCTGTCCTCTGTTGTCTCATCACCTCAACAAGCTGGTTCTTCCAATGCATCTGTGATTTCTGAGGTACTAAAGCTTTATGACACATATGACGTGGTTGATAAACAAAAGATTCCCAACGAAGTACAACAGACAGATAGGGTTGATTCAGATACTGTTGACATGGGAAATAGTAATATTATTCCATATGAACAATATGTGAATCACAACAACGTGTCTGATGTACAAGGTGGTGCATCTTTTGTTGAAAATATTGCTTGTGTTGTAGATAATGCCTGTGTGGTAGATAATGCTTGTGAGTGGCATGAAAACACTGAGTTTGTCCCTTATGACCCCTTGACCACTAGACTAAACATATATAAAGATCAAGTGGCAATTTATGAACAACGTGCTAATTTTGAACTAACTAAACGTGAGCAGAAAATGGATAGTCAAATGCGTACACTTATAACTGAGCGTAACTTAAGGGAAGAAACATTAAAACAAGAGTTGAATTCTTTACAAAAACAGCTGGATCAGACTGTTAAACAAAAACTGGAGACCCTAGAGCATGTTAATACACTAAAACAAGATTTCAAGGAAAAAGAAACACAACTCTTAAATGATTTCTCAAGACTTAAAAACTTAAAGAATAAGCTTGAAAATAAGTTGTACACGCAAGACCAATCTAGACAAACGGTTCAAATGCTTCAAAAGCACAAAAAGTTGTGTGATAAGAACAGTGTAAGTAATGTAGGTGAACCTAAATTAGCTATCCTTAGGAAAGCTAAAGTGACCCAACCTGCCTTCTATGATGCCAATGTGATGATTGTGCCTGGTCATGCCCCACCTGATGTTTCATCTTTAGAAGAGAGTAATGAGATAGATGTGAGAAATAGAGAAAGAATGAATGAGAAAATGAAGGATCCCAAATGCATAGCCAATCGAATGATAGTCAAACCTCATGATTATTATTAGGAGAATCGATTGACTGTGTTTGCACCTCAAAAGAAGTTAACGCCTGAACAAATATTTTGGTCTATAGATATGGAAAAGAGAAAGGCCGACGAGCTTGAAGCCAAAACTCCATCCCTTAGGAAAATTGAAGCTGCGACGGTGTATCCTCCCAATACACCTAGGCATTTGGTTCCTTTGACTCTTCGTACTAAATGTAAAACTTTAATTAGCATATATGTACTTTATCAACTATTTGCTGATTTTGATAAAACATGTAAGAAGAGAATTACACCAACCGGAATTACTGAGGGGGAAAGGGGTTTTGAACAGACAAAAAGGTGTTACTTAACTGAGGTCATTCCATTCTTTAAATTACTCAAGGAACAGTTTGAAGGATTGCAAAACGCTCTTGAAACTGAAGTAAATGAAATGAAAGTAATGTTTAAAGATATGGAAAATGAGGTAGCACAAAATGCGATAGAACTTAAGAGCCGTAAGATCGAGAGAAAGAACATTCTCATCACCAATGAGAATTTGATTGCTAGATGTATCGCACAGGATATATTTTATACTGCCACTGATTCTGCTTTAACTGCCTGTCAATTTCATGAGTATTCTATTGCATTGAATGTTACCCAGAATCGTGTTGTTGAGCTTGAGGGGGAGAATTTGAAACTGCAAGAGAAAATTCAAAATGATGACCATGATAACATGGTCAAGCGTTTTTCAAAACTAGAAGTTGATCATCTAAATTTACAATTAAAATATCAACACTTAGAAGAAAAATGTAAAATATCAAATGCCAAGACATCTCTGGATGCTCCTGAATTTGACACATATTTTGAATTGAGTAAACGTGATGAAAAAATTCAAGCTCACACTAACACGATTCGACAGTTGAGGGCTCAAATTGCCCAATTAAAGTCAAATAAGAGTGAAGCAATTGGCACCAATAAACCATCGTCTTTGGATTCTCATAATTTTCACTATCAGGACACTATCAATAAGTTACATGGTGAAAATGAGTGTTTTTGAGCCGAAAATTCAAAAATCAAACAGCATTACAAAGAGTTATATGACTCAATTAAAGTCACACAAAACAGTCATAATGAAAAAATAACTTCTTTGTTAAATGAAATTGAGAATCTTAAGACTCAGGTGAAAGGAAAAATGCCAATTGACACTTGTGATAAGGTTGCTCCAAAGGCTTCTACTATTAGAAAGTATGATGTTGATGTTGTGCCTATTCCAATTCCCCTTAGGAACAATAGGTCTGCCCATCAAATATATCTTAATCACCTTAAGGATAGCCTGGATATACTTTGTGAGATTGTTGAGGAGGATAGGATAGAAAAACCACTTGATAAAGCAGTTGTGGATGCCTGCTTCCTCACTAAAAGGTCTCAGGAATTTTTAGAGTACGTCATTGGCACTGGCCCTAAGATTGATAACAAAAGAGATAGATTTGTTGCATCATCATCTACGACTAAAAACAAGCAAGTAACCTTTGATCTACCACTGAGAACATCAGAACCCAGCACATCAAAGTCAGGAAAGCAAATGACAGTAAAACAAACTAATGTTCCCATCATTACTTCTACAGGAGTAAAATGTGACACCAAAGCTAGCGGGTCAAAGCCTAGAGGCAATGCAAGGAAAGATAGGACTGCGCCAGCTAAGAGTGGTCACGAGAAGAAAGTAGAAGCCCAACTTAGGAACAATAAGTTTGCAATGAGTAGAATAAATCGTGTTGATTCTAGTATCAAAAGTACTGTAATTAATTCGAATTCTAATGCTGTCTGTAAAACATGTAACGAATGTTTAATTTCTGCTAATCATGATGATTGTGTTGTGTCATTTTTGATGTCTCCTGTACAACCCCATGTTAAGAATGTTAGGATAACTGAAACAAGTAAGAAAGTTTGGAAGGCAACAGGAAAAAAGTTTGCAAATGTCGGGTATCATTGGAGACCTACTGGAAGGAAGCTCACTTTAGGAGATCAGTGCCGCTTAACTAAATTGAATAACCATAAAGTAGTGAAGGTTAAGGAATGGAGACCAACTGGTCGAATGTTGCCTTTAGTGACACAATGCCCTACTACTAGGTCAATTGCTTCCTCTAGTGTAATTTCCACTGTAAATACAGTTGCATCTACGAAATTTGTAGTTCCAGAATTTGTGTGTGCTAACCAAATGGACCCCAGCTGTACGTGGGGATCCATATTTTTCAGTTATCCATCGTTGTCAGTTTTCAAATGCAGGTCGTACAAATCATCCTTTGGTATTTGGACTCAGGCTGCTCAAAACATATGACTGGGGATCGCTCACGGCTCAAGAATTTCATGAAAAAGTTTATCGGGACAGTTAGATTTGGGAACGACCATTTTGGGGCAATTATGGGTTACGGAGATTATGTGTTTGGTGACAGTGTAATTTCCCGAGTATACTATGTGGAAGGACTAGGACATAACCTATTTTCTGTTGGTCAATTTTGTGACTCCGATCTTGAAGTTGATTTCAGAAAACACACTTGTTTCGTCAGAGAATTGGATGGTGTTGATCTTCTAAAAGGTAGTAATGGTACCAGTTTATACAACATCTCAATTGAAGAAATGATGAGGTCCTCTCCTATATGCTTGCTTTCAAAGGCCTTGAAGACTAAATCATGCCTTTGGCACCGTCGTTTGAATCACTTGAACTTCGGCACCATAAATGACTTGTCTCGCAAGGATCTTGTACGAGGCATGCCCAGACTAAAATTTGAGAAATATCATCTTTGTTCTGCATGTCAATTGGGCAAAAGCAAGAAACATACTCACAAACCCAAAACCATCAATACCATCATGAAAGTTCTTCATACCCTTCAAATGGATCTGTGCGGACCAATGAGAGTGCAGAGTATCAATGGAAAGAAGTATGTTCTGGTGGTGGTCGACGACTACTCTCGGTTTACATGGGTAAAGTTTTTGAGAACCAATGATGAAACTCTAGAGGTTATCATTAAACTAATCAAGCAGTTACAAGTAAGGCTGAACAAAAGTGTCAGAATCATCCGGACGGACAATGGAACTGAGTTTGTGATGCGTGGTTTTGCAACCTTACAACAGGTTTTACCTCTCGAGGGATCTCAAGAGGCTTACAACCCCACCAGGCAGTGTACCTGACCGATGTAGTATAGTGTAGTGGTAAGTACGGGGGATTGATCGTTCTCCATAGGGAATAGTGTTCGTTAGGTATGAAAAACTACTCTAATAGGTCTAAGGGTGAGAGAAGATTCTTTTTATGTTTTTATAATTTTATGAAAGCAAGTAAAATCTCGGGTTTGAAAGAGTGGGCGGAATTAGTTGCTAGTCAACTAACCCAAATAACTACGAATGCAAATAAAATAAAATAATGAAAATGAAAAGGTGGTAAAACTTTTGTGGTGAGAAATGTGTTTACTTAGATTTCCTTACTCCCTAACTATCTTTTACCGGTTGATTAGTGTGTATTAGTTGCGTGGATGACGGGTGTATTCCTTAATACCAATCGTGGGGTGGCGTACGTACTTCCCCAACTCTATGAACTCCTACTTCACTCCTATGTAGAGCCGGCTAGGAAGCTCCTAACATGGGATCACTAGAATTCGCTCATGCATTAAATACAACCATAAAAACCTTAGTACGCATTGGTTCATGCTTCTTAAGACGTTCAAGCAAGTTACCGAATAGGAGGTTAGCCAGTTTTCTTAAGCCTAACATAGATAAACAATCATCCAATACAACTAATAACACACTAATAACCAATAATCAATAGCTAGGTTTCATTAGATCTAAGCAAACACAAAGAAAACCTAGCCTAGCATGTTAAACAAAAGACAAGAACAAGATAGAATCAAACAACACATAGACATATTGAATGATTAATTGATAACTTATCTTCAATGTAACATGGAAGATCTCAAGGCAAAAAGCCTTGAAAAAGCTGCTAAAATCGTCTTAGGGTTTTTCACACACAAAGTTCCACAATAAGTTCCACACTAATGACAAAAAATTGCAAAACTATATATAGACTTTCAGATCTGACGGCGTCACGTTATGGAGTGTGACGCCGTCACCTCGCCGCTTTTAGGGTTCCCGGATGGCCTTCTTGACGCCGTCCCTCTTTAACTTAAACCGTGACGACCTTGATCACATCAAAGGGTGACGCCGTCAGAATTCCCATGCAAATTTCTCTGGCTTATCATGAGTAATTTTCATATCCACCACTTTTGCCAAGCCATGACGCCGTCAAGAACAAATCCTGACGCCGTCAAAGGTACTTTCCAGCACAATTTTGAGACTTTGTCGTTTTCTTCACTTTTATGCTCCAAAAACGTCCAAAATGCTTCCTTTTCCAGATTTCTTCTCAAAAGTACCTAAAATGACAAAAGGAACGATTTAGGGCAATATTTGATCAAATAAATACGATTTAGGGCTTAAATGACCCCTTAAAAGCGGTACACTTTTCGCTTCATCAAATACCCTTACACTTGAGATTTGCTTGTCCTCAAGCAAATGCGCTTTTATTCTAATCAAAATACAAGTTAGGGTCATTTAACACTAATATAAAAGTAATTACAACAAATATTCGTTCCACTTTAATCATAATAAGCACGGAGATTACAAACTAGCACCTCACAAGTAGTGTTTAGATATTAACATCTCTCAAGTGTCATCAAAATAAATCTCATAAATGAAAACGGACAATATCTCTCACTACCTGTCATAGCAAATAGATTACCATAGGCTTGGGCAAGGATCAAAAACCTCCTCCACTAGGCGTAAGCACCTAAGATAAACTATCAAAGAGGGCTTTTACATGGGTTATAACGTTAGGTGTAGGGATATGATAAACACGGATTTGTTGGATAAAGGATATTTTACTGGTGGCGAGTTAAAGATCTTGATTAATTACATGTACTATACAATGTTGCTAAGCCAAGACTCGACTCAATCTTAAGCTAAAAACAAAATAACAAAAACATAAAATAAACATAAAATGAAACGGGATGGTAGTCCGTATGTTTTTTCTACTTTTCTTTTTCTCATTTTTTTGTATTTTTTTTTTTTTCACATACACTCTTGCCCTACCATCCAAAATAATACATCATAGGGGCGTTGCATTCCCCTTACACTTGAACTTTTACATAACTTTACAAATAACTATTCTAATGACTCGAATTAAGATAATTGAAAAACTTGGAGTACTTTTAAAATATTTAGCACATATGGGGGTAATAAATGATGTTCTTCCCCATTACTCCATTACACTAGTACTTTACCCATGAGTCCCAATCGTCCCAAAACAATATGTACAAGGATATGACTCGACTTAGCAACCATGTAATCAACTAGATAATTAACTTGGGTTTAAACAAATGTTGTCACAATAATGCACTAAAAATGAGTGCATACAAGGTAGGCTAAGGCGATTTGGGTGTACATTTTAGTGGGGTGTAACAAATTCTTCCTTTAAGTAAAATGCTTAAAGGTCAAAACGAAAAGATAGGCTCTTAGGGGTGTACTAGGGGTATCGTGTACTAAAAATGAGTACAACGCAAAGGGTGTGGGAGAATTACTTGACCAATGTAGCCAAAGTAATTATAACAAAAACACAGGTGTAAAACAATGGGTTAATCCTAATGCCTCTTATCATGTAGTAAATCTAACTACACGAATGTAGTCTCACTTGTGGCCTCGGAATGGTCCTAACGCAAGTTCTAGAATCTAAGTGCTACCGGTACACACATCATAGCATAAATGCTTTTCCTACCAATTCTAGGGGCGAACCTCACATATTTGGGGGTGGAAAATTTTTTTTAGTGGTACGGTTTTTGTGCTAGTCATATAACTCCTATCCATGAGACGCTCATTAAGATCAAAGTTTCACTCCTAAATGTTGTAAAAAATTTTAAATTTGGCACTAAAATTGCCCTAACAGGTATTTATCTCAGTTTTATTACATATCTACCATCAAACAAACAAAAATCAAGTGCAATTGCATTCTCTAATCGTACTTTTACCCCCCTTACACTTAAGATGAACATTGTCCCCAATGTTCAAATAACAAGATGTAAAAGTAAAAAGGTAAAAGAATGAAATCAAATACTCCCCTGATTCGCTCGGTGGATAATGTGGCAACATGGTTAGATCTTCTTCCAAGAGAATGTAGAAGCTTTATGACTAATGCATCGCCAAAAGCTTGATCCAACAAACATTTCCTTGTCCAAAATAACCTGTTAAACCTGAGAAAACAAACACGAAAACCTGCATAACATCGGTGGGATAAACTCTATATATAAGGATATAATGCTTGTGGAATGATAATTTTGCAGATTCCTGGAGATTATAAGTTAGAGATTTAATAAAAACTTTATGAAAACATAACTTTCAAAATTTTCAGAAAATTAAAACCTGACGTCGTCAGGTTGTAAATCCTGACGCCGTCAGAAATGATCTGACAGAATTCTCATGTTAAGTTTCCAGAAAAATTTTGGAAAAAAACTATACCTCACTTCCTGGAAATCCTGCAAAACATCATTATGACTCGATACAAGCATTTGACTCAAACAAATACTAATATGTATGTTAATTTATTATTATTAAGATTCATGTTCATTTGTGTTCTAATAAACCGATTTAGATTTCCCTTACACTTATCTTTTGCAAAATACCTTTATATGTAGTTAAGACGAAGTTAAAAACAAGATAAAGCATTTTCACAAATTACTTTTGAACATGAGCACAAACAATAACAATTAAACTTGCATACGGAAACAAATAAAATCAAACAAACAAACAAACAAACAAACAAATAAAGCTTGGGTTGCCTCCCAAGAAGCGCTTGTTTTTGTTCGAGTCACGAGCCTGACTCTACCCTTATTTAACGGAAATAGGGGAGGTTTTCCCTACACTTAGGATTAAGTGCGGGTGGAAGTAGCGATACACACCCTTAGGGTGGAAATATGCCACGTGAGGTGAAGGGGGTGAGTGAATGGCTTCCTTCATCCTAAAACTACCCGGATAATATTGGTTTATGGGTGGGTCGGTTCCTCTTTTGTCTCCTAGATGTAAATCTAAGGATGAAAAGTTGTGTAAAGGTTGAGGTTCCGGCTCATCAACACTAGGAAATTCCCTAGAACTAAGAGTAAGGTCATCACTAAAAGTGTTCAAACCTATATCCTCTAGTTGTGCTTGGTCCAAGGGTTCTACCTCCATCGGGATTCCTAAAGTCTCTTCTACTTCTTCCGGGTAAGTCACGGGCGGTGTGGGTGCCTCAAATGATGGTTGAGTATTTTGTGGGCTTATGGTGTTTACCTCATCCTCCATTTTATCTAGATTACCTATGTGTTTGTTTTGTACTATGGTGTTACATGACATCCACTTAGGTATCCCAAAATAGTCATCCCCAGACAAACTTGTTTCATGATCCTTGGAATTTGTGGTCAATTGACTTATACTAACGTTTGTTGGGTTGTCTACTATATCCTCCATCACAGTAAGATCACCTATGTGTTCATCCTGTACTATGGTGGTGCCTAAACATGACATGCAGCTAGGTGGCTCAACTCTAACCATCTCAGAATCTTGGTTTGACTCTAAGTCCATGTCCTTAGAAACTTGGTCTTCTTGCTCATACGAATCCGTCAATTCGTTCCACTTATGGGTCATGGTTAGGAAGCTTTTCTCAAAATTCATCCAAAGGGTCTTACTAAAAGGAATTGATCCAGATAACGATCGTCTAAGAGAATCATCACATGCATAGAATTCATTAAACCCATCTAACCTTACCCCCAACTTCATTTGGATATCACAAAGATCACAAAACAATTCATAGGAATGATAGGAAACATATCTCTTGGTGAAGTATAATTGTTCATCTATTGTCAATGATCTAAATGGAATTTCATCCGCCATAGTGACAAGTGAAAATGGTTTTACAAACAAAGGGCACAAAGAAAAAGATAGACTACAAGAAAGCTAATAAAAAGAAAATAAAAATCTCACTAAGATAGGAATCTAATGAGTAGACCTAACAAAATAAAAATTCAACCTAAACAATAACTATTCCCCGGCAGCGGCGCCAAAAACTTGATGCGTGGTTTTGCAACCTTACAACAGGTTTTACCTCTCGAGGGATCTCAAGAGGCTTACAACCCCACCAGGCAGTGTACCTGACCGATGTAGTATAGTGTAGTGGTAAGTACGGGGGATTGATCGTTCTCCACAGGGAATAGTGTTCGTTAGGTATGAAAAACTACTCTAATAGGTCTAAGGGTGAGAGAAGATTCTTTTTATGTTTTTATAATTTTATGAAAGCAAGTAAAATCTCGGGTTTGAAAGAGTGGGCAGAATTAGTTGCTAGTCAACTAACCCAAATAACTACGAATGCAAATAAAATAAAATAACGAAAATGAAAAGGTGGTAAAACTTATGTGGTGAGAAATGTGATTACTTAGATTTCCTTACTCCCTAACTATCTTTTACAAGTTGATTAGTGTGTATTAGTTGCGTGGATGACGGGTGTATTCCTTAATACCAATCGTGGGGTGGCGTACGTACTTCCCCAACTCTATGAACTCCTACTTCACTCCTATGTCGAGCCGGCTAGGAAGCTCCTAACATGGGATCACTAGAATTCGCTCATGCATTAAATACAACCATAAAAACCTTAGTACGCATTGGTTCATGCTTCTTAAGACGTTCAAGCAAGTTACCGAATAGGAGGTTAGCCAGTTTTCTTAAGCCTAACATAGATAAACAATCATCCAATACAACTAATAACACACTAATAACCAATAATCAATAGCTAGGTTTCATTAGATCTAAGCAAACACAAAGAAAACCTAGCCTAGCATGTTAAACAAAAGACAAGAACA
This sequence comes from Artemisia tridentata subsp. tridentata, assembly GCA_021014915.2. Classification (NCBI taxonomy): domain Eukaryota; kingdom Viridiplantae; phylum Streptophyta; class Magnoliopsida; order Asterales; family Asteraceae; genus Artemisia; species Artemisia tridentata. The sequence goes on from CP139505.1 coordinate 76,515,710, forward strand.
AGATAGAATCAAACAACACATAGACATATTGAATGATTAATTGATAACTTATCTTCAATGTAACATGGAAGATCTCAAGGCAAAAAGCCTTGAGAAAGCTGCTAAAATCGTCTTAGGGTTTTTCACACACAAAGTTCCACACAAGTTCCACACTAATGACAAAAAATTGCAAAACTATATATAGACTTTCAGATCTGACGGCGTCACGTTATGGAGTGTGACGCCGTCACCTCGCCGCTTTTAGGATTCCCGGATGGCCTTCTTGACGCCGTCCCTCTTTAGCTCTCCAAAATCCGTTCTTGCTTATCAAGGCTTGACGCCGTCAGAATTAGGCGTAACGCCGTCCCTCTTTAAATTAAGTTGTGACGACCTTGATCACTCCAAAGGGTGACGCCGTCAGAATTCCCATGCAAATTTCTCTGGCTTATCATGAGTAATTTTCATATCCACCACTTTTGCCAAGCCATGACACCGTCAAGAACAAATCCTGACGCCGTCAAAGGTACTTTCCAGCACAATTTTGAGACTTTGCCGTTTTCTTCACTTTTATGCTCCAAAAACGTCCAAAATGCTTCCTTTTCCAGATTTCTTCTCCAAAGTACCTAAAATGACAAAAGGAACGATTTAGGGCAATATTTGATCAAATAAATACGATTTAGGGCTTAAATGACCCCTTAAAAGCGGTACACTTTTCGCTTCATCAGTTTGTTAACCAACAACTCAGTCAATTTTATGAAGATATTGGCATAACTCATCAGAAAAGTGTTGCACGCACTCCTTAGAAAAACGGTGTTGTTGAAAGACGAAATCGTACTCTAGTAGAAGCTGCAAGAACTATGCTAATATATTCTAAGGCTCTGATGTTTCTTTGGGCAGAAGCAATTGCTACTGCGTGTTACACCCAAAATCGTTCCTTGATACACACTCTTCACAACAAAACTCCTTACGAGCTGTTGCATGGGAAGAAACCAGATCTTTCCTTTCTTCGAGTGTTCGGTGCTTTGTGCTATCCGACAAATGATGGTCAAGATTTGGGAAAGCTAAAAGCTATAGCAGACGTAGGTTTCTTTGTTGGGTATGCACCAGATCGCAAGGGGTATAGAATCTACAACAAGAGAACCCGACAAATCATGGAAACTATTCACGTTACATTCGATGAGCTGACTGATGAACTCAAATAAGTACATTTTATTACTATCATTTATCCTATTTATTTGACTTGTTTTATTATATTATGTATGAGGATTGATACTTAATCGTTTACTTTTGTAATTCTCAGGTAAAAACAAGCATTTGGCGAAACTTGGCGATTTTGGACTAATTATGGAGCAAAACAAGCAAGAAGTTAAGAGTCTACCGAAATGTACAAGATCAAGACATTCTGCTCCAGATGCGCCGCATCTTGCTTATTACATACGGCGCATCACTATCAAGATTTCACCAGATACGATCCAAGATACAAGAGGACATGCGCCGTATCCAAGAAAGAAGATACGCCGCATCTTCTGGCGGTGTACGAATATTCCTGAATATATTAATCTTGGACCCCACATGAAGTTAAGTCAATGCGTCGCATCTACTTGTTAGATGCGCCGCATCTTACCCTCAGACAGAAACTATAAATACCCCAAAGACCAGATGAATTAAAGAGTTCGAGTTCCGAAGTTTGACAGAAGACCGAAGTACAGAAACCCTAGGACGAATTCAGTCAAGGCAGCATCACAAGACACACCTTGAACGAAGATACAAGAGCTGTAAGAAGGTCCTGCATGTATTTAATTCATTAAGTAGTTTTGTTTTATTGTGTTAGTAAACTTTAATTCATCAGGATTGGTGGCTTGTGTAATGTGACAACGGAAAGATTGCACTCCCTTAAAACTGCTTTCCCATTAATTAAAGTTTATATGTTGATGTCTTTGGTGACTTTTATTAGTGCATTGATAACCTCTGTGTCTAGCTGAGCGTTGATCGGGTCGCCATGCCTCTGCCCTCGCCTATTTATTAGATCGCCTATGCATTCTATCGTCTGTAGAAAAGTAGGAAGAAAGATAAATAGGATAGTCATAAGTAATCATTAAGGGTTTACTCGCCGATAAGATTAAAACCAACGAGAAAGGACTTAATCTCGGTGCGTTGCATCGAACTATACACTTCATATAAAACTAGCAATAAAACAAGTGACAAACTACTTATCTATCAGGACAGGTCTTCTTATTGTCTCAAGTATTTATCTGTGTACGTGTGTGCTACTTGCTGATTCGTGCCTATTAGTTTAGTTTATTATTTAATTGCAACCAATCGTGCCAGTCTCTCAGGCTGAACCCCCTTGTGTTAGATTAGGTTGTATAGCTAACTCAGAATATTAAAATACTGATTAGAATAACTAGATAATACGTTCCACTCTTAGTAATCGACACTCTACTTACCATTATATTCATACTGACCGGGTACACTGCTCGTTAAGTGTGTGTGTTATTGATAAGTCGGCTAAATATAAATTTAAAACTTGAGTAGGCATTAATACTGCTAAACCGCAACGACACATCGCACCGCATCACTGACCGAGCAAACGGCTCCTGGACAAACTAGTTCTGGACCCACACCTAATCTAACGACACCTGGACCAATTAGTTCAGGTCTTGTACAGAATCCCATGCCAGTTGAAAAAGTTATTTGATTTGATGTTTGATGAATATTTTGAGCCACCAACAGTAAATACCACAACGGAAGTTCCACCTGTACCTCCTGTTGCTGATGCTCAAATTCCACAGAACTCAGAAAGTCCATCTGTATCTGTATCAATCAGTCAAGATGCTCCACCTGCCAGTCAATTGCCCTCATCATCAAATATTCAGTCTTCTTCGGGATAGCAAGGTTTTGCAGTAAACAATTCTTTTGAAGTTAATCCTTTTGCTCTTGTTGATGATGTTCCGTTTGAGAACATATTTGCTCCTGAGTCTTCAACTGATACATCTTCTTCAGGAGATCTCAACACGGCAACATCAGTTCAAAACCCTCAACCCCACGATCATCTCAGAAAATGGACCAATGATCATCCAATTGACAACATCATTGGTAATCCTTCGCGTCCGGTATCTACACGAAAACAACTTGCCACTGATGCACTGTGGTGTTTCTTCAATTCCGTACTATCCAAAGTCAAGCCAAAAGTTGCTAAAGAAGCAATGTCCAAAGACTGCTGGTTCAATGCTATGTAAGATGAAATTCATGAATTTGATCGGCTTGAAGTATGGGAATTAGTGCCTCCTCCAGAGTGTGCAATGATCATTGCTCTTAAGTGGATCTTCAAGGTGAAACTTGATGAGCATGGTGATGTTCTGAAGAACAAGGCACGGCTAGTTGCAAAAGGGTATCAACAAGAAGAGGGCATAGACTTTGAAGAATATTTTGCTCTGGTTGCACGAATTGAAGCCATTAGAATCTTTCTCGCAAATGCTGCTAGTCAAAATATGATAGTCTACCAGATGAATGTTAAGACAGCTTTCTTGAATGGTGACTTAAAGGAGGAAGTCTATGTGAGTCAACCAGAAGGATTTGTGGACACTGATCATCCCACTCATGTCTATCGCTTGAAGAAGGCCCTTTATGGCTTGAAGCAGGCACCTAGGGCGTCGTATGACACGCTGTCCAAGTTCCTTCTTGCAAACGGATTTTCCAAGGGTGTTGTTGATCCCACGCTATTCACCAGGAAGGCGGGCAAACATCTACTTCATGTTCATATATATGTAGATGACATTATTTTTGCCTCTTCTGATCCTAGTGAATGTGATCAGTTTTCAAAGGAGATGAGTTCTAAGTTCCAGGTGTCGATGATGGGACAAATGTAGTTTTTCTTAGGTCTGCAAATCACTCAAAGTCCCGGAGGCATCTTCATTAATCAATCCAAATATGCAAACGAAATTTTGAAGAAGTTTGGATTTGATTCAAGTGATTCTGTTGACACTCCCATGGTTGAAAGATCAAAGCTAGATGAAGACCTCTCTGGGATCCCGGTTGATCAAACAAACTATAGAAGTATGATTGGATCCTTGATGTATCACACTGCTAGTAGACCTGATCTTCTGTTCGTAGTATGTATGTGCGCTCGGTACCAATCCAAGCCTACCAAAAAGCATCTGGAAGCAGTGAAAAGAGTCTTCAGATATCTTCAAGGCACTGTTCATATGGGTCTCTGGTATCCTAAGGACACTGCAATGGAACTCACAGCTTATGCTGATGCTGATCATGCCGGGTGTCAAGATACTCGTCGAAGTACTTCGGGGGGAGCTCAGTTTTTGGGGAAAAGTTGGTTAGTTGGTCTTCTAAAAAGCAGATGAGCACTTCTATATCTTCTACAGAGGCCGAATACATTGCTATGTCTGCTTGCTGTGCTCAAATCCTATGGATGAGATCACAACTTTCGGACTATGGCTATGCATACAACAAGATTCCTCTGTATTGTGACAACAAAAGCGCTATTGCTCTTTGTTGTAACAATGTCCAACACTCCCGGTCGAAGCACATCGATATTAGGCATCACTTCATAAGGGAACAGGTTGAAAAGGGATTATTGAATTATACTTTGTGAGGACGGAGTTTCAGTTGGCTGACATCTTCACCAAGGCACTTCCGAGAGAACGGTTTCAGTTTATTCTCCCTCGTCTTGGTATGAAGAGCTTGACACCTGAAACACTCAAATGTCTTCAAGAAGAAAAGGAGGAGTAAAGGAATGGCTTCACATATCCTTGTATATTCGTGTATATATCTTAAACCAAAAAGAAAATAGAAAAATATAAAACCTATAAAAGCCCTAAAAATCAGAAAAACAGAAAATACCAAAAATAGTTCTTCTAGGCATGTCTTCTGTTTATCGATAACATTTACGGACCTAGAAATGTCATTCAATAATGACACGGGTCTTTAAATGAAGCTCGAGCAGAAGTTATACTAACCGGTTAAAACATGTCTAAATGGCTTGCTATTACTTTAGATAGCAACCCGCGTCTCAAAATGGGGAAAGCACATCGCCAAAAAGACGGTTGTTCCTCCTACTGGGTGAAGTTCACTTGGGCATGGATTACTTTATATCCATGTTTTCCCGATTTGATGTACGATTCAGTGCATCATTTCTAGTATAAGAAGAGAAGTCTTCTTTACACCAAAAACTCTTTCCCTTCTATGATTCTTCAGGAGAGTTTTGGTGTTTCACAAGGTGGTAACTGGACTTAAATTTTCACAAATACTTGACTCTCAATTGAATGACTATAGCTCTTTAAATAGAAAACGGGTCATTAATTGAGGGGGAGAGTATTTGTTCAAATTTCTGACACCTTTTTAAGCATTGTGCAACATCAGCAGTGACACTCTTGTGGTTTAAGGGGGAGCATAGTATGCTCCATAATCAGAATACATTAAAACCTGACCACATTTTCTCCCAAATTTTCTAAACATATTTAAATCAATTAGGATCACAAATCTCAAATGGTTTGAAATTTTTGATCGGGGGAGAGAATGTGATTTAAATATGAAATTTTGAAAAAAATGTGATTATTTGGTCTTAAATGTAAGCTCTCCCATATGTGCTAAACTCATTCGTATATCGATGCACATATTGAGGGGGAGCAAATGGAACTACAGCAAAAAGGATGCGACATCTCATGTGACTCAGACCTTACCAATGAATTGACGAAACACAAACTGTCATTAATCGAAAGGACATATCCTGGCCGTGTAATAAATTCAAGCTGGTCTAACCAGTCATGTAAGCGTGTCTCGAAGAGGATATGTCTGAGTAGACTGTATCGTTTCGAGAAACTTTCTGCGGATGTGACCAGGCCGGGTAATAATTTCAAGCAAGTCTAACTAGTGATGTAAGCGTGTCTCGAATCAGTCATGTTCACTAAAAGTGGATCAATTCAAAAAGTGCAATCTCCACCCAACATGTGCAAATTTTAAATTAAAACATATGAGCACATGTTAAGGGGGAGCCTTTGAAAATTATAAAACTCTCAAAGTGTTAGCAAAATGTGTTTCATAATCATGAACATTCTGAGAGATTTTTCAAGGATTTTGGTTTACGGCAACATAGGATAGTCACGGTGTTATAAGGTGGCTAAGGTTAGGAAAACCGTCCTATGATCCACCAGAGCCGGAGGGATCTACCCAAGGACAATACCAAATAGCTAGTATTAGAAAGTCCTTAGGTATGATTATGAAAAAGGAGTAATATGAGAAAGGAGAAAGAAGGGGTTGAAGAATTAAAAAGAAAAGTAATGTGAAAGGGTGAATAGAAATAGCCCTCCAAATTATTCAACCTTAGGGCAGAAACCGGGTTCAATTCATATGCTACTGGTTGTTACTAAGGTAACGCCGGTATTGAAGACAAGACATCATGGACCCAGTGACGCACTGCACTAAACCTTCTAAGCCACTCAAGTTCTCTTAAAAGAACTTGTTTCATTCTCACGGGGAACCCTGCATAATCTATCGAGTGCTCATTACGAGTTATGTTGATATTGAAACAGAAGACACCGCTCCAGTCTCCGACTACCAAAAAATGCACTTATCGAGTCTAGAGCCACGAGATGCATCATAAGATCTCATAGGAAAACTTGTTACTTCTACACTAGTTGTTCAACATTAAGGACACCAGTTGTAAACTTATGAGTCCTACGCAGATCTTAACAATCTGCCAGAACATTTATGAGGGAATTTACAAATGTAATTCTTAGTGATTGAATGGAAATTCCCGCCAGGGTCAACATCAAACAGCCCTGAAAGCAGGTCACTTCGATAATTCCTTGTGGATTACGCTTAGTGGTCTCGGTGGTTTCAAACGGTCTACAGTTGTGGAGAGAACTCCAGCGACTCACCTAATCGTTGATTTACTACGGTAGATCTTGTAAGCCTTCTGTGGGCTTTCGATTTAGGAACAACCTTGGTAAGGATTAGAGAGAGTTTTCACACTATGCTGTTAACAATCTCTAAATCCAAACCTATTAGTACCGGACATTTTATTGCTAACTGTCGTATTCAGGAATATCTAGCGGTTGCTGTTGATTGCCGAAAAGATGCTGATCCATTACCCCATGCTCACACTTCACCATCATTGTATTCAAAGAAGTCATGATAAACTGAAAGAAATTCAACATTGCTTCCGCAACTCTGATGCTGAAAATCATGATTCAAGAAAGTATGAGCATGTCGACTCAAAGATCACAACTTCACAAGGAGACGATGCTGCAAGATGACTTGAAGATAGTTGTTGGATGATAATCTCAAAGAACACTCGAAGATCATACAAGTCAAAAGACCAGTCATCAAAAGTTCACTGCTAAAAGGTACAAAGACTAATGACATTGAAGAATCAAAGACTACGAGCTATGAAGTCAAGATCATATGATTGAATGCTAGAATTCTATATATTATTTACGGGGTGACCTCCCTTAGGGGGAGATTGTTAGGAATATAAATATTCATCTGAAGACTCGGTCACCCTGAGTACTCATTAGCATTTAATAGCTCGTAGGAATATTAGTACTATTAGTAATAGATTAGTTATTTTAGTATTTGTGGAGTGGGTCGGGTCTTTACCCACTGTCAGCTCGCTCCACAGCCCACACGGGGCACTTATTATTGTACCTATATATGCCCCTCTCCACCTAGGGAGAGGATTGGAACTCCTTCATATTTTCACATAATCAAGTTCATTTTCTCGCTCTAAGTTCCCACTTTCTTTCTCTCTCTAAAACCGCCACTTTAATTCGACCAAATCTCCATTGTTTGTGTGTTATATGTTTATGAATATGGTACAGATTTTGTATACAACACTTTACAACATAAAGTAACTACTTACAAGAATTTAACATGCTTCTTTATACTTTGAATCATACGTTGTTGTAGAACCACTGTTATCTAGTATCGTTATTGTTGTTACTCTTGTAAGGCTCAAGATGACCACATAAAAATAGCTCTTCTTCCAACATTACACAACAAGAATATAAGTAACTTATCTGCTTATCTAGTATCTCATGGGATTTACACTTTTCTCAAAACATTACACGACAAAAATAGAATATCAAGGGATTTTCTACTTCCAGTTTATATAAAGCAAAGTGTAAATCCCATGAGATTTACACTTTTCTCCCAATATAGAATCTCAAGGGATTTTACCTTCAATTTCTTTTATAGCATCATCTTTATCTTTATCTTCTGGTATTGGATCTGGTAAATCATCCAAAACATCTTATGTAACTACATCATCTACTGGAATTTCTATTAAGTGATTTTCATCTATAACATTTGTTGGGAATTAAACTAAACAGTTAGTACGGCTCATACATAAATTAGTACTGCTGAAGATTGGAAGATTGTTCAAGAATACACTATCAGTACTAAGTCAGTTAGTACTGTTGGTATAAGAAGTTAGTACTGTTTATTAGATAAAGACTGAATCGTGCATGGATAAATATAGAAAAGATATGATGTATATCTTATTTGTATAGGATTATACGATTGATAGTTTACTTGTAAAGGACTCCTTGTCCTATAAAAGGAGATCCTAGGTTAAGTTTTAGAGACATGCATAATTGCTAGAGCTTCACGATCTCATTGTAATTCACATAGTTATTGAAGCAAATCGTTTGGTTAAACCGTGTGCGATTATTTTTACTATTACAATCAGTGTTGCAAAAAAAGGTCTACAAGGCCGATTAATCGCCGATTAGGTGCTACAAGGCCACCGACCTTGCCGATTTATGTAACTGGGTCAAACAAATAGGTCAACCGTGGTCAACGGCTACCAATGGCGGTCAATGGTGGTCAAACATTCCAGAAACCTATAAATCTTGCCGGAAGTACCCAAAACTCACTGTAAACTTATTTTGATATTATAGTAACTGTTTAAGTCTATTACAAGTTGTTTTTTAGAAAATACCTTGCCGGAAATACCTAAAACTCACCGAAAATAAACAAAACTTGCCGAAAATAACTAAAATTTGTCAGTAATGCCAATCCGATTAATCACTGATTAATCCCGCCTAGACCGATTATAAGCTACAAGGTGGTCGACCGCCCGACTACCAATTCGCGTACTACTAAGTATATACTCAAAGTATCCTCAACACAATTCGTGTGTTTAGATCTGGTCAAGTGGTATCAGAGACAGGTTTCTGATACTTTGATTTAGAAGATCCAAAAGTCTTTACTCACTTGTTACTAAGAAGATGGACATGGAGACACCTCAAACCTCAATCTTTGCAAAACTCCCCATGCTTAAACAGAACGAGTATGATTTATGGCGGCTCAGAATTGAGCAATATTTCATGGTGCAAGACTATGCATTGTGGGATATTATTATCAATGGTGATTCCTTCAAACCAATTCCCACTGAAGAAACATGTGCTGATGGTTCCAAGACCACAAAGCTCAACACTGAGCCTGTCACTTATGAGGAGAGAATCAAAAAGAAAAATGATCAGAAGGCTAGGAATTTGTTACTCATGGCAATTCCTAATGATCAAGTGCTAAACTTTAGCCAGTATGAGACTGCTAAGACTCTTTTTGAAGCAGTGGTGGAAAGATTTGGTGGCAATGAAGCTACCAAGAAGGCATAGAGAACCCTAATTAAGCAGAGTTATGAGAAATTTAGTGCCTCAAGTTCTGAATCACTTGATCATATCTTCAATAGGCTTCAAAGGATCATTAGTCAACTAACCGTACTAAAGATTGTGATCCCTCAGGAAGATCTTAACATGAAGTTTCTTAATAGCCTACCTGCTGAGTGGAACACCTATGTGGTTGTCTGGAGCAATAAACCAGAACTAGAGAAGATAACATTGAATGAGCTCTACAACAATCTCAAGATTGTTGAGCAGAAGGAGAAGAAAGGAGGAAGCACTAGTTCTAGTTCTGGAAACACTGCATTCTTATCATCTTCCAATAATAGTAGTCCTGATGATGTTGAAGCAGTTGGTACTGCTAGCCTTAAAGTTAGCACTGCTAGTGTAAAAACTAGCACTGATGGCTTAACTGATGAGACCATATATGCATTTGTGTCAGAATAATCTGGTGGGTCTCAGATCTTTAATGAAGATCTTCTTCAAATTGCTGAAGATGATTTGGAAGCTATGGATTTAAAGTGGCAGTTGGCACTAATAAGTATCAGGGCTAAGAAGTATTACCAAATGACTGGGAACAGGATTACCTTCAATGGAAGAGATGTTGCTGGGTATGATAAGTCCAAGGTGGAGTGCTATAATTGTCACAAGATGGGGCACTTTGCCAGGGAATGTAGAAGTCCAAGACAACAAAGCAACCAGGGTCAAGGGTTTAAGAATCAGCAAGGAACAAGGAGAACAGTTAATGTAGAAGAGGCTTCTTCCAAGGCTATGGTAGCTGTGGATGGAGCTGGATTTGATTGGAGCTTCATGGAGGAAGAAGAGGAACCAGCTAATTTGGGTTTGATGGCTTTCTCAGACTCAGAGGTACATATTGTTCAAAAGTGCTCAAATACTTGTCAAGCTTTAAAAGATTATGAATGTCTTAAGAAACAGTATGATGATCTTAAAAGAGGAGTAGCTGTTTTAGAAGAACAACTTGTGTTTTATAGACAGAATGAGTCAAACTTCTCTGATGAGATAGGCATTCTAAAAAGGGACTTACAACTAAAAGATGATAAAATAAGTGGACTTGTATATGAACTAGAAAAGCTTAAAAAGGAAAAAGAAAACATCCAGTTAAGTGTAGATACTCTTGAACATACCTCAAAAGGAGTTCATAAGATAGTAGAGAGTCAAATACTTAACAAAGCTAAGTCTGGTTTAGGCTATAAGTCAGTTGCACCCCCAATTAGAGGAATGTTTGTCCCACCAGGAATTGATTTAGCTAATACAGGTTTAGAAGAGTTTAAGGATATGGATTTTCTTGGATATTGTGTTAAAATAAGTGAGAATCCTATTAAATTTGTCAAACCTGAGGATTCTTTTGTGAGTGCTAGTGATAAATCTCTTTCTGAGCAAAAGATGTCCTCTGATAGGAACTCAGATGCTCCAATTACTGAGGATTGGACATCTGATGATGAGGATGATCAGGTTAAGGTTAAATCTGATGTTGTTAAGGTAGAAGTTAAACATGCTCCTAAGGTGGTTAAAACTGAAAACATAAAACTAGTTAGGAAAAATGTCAAGTATGCTGAGATGTATAGGACTAAGAACAGATCTCCAGTTTCTAAAGATAATCAGAGGAATTGGAACCACTCAAAATCTAAGCAACTGGATGATGAGTTTGTTATGATTAGAAGAGTATGCTTTGTTTGTGGAAGTTTTGACCATTTGGCTGCTTATTGTGATTCTAACCCATGGAAAAAGAATGTTTTTAGGAATTCAAGGGTGAATAGGAATAACAATGCTAGGGTAACTCAAAATAGTCCAATAAGGTTGACTGACCCTAATGTGAATCATAAAATGTCACCTAGAGCAGTTATTTTAAGGTCTGGCATCAAAGCAGCTTCAACTGCTAGACCAAACAAATGGTTTAAGAACAAACAAACTGTTTCCAGTGCAAAACAAGTTTCAAATCATGCACAAACAGTTAAAAGGCATTTTTATAAGAAAACAGCAATGACCAATCAAAAATGGGTGTCTAAAGCTAAACCAGCAGTCCCAATTGTTAGGCCGGTAGTTCCAACTGCTAGGTCAACAGTTCATACTGCTAGAAATATTAATGTTGTTAAGGGTAAATGGGGCAATGCTGTCAAGGCCTCAGCACATTGGGTTAGAAAATATAACAAAACCAATGGTGCATCAATGACCTTCAATGAATTTTCTCATATTGATGCACAAAGCAGATCCAAGCCAGTATGGTTTGGGTCCCCAAAAGGCACTAAAACCTTTATTTTGTGTGCAGGAACATCCTTCAAATGGTGAAGAAGACAGAGGCTACTCAGATAGTGGATGTTACAGGCACATGACTGGAAACATGTCATACCTTTCAGACTTCATAGCCTTGGATGGTGGACCAGTTGTCTTTGGTGGTGGTGTTAGAGGAAGGATTACTGGTAAAGGTGTAATTAAAACTGGTAATCTTGATTTTGATAATGTGTATTTTGTACCAGAGTTAAAGTACAACCTCTTTAGTGTGTCATAAATATGTGACAAAAAGAATAAGGTTCTTTTTACTGATACTGACTGCCTTATTCTTTCTCCTAATTTCAAGCTACCTGATGAAAATCAAGTATTGCTTAAAATCCCCAAAAAGGGTAATACAGATAGTATTGAGATGAACAACCTTGTTCCTAAAGAAGGTCTTACTTGCCTTTTTGCAAAAGCCATATTGGAAGAATCAATGTTGTGGCACAGAAGGCTTGGTCATGTTAATTTTAAAACCATTAACAAAATTGCTAAAAATGGTTTGGTAAGAGGATTACCTAACAAAACTTTTCTGAATGACCAAACCTGTGTTTCTTGCCTTAAAGGTAAACAACACAGAGCCTCATGTAAGCCAAAGGCCCAGAACTCTATTTCTCAAGCTCTATATATGTTGCATATGGACTTATTTGGTCCTACTTCTGTGAATAGCTTGAATTTTAAAAGATACTGTCGTGTTGTTACTGATGATTACAGTAGGTTTTCTTGGGTATTCTTTATGAAAACTAAGGATGAGACAAGTGAAATCCTTAAGACCTTCATTGTTGAAGTAGAAAACCTATTTGATAAGAAAGTTAAAATAATCAAATGTGACAATGGGACTGAATTTAAAAATAGGGTGATAGATGACTTTTGCAGAGAAAAAGGTATTAAGAGGGAGTTTAGTGTAGCTAGAACCCCACAGCAAAATGGAGTAGCTGAGAGAAAGAATAGGACTCTTGTAGAGGCTGCTAGGACAATGTTAGCTGACTCTAAGCTACCAGTTTCATTTTGGGCTGAAGCAGTTAGCACTGCTTGTTATGTGTTGAATAGGGTTTTAGTTGTGCAACCTCACAATAAGACTGCTTATGAGCTTCTTAGAGGTAGAGCCCCTGCTTTAAGCTTCATGAGACCTTTTGGTTGTTATGTTACTATCCTTATTACCAAAGACCAACTAGGAAAGTTTGATGGGAAATCTGAGGAAGGTTTCTTTGTTGGTTATTCTCTGAACAGTAAGGCTTTTAGGGTGTACAATACAAGCACCAAGCATGTAGAAGAGAACTTGCACATAAAATTTTTGGAGAATAAGCAAAATGTTGCAGGCATTGGTCCAGATTGGATCTTTGATATTGACAGTCTTTCAGATTCCATGAATTATGTGCCTGTTGCAGGTACAAACACTAACAAAAATGCAGGTTCTGAAGATGAAGATGATGAAGATTGTCTATTGATGCCAATCATGGAAGATAGTCCACTGTATAGTTCTTCTACAAAGAATGATGATATTCCATCATCAAGTGGTGTAAACAAAGAGAAGGAAGCTGATATAGGCATTGGACAAGAGGGAAAAGAAACTAAAATTCCAATGAACAGTACAAATGAAGTTAGTACTACCCAGTCACAAGTTTCTACTGCTGACCAGAATGTTGATAATGTTGGACCAAGTCAACTTAATCTTGATCCACCAGTTACCACTGCTGCCCAAGTTGATGATTTTGATTTCTTTGGAGATGGTCTGCACAATATGCCTATCAACTATGAAGCTTCTTCTACTTCTTCAACAATTGTGCATAGAAATCATCCACTTACCAATGTCATAGGAGATGTACAATCTGGAGTCAAGACAAGAAAACAGACTCAAGATCCAGATCACCATGGTTTTCTTAGTGTTGTGTATAAGGAAAAACATCATGAAGATGAGCATGAGTGTATGTTTGTATGTTTCCTATCTCAGATTGAACCCAAGAATGTGCTAAAGGCTTTAGAAGACTCAAGTTGGGTTGAGGAAATGCAAGAAGAACTGCTTCAATTCAAAATTCAAAAAGTTTGGGTTCTGGTTGATCTACCAAAGGGAATGAGAGTGATTGGTACTAAGTGGGTATTCCGGAACAAAAAGGATGAGAGGGGTCTTGTGATAAAGAACAAAGCAAGATTGGTTGCTCAAGGCTATACTCAGGAAGAAAGGATTGATTATGAGGAGGTTTTTGCTCCTGTTGCCAGGCTTGAAGCAATAAGGCTATTTCTTGCTTATGCTTCCTTTATGGGTTTTATGGTCTATCAAATGGATGTGAAGAGTGCCTTTTTGTATGGTACTATTAATGAGGAGGTATATGTTTCTCAACCTCCAAGTTTTATAGACCCAGACCATCCTGACAAGGTTTATAAAGTGGTCAAAGCTCTTTATGGCTAGCATCAAGCTCCAAGAGCTTGGTATGGGACTCTTGCTACTTATCTGTTGAAGAATGGGTTCCATAGCGGTAAAATTGATCAAACTCTCTTTATTAAAAAGGACAAAGGTGATATTCTATTGGTTCAAGTTTATGTGGATGACATCATCTTTGGTTCCACAATGAAAGAGATGTGCAGGGAGTTTGAGCAATTAATCAAAGATCAATTTGATATGAGCTCTATGGGTGAGCTTACTTTCTTTCTTGGCCTTCAAGTACAGCAGAAGCCAGATGGAATTTTTATCTTTCAAGATAAATATGTTGGTGAAATTTTGAGAAAATTTCAATTCACAGATGCCAGGGTTGTTAGTACACCAGTTGATAAGGAGACACATTTGTTATTAAAAGATCACAGTGGTGAAGATGTGGATGTGCACATGTATAGATATATGATTGGGTCTTTGATGTATCTCACATCATCCAGGCCTGACATTATGTTTGCAGTTTGTGCTTGTGCAAGATTCCAAGTCAATCCTAAGGTGTCTCATCACATAGCTGTAAAGACAATCTTTAGATACCTTAAAGGTCAACCTAATTTAGGCCTATGGTATCCTAAAGAGTCTGTATTTGATCTGGTGACATTCTCAGACTCGGATTATGCTGGTGCTAGCATGGATAGAAAGTCTACAACAGGTGGTTGTCAATTTTTGGGATTTAGATTGATCTCTTGGCAATGTAAGAAGCAGACTATGGTGACCACTTCTACTACTGAGGCTGAATATGTGGCTGCACCAAGTTGTTGTGCTCAAGTTCTTTAGATTCAAAATCAGATGCTTGATTATGGGTACAATTTCTTAAACACAATTATACACATAGACAATAGCAGTACATTATGTATTATTAAAAATCCAGTTCAACATTCAAAAACAAAACACATTGAAATTAGACATCATTTTATAAGAGACTGTGTTGAAAAGAGGTTAGTGAAAGCTGTTAAAATACATACTGATGACAACTTTGCTGATTTATTAACGAAAGGTTTTCATGCAGGAAGGTTTCAGTACTTGGTAACAGGTATTGGGATGCTTAATCCTTTAAAAGATTAATGTCTAAGTGTTTTTGTTTTTGTACTGCTAGTTGTGCTATTTGTATAGTTTGTACTGCTGCATTGTTTTTAGGTACTGCTTATGGACATTTGTTAGTCATATGTGATCACTGTTAAAAGAAAATATTGTGTATTGTGTTTTCTTTGGTTTTGGACTAACTTTTCAGGATACGAAAGCTTTTTAATATGGATTATGCTTTGGAAAGTATGGTGGTTTGCAATGTCCAGTGTAAGAACTTATCACACAACAAATGGTAATTGGTTCACCATGTCTAATCCACATAGGAACCAACTAGTCCAGATCAAACGGTTTCTGGTAAAGACTACTCAAATCCGTTCATGGTTGACATTTTATCAAAAACTGGATGGTCATCAACTCACCATATCTAAGTGTAAAGAGTTGACTAGTCCAAAGCAAACGGCTATTGGTAAAGACATATCAAATCCGCTGATAGCTGATAGTTTGCTAAAAACTATAAGTGGATAAAACTATTTTCATCTCCACATTGAGTTTATCCTAATCTCTGAAAACTTTTTGCTAAACAGTTTGTACTGCTAGTTTCAACTAGTTTGTACTGATGGTTTAAACTTGGTTTCATACTGATTTTATGCTCTATGATTCACCTCTCTATGAAGGTCACACATCTGGAAGTGTTGAGAGCAGTTTGAAACTACACAACTGAATTATTGGTAACTTGTACATATTGTCATAATGAAGGCTGAGCTTAAATATCATATGTTCTAGTTCATGTTATGGTGAAGATTCTTACAAACAGGGGAGGAATTCGTTGTTGTTAAAGATGATTATGTAACTCAGGGGAGGATATCAACTCAAAATCAGAGATAATTGTGAAGATTTTAATGGAGTACTTACTGTTATGGTTTCTTCAAAAGATTATATGTGAAGAAAATTTTCAAGATTGAAGATAAGTGTTTGAAAGAATCCACCCCCATCATCAACATTGGAGTTTAATTCAAAAAACTTACTGATTTACACAGAAATCATAAGTTTAGGGGAGGATTGTTGGGAATTAAACTAAATAGTTAGTACGGCTCATACATAAATTAGTACTGCTGAAGATTGGAAGATTGTTCAAGAATACACTATCAGTATTAAGTCAGTTAGTACTATTACTATAAGAAGTTAGTACTATTTATTAGATAAAGACTGAATCTTGCATGGGTAAATATAGAAAAGATATGATGTATATCTTATTTGTATAGGATTATACGATTGATAGTTTACTTGTAAAGGACTCCTTGTCCTATAAAAGGAGATCCTAGGTTAATTTTTAGAGACATGCATAATTGTTAGAGCTTCACGATCTCATTGTAATTCACATAGTTATTGAAGCAAATCGTTTGGTTAAAATGTGTGCGATTATTTTTATTGTTACACTCATACGATCACATACAATCACCAAACAATAAATCTTCTAAGTACTTGGTGGTAAATTCCGCGTACTACTAAGTATATACTCAAAGTATCCTCAACACAATTCGTGTGTTTAGAACCGGTCAACATTGTTTAATTGTTGATTTTCAACCATATTAGACGACGGCGGTTTTTTCCGGTGAAACGAAAGAAGAGGAACGGTGGAGACCACGGCGGTTTTATGTTGATTCTCGGTGTTTTTATTTTGATTCTTCTGATTCCGACGGTCTTGATGTGATTTCGATGATTCTGACGGTGGTTTCATGGTGATTTCGATGGCGGTTATAGGTGAAGGTCGACGGTGGAGTAAGGAGATGAGAGAGAAATTTGTTTGTGTGTGTTTTTGAGGACAGAGAAAGTATCTCAATAAAATGAAATGGATCCAAGATTTTTTTTCTTTTTTTGCTTTCTGCTTCAATTTTAGCCATTGGATGAAAGTATGATGATTGGTTGAGATCATCTATTTTGTTCTTTGGATATTAGCTGTTTGTGGGGGATCTTACCTCATATTCTAATAAAGCAGTGTATTAAAAAGTCTATTATGCCCTCCAAAAAAATAAATACTGGATTTTAAGAGTGTCTAGATTAGGAAATTTGCATATATTATTTTAACAACAACAACAAACCCAATCTCGCCGGGGCAGGGTATGGGGGAGATAGAATGTAGACATATCCTACCCCTACCCCAAGGAATACCCGGGAGTAGAGAGACTGCTTTCAAAGAGACCTCCGGCAAGTGCATGTGTGCGCGTGAGAGAGCAAAGGCAGGAGTGCAACCGAGTTGCATATATTATTTTAAATAAACACTAATTTCGAAAATTTAGTTAATTAAAAAACTGATTTAGTGATTACCAAAATTTATGGTGAAAGCTCCTATTTGTTCGGCCTTTTTGAAAAGCTGTAGCCCAACTCATGCCCATCAGTTTGGATGAGCCAAAACAAGGTAACACAAACCATTTATTCTAAACAATGAACCCTAACCCACCCTTTCCTAACCATTCTGTGTTATTTGATTAGTGTGTTTTTTGTTTTTGTAGGTTGGATAAGACTATTAGTCACCGGCTATTATGTTGATTTGTGTGTTTCTTTGTATTGATTCAAGAATGCTGTTTGCTTTGAGCTGCGTACGAAGGAAGTGACCTGGAAATACAAAAGCCTCTTTGATGCAGGAAAGGTAAATTCTTTGCTCATTTGAATGTGTTCAAATATGTCCAAAAATATTTAAGAATATATTTTTGAAGTCATGTACATAAGTGCTTTTTATAGGTTACAATTATTGCTTATGCAGAACGAGTTTATGATGGACGAGTGCATTATGTCTTTGGTCCATTAAATTTGGCAATTTGTGTAGAAGCAGCATGTTGTGTTGCTGTATAATTCTTTTAGGTAATGGCGTTTATACAAAAGTTGCTTGAATTTTTTGTCTTTGCAGTGTTGTTAGCTTATGTGAATATTTTTTGTTTCATTTTTAGCTCAAAAAGTTAGTGTGTTTACTAAAATTGAGCCGAGGAAACTCCTAGCTTTATATTATCTCCACCGACGGAGGAATTGGTGGGGAAGGTAAGCGCTATATTCTTTGCTATATTTTTGTTTTAATGTATTAGTTGATGTCAGTGGATCCTGGCTGATCACAATGTGCGGCTCTGTGCATGTGCTTGCTTAAAACAAATGTAGTTCGTGTAGGTTTAGAAATGCTATTTCCTATTTGTTAAATATGATATAAATTTCAGATGTTAAGAGTTAGGGGTCATCTGAGATGGCATATGTGATTATAATGGAGACGCTATGTAAATATAATTGCAAAAATAACTTGGCAACTTGCAAGAAGAGTAGATTTTTACCTTAATTAACTGAAGTGAAACATTGTAAGGGTGAACTACAGTTGTAAGTTTTTTAGGAGTGTAATGTATATATTTGGCAAGTTCAATGTGAGATTGATCTGATAGAGTTTGCTAAAATCATGGAAAGAGATACAAATTGTTGGTGATCATACAATAGCTTCACACATGTTATTACCATCTAAAGAAAATATATGCATCGTCTAATTAACGTGTCCTTCCTCTTCGTAGTATAAGCCTGTTAATGTGAAAGTCCAACATCATCTGCTTTGATTTACAAAAATAAAAATGGAGTACATTTGTTACTTTATTATGTTGTGACGATGATAGTCATGACAAATGAATTTTTTGGCAGGCCAAGCTTGCTTTTGTTCCTGATTCATTTGTGGATCCTCATCGACTAGAAAATAATTGATGTAAGCAATATAGCCTTAAATGCTTAATGTTTACGGTTCATTTTCTGGAGTTATGTGAATTGTTTAACTTTATTTACTTATATATATATATATATATCTATATATATATATATATATATATATATATATATATATATATATATATATATAATATATATATTTATATATATATATTTTTTTTTTTTGCTCTTAAATAATGGTGGTAAAAGGTGTGCATTTTGATCCATATCTATTTTTTCTCTCTCTATAATTTTATCCCAAATGTGGTTTTTATTTGATGGGGTATATATATGCTAATTATCATTCTAAAGCTGATAGGGCATGATATGTAAGAATGTTACACTCCTTATGTCCTTCATTACGGTTGATGTGATTACTTTCATTCTTGATCTTTATACCCAGGATTATGTATATGCCATAAGCGGGTGTTTGGATAAGCTTTCTTTCTTATGCTGAATAGCTTATATAGTATGGAAAAATATTAAGTACTTTGAAGGTGTTTGCATTAGCTTATTTAAAAAAGATTATAGCTTTTTAGGGAGGAAATAAGCTAATAAGCATGAACACTTGGATTGGGGCTCTATTTAATGTGCACAAAACCTTTAATTTTAAACATAAGCTATTGGAAACACCTTTACTCATGCTTAAGGCATGAATTCTAAATAAAAAATGCATAATTAAATGAACCATTTGGGGTGTTTTCTGCATAAATTCTTTATTTATTAATTATGAGTGTACACAATTTTTTATATTCTTACAAATTGCTATTGTGGTGTTTGTTGCATAGATATTTCCAAGCTGTATAACTTTGTATAATTTAAAATCAACTAAAGGTTATAACAATTGATTGTATCATGAAATTGGGTTATAACAATTGATTGTTTCATATTTTTTAGTAGTGTACCGTTGCTTTACTTCTATAAATGCGAATAAAAAGGTGTATTATCAATTCACTAATGAGCTTATTTCCAAAGAGGAGTTGTCCAAAAATCACAAAGATGGCATCTTTGTATAGTTAATCAAGTGTAAGGATACTAACTGTTTTGGTTTCGTCCCACAAAGTATTCAATTGAATGTTTAATAGGTGTTGGGCTGAAATTGGTTTGCTTTTCTATCTGATATTTTTTTAAATATATCATGGTGTAACAGTTATTGTCAATGTTGTTCCTTTTAATCGTTAGTTAAATAATTGATGCTATTTTCTAATGTTAATTTTGACAACCAATGCTCCAGAAACTCATGAGTTGTGTTTTGCAAGTAAAAAGCTCTTCATGGTAATGTTACATGAAGAGGGTGTGTGTCGCGTCAACCACTGGAATTTAACGTTGTATTGTTGGAAAACTTTGTATAGATAAACTTCAATCTGTAGTATCTTGAGTTTAATATAACAACTAAACGCTCTGCCCCCGGCTCGACAACGTCCTCAAGCAATATTCCTGGTACACCTTCAATGTTTTTCGAACATGGAGGTGAACCATCTGATGATAGTGATGGTCTGCCAGCAAGTATAGAGCCTGTCACTCCAGCTCAAGCTCTGGCTCCGGCTCCAGCTCAACAACCACCTCAAGATATAGTCCTGGTACGCATACATGGATAGTTGAAAATACAGGTGAACCCGTCTGATGACAGTGATTGTAACAAACTGCAAAATTTCCTATAATTAACAACGGTTAATTATATATTAATCTCCATCATTATTTTAATCACCATTTTTACGGAAAAATTTGAAATTTTCTTATTATTTTATTTGGTTGTGATTACGATATCACAAAATTCACCAAATGACGGGACGAGTTCAACGAGTATTAAGAAAGTTAATTATTCCTAATTAACACTTAAACGGGCCAATTAAATTCCCAGCCCACCTATCCCATCGAGTGTTGTTCATCAGCCCAACTTACAAGCCCAATTTCCTTTTATTCTTCACAATTTCAATTGAGTAGATAGCATCCATAACGCCCTCGAATCTTTCACTTTTTGAACATAACCTATACGTATTTTTATACCATCTCATTCACCACTAAGCCAACTATAAGTATGTCGAATCTCAAACTTGGATGTCAAGTTTTGATGTGTTTGTGAGAGGCAAACTTATTCGGCCAAATCCACCCAACTCGACATAGATAAAAATTCATTAAGCAACCGTTTTGACTCCGGTTTGTTTCTACGTGATCCTAATATTATTTCTAGCCTAGTTCTATGTTAATAGTCGAGTTTCATCAGCAAAGAACAAGTGCTACACGATTTTTCCAAATCGTGTATGTTTCAAAAATGTTAGTCGACAATCCAATGAGTCACCAAGACAAATACCACCTATTGTGCTCTCACACATTCTTTCTAGAGTCCTAGGATGGCAGAAAAGTCTCATTTGAAGTCTCACATTTACTGACATTGTATAGTAGCAAGTGTTTGTGAATTATTGAAGCATACGTGTTCTAAAACGTCTTCTATATCTATTTCTCATTCACCACCTTTCTTCACACATTAAATACTTTTATAACAACTCTCTTACACCCATAAAAATCATCTCTGCAAGTCCAGAATACTTCATTCGTGCGTTTGGAAGAAAAACGAGAGAATCGGGTTTAATATTTATATCGAGACTTGGGTTATAAGCTAACGTGGGATTTTTCTTTGTGTTTCACTCACTTCATTCGACTCCCTACCACCTTTGAAGGTGTAGTAGGTACCCAAGAACTCTACTTGATTCATCTTGTTCGATATTCATTTCCCATGCATCGTTTTAAATCATGTTCGAACGTATATATATATATTACATATTTATTTACGTATACTTATTCGTTTAGTACACAAAAGTGGCGAGCCTCCATCTTGGAAGGCATAGGAGTCACCATGCACCCTCCTTTCACCTTTATTCTCACGTTACATGCATCAAACGAAGTTATTTTGAACCATGTTCCAATCGTATAAAATCTGTTAAACACTTAGAATTATTTCTAAGTCTTTTGCTTATGAACCATGTTCCATGTCGCCTAGAAAACAACCATTTATCTTAAAATTTCACTTAACGAGCGTATGATATTTTTACTTGAACGGTTAGACCACCTAACTAGCTACCACTTTCATTTATATAACATGTAAAAATAATCAAGTCTAAACACTCTAAATTAGCCAAAGCAAATCGCTAAAAACCATTTCAAAAACTGTCACAGTTAGCGACATGGGCTTTTCAGCCCATTAAGTTGTTTTTAAGCTCTAGGGATAAGCTAGCTTATCTCGGCTTTCTGATATGAATTTAGGACATAAAAAATGATATTTTTGATGAGCTCAACTCGTCTCACGATGTACGGATTTTAAAACGTTAACGGGCCACTAAATGAATCGCTAAAAGCCCAATAGAAGAAAAATAATCTATAGATCATATAAGCAGTTAAAATAAGCTTAGTTAGACTTAATTAAGCCTCAGAAAATTTGATACAAATTTTACCCATAATTTTTGCACTATTGGACTAAAAATGTAACGCAAGTTCACCTAGAGGGACTAAAACTGTCAAAAGTGTAAAACAAGGACTGAAAGTGTAAAAACAAAAACATTAGGGTATAAATTGATATAGTATCATATTCCAAGCTCTGAATGATATATTGGACAAGTAGTGGACTAAAAATGTAAATTATATTTAATAAAGGACTAACGGTGCAACGCTAACGCCGTTAGGATAAAAAGAGTAAAAACTGGAAAAAGACAAGGACCAACATATTATATTTGACATTCTTATTTTATTTTCCCTTTTACGTTATCCCATCACGTCACGTGCATTTTGTATATTTCGTTTCTTAATATATAACGTTCGTTAATAACCTAGTATTTATATATATATAACGTTTGTTAATAACCTAGTATTTATATATATAAAACGTTTTAAGACGATTTAACTATACGTTTCGAGGAAATGATATTTTGGAATATATAACATAAAAACAAGATAATATTATGAAATATATTATTTTTGAACTTTAGGCATTTTAAGCATATCACTTTCTCACTATAACAATCAAATCGTTATTCGTCCTCATTTTCAATTCCACCGTTCGTATTTGGTCAGGTTCTTAGACTTCCTTTATATTCAGGTCATGTGTTGAAGACGTTTCTGTAATCATTCCTTTAATATTACTCAATTTCGTAATTCCAACTTGTCAGATGCGCTCAAGGTGAGTCATAGCCCCATTTTTATACTTGTTTTATAAATACTTTTTGGGGGAGATACATGCTAAATAACATACTTTTAATTGTATAAGTACATCGAGAAATTAACAAGATTTAAATGGAAATATAACTTTTGCTTATATGTTTTGAATTACTCCTTGGGAGAAATAGATGTTTGTTTTACTAGCAAATGGCTTGCTTAGGCTTAAATACTGAACTCAGAAGATAGTATGTTCAAACTGCTTGTGGTAACGCGATATTAGTTTTTAAAATAAACATTCAAGTAACATCGTGAAGGTACAGATCATTGTTATATATCATTTCAAGACTTCATAGGGGATAATTGCTAGAAAAGAGTACAAGTACTTTAAGGTTCATCGTTACCTTCATATTGCCTAAGTTACCGTATTGCCATAGAGCCCCTCTTATCATGAGCCATTAATCACTAGTACGTGAACACGAATATAGTGGACAGCTTCGAAACCTGTTTGAGGTTGACCACCTATCCCACTAATACTCTGACGGAATGCCTTCGTGGCTAGTCGTATTAGTCGTGATGCACTATATTTGAGCAACAATAGGAAACTGGCAGATCACCTATTATTTCGAGGGCCATAACTCATGCCATTGATTTGGATTGTTTATCCCTACCGAATTTCGGTTACTGTTAACGTTTTGCTTGTCATGAGGCTTAGAGCAATATATATCTAGATACAGCTGTATAGGATTTCATCAGACTTTGAATTATAAGGCATAACATCATTAGTTGAATGATAGATCTTTGGCATAACGTCATTAGTTGAATGATAAATCTCTGGAATAACATCATTAGTTGAATGATAGATCTCGGGTATAACATCATTAGTTGAATGATAGATCTCGGGTATAACATCATTAGTTGAATGATAGATCTCTAGAATAACATCATTAGTTGAATGATAGATCTCGGGTATAACATCATTAGTTGAATGATAGATCTCTGGAATAACATCATTGGTTGAAATATAGATTCTCTGGCATAACATCATTGGTTCCATCTCATGATTAGGATTTATGATCCAGTACTTGAACTTAACTAAATACATATATGATTTAATTGTGGTTATATTCAACATCTCTCATTACTTGTTTCATCGCTGTTAGTATCTATTATGGTTATTACTTCGCTTTTGAAATTATTGAAATGAACTATTAATTAGTACTTGAACTTATTTCAAATATCACCTCATCTCTGAATTCATTGAAATAAATGGTTTTCCATTAAACTCTATGAACTCACCAACCTTTGTGTTGACACTTTAAGCATGTTTATCTCAGGTAATTAACAGAGCAGGACAAGACACGGAGCCGGCATTATGTACTCTGATAAATTAAATGGTGTAAAAATCAAATATGTCATTCTTTCTAAAATATCAAACCCTTTCTTGGGATTTACAAATCAGATATTTCACCTTTATATCAAAAGTATTATTTGAATGACAAATAGCTTTCAAAACGCCTCTTTCGAGCCGTTTTCTATAATTATGACTTCGATCCTCACCGTAACACCCTAATTAGTCTTCTGCTATTATCTCGTAAATTAGGGGGTGTTACAGATTTGTATCAGAGCTAGAGTTATAGAGAACCAAATATTTTCAAACATTGAACTATAACTACATTTTCAAAATGAATGATTTTACACCATACCATTTTACACCCTCCGTGTCTGCAGATTGCCATGCTCAATACATTACCTATTAAGATTGTTTTACAATAATCTTTTTATGCTTGATAGTTACTCACACATACTTCATTTCTTCACATTTACCGTTACATCTTTAACGTACGAATTACTTATAATTATTATTTCCGGGTTACTACAGTATCATGTCTTCCAAACCTGTTGATATTATCAAAACTGCCCTTTTTACTACTCGTACATCACCTACTTACTCATCCTCCACGTCAGAGACTCAGGGGAGCTGCTGAATCTTATTCAGATGAAGAGTTGATTGGTCGTCCGACGACATTCGAGGTTGGACAGAATTTACACCAAGAAACGATTTGGAAAGATGTTGAGCCAAATTCTCCATTACCTGACGCTTCAGATTTCTCAATACCATACATCTCAGACGATATGTCTTCACCTAATTCCCGTGACTATAATTTAAACCTTCGTGATTCATTATGGAATCTTCTTTATCAATAAACCAGCACTCTAGACATTCACACTGAACAGCTGGAAGAGTTACAACCATTACGTTTTGAATGGTACGACCGTAACGTTGACACTCTATTCAGAAAAGCCAATGCCAAGAGATGAGCATGTGCCAGGAACGCTTCTCAGACATGAAAGTTGCACAACTAGAACTTGAGGCAGAAGTTAAACGCCTATGTCAAGGACGTAACTGAACTTAAGTTCATATGTATCATTGCTATACCCACTAAACCAAATAGTTTTTGGTTAGTGTTGAAGTATTTTCAAATAATCCTGAAACTCTCAGAACTTGTAACCAACCTTTAATCAATAACAACCTCCTGTTGTTATATCTCAATGTGGTGAATAAATTCTTTCTATCGTACTCTATCATGATGCTATGCATACATGTAATGATTCCTCATCCCCTCATTCAAAAATCTCACCATTTGTTACTCTCGTTGGTATACAAATGACTTTAAACAAATCAATGGAGCATTAATAATGGTCCTTGTATCGTTGTTTTGCAAAAACAATCAATCAAGTTGTTAATACTATATTGTTTACACTGATTATATCCATACTTACCATGATATTACCTATGATTATCATGATTCCTTAAGCATAACATAACCAGGCCAAAAACCATAGAATTTTCGAAGACAAATTTCTGAAGAAAACTTGATGAATGAAGAGAAAGTTGCTGAACTTCAGCTTTTGTAGATGAATTAGTTTGTTCCTTAAACAGTTCCATATCTAAGAGTTGATCATTTATCTACGATACTACCCAGACGCATCTTGAAATTAGATTACAGTAGGGATTCAATTCACTCTATCATCAATGAAATAATTAGCTCCATATTTTTTTCACTAAAGGGCCTAACGAAGTACTGAAGCTATCCAAAAGTTAGTAACCAACATCGTTGCAGTAATACTCAAAGTGACTACAGTAGCTCGTCCAAGTAGCAACAATATAGGATAATCAGAGAAAAGAAAATGACTGCGTCTTGTAAGCATACTTATGAAAGTTTCACGGTTTGTAGACCAACTTATCTTAAGAGTACAATAAGAAGTGACAGAACCTACCATCACTATTACCAAAGGATTACAAGACCAAAAGTTAAAAGGGACACTTCAAGAATCAGTGCCCAACTCAGGATACCATTTTGAACAAAAGACCAGTGGAAGAGAATGGAAACTTTTTAGAACCTCAACAATGTCAAGGGATGACACCTATGTTTAAACAGAATAAAAATTCCTGTTATAGAAAAATAAACCATAAGTTCAAAACTCTCTAAGTTGTATTTCTTTTATACCTTACCTTAGGTACGATGGATGTAACCTAAGTGTAATAACTATCTTTCCACCGTATGAAAACTCTATCTTGTAATATTTCCGTAATAATCATAACCTAAGTCTATTTCAATTTCTATCTCATCTGTCTTATTCATAATCGTTACGTAGCAATACAACTGATATCACCTTAGGAATTTTGTTAACATCAGTTTTGACCGGACAATAGACTATTACCACCTTGTAAGGTTTTCACCTAAACCCTAAGATTCATTTCAAAAAGATATCCTAGTATTACCCTAGAAATTCTTGACTCATCACCATAGTATGAACAAAAATTTTCTTGGAAAAATAATTATGTTGTTATTTTACAAAAACAATACGTTGAACACCATCTAAAACTTCTTGAAAAACCTAAATACCACTGTGACTGAACCAAGCATCACATCATTTGATCCTCAATTATACATAGCCTAGCTACCTATGTCTAATTTAGGATGAATCATGTCATAAATGGAACAGTTATCTTTTCATATTTTCTAATAACAATCTTCATTCAAAAGCAAAATTTTGAAACAAAATAAACTATTTATAAACATCATTTTTGACAAACTCCAATAGATGTCTACACGTATTACCCATCATTTTTATTATAGGAATTCGAGAAAAGTACAAGTATTAGAAACCTAAGAGTTCGCAAAGACTTATGGAAAACACAAATAGCGAGAATTTTATTAGAAACCACGAAAATTCATACATAGAGATAAAATTAGCATCGAAAGTGCAAATTTTACAAGGATTACAATAAAAGGCATAGAATAGCCAACAGATCCTAAGCATAAAGACGAATAAGTTTTATTTCACAATTATTGAGGATTCCATAGAAACCCAACAAAGACTTATTTTAACAATCCTAACGTAAGACTATTGCCTACATATCTTATACACAACAAATGATAGAACCATGAGTGGTATGAGAAACACCAAAAGCCTGAACACAACTTCATAATCTTCATCCGGGACGAAAGTCAAATAGGTGACGAAAACAACGACATATACCATCGCGGTAATAGTTATTAGGCTCGGCATTTTTGGAAGTATTAAATGAGAGAAAATGGTTGGTGGAAGAATAGGAAATTAAATGGAGTATTTATAGGCTAATTCTAGCCGTTGGGGTACTATTCACGGCCGTTGAAATTTACTATTCCTGACCGTTAGTACACTATTCACTAGCCTTTAAATTTCCACTATCCCTGACCGTTATTTTCAATATTCACAGCTCTTAGATTCATTAGTTGCAACATTTAAATCACTTCATCTAGTAAGGATAAATCTAACGAAATTTTGTTTTCTCAATTTCCAAATGAAAATACTCTCGACAACCTTCTATTCATAATCCCTTACCTTAGTAATCACTTTAAACTTGAATTTCGGGACGAAATTCAGAATGACGAGTGAATACTGTAACAAACTGCAAAATTTCCTATAATTAACGACGGTTAATTATATATTAATCTTCGTCATTATTTTAATCACCAATTTTTACGGGAAAATTTGAAATTTTCTTATTATTTTATTTGGTTGTGATTACGATATCACAAAATTCAACAAATGACGGGACGAGTTCAACGAGTATTACGAAAGTTAATTATTCCTAATTAACACTTAAACGGGCCAATTAAATTCCCAGCCCACCTATTCCATCGAGTAATGTTCATCAGCCCAACTTACAAGCCTAATTTCCTTTTATTCTTCACAATTTCAATCGAGTAGATAGCATCCATAATGCACTCGAATCTTTCTATTTTTGAACACAACCTATACGTATTTTTATACCATCTCATTCACCACCTTGCCAACTATAAGTATGTCGAATCTCAAACTTGGATGTCAAGTTTTGATGTGTTTGTGAGAGGCAAACTTATTCTGCAAAATCCACCCAACTCGACATAGATAAAAATTCATTAAGCAACCGTTTTGACTCCGGTTTGTTTCTATGTGATCCTAATATTATTTCTAGCCTAGTTCCATGTTAATAGTCGAGTTTCATCAGCAAAGAACAAGTGCTACATGATTTTTCCAAATCGTGTATGTTTTAAAAATGTTAGTCGACATTCCAATGAGTCACCAAGACAAATACCACCTTTTGTGCTCTCACACATTCTTTCTAGTGTCCTAGGATGGCAGAAAAGTCTCATTTGAAGTCTCACATTTACTGACATTGTATAGTAGCAAGTGTTTGTGAATTATTGAAGCATACGTGTTCTAAAACGTCTTCTATATCTATTTCTCATTCACCACCTTTCTTCACACATTAAATACTTTTATAACAACTCTCTTACACCCATAAAAATCATCTTTGCAAGTCCAAAATACTTCATTCGTGCGTTTGGAAGAAAACGAGAGAATCGGGTTTAATATTTATATCGAGACTTGGGTTATAAGCTAACGTGGGATTTTTATTTGTGTTTCACTCACTTCTTTCGACTCCCTACCACCTTTGAAGGTGTAGTAAGTACCCAAGAACTCTACTTGATTCATCTTGTTCGATATTCATTTCCCATGCATCGTTTTAAATCATGTTCGAACGTATATATATATTACATATTTATTTATGTATACTTATTCGTTTAGTACACAAAAGTGGCGAGCCTCCATCTTGGAAGGCATAGGAGTCACCATGCACCCTCCTTTCACCTTTATTCTCACGTTACATGCATCAAACGAAGTTATTTTGAACCATGTTCCAATCGTATAAAATCTGTTAAACACTTAGAATTATTTCTAAGTCTTTTGCTTATGAACCATGTTCCATGTCGCCTAGAGAATAACCATTTATCTTAAAATTTCACTTAACGAGCGTATGATATTTTTACATGAACGGTTAGACCACCTAACTAGCTACCACTTTCATTTATATAACTTGTAAAAATAATCAAGTATAGACACTCTAAATTAGCCAAAGCAAATCGCTAAAAACCATTTCAAAAACTGTCACAGTTAGCGACATAGGCTTTTCAGCCCATTAAGTTATTTTTAAGCTCTAGGGATAAGCTAGCTTATCTAGGCTTTCTGATATGAATTTAGGACAAGAAAAATGATATTTTTGATGAGCTCAACTCATCTCACGATGTACGGATTTTAAAACGTTAACGGGCCACTAAATGAATCGCTAAAAGCCCAATAGAAGAAAAATAATCTATAGATCATATAAGCAGTTAAAATAAGCTTAGTTAGACTTAATTAAGCCTCAGAAAATTTAATACAAATTTTACCCATAATTTTTGCACTATTGGACTAAAAATGTAACGCAAGTTCACCTAGAGGGACTAAAACTGTCAAACGTGTAAAACAAGGTCTGAAAGTGTAAAAACATAATCATTAGGGTATAAATTGATACAGTATCATATTCCAAGCTCTGAATGATATATTGGACAAGTAGAGGACTAAAAATGTAAATTATATTTAATAAAGGACTAACGGTGCAACGCTAACGCCGTTAGGATAAAAAGAGTAAAAACTGGAAAAGGACAAGGACCAACATATTATATTTGACATTCTTATTTTATTTTCCCTTTTATGTTATCCCATCACGTCACGTGCATTTTGTATATTTCGTTTCTTAATATATAACGTTCGTTATATTTATATATATATAACGTTTTAAGACGATTTAACTATTCGTTTTAAGGAAATGATATTTTGGAATATATAACATAAAAACAAGATAATATTATGAAATATATTATTTTTGAACTTTAGGCATTTTAAGCATATCACTTTCTCACTATAACGATCAAATCGTTATTCGTCCTCATTATCAATTCCACCGTTCGTATTTGGTCAGGTTCTTAGACTTCCTTTATATTCAGGTCATGTGTTGAAGACTTTTCTGTAATCATTCCTATAATATTACTCGATTTCGTAATTCCAACTTGTCAGATGCGCTCAAGGTGAGTCATAGCCCCATTTTTATACTTGTTTTATAAATACTCTTTGGGGGAGATACATGCTAAATGACATACTTTTAATTGTATAAGTACATCGAGAAATTAACATGATTTACTTGGAAATATAACTTCTGCTTATATGTTTTGAATTACTCCTTGGGAGAAATAGATGTTTGTTTTACTAGCAAATGGCTTGCTTAGGCTTAAATACTAAACTCAGAAGATAGTATGTTCAAACTGCTTGTAGTAGCGCGATATTAGTTTTTAAGATAAACATTCAAGTAACATCGTGAAGGTACAGATCATTGTTATATATCATTTCAAGACTTCATTGGGGATACTTGCTAGAAAAGAGCATAAGTACTTTAAGGTTCATCGTTACCTTCATATTGCCTAAGTTACCGTATTGCCATAAAGCCCCTCTTATCATGAGCCTGTATGAGGTTGACCACCTATCCCACTAATACTCTGACGGAATGCCTTCGTGGCTAGTCGTATTAGTCGTGATGCACTATATTTGAGCAACAATAGGAAACTGGCAGATCACCTATTATTTCGAGGGCCATAACTCATGCCATTGATTTGGATTTTTTCTCCCTACCGAATTTCGGTTACTATTAACGTTTTGCGTGTCATGAGGCTTAGAGCAATATATATCTAGATACAGCTGTATAGGATTTCATCAGACTTTGAATTAAAAGGCATAACATCATTAGTTGAATGATAGATCTTTGGCATAACGTCATTAGTTGAATGATAGATCTCTGGAATAACATCATTAGTTGAATGATAGATCTCGGGTATAACATCATTAGTTGAATGATAGATCTCTGGAATAAGATCATTAGTTGAATGATAGATCTCGGGTATAACATCATTAGTTGAATGATAGATCTCTGGAATAACATCATTGGTTGAAATATAGATTCTCTGGCATAACATCATTGGTTCCATCTCATGATTAGGATTTATGATCCAGTACTTGAACTTAACTAAATACATATATGATTTAATTGTGGTTATATTCAACATCTCTCATTACTTGTTTCATCGCTGTTAGTATTTATTATGGTTATTACTTTGCTTTTGAAATTATTGAAATGAACTATTAATTAGTACTTGAACTTATTTCGAATATCACCTCATCTCTGAATTCATTGAAATAAATGGTTTTCCATTAAACTCTATGAACTCACCAACCTTTGTGTTGACACTTTAAGCATGTTTATCTCAGGTAATTAACGGAGCAGGACAAGACACAGAGCCGGCATTATGTACTATGATAAATTAAATGGTGTAAAAATCAAATATGTCATTCTTTCTAAAATATCAAACCCTTTCATGGGATTTACAAATCAGATATTTCACCTTTATATCAAAAGTATTATTTGAATGACAAATAGCTTTCAAAACGCCTCTTTTGAGCCGTTTTCTATAATTATGACTTCGATCCTCACCATAACACCTTAATTAGTCTTCCGTTGTTATCTCGTAAATTAGGGGGTGTTACACTGATGGTCTGCCAACAAATGTAGAGCCTCTACAGTGACTCTTTCTGCTAAAATTAAGGTATGACAGTGATGTTTATGAGATACAATAAGCACTTGCATAAACTGTAAAGTAAGCTACTGCTGGGATACTTCCCTTTAGTTTTGAAATAAGGCTAACATTTAATTTCCTTTTTATGATTTAGTGCAGTGGCTTCATCAGAGGGCCTGGAGATGTCCCAAGGCCTCTATCTTTCTCTTTCCATGACAAGTACAAACAGGGACCGCTGTATTTTAGCACCCCGCGTATTCATATATGATGATCTTAAGTTTTGTTCTAACATTTTCAAAGTATAATAAGAGTGTTTAGATTATAAGCCGGTTAACAATATATGTCTGACTACAGTTGTATTTAAGCGGCGTTTGGATGTGCGTTTTAAAAAAGTGGTTATGTGATGCTAAATAATTGAATTATAGCTACTGCAATAAAACATGTTGTAGCCTGTAGGCAATAGAGTTTAGATGTGCTTTTGCTGTTGAAAGTTGTAAGACCCTTATGTTTTAATGTTTATCAATAAGTTAATGCTAAATTATGTCAAGAGGAGGGTATGGTCCTATAAATTTCACAAGCGTGACTTGAAGTTGTAATCAAATGGTCATTCCAAAAGCGAATCTAAACATCCACTTAGTTTGATAGTTCAGTCCAATTTTATTTATTTTTTATTCTGCAACACATTGATGTGCTCACGTGCATACATCAACTAAATTATTGATTACCAAATGATCTACACAACCCTAATATATATGTAATAGAGCCTCTTTGGAGACATGGTTTTTTAGGTGAGTTGTTGTTCAAAATAAACATATATAAATGGATTCTTCAATGCATATTTAAAGAAAAAATCTAAACATTGTTTTGCATATGCATGAATACTTAACCCGACCTGTTTAGTATCGTAACCATTTGGGATTCAGAGTATGAATATTAATCAATTTTTTGTATGTATGTAGTGTTGGAGTAGTGGAATGTGTGTCACGTACCCTCTCATGATTCGTTAACGTGTACTTGCTTAGCTCAGGTATATTGTTAAGCTACACACTTCTTTGACTTTATCATCACATTGCTCTTGAATATTTGTTTTTGATGTTTGTGGAAGTATTACTTACTGGTTGGAATCATGTCGCCTATGGGTTTTATAATTTTACTTTTAGACCAATTTGGTAGTCTTTTATGTACATCTATCTATCACATATATTTGCATCGTTGTAACATAGTTGATTGCTTATTTGCTAAGAAAAAAAATAAGTACTATGTTTGTGAATTGTATAATGAATTCTCATATCATTGGTTATACACAGGAAGTAGAGATGGATTTGCACAATACTAATGGTCATGGACTAGCCAAGGCTCTACCACTTCTTGACCTGTTGTGGGAAATGTGATTTCTTAACAAGCCTTTGAGCGTGTCAAGAAAAGGTCTTGTGTGTCCCAGTAGCTTTAGGTGGATTAGCTATGGAACGACAAAAAAATTGTTGTTCTTGATAATCACTTCTATTCATTGTATGAAGATAATCTACCAAAAAAAATTACCTCAATTATTCAGTTTATAACAACGTATATCAAGTGATGTATTCATGATTGATATTGGACCGTCGGTAACATTATTGTAATTTATGTCTGAAATGTATTGCGTAACATATTGATTTTAGTTTTCATTACTTTTATATTCATGTGAAGAAGTCATGTTGTTCACTAAATCTTTGTTATTCAAAGATTAGATTAATATAAGAACATCACTTCTGTAGCATAGCTAATGTATTAAGTGTTTAGAAAAAGTTTTACGCTATGTTCTCGAGTAAAATTTTGAGAGGAAAAGAAAATAAATGGAAAGAAGCATAAAAAATCTTGTGTTCTCAAGTTTTTTTTAGAGAAGAAATGGAAAGAATTGGATAGAAGTGGAGGAAAGATTTGGGGTGTTTTTAGTCTAAAATCTTCCTCACACTTTTGAGAAGAAAAGAAAAGAAGACACGAGATCTCTGTTCCTTTCTTTTCTTCCTAATCTCTCCATTTCTTTTCTTCAACATATTGAACTCGAGAACATAGATATTTCCTCACATGTTTAATAGTACGGGTCTCGAAATGTTTGAAGGTTGTCATTTGTGATGCAGATGATAATATCTCAAAAAGTACTACAAACGTTGTCTACAAAGAAATAGTTCAAGGTGTATCATCAATGTTCAAAAGGTATGTACAACTATATAAATGACATGTTTTATACCACTTTTTAACTTTAAATATTCTTTTATCAACAACGTCCTTTTAGTTTGACTTTTGTTTTTATTTTTTTATTTTTAGGTGTTCACGGAATGAACATGGATTACCAAATCGTTTTGACGTTCACTGCATATATTTGCTCTTTTTCTACGGAAAATATTGTCAAAAGTACATACCAAAAAAATATTTTATGCCTTTTGTATCGTTTCTAAACTTTATTTTATTCTTATGTAACATGACTATTAACAATTCATACATCTAACATATCATTTATTAACATAATATCTCAAATCGATCGCTTATATAAACATATTTCTTTTCATAATAAATACAAAACTACTATTTCACGGGTTTCAATTTAATCCCGTGAATTTCATGGGTTAATAACCTAGTCTTACATATTTGTCTGAATCGCGTATAATTCATTTTCCTAATAAAGTATTTCAATTCTTACTACCTAGGATACACGAAATTTCTATTGGGATAAGACAATCAAAGCACTTTGTTTTTAGGCACACAAGACAGCAAAACAAAAAGAATTGTGTGTTTTTTATGAATGTCAAATGAGACCAAACATTATTAAACAAATGGCACTTAGAAGCGATTGGATACCAACAGTCATGAATGTTGGACCACAATCGCATCGATTGGTTTTGGTAGAAAAATGGGTAACTCATTTGGAACACCAAATATATCATTTGGGTCGGGGCGCTACCCTGTAAGACGCTGCCCCAAACCCCATCGAGGGGCAGCTTCCTCTCGACCAACTCCTGCTCACTTGGGAGTAGACCCTAACAAGGGGCGCTGTCCCTTGACCCCTGCGTCTTTGTCGTGGTCGAGAATACATTAGCTCAAACGAGTATGCACTTCACATTTCCTTTACTCGTATTCCAGCTTTATATGAAATCACATTGGTCTCTAGTAAATCACAATTACCTAAAATAGTTGATAACACTAAAATCACCAACAAATATTGCAGAAATTGTAGGCTCTCATGTTTCTTGTCGCGTACTTCAAGTGAAAATATAAAGGTTTTTTTGTGTGGCTTTTGTCATGTTTTTCCTTTAACGTAATTACTAATATATACTTTTTCTTGCTTTAGTCTTGTGCCAAGTATTGAGTTTAGAAATGTAGTCAAGAGCATATGGCCTTTTGGTGCTTAAAAGGTGAATAAGTGAGTGAGCATTTTTTGTCTGAAACTGTAAGCATGTGTTTGGCTTAAGTGTCAGACTTATGTTAACTAGTTCTGTCCAAGATAACTCTCCTTGTATCCGAGATAGCCTGGATGTATTGTCAGATATACTATGTATTTTCATTATGTATTCGTTTGGTAGTATAAAAGAGGAGTAGGTATGTCTATTCCTTTTACTTGATTGATGTAATTTGTAAGTGATTATTAATATACAAGTTCACCTTTTGCACCAAAAAAAAAAGTATTGTTCATAAGACGAAAGGAATGTTGTTTATGTGTAGCTTAAGATACATTTCCTCACCCTAGCTTGCAACACTTGCGCAGTGCATCTCATTACAAAGATGTTGGATAATGATTCGTATTAGACTTACCGTTATTCTGTTTTCAAAATTTTTATGTTTTTAAAAGGGTTAAAGCTATAAAATACCAACCAACTTTCAAACTTTTACCGAATTAGGTAACAAACATTTTTATTACACATTCTAGGCAACAAAACTTTTAAATTTGTCCAAACTTAGGAAATATGGTAATCGGTTCACCAATTTGCCCGTCCAAAATTATACACATCAAGGACCATCCGTGTAATTTTTTCTTTATTTTTGAATAAACGACTGATTTGGATATAAGTTGGATGTACACTTGGATGTACTGTAGATGACACATCATTGTTGGGAATTGATAAGACAAAACATATAAAAGTGAAGGACTTTAAAGACAAAGGAGGAATTCTTCAAGATGGAAGATTACAGAAGATTTCTTAGAAGATAATTGTAAAAATTAGGAAGATATGTTTATTTCCTAATACTTATCTTTTGTAAACCTAATATCTCTATTATATAAAGAGATATAGATCGTATAGTTTTCTGTGTGTACAGATGTAAAACACCAGGAAAGTGTGTGTGTGTCTAGGCGTCAAGTTCTCTAAAGAGACGCCTAGGTTTGGAGTTTTAGCCTCAAGAATCTTATGATTCTTGTTAGATTAGATAACTGTTCTACAGTTGATCGTGTAGAATTGGGGCTTGTAGTAGTCATGTATCATAGAAGATAATGATGAAAAACCTTGTTTGAATAACACTGAATTGTTCTTATTCCGATGCATATTATTATTATTGTTATTGTTATTCCTAGATGAGATCTAACAAATCTCGACCTATAAACGATTCTACAATCATTTTCTTCATCAAACTTCGGGAACCACAGTCTTCTCCATCAATTTTCAACGAGCTTCATTTTTTCTAACATCAACCACTTGAAACCGCCTGTAACCACCACTAACATAAAAGAAACCAACCAATCAAGTTTACAAACTCGATTAAAAACCCACACTATTAATCATCCTTTTTTTTACAAGATTTAGAAACCCTGTAAACCTCTATTGAATTCCTTAATTAAAAATAAAATGACTAAAATACCTCAGTATTTCACATTTCATATTCACACACCAAAAATACCCCTTCTGTAGTGGCTCAAGCCATTGGCTAGTTTTGGGCCCCACCATACCCGATTACAACAACAAAAACAACAACAAAAGGTGAGAAATGGCACTGAGCCAGTTGACTCACTTTGCAAATGGCACAAAAAGGGGGGGGGAGGGTTGTTGTAACATGGGAAATGGCATGTCATTTGGGTTGCCACATAGAAATGGCGAGTCATTTTAGTGACCATACCCAACCTTCTTAATAAACCTCATCCTATTCTTTCTACATTCATCCCATAGCACAGAACTATTCAGAAAACACACACTTCCACACAAACACATATAACTCTTTTACCAAAATCATCAAAAAAAAAAAAAAATCAAAAGAAAATACTTAAATCCCTATAAAACAACAACAAAACTAAGAACAACAAAATTTACACCTTTTAATCTTGTACATATAACCCATTATCATCATAATCTTCTTCGGACCTTATACTACTCGACCTAGAAAAAAAAATTCAAACACAAAACTATTCAAGAACCTAGATGTGAAACAAGCACCTTCGGCACCTTCGTCGCTGTTGTCTTCATCGTCAAATTCTGGTTGTTGGTGTGTTGATTTTGGTCGTTTAAAGGAGTGTATGTTTGTGTTTATTTTTCTTTGTGCACATTTGGTTTTCAAGATGATTGTATTGGTGATGTGGGTATTTAAGATTATCAATATACTCTAATAATAACTAGACTATCCGTGCGTATAGCAACGAGATTTTATAGCGGCAAACTTTTATAGTTGCGTGGTTATTTATTTTCATCAACTATGAACTAACATAATAATAAAAAAGAAGTTGTAATATGGTGTCTTAGAGTTTGTGGAAGTGTTTTTTGTTGGGATTAAAATTTAAATAAATAAATAAATAAATCTCCTTTTTTTGTCATGCACTTTTTGAAATTTTGGGTGGGAATTGTTTAGGAAACATTATTTGAATTTTTATATGAAAATTTAAGTTTGAAAATGTATTTTAGTGATTTTTCATTACTCACTTTTAAGGTTTTTAAGTTTCAAGAAAATACATGCATATTTTATATATATACTATCTATCGGGGCAAATATACACATAGCCCGGTCGCTTGAAGTGTTGGGCTTTTATGGCCCCAAAAAAGTCGCTTTCCCAAAATAGCCCTAGCAAAAGGCGCTTAAATGTGGGAGTGACATGTGGCTATGTACTTTTTAAGCGACTTTTCTTAAGCGACTTTTTGTTAATTAAGCGACTTTCTATTTTGTCTTTTTCCCGCCAAAAAGTCAAACTTCGAAAAATGTTATTTTATTCGTTTTGCTCCTTCCACACCTTGAGCGACTTTTTCTTTATTTAAGCGACTGACGCTCGTACTTTGAGCAACTTTTTCACCTGCCAACTTTTTTTACTTTTGCCAGTTAACTTTGTACTTTCCAACTTTTATACTTTTAATATTTTTTATACTTTTTATACTTTTATACTTTTAATTCAAAAAATAATACAAACAATAATACAAAGAAGTGTATCAAACACACTTCGTTTAAAATCTTGAGCGACTTGAAAAATCATTTAAGCGACTTTTATTTTCTTTAATCGACTTTATTTTTTCAAACACCCTCCCATTAACCCCCCCCTCCCACACACACACACACATTCAAATTCCCCAAAAAACACCTACTGTAGATCAAACCCAAAAATAAAATCAAAATCAAAGTATAAACCGTAACCCCAAATTCTGTATTCCAATTTCAATAGAGGTATCAATTTCAACAACCCCTAACCCTAGACGCAGCCATTATTAATTATTGAAGACCCACATGGGAAATGAATACTTTGATGCAAAGATCACTGTTCGTTCGCAGGTACATTATCTAAAAATAATTAAAGGTAAGTTGGAAAAGAATCAATCTAGAATTAGGCTGTTTCGAGAAAGTGTTTTCGGTCCATGGTTAGATATACCCTCTTGTCATGCAAATGATAACCATTTGCTAAACTTCGTTTTACAGAACCAGGTATATATTCCAAAATTGCTTGATCATTGCCCCCTATTTCCTACAGAATTGGGGATAATGTTTTGCAATTTGGTCGTTGGGAGTTTCTATTGATTACTGGTTTAGTTTTTGGTCCTTTTTCTGTCCTTGCAGAAGTTGATAATACCCCGTTAGGTTTGCGACTCTTTCCTGATAAAAACTTGATAAAAGGTTCACGGTGAAAGGTAGTGAGCTTTCAGCACTTTTGGAAAATGATAAACAATTTGATGCATTATCTAACGAGGATGCGGTTAGAGTTTGCCTGTTGATAGTGGCCGACGTCATATTCAATGGACGTGGATCTTGGTACGTTGTTCCTAATCATTTTTTCCAACTGGTTGAGAATTTTTCTGCTTGGAATGCCTATCCATGGGGGGAGTTCTTGTGGAGAAGTTTATACGTCCATTTAGCCAATGTAGTTCCTAAGCGTCGTGAAGCTTACTACAAGAAGAATCAGAAGTCAAGCCCATCTAACCCTCCCACATATACTCTGTCTGGTTTTATTTGGGCTTTTAAGGTATGATTTTGGCAAAAAACTTTTTGTAATTATTGTCGTGTTTTCGTGTACTAAGAGTAACATTAGTTGTATTGTTTTCGTGTTAGATTTGGATTCTTGAGAGTTGTCCCAACAGCAGCTCATGGTGGAACAAAGACTCGAGTAAGATCCCACGTGATCTTTCATGGTCAAAGGGTAAAAGGTTCCGAAAAAGTTATCATGATCTACTTTGTGGTTCGGTAAGCATTTCCATTGTTTTTTGTTATTAGTGAAATAACTTACGAATTCTCTATATTTGTTTTTGACATTACTATAATTTTTTATCTAGGGTTCGAATCCAATTTTGAAACTTGTTCCAACTAGTGAAGAAAGGTTGCAACCATGGTTTGTATGTAGTAATGAGTATTTTGTTGAGCTCAATCGTATTCAAAGCCAAGCAGACGTTGCAGATGATGCCGTTGAGGTATATTGTCAATTTTCAAAAAAAAAAATTTTGATCCTAAACCCTTTAAACATTGAGACATAAATTATTGTTCTACATTTTTAGAAACCAT
The DNA here is from genome assembly GCA_021014915.2 of Artemisia tridentata subsp. tridentata. NCBI lineage: Eukaryota > Viridiplantae > Streptophyta > Magnoliopsida > Asterales > Asteraceae > Artemisia > Artemisia tridentata. The sequence goes on from CP139505.1 coordinate 76,555,846, forward strand.
AATAAATACGGGTAGAAATATGGCATTTCAAGAAATCTGTACTTGATACCTAAATATACAACTATACTTAAAAATGGTCAACCTGTACAGACAACCGTATATGCCATTTGAGCATTAAAGTCCTAATAAATGCAGGTAGTGGACAAAAGGTTTAACTATATACTGTATAACTAGAAGGTTTTGTACCAGTTGAGGTATATGACCGTACTTCAAACTTATTGTGATAGCAATTTTCATTTTCTTGTAGGCAAATGCTGGTGTAGATGATGGAGAGATACATGTACATGCACAAGAGCGAGAGGTTCAATAAGATGGACCAGAAGAAAACTCCAAAGGACGTAAACTTGTTGCTGAGGTTGCGACCTTGAAGGCACTAGTTAACGTGCTTGATGTTAACGTGATTAATGATGTTAAAAAAAGACTTGCGATTGTTGAGAATGCTCTGAACATACAACATCAAGGGGTTAGCTGTCTAAATTTATTTTTTTATCAACAAAATTACTTTGAGGATACCATATTTATTTTATTTTTTCACAAAAAATATGAAGAAAATATATATATTTATTGAAACAGGCTTCAACATCTATTCATGAAATGTCTGTTGATCCCAGATGAGCTTAACGATCTTGTTAATTACTTTAGATATAAACCTAAAGCAATATGTATAGAAACTGTTCTTGAATGATCTATTAATTACTATGCGGAAACTAGTAATTAATCTTAAGAAGAATTAATAATCAAACACAAAAGAATTCTCAAACAACACTTCAATATATTTAATACGGCTGCTCAAAATCAACAGGGTTACAAGATAACCTTGAAGTGATCGAATTACAAAAGATACGAATGCTAAACAATCGTATCCTAACCCTAACCCTAGATCCTCCTTTTATACACTTAAGGAGTCCTAGTCGGTTACAAAAACTTTCTATACAAGAATAATATCTATCCGTATCTTTACCATAAACAAACTATACATATCTAATAAGCAGTAGAATCAAAACTCTAGCAGCAGAATCATCTTAGGCTAGCAGCAGTTTGATACTTAGCTTATTTCACTACTCGTTAGATATCATCAGCAGCAGAATAAACATACTAGCAGTAGAATGATTATGCCTAGCAGCAGAATCATACTTAGTATATTTCTATTAACACCATGAGCACCAGAATAACATTCGCATCTTTAAAGTAGCAGCAGTATCTTTTAAACCCAACAATCCTCCCCTAAACTTGATATTTTCTTCCAAAATATACAAGTTTCTTCTAAGCACAGATATACACAAAGAGGATGCTTCCATGTTGTAACATCTGGGTGATAACACTTACTGCTTTGAAGTCTTTGATTTCAGAATCTTTCTATACTTTTCTACTAACTCATAAGCTTGATGATCTGACAGAAATGTTCTTTGTAACCTCAACTTTCCATGTTGTAACATCTGGGTGATAACAGCAGTATTGTTGTTCAAGGGATAGTCTTTTTCCACCAGCATGTATACACCTACACCTCTACCAATCAACTCATGTACTCCACATGATTGATATAGATACCATTTGTGAACCTTGGTTGAGCTTAACAAATCTATCCATTCAATATCTCTTGCATCAGGCTCAAACATGTTCTTCAAGTAGTAATAGTGTAGCCTTTCATAGATCACATCTGGTCTTCTATCCCCATAATTTTCCTTATACATCCTCCAGAGCTGTACTATATCATCCCTATCCATGTAATGCAGCATTTGTGAGAATCTAACAAAATTCTGACATACACCATTTGATCTCTTGATCTCCCACCATGCTTCACTTCCATCTTGAATATCATGTGTATAAGAAATGATTGGATGTTTAGTTTCCAAGGGAACTGCATTTGTTATCTCTGGTTCTTCTTGAGGTTTATGAACTGTAAAATCCATAATCCGTTTCATATCATCTGCAGTTACTTCTTCAGTTCCATACTCATTAGCATTTGATTCCTTCTCACCTTTAGAATTACTTTCTGAATCACTCATTACAACAGATTTAGCTCTTTCCTTTTTCCTTCCAATAGACATTAACCTTCTTTTTCCTGTTCTTTTGAGACCAGTAAGTGATTCAGGTTTTGTTTCTTCAACATTCTGCCCCTCAATAATTTCTTTTTCCTTCTCAGCTTCAGCTACAACCTCTTTCTCTTTTGTTGTCTTTTCTGGCACAACTTCAATTACTTCTTTAGGCCTTGTAACTTGAGGTTCTAGATTAAGATAAGCCCTTGGTTCCTCTCTTCTTGTAAGCTTCTTAATCAGCATCTGTTAAAGGTTCAATTGGTCTGTTGAGTCTTGCATGAGTCTCATAGTAAGACTTTGCAACAGCAGCTCTACTCATCCCTCTAAATGCACTAGGCCTCTAATAAGCTTGGTTTCTCAGATACGTCTTCATATAGTTGTATTCATCAGTTTTTGAAGGTTTCTACTTCTTCTACTCTCCCTTTTTCTGATTTTGCTTCTTTCTAAATGCTCCAAGCATATCAGCTATAGCATCTTGTTGTTCCTCAGGAGTGTACTTCTCTCTTTCCTCCTTCTGAGTTTTCATTGCCACTTCCTAATCCTCCTGTAATTGCTTTTGTCTTTCCATTTCATCATCTACTACCCATTGTGCTGCAATTTCTCTTGCAACATCTGCATCAAACTTACTTTGTTGTTCCTTTGCATCAGCATCCATAAATTTGAACTTCTTCTCGGGTTCTTCCACTAGGATACCTTTTCCTTTGTCAGTTGATGAAATGGTTAGTTGTAAAGGTTTGGGTGATTGTGCAAGTTCTCTTATTACAACTCCTTTGACTTTTGGTTTTGAAGGTGTTGGTTGTTTCATTGTAGCAGCAGGTTTAGGTTTTTGTGGTGATTGGTTTTGTTGTTGTATTGTTTTAAGGTTCAGCATGACTTGGGCTACAAGAATGGTATCATCATCTGATTCAGCAGCAGAACCCTTTTCTGAACCAGCAGCAGTATTCTTCAGTCCAGCAGTAGAATGTCCTGCACCAGCAGCAGAATCATCCTATGTCTTCTTCTCACCAACATCAACAGCAACATCACTTCTAACATCTTTTCCAACTGTTTCAAGTACCACCTCATTTACCACCTCATTATTGACCACAAAATTATCCTTACCAGAACCAACATTCATATCCACATTACCTTCATTCTCAGCAATACCACCAACATGTTCATCTTTTTCCATGTCAACCTCCCCTTGACCTTTGTTTTCCTCCTCTTCATTCCTCCCCTGTTTGGGAGCATCCTCTCCTAAACCAGGTTTGGATTTCTGTGAGTGTGAAATTCTTGATCTTTTCATCCTCTCAAGTTGTTTAACTCTTTGCCTCAACCGTCTGATCTGAGCTCCTTGAGAAGATTTCACCATGTGTAGTTGCCTTATGAGACCAAGAACTTGTTTTGACAATTTTGTACAAGTGACCGTCAATTCATTTAAAAGTTTAAGAATGTCTTCACCACTTCGGTCTGTGTTACCTGACCTGAGAGGTGGATCACCAAACTTGACATTTTGTACATTTTCCATCAAAGTCTCAGGTTCAGGTTCAAGTCTAGCCTCAACACTTCGACCTGTGTTACCTGGTCCGAGAGGTGTATCTTAGGCAATGTCATGTTGTACAAATTGATCCATCAATTCCTCATTAGTTTCAAGTCTGTCCTCATCACTTCGGGATGTGTTAACTTCCCTGAGAGGTGAATCTTTGAACTGAAACTCAGTCTCAATCCTAGATTGAGCAGCTGAGACCCCCTTTTTAGCCAGTTGGCTGGGGTTACCATCTTGTGCATCAGGTTCATGAGAACCCTCAGTAGTAGATGTTGCCAAGGTTGAGGTCTTAGCTATGTTTAAGTTGGAAACAGTAGTGTCAGCCCCTTCCTTCATGCCATCTCCATCACCTATGGCAGCCTCATCTGCTTCCATACTAGCACTAGTCTGAGGTAACTCAGTGCTTTTTTCTTGTGAATGCCTAGGTGTTTGGGTCTTTTGGGGTACATTTTGAGATGATTCACTTGTATTTTCAGGAGTGGGTGTGTGATGGGAAGCTGTGGGGTTTTCAGCTTCTTCACCCTGAGCAACAGCAGCAGCAATGTTTAAAATATGTTGGGACAAAGGTGTGATAGTTCCAGAAAATCCAGTCCCATTCTTTCTCAAGTGTTTAAACATTTTGGTTACAAGCACAGAACTTTTATAAGGCTTTTCATGTTCAAAAGGTTCTTGTAATTGACTATCAATGATTAATTGCAAAAACCTTGGATAAATATAAAAATTTCCAGAAATGTTCTTTTTCAACCCTTCAAAAATCATAGCCGAAAAGTTAAATGGTTGTCCTGTAGCCAGACAAATCAAGGCTGATGCTTGAGTTGTACTGAACTCATTCCACCCAGTTGTTTTAAGGATAAGACAATGTAGAATGGTATGAATAAGAAATTTCCATTGTGGGCAGAGGAGACGTTTGAAAATTTTTAATTTTGTGTTTGGTCTCTCATACCCAATTTTGTCAAGTTCCTCAAAAATAGTAGAAGTAGGAAGGCAAGTTGTTGCTTCATCATCTGCAAGATGAAGAATTCGTCTTACAGATGTTTCAGTAACAACTATTCTTTCTTCATCTACGGTGGCAATTAACATTTGTTCCCCATTTTGAGTTTCAGCCGTAGCAGTCGACCAAAACTGTCTCATGTGGGATCTATATATAATTGGATTAACTGTTAATACATACCTAATTGAAGTAGCATTAAGAAAGTCAATGACTTCAGTAAATCCATCTGCCTCTGGGACCTTCTGAAGAAAAGCTATTTGATTGTGTTCGGCGGAGTAAGTGCGTCTTGACATTGTGAATTACGGTTTTGATTTTGGGGGTTTTTGATCGAATGATGAAAAGAAGTGTTAGGGTTTGAATTAGGTTTAATTTTGGGCGCACAAAGTTATTGGTGAGATCGAATTGGGTTTTTATGCCGTTTAGATCCACTTAGGGCTTTAATCGCGCCAATTTGCAAAATAGTCCCTTCACTTTCAAACCAAGCAGCAGAATCCAATAGCTTCAACTTTGAGCAGCATAACCTTTAGCAGCAGTATGGATTCGTTCAAACACTTATACAATTACCCAAAATAAATATCCAACTTGTGGTCAACTCCACCCAAAAATTACCATAATTAAATTAATTCCAACAAGGAATTAATTCCTAATACCAACCCTGCATTTAATGACTTTAATGCTCCATTGGCTCTATAAAAGACCTCAAATATTCAACACAAATCCATCACATACCAACAAAAAAAAATCTTCAACACAATGAATCCTTCCCCATCAAGCGTTGTGGAGATTTCATCCGATTCGTCTTCAAACTCAGTTTTTGGAGGATGGAAAGATTATTTTCCACCAGACTACACATCAAGCTCAAGGAACAAAACATCAAAGAACAAGGTTGAAACAACCTCCTCTGATGAAATTTCAACAAATGAACTACCAACTCCCCCATCCTATGTGAATGATTCATCCTATTCTTCTGACTCATCTGATGATGATGATCTCCAAGTGCTATCAGTCTTACTAACAAGTGAGTTTGAAAAGGCTGCATCATTAATGAGTTTGATTCCTGTGCCTGTAAAGAAGGAAAATTCAAAGCCAAGAACACAAGTGCTAGGACTCCCTTGCCTGAAGGTGTCTGATGCCATTGGAGGCAGAGGAGTCCACAAAACCATGCCTGATGTCCAAGGGAAAGGAAAAAGGAAGCTGAAGTAGTTGTTAGGTTTGTGTTTGGTTTTGTTTTGTGTTGATTATGTTGCCATTAAGTCCAGGATGAAGAAACTTCTTCTTATGTAATGAATGCACCACTTAATGAATAAACTTTTATGATCTTTGTGTTTATAAACATTCACTCTTATCACTGATTCTGAATTGAGATCCTCCCCTGAATTTCATAATCAACCCCCTTATCAATCAACCATTCTCTTATGACTTATCCTGCAAAAGATTAGTCCAAAAACCACAAAAACACAAACAAGAGTATCTCACAATAATCACAAGACAATCAACAGAATAACCAACTTAGCTGTAGACAACATACAGATATAGCAAAGACTAGAAACAGCTTATTTGATTAATAACAGCACTAATCCTCAAAAACTTTTTACAAATCATATAGAGATAAGATTTTAAAGATTGATCATACCTATACTAGCAACTAAAAATTGAAACCTACTTACATCAAAACTTTTTGTAAGTAGATCAGCAATATTATTGTCAGTATGTATTTTAACCACTTGAATTTAACTTTTTCTCATAACAATCTCTAATAAAATGATGTCTTATCTCTATATGCTTTGTTTTAGAGTGAAAAACAGGATTCTTTATTATACACATTGTGCTGTTATTATCAATATAAATTTTGGTGTTCATGAAATTGTACCCATAATCCAAGAGGTGATTCTGAATCCAGAGTACTTGTCCACAGCAATTAGAAGTAGCCACATACTCAGCTTCAGTTGTTGAATTAGCCACCACAGTCTGTTTCTTGCATTGCCATGAGATTAACCTATGTCCAAGGTATTGACATCCTCCAGTGGTTGACTTTCTATCCAAACTTGCTCCAGCATAATCACTGTCTGAGTATGCTACCAAATCAAATGATGAACTATTAGGATACCAAAGGCCCAATTTTGGTTGACCCTTTAGATACCTAAAAATTCTTTTGATAGCATTCAAGTGTGAGACATTTGGGGACACTTGAAATCTGGCAAAAGCATACACAGAAAACATGATGTCTGGCCTTGAACCAGTCAGATACATCAATGAGCCAATCATTGATCTATAAAGATGTACATCAACTTCTTCCCCATCTTCATCCTTGAGCAAAGGTTTGTTGTTGTCCATTGGTGTCTTAGCAGCCTTTACATCATTAAAACCAAATTTCTTTAACATATCAGCCACATACTTGTCTTGACTGATGAAGATCCCATCTGCTGTCTGCTTAGCCTGAAGCCCCAGAAAGAATGTGAGTTCTCCCATAGAACTCATTTGAAATCTGTTATGCATGAGCTTCTCAAATTCTTCACAGAACACCTTGTTTGTAGACCCAAAAATGATATCATCTACATAAACCTGAACTAGTAGGATATCCTTTTTGTCTTTCTTGATGAACAAAGTTTTATCAATGGTTCCCCTTGTGAACCCATTAGATAACAAAAACTTGGACAAGGTGTCATACCAAGCTCTAGGAGCTTGATGTAAACCATACAGTGCTTTCTCCACTTTATATACTATGTCTGGAAAGTCAAGATCTTCAAAACCAGGAGGTTGCATCACATAAACCTCTTCATCAATCTTTCCATATAGGAAAGCACTTTTCACATCCATTTGGTACACAGGAAAGTTCTTGAATGAGGTATAAGCTAAGAACAGTCTAATAGCCTTTATCCATGCTACAGGAGCAAAGACCTCATCATAATCTATTCCTTCTTCCTGAGTATACCCTTGTACCACTAGTCTTGCTTTGTTTCTCACCACAATTCCTCTTTCATATCTTTTGCACCTGAACACCCATTTTGTACCAATTTCCCTCTTCCCATTAGGCAAATCAACTAGTGTCCAGACTTCTTGAAGCTTAAACTGCAATAGCTCCTCTTGCATGGCTTCAACCCAACTTGAATCTTGCATAGCTTTGTGAATATTTTTAGGTTCCTCTTGTGATAAGAAACAGGCAAACTTGCAATTTTGTAGATCCTTGTGGCTATTTCTCTGATGCAATGATTGAGCAAATAAACCTTGATGGAGTAGATCACCCAACCCTTTTGTTTTACTTCTGGTTTGTACAGCAGATTGTACATCACCAATTATCTGCTCCTTGGGATGGTTCTTATGTATCCTTGTAGTTGGAGTAGGACTGACTTGAATAACAGACTCCATATTTGTCAAATCAGCTTCTGCTCCAAAAACATCCACAACATCATCATCTGTGTCATAGTAGATTTCCACCAATTCAGGCATATGAGGAAAGTCAACATCATCATTAACACTTTCATTAAAGTCAGCAACAGAATCCTTGGGCATGGCAGCAGAACCACTAGGCTTAGCAGCAGAATGAGAGGTACTACTGCTAGGCTTAGCAGCAGAATGATTTGGCTTAGCAGCAGAATGGGAGATACTGCTGCTAGCTTTATTTCTTGAACTTTCATGCTTTGCTGACTTTTCAACATTCTTGCCATTATTAGAAGGTTCATCATCACCTTCTGCATCATCCTTTGGTACTTCCTTATGAACAGCATCATCATCAGAACTCTTTCCCTCTTTATCTGTTGGTGTGAAGAACTGATTAAACTTGCACTTCTCAACCAAAACAAACTCCTCTGCAGATTCATCCTTCTTTGCTTGTGTACCTGCATTGGGGTTAGTTTGTGTTCCTGCGGACATGTTAGTAGAATCTGCCAACACTGGCTCATAATTCATGGTCTTAGTCAAAGAATCAATGTCAAAGAGCCACTTAGGTTCTGTTACAGCAACATTTGGGGTGTTTTCACTAAATCTAACATGCAGATTTTCTTCCACATGTCTAGTTCTACTGTTGAAAACCCTAAATGCCTTGCTATTTGTAGAATATCCTACAAAGAAACCTTTGTCTGCTTTCTCATCAAACTTTCCTAGCTGGTCATTGGTATTTAAGATAGTGACAGGACACCCAAATGGTTTCAAGAAATCTATCATAGGTTTCCTACCATGAAGTAATTCATATGGGGTCTTGTTATGAGGCTTAACTACCTTACTTCAATTTTGCACAAAACAAGCAGTGTTGACTGCTTCAGCCCAAAAAGTAGTGGGTAATTTTGACTCAAACAACATAGTCCTAGCAGCCTCAATTAATGGCCTATTCCTCCTTTCAGCAACACCATTTTGTTGAGGAGTTCTAGCCACACTAAACTGCCTTAAAATACCTTTTTCCTCACAGAACTGATTCATTACATGATTCTTAAATTTAGTTCCATTGTCACATCTGATTACTTTGACCTTATGATTCACTAGGTTTTCTACTCTAGTAATGAAAGCCTTAAGAATGCCAGCAGTCTCATCCTTAGTTGCTAAGAAGAATACCCAAGTAAACCTACTAAAATCATCAGTGACAACTAAGCAATACATCTTGTTATTCAAGCTCTTCACAAAAGCTGGTCTAAACAGATCCATATGCAACATATACAAGGGTTCAGAAATAGAGTTCACCACTTTGGACTTACACGAAGCTCTGTGTTGCTTTCCCATCTGACAAGCAACACAGGTTTCAGAATTTTCAAAATTTTTTTAGGGTAAACCTCTTACAAGGTTGCCTTTAACCAATTTATTTATTGTTTTGAAATTTAAGTGACCCAATCTTCTATGCCAAAGCTTGGATTCATCAATGGTGGCCTTTGCAAAAAGACAAGTTAAATCTCTTTTAGGAATGATGTTCTTAATGTCCACACTGTATATATATTGTTTGTTCTAGGAACTTTAAGTAGTACTTCTGAATCATGAGGAAACTTAAAGTCAAGAGACATAACAAGACAATCAGTGTCTGTAAAAAGAACAAAATTCTTTTTGTCACACATTTGTGAGACACTAAAAAGATTGAACTTAAGTCCCTCTACAAAATACACCTTTTCAAAATCCAACTTTCCTGTTCTAATAGTACCTTTACCAACAATCTTGCCACCTTTTGGATCATTGCCAAAAGCAACATAACCACCATCAAAAGCCTTAAAATCTTCCAAGTTGCTTTTGTCTCGAGTCATATGTTCAGAGCATCCACTATCAAAAATGCATTTATCCTTTAGCTCCAATTGTAGATTGCCCTACACAAAAGGTAAGAGAATTAGTTTCTCTTTGGGACCCAAGCCATTACTGACTTGGATCTGCCTTGTGCATCAAAGTAATCATATTTCTTGAAGTCCATTGATGCACTGCTGTGTTTGGTTTTGGGTTTCCAGACCCAGCAAGCTGAGGCCTTAACAACATAGAAATGAGTGCCCATAACTGTTGGGTCAGGAAAAACCCAAGAATACTTAAAACATGATTTGGCACAAATTAACTAAGTGTTAACTTAAACCGAGAACAATTCAAGTCACTGAGAGAACAGCCTCTCAGTGAGTCATCTTCAGGATGCTTAAGACGAATTCAAGAAGAAGGATTCACTACTCAAGAAGGCGGTACTCCTTTATGTAGCACTTAAGCCAAAGAAGAAGATGATGGTTCAGTGAGTGTTTGACAAGAACTCACTGAACCCCAGTCTCCTCAATAACAATGAAGTAATTAAGAGTGATAAATGAGAAGCGTGTCCTGAAGAACTAAGTGCTTGAGAAGAAAGGCAGAAATATCTAGGAAGGATTTAAGATAAGATCAAATCTTATCTTGTCAGGAAGAAATCCTTCCTAAAACGGCTTAAAGTCTTGGAGTGTCAGACCAACCACTCCTAAAGACTTAATAGGCCATCTCTATTGGTTCTTGGAAATGACAATTATTGTTGTAATTGTCAGACACGCTTGCTCAACAACTTGTAAAATTTTAATTACTTTTACTCAGTTTACTTGTGTATAAATAGATTGAGAAGGAGAGAACACTACAACAAAAGTGGCTTTTTAGGACCCTTTGTGTGGGACGCTATGATAATGGAGTCCTAAAAAACTGTTTAATAGGACATATGAGCATTTAGGGTCCTTTTTAAATATTTGCTACTTAGACAATGTCCTAAAAAGTTATATAATAGGATGGTCGATGATTTGGGGTCCTATTATCATATACCTTAATAGGACGCTTAAAATATGGATCCTAATAAATTACTTTATAAGACATTTAGTTGTTGGTGTCCCATTATGTGATAGTGTAATACGACAGTTGATCACTAGATGTCCTATTATCATATACCTTAATAGGACGCTTAAAATATGGATCCTAATAAATTACTTTATAAGACATTTAGTTGTTGGTGTCCCATTATGTGATAGTGTAATACGACACTTGATCACTAGATGTCCTATTATGACATAACCTTAATAGGACGCTTAAAATATGGATCCTAATAAATTACTTTATAAGACATTTAGTTGTTGGTGTCCCATTATGTGATAGTGTAATACGACACTTGATCACTAGATGTCCTATTATGACATAACCTAATAAGACATAATAGGACACTTGAGTTTTGAGTCATAAGACATCAGTTAGTTAAAACGCTTATTCACAAAAAGTTTTATTATAGCAAAATTTAATAGGACCTTTGACACGTGGGTATTATAACGTTAACCTTTATAGGACGCTTATGTACAATGGTTTTATTATTGTACACCATAATAGGACATTTCATTTTTGAGTCATATAACATCATTTTTTTAAAACGATTATTTGCAAAAGTTTTATTATAACAAAACTTAACATGTAAAATCGGACGAAAATGTGTAAAAACGGACGAAAACGTTTAAAAACGAACGAAAACGTGTAAATACAAACGAAAACTTGTAAATACGGACAAAAACATGTAAATACGTATGAAAACGTGTAAAAATGGACGAAAAAACGTGTAAAAACGGACGAAAACATGTGAATACTAACAAAAACGTGTAAAAACAGACGAAAACGTGTAAAAACAGATGAAAACGTGTAAAAACGGATGAAAACATGTAAAACCGGACGAAAATATGTAAAAACGGACGAAAACGTGTAAAAACGGACGAAAACGTGTAAATACAAACAAAAACGTGTAAATACGGACAAAAACGTGTAAATACGGACGAAAGCGTGTAAAAACGGACGAAAACGTGTAAATACTGACCAAAAAACGTGTAAAAACGGATGAAAACGTGTAGAAACGGACGAAAACGTGTAGAAACGGATGAAAAACGTGTAAAATGGACGAAAACGTGTAAAAACAGAAGAAAACGTGTAAAAACGGACAAAAATGTGTAAAAAACGGACGAAAACGTGTAAATACGGACAAAAAACATGTAAAAAAACGGACGAAAACGTGTAAATACTGACCAAAAAAACGTGTAAAAACGGATGAAAACGTGTAGAAACGGACGAAAACGTGTAAAAACGGATGAAAACGTGTAGAAACGGACGAAAACGTGTAAAAACGGATGAAAACGTGTAAAATGGACGAAAATGTGTAAAAACAGAAGAAAACGTGTAAATACGGACGAAAACGTGTAAATACTGACCAAAAAACGTGTAAAAACGGATGAAAACGTGTAGAAACGGACGAAAACGTGTAAAAACGGATGAAAACGTGTAGAAACGGACGAAAACGTGTAAAAACGGATGAAAACGTGTAAAATGGACGAAAATGTGTAAAAACAGAAGAAAACGTGTAAATACGGACGAAAACGTGTAAATACTGACCAAAAAACGTGTAAAAACGGATGAAAACGTGTAGAAACGGACGAAAACGTGTAAAAACGGATGAGCCGAGATTATATGGTTTTACACGAGATGTTAAACAAATGAGCCGAGATGATATGGTTGTACACGAGATGTTAAACGAATGAGCCGAGATGATACAAATGTACATGAGATGTTAAACGAATGAGCCGAGATGATATGGTTGTACACGAGATGTTAAACGAATGAGCCGAGATGATATGGTTGTACACGAGATGTTTAACGAATGAGCCGAGATTATATGGTTTTACACGAGATGTTAAACGAATGAGCCGAGATGATATGGTTGTACATGAGATGTTAAACGAATGAGCCGAGATTATATGGTTTTACACGAGATGTTAAACGAATGAACCGACACTACAAGAAAATAAGCCTAATGCAACACTTAAAGAGCAACACTTTGAAAATATGTTGCATTCTAAATAAATATGGTTATAAAGCAACATTTAGAAGAGAAGTGTTGCATTCTAATAACTAAAGCAACACTTTTTCTAAGTGTTGCAAATGTTATTAGCCAAAGGCAACATGTTTAATAAGTAAGGCAACACTTTCCTCAAAGTTTTGCAATAATTCTTATATAAAGACAATATGTTTAATTCATGCTGCATTTGTTAAAGGTTAAAATACACCAATAGTTTGAATTGCTTACGACATGTTCTTTTATTTGGGAAAAACGAACTAATACATCATATATGACCAATGTTTTGAAAACCGGGTGTTTAATCGACTCGGTCGAGTCAACGGTTTACCGGTTCAACTGGTTCGGCCGCCCGACCAACCCGATTTTTTATTTAAAAAATCTATTTTTTTCAACTTGTTCGACCACCGGGTCAACGCGGTTCGACCACCGGATCAACCCGGTTTTCTATTAAAAAATGGAAAAAACCAAACCCGGTCGGGTTTCGAGAACCGGGTTGAACCGGGCAACTTAAAACTCGGCGGGTCTAACTGGTTATTTATAAAACCGTACCAAAACACTTTTCTTTTTATTAGTTGCTACGGTTATTTATAAAACCCTACTAAAACGCTTTTCTTTGGTACAATTTATTTTGAAACCGTACCAAAATTAATTTATTTGGTATGGTTTTAAAAAAACTATACTAGTTAATTTTCACTTTCAATTTCCCGCTTACTAGTAAATCTCGTTTTCCCGCTTACAATTTTCATTTTCATTTTCTAACTTTCATTTTCCCCCTTAGCCAAACATCAAGATAGATCTGAGATACATCAAGATAGATCTGAGACATAGATCTCACTTTCCATCCAACTCTCATTACTCCTCTCTCACAACCTCTCGACGCCATCACCACCCTCACCACTGCTCCCTCGCCTATCGCTAACCAAAAGGACCCTACCACCATCCGAAGCAACCACCGCCACCACTGTAAGTATCATCTCCGACACTAGTGGAAATACCACTCATCTTCCTTGGTGGGTTTTATATAGTTGTAAGCAATTTAAAATTGAATAATTTCATATACTGAAACTTCGAATGCTGTTTTTGAGTGATTGTTCCATCATTTGGGATATTTAGTTGTACTTGATGTATAATGTTATATGTTTAATTACGCTATATATGTGTATATAGTGTATGCCATCATTTGGAATATTTAGTTGTATATAGTGTATGACATATAGTGTATGCCTCTAATTAAAACACTTTGAATGGTTTCGGTTTATTCACAATACTTATATTGATATAGTTTATGTATAACTGATATGAATGTTGAATATTGTGTTGTGTATAGATGATTTTTGTGTCTGACATTATATTAGTATATGTTAAGGGGGTGTTTGTTCCGGCTTATGGCTCATTTGGTTTTGGGCTTATGTTTCACCTAAGTGGTACTAATAGAAACAGTTTATAAGCTAGCTACATAAGCCGAAACAAACACCCCCTAAGTGGTAGTAATAGAAACGTGAAAGTGTGTGTGTTGCAATTTGGGGCAATTAGTTTATATACACGGCCTAGCTAGGGCATCCCCGTACCCTTTCTGAGGCTAAAGTTGGGGCAATTGTTAACTATTTGACTAAAGTCATTTTTATATTATAGAACTTGACCGGCATAAAAGGTTTATCTGAGGCTAAAGTTGATAAAATCTGTGAAGCTGCTGAGAAGCTAGTGGTTAGTCCTCTGCTCTTTAGTACAGACTTGGTTTATACGATCTTATAATGTGGCATGTAAGTGTTTTTGCTTGTTTACTGTTTCAGAATTATGGCTACATTACTGGAAGCGATGCTCTGCTCAAAATAAGATCCTCATTTGCTCAACTTCTATTGGCAAAATGCTTAAATTGAGTTGTGTTTACATGCTAACTGAATACCTGAATTTCACTTATAATTTACTTGACATTCTGTCATCCTTTGTTAAACAGAGAAAGGCTGTTGTCAAAATCACTACTGGAAGTCAAGCTCTTGATGAGCTGTTGGGAGGTGAAAATTTTAACTTTTGATATTATCTGCATTAACTATGTTGATTTGTGCATGACAATATAAAGTTGTAGAGAATTAACTAATTTCCATATACTTGTCAAGGTGGTATTGAAACTTTGCAAATCACGGAAGCTTTTGGCGAGTTTAGGTAAGATCAATCATATTATATACTGGAATCTGTATGGTCTGTGACTCTGTGTCTTAAAATGCCCTCATCAATGTAATTGCCTAATTTTCAGGTCTGGAAAGACACAGCTGGCTCATACTCTTTGTGTTTCAACCCAGGTACTCTCTTCTATGAGACTTCTTGTTGTCACATGAGTTAGTTTGACGTTAATGTTCCAACTGATGGGTGGGATTTGCATGTTGCTCCTTGTGGCTTTCCTTTCTACTATCAAATGTTGTTGGTTTTTTTATATCTCATTTTCATGCTGTTTGTTCTGCCCACTTAGTCCTTTTTGTCATGGTTATTTCTCATTAGATAAAAGGAGCATATACCGTTCATAAAGCAACTAATTAGTGTTCATTGCTCAGTTTACCATGCTTACAACTTAGTCCTTTGCATCTTAACAGTAATGTAGCGATAAAATCTAACAAAGACCGTGTGCAATTTGAAAATCGGTCATCATTTTTGAGGTGCAAAATTCTTTAGTTTATGATTGCATACTACATAAATATCTGTATCAATCAAACAACGTATCTGAGGGTATTATTCAATAGCATAACACATATTGTAGTTGAGTTACAATCTTTCAAAACAGAAGTACTTAGGAACTTCAAATGGAATGCAGTCACAAAACTTGTTTGACATATGCTATTTCGCGCTCATCAGCAACAATGATCATTAGTGATCTGTTTGTTCTTGTTTCAGATAACTGCATTCCTTACCCCAAGGCTGAATCTTGGAGTAAATCAGTGGTCCCCCTATGCCCGTTTGAGGTATGTTCCAAAAATTGTGACATTATCGTTAAACTATACGTGTTTTAATTTTCAGTATTATCTCGTCGTTGTTAATCTATTTTGTTGTTTCGGGCTGGTAGGAAGGGTACACTATGATTGAAAACGGGTCTAGTTACATTGATCGTATAATACTTAACTGCAATCTTTATGTTCTAATAGGTCTACACTTCGGGCTTAATAGAAGATCAGTTGAAGGAAGCTCTCGAAGTAGATTTTGCTAATAAGTACCTTGGTGGCGGTGCTGTAAATAAAGGCTGTGTTCAGGTTTGCTTATTTTTTGTCCCTGATATGGTTTTCCGAAGGTGTGAGTGCAGTTGCTTACTGATTTAACTTTCACTTATACCGCATGCATTACACGCTACAGGCTGTGTTGACTTGAAATGCTTCCTGCAAGTTGTAACCCGTTCACTTGTTGCCTTTGAAATTACCAAAATGTTGTTAAAGTAAATTGCGTTGTTGGATTTTGATGAACTCAAATAAGTACATTTTATTACTATCATTTATCCTATTAATTTGACTTGTTTTACTATATTATGTATGAGGATTGATACTTAATCGTTTACTTTTGTAATTCTCAGGTAAAAACAAGCATTTGGTGAAACTTAGCGATTTTGGACTAATTATGGAGCAAAACGTGCATAAAGTTGAAGGTCTACTGACATGGACAAGATCAAGTCAATTCTGCTCCAGATGCGCCGCATCTCACTCTCGACATGCGCCGCATCTCTATCAAGATATCACCAGATACGATCCAAGATACAAGAGGACATGCGCCGCATCTAATCATGGAGTTACGCCGCATCTTCTGGCGGTGTACGAATATTCCTGAATATTATAATCTTGGACCCCACGCGAAGTTAAGTACATGCTCCGCATCTACTTAGTAGATGCGCCGCATCTTCCCTCAGACAGAAACTATAAATACCCCGTAGACCAGACGAATTACAAGTTCCGAAAAACCTAAAACCGAAGACCAAACAGGAGGAATAAAGGACGAATTCAGTCAAGGAGGCAGCACAAGACACACCCAAATCAAAGATACAAGAGCTGTAAGAAGGTGCTGCATGTGTTTAATTCATTAAGTAGTTTTGTTTTATTGTGTTAGCAAACTTTAATTCATCAGGATTGGTGGCTTGTGTAATGTGACAACGAAAGATTGCACTCCCTTTAATACTTGCTTTCCCATCAATTAAAGTTTATATGTTGATGTCTTTGGTTACTACTTATTAGTGCATTGATAACCTCTGTGTTTATTAGTGGCTTGCGGGCATTTGACTGCGGGACATAATGTGGCTCCCACGGTTATTACTAAATTGATCACTTAGGAATAACTTTTAGACATAAGTAATCATTAAGGGTTTACTCGCCGATAAGATTAGGACCAACGAGAAAGGGTTAACTACATACACTTCATATAAAGCTATCAATAAAACAAGTGACAATCTACTTAATCATAAGGACAGCCCTCTTATTGTCTCAAGTATTTATCTGTGTACGTGTGTGCTACTTGCTGATTCGTGCCTATTGGTTTATTTTATTATTTAATTGCAACAAACCGTGCCAGTCTCTCAGGCTGAAACCCCCTTGCGTTAGGATATTAAAATACTGATTAGAATAACGAGATAATACGTTCCACTCTTAGTGATCGACACTCTACTTACCATTATCTTCATACTGACCGGGTACACTGCTCGTTAAGTGTGTGTGTTATTGATAAGTCGGCTAAATATAAATTTAAAACTTGAGTAGGCATTAAAACTGCCAAAACTTTAATCCAACGCACGCCCATCAAGTTTTTGGCGCCGTTGCCGGGGAGTGAATTGTTATTATCTGTTAATTTGATTAGTATTTTAATTAGGTTTTTCTTTTTATTAGATTAATTGCATCATTGTACTATTTTGCATATTTGTTGTATTGTGTGTTAATTGTTTTCTTTTATTTTTGTGTGTTTATTTTTGTTTGTGTGTTTAATTTTTGTTTTTATTTTTCGTATTTTTCTGTTCTGCTATCGTTGTACTGTGCTAAATCAAACGATACGGCGCATCTGATCTCTCAGATACGGCGTATTGCGTTTAATTTTTTTTAAATACAACGCGTTTAATTAATTCGATACGACGCATCTTTTCCCCAAGATACGGCGTATCTGTTTTTAATAAGAAAAATTTTTCTAAACGTTAACGCCATACGACGCATCTGCTTTAGCAGATACGGCGTATCTATTATTTTAATTAAAAACAGTTTGCGAATTATTAAACAGATACGGCGTATCGATCTCTGTCGATACGGCGCATCTTACTGAATCAAAAATCTTTTATTTTTAAACGTAACGAAAATACGGCGCATTAACTTTCGTTAATACGACGCATTTAATTTTAATTAGATAAGTTGATTTTTGATTAATTAATTCGATACGGCGCATTCTTAAATTCTAAAGCGGCGTATCTATTTTCTGAATAAAGTCTGATTAAATTTTAACGTATTAAGATACGGCGTATCCAACTTTTTGGATACGGCGCATCGTCTGCAGATATCAGCAACTTTTATTCTTTTCTAATTTCCGAACGGAAAATATTCTGACTTACCCTTATACTAGGAAACTTTTACTTTGAAATCCTCTTGTTCTTAATTTTCAGGAACAATGTTCGATATTTTCCCAAACTGGTTCGGAAGACCCCAAAGAAACCTTACTATGGAAGAGTTTGCACTACTAATCGCTCAAGCCAATGAACAGGAACATCATGAAGCAAGGAACTTTATCACTGAATTCAAAGGCAGTCATGAGTTGTTGCTAAAGGATGCAAAGTTTGATTTTTCTGAAGATTGCAAAAAGGCATTTAATATACTTAAAGAAAAACTGACTTCTGCACCAATTATAATTTCGCCTGATTGGAATCTGCCTTTTGAACTAATGTGTGATGCTAGTGATTATGCTGTTGGAGCCGTACTTGGACAAAAGATAGATAAGAAATTTAAGCCGATTTATTATGCTAGCAAAACATTGAATAATGCCCAAGAACACTACACCACCACGGAAAAAGAACTTTTAGCAGTAGTTTTTGCATTCGATAAATTTAGATCATATCTTATATTGTCAAAAACTATGGTTTACACTGACCATTCTGCTTTGAAGTATTTGTTCAATAAACAGGATGCCAAGCCAAGGCTTATTAGGTGGGTTTTATTGCTCCAAGGATTCGATATTGAAATTAAAGATAAAAAGGGTGCCGAGAATCTAGCTGTTGACCACTTATCTAGACTTGAAAACCCTGATATGGAGGTGCTTGACGAGAGGGAAATAGCTGATGACTTTCCTGATGAACACCTTATGATGGTAGGAATTAAGAGCAATAATAATGGACCATGGTATGCCGACTTTATAAACTTTATTGTTGCAAATGAAATTCCAAAAGGGCTAACATCCGACGAGAAAAGAAGGTTTATAACTCGCGCTAACGAGTATATTTGGGATGAACCTTATGCCTTTAAATTATGTCCTGACAATATTATACGAAGATGCGTAGACGGTGATGACATCGCATCAATATTGGCGCATTGCCATTCAGGGCCAACAGGGGGACATCACGGTCCAATCATCACAAGAAGAAAGATCCTGGATGCGGGATTTTATTGGCCCACTATGTTGGAGGATGCGAAAGATTATATAAAAGGATGTGATGCGTGTCAACGATCCGGAAATATTACATCAAGAAACGAAATGCCGCAAAACTATATCCATGTATGTGAAGTTTTCGACATATGGGGATTAGACTTCATGGGACCGTTTCCTGAATCTAAAGGTAATAAATATATTTTGGTTGCTGTTGATTACGTATCAAAATGGGTCGAAGCGCAAGCATCTCCAACAAACGACAGCAAGGTAGTACTTAAATTTTTGCAAAGTTTGTTCTCTAGGTTTGGAATTCCTAAAGCATTGATTAGTGATAGGGGAACACACTTTTGTAATCACCATCTGGGAAGAGCCTTGCAAAAATATGGAGTATATCATAGGGTTTCCACCGAATACCATCCTCAATCAAATGGTCAAACTGAAGTAACCAATAGAGCTATAAAAAGAATCCTTGAAAAAACGACTGGATATAATCCTAAAGGGTGGTCTGACAAGTTAAATGATGCTTTATGGGCATTCCGTACCGCCTTTAAGACACCGACGGGATGCACTCCATTTCGTCTTGTATACGGAAAAGCATGCCACCTACCGGTCGAAGTTGAACAAAGTGCATATTGGGCTTTGACGAACTGTAATATGGATATGGAAGCTGCGACGAAGAACCGTTTCATGGAACTTAATGAACTCTATGAACTAAGAGATGAGGCCTACAAAAATACTAAGATCTACAAAGAAAGAACTAAAAGATGGCATGACTCGAGGTTACGTGGGGATAAAACGTTTACTATTGGAGAGAAAGTGCTACTATTTAATTCAAGATTAAAGATGTATCCTGGTAAACTTAAATCAAGATGGACGGGACCGTTCGTTGTCAAGAAAGTGTATCCATATGGAACTATTGAAATATGCGATAAAAATGGTTATATATTCAAAGTGAACGGGCAACGTGTGAAGAAATACTTTGATAATAAAATTGAGGATAATGAGAACGAGGTGGTGGAGTTTGAACCTGAAGTATTGGAATGAAGAGCTGAACGTGAGTCTAACTTGAAGACTCTGGAATAAAGACAAGTGCTTACCGGGAGACAACCCGGAGAATTTTTACTATTCTGTTTTCTGTGTCGAGTCAGTCAGGCCGCATGAGGATACGGCGCATCTCAATTCTGAGATGCGACGCATCTCCTGCAATGGTCATATCTTATTTTTCTGCATTTTTATTTTCGACTTTAAAACTATTTATCAGTTTATTTTTAATGCGGCGCATCCCTGGTTAAGGATGCGGCGCATCTTTATTCTGATCCGTATTTATTCCAGGCTCGATACGGCGTATCTTCTTCCATAAGATACGGCGCATCGACTGACCTGATGATTTTCAGTTTTAATTTTTAAGTTTTATTTTTCCTAACTACTAATGTATTATGCAAAGCTTGAACCTTTCTTATCTTAGCGTGTTTTAAAGTGTTGGTGGTATTATAGTTTCCTGGATTTCCTGTGGATACATCAAGTATGAAGCTTTAACGTTCTAATCCACAAGAAGTTGATTTTTGCTCTTATACTAATGGAGGATCATACCGAGCAAATCTCAGGGGAGTTTTTCTGTTCTAATTCTTTTATTTTCCAGTTTTTAACCTTTTATACAAACAACGAGGACGTTGTTTAACTTAAGTGGGGGGATTGGAGAATTAGAACACTTAACAATTACTTGTCCTAAACTTTTTCAAAAATTATGCTTAATATGTACTTAATATGCTTAAATTTAAAATTTTTCTAGCATGTTTTTGTTTAAGATCTAAGTTGCATAACTGCACACATGACGTTATTTTCAAAAATTGTGATTTTTCAAAATTCACAAATCTATGAGTGTGCCGGTGACTTGTAAACTTTAGAACTTGGCTTGTATACTATTCGAGACCACCATAATAAGTATTATTTATATAATTGGAGTGACTTGTCTAACTTGGTAAATTTCTAGGATTACACCCAAATAGCCTATTATTTGTTATGTGTTATTAACTAACTACACTGGTTAGTTAACCCCCGTATAAACCCTTTTGTTACTCTCATTTTTAGAGTAAGATACCCCTAGAAAAACACTCAGACCCATTCCTTTCGTTTCTTACACCTATGTTTAAAATGTTTCGTTACACCCTTACACCTTAGCCTACCCTGTAGATTAGAATCCGTGGTTGGTTGATTGCTATAGGCAAAGTGTGTTTCCTTACATTACCTGTGTTCGCGTGCGTAATTCATTATCTATGGTTAGGTCGGGAAATTGCACAATGCAATTGGAGTGAAAGTAAATATTGTATATTTTGGAGTTTATTTTTCGTGTGTTTACTACTTTCACTATTACCATTATTTCTGAAGTCATGAAAAGTATGGAAAAATTATCCGGAAAGAAAGTTATAGTGATGTGGTGAAATTTTACACATCTATGTTTATGTTTAATAAAAAAAAAAAAAAAAAAAAAAAAAAAAAATGGAAAAAATGAGAAAAGAAAAAGAAAGAAAGAAAAGTTGGAAGTTAGTTTTAACCAACTTATGTAAAGTTATGTAAGTGGTTCATATCACCACTATTTGTTGTACTATATCTATGGATTGAATGGGAATTGGCAGTTATGGGAACGCCAATTAAGGTTTATTCTTTGATTAAGATCTTGTTGAGTATAATTCGTGTCTACCTAAAGCGTGTGTTTCAAGTGTTAAAGCGTGAGTTATTCGATGATATGAGTCTTATTCATGGGATGGTTGGGATAGTGATTAACCACACTTAGGATTTTAATTTATTTGTTTTGTTTATTTTTATTTTTGCACCAATTTATATCCCAAATGTTATCCATGCCCTTTATTATTCTTTATCCAACCAAACCTTTGATTTATTGAGATTAGGGATTTGAGCAATCTTAAGTATCGTAGTCGTGGATTCGGCTATGTATTTATGATTTTGTCGCCCTTTTTGATATATTATTATTGGTGAAGTTTGGACCTATCTTTAGCCTATTCGAGTTAAGGATTTGAGCAATTGCAAGTATCGTGTTCGTGGATTCGATCATGTATTTGTGATTTTGTCGCCTTTTCTGGAATTTGAGATCGATAGTGAAAGAGAATAATTAACCCTTAAGCCTAAAAACCCTTTTTTTTACCGCTTTAGACTTGTTACTCCTTAGCTTTAGTGGTGGAGATGTGTATACTTGCCAAGCTTATGATAGAATATTCGTCGCGACTGGACAGTTAAACGATTAGATTTGCTTTTATCGACTTATTTTATTTTACTTCTAATTCGTTAAAGTGTTTAGTTGTGTGATTATGAAATGAACGAATACATGCTTAAATATAAAAATAAATCCTAACATCTTTTAGGATACATTTTCATAAAAGAAATTCTAAGGTTTACTTGGGGACAAGTAAAGTTCAAGTGGGGGGATATTTGATGAACTCAAATAAGTACATTTTATTACTATCATTTATCCTATTAATTTGACTTGTTTTACTATATTATGTATGAGGATTGATACTTAATCGTTTACTTTTGTAATTCTCAGGTAAAAACAAGCATTTGGTGAAACTTAGCGATTTTGGACTAATTATGGAGCAAAACGTGCATAAAGTTGAAGGTCTACTGACATGGACAAGATCAAGTCAATTCTGCTCCAGATGCGCCGCATCTCACTCTCGACATGTGCCGCATCTCTATCAAGATATCACCAGATACGATCCAAGATACAAGAGGACATGCGCCGCATCTAATCATGGAGTTACGCCGCATCTTCTGGCGGTGTACGAATATTCCTGAATATTATAATCTTGGACCCCACGCGAAGTTAAGTACATGCGCCGCATCTACTTAGTAGATGCGCCGCATCTTCCCTCAGACAGAAACTATAAATACCCCGTAGACCAGACGAATTACAAGTTCCGAAAAACCTAAAACCGAAGACCAAACAGGAGGAATAAAGGACGAATTCAGTCAAGGAGGCAGCACAAGACACACCCAAATCAAAGATACAAGAGCTGTAAGAAGGTGCTGCATGTGTTTAATTCATTAAGTAGTTTTGTTTTATTGTGTTAGCAAACTTTAAATCATCAGGATTGGTGGCTTGTGTAATGTGACAACGAAAGATTGCACTCCCTTTAATACTTGCTTTCCCATCAATTAAAGTTTATATGTTGATGTCTTTGGTTACTACTTATTAGTGCATTGATAACCTCTGTGTTTATTAGTGGCTTGCGGGCATTTGACTGCGGGACATAATGTGGCTCCCACGGTTATTACTAAATTGATCACTTAGGAATAACTTTTAGACATAAGTAATCATTAAGGGTTTACTCGCCGATAAGATTAGGACCAACGAGAAAGGGTTAACTACATACACTTCATATAAAGCTATCAATAAAACAAGTGACAATCTACTTAATCATAAGGACAGCCCTCATATTGTCTCAAGTATTTATCTGTGTACGTGTGTGCTACTTGTTGATTCGTGCCTATTGGTTTATTTTATTATTTAATTGCAACAAACCGTGCCAGTCTCTCAGGCTGAAACCCCCTTGCGTTAGGATATTAAAATACTGATTAGAATAACGAGATAATACGTTCCACTCTTAGTGATCGACACTCTACTTACCATTATCTTCATACTCACCGGGTACACTGCTCGTTAAGTGTGTGTGTTATTGATAAGTCGGCTAAATATAAATTTAAAACTTGAGTAGGCATTAAAACTGCTAAACCGCAACGACACATCACGCGCATCAGATTTGAAGGGATGTTTTTAGAGTATTATAGCCTTAATGCCTTTTTTGTCATACTTTTTAGGAAGAGATCCGTTTCATGATCAACCCAGAATTAATAGCCAGAATTCTTTTCTTGCCTTGTATGGCAGAAAACGAGTCTATAGAAGTTGTTGGTGCTGAAAGATTTTCGATATATACAGGGTAATTACGATCTCGTTGGTCTTTCAATCTTTTAAACGGTTTCTTGGCTTTATGATTGTATTTCAGATTACTTCATACAAATACTGCTGCTATTTTTGTTCTTATAGTTATGCTTCTACTTTTCGGTTTTGTGGTGACTTTCTGGATACGAAAGATTCTGATAGTTTGGGAAGACGTAAAACAAGAATAATTGCAATGGACGCTTTATCTCGTGTGGGTGAGACCATATGGGTTATTTGCCTCAATTGCAGACTGTGTTGGTGCAACCATAGCATGACCTTGTCCCTTTATCTCGGTATGTCTTTGTTAAACTTGTGATACCAATAATTTTAATAACATGGAGCTTAATGCTTATACATGGATGTTTATTTGTAGGTGGTCCGTGAGGATTGAGAAAGGATGCATGATGACCCCGGACTAAGCTTCTTGTTGCTTTAATTTATTGTTTAATGTTACAAGACTTTATGTTGGATAGTGTCTACCTTATTTATGTTTAGTGCTTTTGTTATGACAATTGCTTATTTGAAATACAATTTCGTTTTATTCATTTAATAATTAGTTGATGTTTTATTCATATTGTAATAATAGAGTGTGCATGCTGAAAATAGCGTCCTATCATATGACTTGTCAGGACTTTGAAATTGTCCTATTAAACTTATTAACCGTCCTAACAATTAACTTTTAAGGACGCTTAACATGGTAAAAGTGTCCTAATATGTTGTTATTAGGACGTTATTTAGGTTGTTAATAGACATTTTATACGACCAAAAAATTGGTTTCATAATCTTCTTTGAGATGTTAGAACCCTTTTCTTGGTCCTAAATTAGCTATAATGTTATATGATAAGCGTCCTAACAATTATCTTTTAAGTACGCTTGTATGTGTATCAAAAGATTAAAATTAGGTAACAACGTTTTACAACATTGTAAAAGTGTCCTAATATGTTGTTATTAGGACGTTATTTGGGTTGTTCATAGACATATTATGCGACCATAAAATTGGTATCATAATCTTATTTGAGTTATTAGGACCCTTTTCTTGGTTGCTAAAATAGCTATGATGTTACATCGTAAGCGTCCTAACAATACTTTTAGGACGTTTTTATGTGTTTCAAAAGATTAAAAGTAGGTAATCACATGTTAAAACAATGTAAAAGTGTCCTAATATGGTTTTATTAGGACGCTATTTGTGTTGTTCATAGACATATATTACGACCATAAAATTGGTTTCATAAGGGTTAGGACGCTTTGGACCTATTACAACCGCTCGAGATGAAACGCTTTCATCCTTGGTCCTATTAAATGAAAGGTCCTAAAAAGTACCATTTTATGACGCTTATGGGGGTCCTAAAAAGCCACTTTTCTTGTAGTGGAAGTTGTGTTTGTTTTGTATAATTAAAGCTTAGACTTTTGAAAAACAACTTCTCTCCTACAAAGAGTAAAGTATCCCTGAGATAGCTCTGTGAGGTCGCATTGTTACCACTCAAGCAAAACTTGAGTTTATATAGGAGACACCACCATACCTTGTCTATTCAATCCCAAGTGTTTGTTCCGCAAAACACTTGGGTATAGATTATTTGATTCATTTCTAATAAGAATTTAAACGTTGAAAATTATATTGAGTTTTCTATATTCACGTTTTATAACTGTTAGAATTAATCATAACATTGTATTAGTCATAAACACAAATAGATTAACTTTCTAGTTAACTCTAAACGTGTAAAGGGACCAACAAGTGGTATCAAAGCCTCTGGTTTATAAAATCTTTTTAAACTAACCAAGAGTGCTTTAGGTTTTTAAAAACCAAGATCCTACTATGGCTGATATCAATGTACCCCAGCTAGTCGACAAAAAGGGTGGCAGCTACTCCGCTGTTGAACCCAGACTTGAAGCTGGGAAATTTAGCAAATGGAAGAAGCGTATGATTTGCTATCTTACCGTTATGGAACCCTACTACATCACCTGTATCAGGGATGGCCCATTTGTCCCTAAGACAACCGCAGGGCTAAACAAGCCTGAGGCCCAATGGACCATTGATGAGAGGAGGGTGGTCAATCAAGACCAACGCCTGAAAAGCATCCTTATATCATGTCTTCCTGAAGATATAATGGAATCAGTCATCAACTGTCTAACAGCAAAGCAAACTTGGGATGACTTGGTAAACAGCATTGGGGGTTGATGCGCATGATGTGTCGTTGCGGTTTAGCAGTTTTAATGCCTACTCAAGTTTTAAATTTATATTTAGCCGACTTATCAATAACACACACACTTAACGAGCAGTGTACCCGGTCAGTATGAAGATAATGGTAAGTAGAGTGTCGATCACTAAGAGTGGAACGTATTATCTCGTTAATCTAATCAGTATTTTAATATCCTAACGCAAGGGGGTTTCAGCCTGAGAGACTGGCACGATTTGTTGCAATTAAATAATAAAATAAACCAACAGGCACGAATCAGCAAGTAGCACACACGTACACAGATAGATACTAGAGACAATAAGAGGGCTGTCCTTATGATTAAGTAGATTGTCACTTGTTTTATTGATAGCTTTATATGAAGTGTATGTAGTTAATCCTTTCTCGTTGGTCCTATTCTTATCGGCGAGTAAACCCTTAATGATTACTTATGTCTAAAAGTTATTCCTAAGTGATCAATTTAGAAACAACCGTGGGAGCCACATTATGTCCCGCAGTCAAATGCCCGCAAGCCACTAATAAACACAGAGGTTATCAATGCACTAATAAGTAGTAACCAAAGACATCAACATATAAACTTTAATTGATGGGAAAGCAAGTATTAAAGGGAGTGCAATCTTTCCGTTGTCACATTACACAAGCCACCAATCCTGATGAATTAAAGTTTGCTAACACAATAAAACAAAACTACTTAATGAATTAAATACATGCAGCACCTTCTTACAGCTCTTGTATCTTCGATTTGGGTGTGTCTTGTGCTGCCTCCTTGACTGAATTCGTCCTCCTGTTCTGCTGTCCGAACTTCGGTTTTAGGGTTTCGAACTCGAACTCTTAAATTCGTCTGGTCCACGGGGTATTTATAGTTTCTGTCTGAGGGAAGATGCGGCGCATCTACTAAGTAGATGCGGCGCATGTACTTAACTTCGCGTGGGGTCCAAGATTATAATATTCAGGAATATTCGTACACCGCCAGAAGATGCGGCGTAACCCTTGATTAGGATGCGGTGCATGTCCTCTTGTATCTTGGATCGTATCTGGTGATATCTTGATAGAGATGCGGCGCATTTCGAGAGTGAGATGCGGCGCATCTGGAGCAGAATTGACTTGATCTTGTCCATGTCAGTAGACTTCCACTTTATGCACGTTTTGCTCCATTATTAGTCCATAATCGCTAAGTTTCACCAAATGCTTGTTTTTACCTGAGAATTACAAAAGTAACCGATTAAGTATCAATCCTCATACATAACATAGTAAAACAAGTCAAATTAATAGGATAAATGATAGTAATAAAATGTACTTATTTGAGTTCATCAAATATCCCCCCACTTGAACTTTACTTGTCCCCAAGTAAACCTTAGAATTTCTCTTATGAAAATGTATCCTAAAAGATGTATTAGGATTTATTTTTATATTTAAGCATGTATTCGTTTATTTCATAATCACACAACTAAACACTTAACGAATTAGAAGTAAAATAAAATAAGTCGATAAAAGAAAATCTAATCGTTTAACTGTCCAGTTGCGACGAATATTCTATCATAAGCTTGGCAAGTATACACATCTCCACCACTAAAGCTAAGGAATAACAAGTCTAAAGCGGTAAAAAGGGTTTTTAGGCTTAAGGGTTAATTATTCTTAATCACTATCGATCTCAAATTCCAGAAAAGGCGACAAAATCACAAATACATGATCGAATCCACGAACACGATACTTGCAATTGCTCAAATCCTTAACTCGAATAGGCTAAAGATAGGTCCAAACTTCACCAATAATAATATATCAAAAAGGGCGACAAAATCATAAATACATAGCCGAATCCACGACTACGATACTTAAGATTGCTCAAATCCATAATCTCAATAAATCAAAGGTTCGGTTGGATAAAGAATAATAAAGGGTATGGATAACATTTGGGATATAAATTGGTGTAAAAATAAAAATAAACAAAACAAAACAAATAAATTAAAATCCTAAGTGTGGTTAATCACTATCCCAACCATCCCATGAATAAGACTCATATCATTGAATAACTCACGCTTTAACACTTGAAACACACGCTTTAGGTAGACACGAATTATACTCAACAAAATCTTAATCAAAGAATAAACCTTAATTGGCATTCCCATAACTGCCAATTCCCATTCAATCCATAGATATAATACAACAAATAGTGGTGATATCGACCACTTACATAACTCTACATCGTTGGCTTAAAATAAACATCCAACTTTCTTTTCTTTTTCTTTTTTCTTTTCTCATTTTTTCGATTTTTTTTTTTTTTTTTTTTTTTTTTTTTTTTTTTTTTTTTTTTTAACTTGAAACATAAACATAGATGTGTAAAATTTCACCACATCACTACAACTTTCTTTCCGGATAATTTTTTTTTTTTTCATACTTTTCATACTTTCAGAAATAACGGTAATAGTGAAAGTAGTAAACACACGAAAAATAAACTCAAAAATATACAATATTTACTTTCACTCCAATTTGCATTGTGCAATTTCCCGACCTAACCATAGATAATGAATTACGCACGCGAACACAGGTAATGTAAGGAAACACACTCTGCCTATAGCAATTAACCAACCACGGATTCTAATCTACAGGGTAGGCTAAGGTTTAAGGTGTAACGAAACATTTTTAAACATAGGTGTAAGAAACGAAAGGAATGGCTCTGAGGGTTTTTCTAGGGGTATCTTACTCTAAAAATGAGAGTAACAAAAGGGTTTATACGGGGGTTAACTAACCAGTGTAGTTAGTCAATAACACATAACATATAAAGGCTATTTGGTGTAATCCTAGAATTTTACCAAGTTAGACAAGTCATTCCAATTATATAAATAACACTCATTATGGTGGTCTCGAATAGTATACAAGCCAAGTTCTAAAGTTTACAAGTCACCGGCACACTCATAGATTTGTGAATTTTGAGAAATCACAATTTTTGAAAATAATGTCATGTGTGCAGTTATGCAACTTAGATCTTAAACAAAAACATGCTAAAAAAAAAAAAATTTTAAGTTTGATATATTAAGCACATTTTAAGCATAATTTTTGAAAAAGTAGGACAAGTAATTGTTAAGTGTTCTAATTCTCCTATCCCCCCACTTAAGTTAAACAACGTCCTCGTTGTTTGTATAAAAGGTTAAAAACTGGAAAATAAAAGAATTAGAACAGAAAAACTCCCCTGAGATTTGCTCGGTATGATCCTCCATTAGTATAAGAGCAAAAATCATCTTCTTGTGGATTAGAACGTTAAAGCTTCATACTTGATGTATCCACAGGAAATCCAGGAAACTATAATACCACCAACACTTTAAAACACACCTAAGATAAGAAAGGTTCAACTTGCATAACACATTAGTAGTTAGGAAAAATAAAACTTAAAAAAAATTAAAACTGAAAATCATCAGGTCAGTCGATGCGCCGTATCTTATTGAAGAAGATACGCCGTATCGAGCCTGGAATTAATACGGATCAGAATAAAGATGCGCCGCATCCTTAACCAGGGATGCGCCGCATTAAAATAAACTGATAAATAGTTTTAAAGTCGAAAGTAAAAATGCAGAAAAATAAAATAAGATATGACCATTGCAGAGGATGCGTCGCATCTCAGGACTGAGATGCGCCGTATCTTCGTGCGGCCTGGACTGAAAATAAAACAAAATAAAGGATAGGATGCGTCGCATCTGATTAGGCAGATACGGCGCATGTAGTAACCAAACAGACTGTTAACAGTCTGTTGTAAAATGACTTGTTCCACGGTCTGATTTCATACGTCCTCTCGTACTCTCATGCTGAACTTAATGCCAGTCTTCATCAAACATAACAAGAAATATAAACTGAAACATTAAACATAAACATAAGAATAACGATAAGTACAATCCAAAAAGTAATAATAATGTGTGGAACAATGTCTATGAAATCAAGAGAGTAAGGTCATGGATGAGTGTGGTCGTCTGGATGGGTCCCGGAAGTGCTGGCTCCATCAGTCCTCTGGCGGACTCTGCGCTCGTATGCACGTGTCACTCCCGCAACCTCAGTACCATCTGGACGAGCGTGTGTAATACCCTGCTGCTCTAGTAGTCTGCTCACACTCATGACCACCCACTCTAAGTCTCTCCTCAGTACCATCACCTCTCCCTCGACTGCGTCGAGTCTCTGACTCACGGTGCGTGGGGGTACTGGTGCCTGTGGCACCTCCTCGTCGGCAGGAGCAGCAGCCGGAGGATCCTGAGGTCCTCCCTGCTCCGCCTCTGGCCCTGCAGCTCTGGCGGGCCCTAATGCTGCCCAAAAGTGACCTCCCGCAGCAACCTGGCAGATCCCGAGTCTAACCAAATAATCTCTATCGATAACTGGGAGACGGGCCACAATAACCTCCAGCCCAGCTGGGATCTCTGCTCCAATAACTCCAAAATGGCGGGCCAGCCTCGAAACAAAATGCCCGCCAGTCATCTGGCTCCTCCGATCTCTCCTCGCAGCAGATCGGTGGAGGTAGTGCGCTAAAAAGTGGGGGATGTTCACCGACATCCCCTCATCCATACTCCTCAAAAGGAAGAGGTCCAGAGTGGTCACCTTCTCAGGTGACTGACCCCTCCCAGCAATGGTGAGTGCAATCAAACGGTGACATAGCCGCCTCATCGGCTCCCTGATCAATGTGTAGGATGGGGTGGAAGTAACAATGTCGCCCATCGAAGAAATCCTAACCCAGTAATCACTGAATGCCCCTCTGTCAGGGACAACCCGTAAACTCTCAGCCCAATACCTGGCAAACCCAGCAGATCCAAGCTCCTCCTCAGTGTGTAGTCCCATGGCCAAAATAAACTGCCTCATCGACATCTGCCTATGCACACCTCCTAACCTGAATACCAGAGTGTCAGCTGTATCAATCTCCATATCCGTCTCCCTGTAATGAATCGTGCTAAAGAACTCCAGCATGAGCTCCCTAATCAGAGGCTCGTCAATCCTAAATAGTCTCTCCCAAGCACTAGACCTAAACACTGCCTCCTCATTATCTCCAACAACTACCATCTCCATCCGATGCTGTAAGCTAGCAGCTGCATGTCCACCACCGATCAACCCCACATCGTCAAAATTCAAAACCTGGACTCTGAATATTTTCTTGAAGTAGATCGAGTCAAGCCTATGCAAGTAATCCTCTAGAGTGGCAGGAGTAAGTCCCATGTTCTCGAACTGTAGCCACTGATGCCTCAGTGTGACCTCTGGTAATGTCATCTGAAATAGAAATTCACAGTAAGTTAACAGACTGCAAAATAGGTAGATACGGCGCATTTGATTTAATCAATGCGTCGTATCTGTATAAAGTATAAGAGATGCGGTGCAAGACAACAGATACGGCGTATTGAGATGCGTCGTATCTAGATTAATCAATACGGCGTATCTAAAATTTTATCAATTTTGAAATAGGTCGTTACGCCGCATTAATCAACCCAGATGCGCCGCATCTAAAAGCATATCAGTATAAAATAAAGGGGCAGGCACGTTTATCGAGAATCCGTATCCGTGACGTAAACTACCACTAAATATCACAGTATTATATACTCTTTATATCAGTTCAAATATCGCATTCCACCACTACTAATTCGCCTTCCCGCTAGATATTCAAAATCACACCCAAAACCTAAATTTTCGTTCGATTCAATTAGTGTCAAATTCGATGTCTTATTCTAAAATTAACTTAGGGGAAATAATTAATGCCAAGTTCTAATCATATCCCTTTATCGTTTAAGCGCGAATCGATTCAATCCTATAAACCCTAATTTTCGTATTAATCAAAATTAAATCGAAATGTAACAATTACCTTAGTATTTTTGATTAGGAGAAGGATTAATGCTCGGATTAAAGGCGGATTAAAGAAAGATGATCGGATTTTGAGTATAATTTTAGTGCGTGTTCTTAACTGTGTGTATTTATGCGGCGTATTCCCGTCGTATTTATAGGGCGACACGATGCGCCGTATTAGAAAATTGGGATGCGCCGTATCTATTTAATTTCGTTGACTAGTCAATAAGTTCTAGTTGGTCAGGGATACGGCGCTTTGGATATTTAGATCCGCCGTATCTCTATGTTAGTTAACGAAATTTAAATAAAGAACGTACCTTGGCCTCCGCAACACAGTTCCTTATACATCAAATTTGGGTAAAAACGGCACACCATATAGATGAATTCAAAATAAGAGTAATAGGCATAAACGTTTCATTAATAATCGTAATCTTATTGTTTAGTGGATAAGGATTTATTCCGAGGTTAGGAACAAATATCGTTTTTGAGCATACAAAATTAAGATTACGAATTGAATCAGACGTATAATAAGGATAATAAAACTGAGATCATAGTGTAGAGAACTTTCCTTTGGGCAGTTGAATTATCGTAGAGTTTACCTGGGATTCTATTTCAAGAATTAAAGAAGTTCAATGTTACCAGTACTGAGTTTTCCTCCACTCTTGTCGTCTTATGTTCGGTCACTTCAGCTAGCGTCTCTAGGTTTGGTTCAGAATGTAATCCTTCTTGGTGATGCTTGAGTCATCATTTATCCTGAAAATAAACAACTTGCACACGAGAGTAGCGGACCGATCAAGGTAAATATCAAAAATCAACTATATTTATCAAATTATATTCGTCGTATTAACAAAAGTTAATGCGCCGTATTTTCGTTACGTTTAAAAATAAAAGATTTTTGATTCAGTAAGATGCGCCGTATCGACAGAGATCGATACGCCGTATCTGTTTAATAATTCGCAAACTGTTTTTAATTAAACTAATAGATACGCCGTATCTTCAAAAGAGATGCGTCGTATGGCGTTAATGTTTTAAAAATTTTTTTTTATTAAAAACAGATACGCCGTATCTGCAAAAGCAGATGCGTCGTATTACTTTATCGCTTAGAAAAAAAAAATTCTTATTAAAAACAGATACGCTGTATCTTGGGGAAAAGATGCGTTGTATCGAATTAATTAAACGCGTTGTATTTAAAAAATTAAACGCAATACGCCGTATCTGAGAGATCAGATGCGCCGTATCGTTTGATTTAGCACAGTACAACGATAGCAGAACAGAAAAATACGAAAAATAAAAAACAAAAAATTAAACACACAAACAAAAATAAAAACAAAATAAAGCAAACAAATAACACAAAACAAATAACACACAATACAACAAATATGCAAAATAGTACAATGATGCAATTAATCTAATAAAAAAGAAAAAACCTAATTAAAATACTAATCAAATTAACAGATAATAACAATTCACTCCCCGGCAGCGGCGCCAAAAACTTGATGCGCGTGATGTGTCGTTGCGGTTTAGCAGTTTTAATGCCTACTCAAGTTTTAAATTTATATTTAGCCGACTTATCAATAACACACACACTTAACGAGCAGTGTACCCGGTCAGTATGAAGATAATGGTAAGTAGAGTGTCGATCACTAAGAGTGGAACGTATTATCTCGTTAATCTAATCAGTATTTTAATATCCTAACGCAAGGGGGTTTCAGCCTGAGAGACTGGCACGATTTGTTGCAATTAAATAATAAAATAAACCAACAGGCACGAATCAGCAAGTAGCACACACGTACACAGATAGATACTAGAGACAATAAGAGGGCTGTCCTTATGATTAAGTAGATTGTCACTTGTTTTATTGATAGCTTTATATGAAGTGTATGTAGTTAATCCTTTCTCGTTGGTCCTATTCTTATCGGCGAGTAAACCCTTAATGATTACTTATGTCTAAAAGTTATTCCTAAGTGATCAATTTAGAAACAACCGTGGGAGCCACATTATGTCCCGCAGTCAAATGCCCGCAAGCCACTAATAAACACAGAGGTTATCAATGCACTAATAAGTAGTAACCAAAGACATCAACATATAAACTTTAATTGATGGGAAAACAAGTATTAAAGGGAGTGCAATCTTTCCGTTGTCACATTACACAAGCCACCAATCCTGATGAATTAAAGTTTGCTAACACAATAAAACAAAACTACTTAATGAATTAAATACATGCAGCACCTTCTTACAGCTCTTGTATCTTCGATTTGGGTGTGTCTTGTGCTGCCTCCTTGACTGAATTCGTCCTCCTGTTCTGCTGTCCGAACTTCGGTTTTAGGGTTTCGAACTCGAACTCTTAAATTCGTCTGGTCCACGGGGTATTTATAGTTTCTGTCTGAGGGAAGATGCGGCGCATCTACTAAGTAGATGCGGCGCATGTACTTAACTTCGCGTGGGGTCCAAGATTATAATATTCAGGAATATTCGTACACCGCCAGAAGATGCGGCGTAACCCTTGATTAGGATGCGGCGCATGTCCTCTTGTATCTTGGATCGTATCTGGTGATATCTTGATAGAGATGCGGCGCATTTCGAGAGTGAGATGCGGCGCATCTGGAGCAGAATTGACTTGATCTTGTC
Organism: Artemisia tridentata subsp. tridentata; assembly: GCA_021014915.2. NCBI lineage: Eukaryota > Viridiplantae > Streptophyta > Magnoliopsida > Asterales > Asteraceae > Artemisia > Artemisia tridentata. The sequence goes on from CP139505.1 coordinate 76,590,840, forward strand.
CATGTCAGTAGACTTCCACTTTATGCACGTTTTGCTCCATTATTAGTCCATAATCGCTAAGTTTCACCAAATGCTTGTTTTTACCTGAGAATTACAAAAGTAAACGATTAAGTATCAATCCTCATACATAATATAGTAAAACAAGTCAAATTAATAGGATAAATGATAGTAATAAAATGTACTTATTTGAGTTCATCAGGGGTCCCTCAGATACCAAGGAAAATAGGGTCATGGACCTTAAACTTGAGTATAATACTTTCAGGGCAAAAGACTCTGAAAGTCTCTCACAGACCTACACCAGATACAAGACTTTGATAAATGAATTATCAAATGATGGTGTTGTACTGTCTAAGCATGAGACAAATGTTGGCTTTGTCAACAGTCTCCCTGAGAAGTGGCTCAACTTCTCACAAGGCCTGAGGAATGCTAACCACATTCAGACCCTTGAGCTCCCTGAAATTTATGGGAAGTTTTTCTATGAAGACAACTTGATCTCAAGGAGATACCCTGACTCAAAAGCTCTTGAGTCCAAAAAGGCCTTAACCTCCACACCCATATCAACTGCTTTCTATTCTAATGGTGTTGTGCAGGATATTCAAGAGGATTCTGATGAAGAAATTGATGAAAGGACTGGTGAGGAGTACCTGAACGACCTGAACTTGGAATTCCAAGAAAGGGCACTCCTTGCTAGTTCAAGATGTTTCATCAAAAGAAATTAGTCCAACTTTACAAAACCAAAAGCAAATGAGACCACTGAATGCTTTAAATGTGGTAAAAAGGGTCATTTTGCTAGGGACTGTTATTCTAAAACTATCTCAGAACCCTCTTACAAATTCTCAGGAACTAGCAAGTTTCAACCTAAAATGTTTCAGTCCACCCAACAATTTCAAAACAAGGGTCAAAAGGATTTTGAAACAAAATATAGGAAAATCAAAGCTAAACTTGCACTTCTTGAAAATAACCCCATATTGCCTCAGGCTGCTCAAACATCTAAACCTATTCAGACAAAGAACAAGGTATTAGTAGCTGAAGCATATGATTGGGATGAAGAAGAGGCTTCCTCAGATGAGGAAATAAGAGTTAGTGCACTGATGGCACTTTCTGAAGAGGATCAGGTGGCTGTGGGAAAAAGCCATGCTAGGAATGGAGAGTGGGTCAACATCACCATGAAGAAGGTAAATACTTTACTTTCTATGGATGATGATTCTGATTGGCAGTCTTACATGAATTATATTTGTGTTGATCTAAAGTTTGTTGAGGAACAAAGGCTAAACCTGTTTTCAAAATATAACAATATTGTGTCAGAATTGAATAAATGTAGATATGAACTGCTTGTACTAAAGCAAGCCAAACTAGAAACAATAACTCTACAAATTCAAAACACTGAGATTTTGAAACAAAATCAAGCCCTTCAAACTGAACTTAACAAAGAAAAGGCTGTCATCCAAAGCTGGACCAAGAAGAACCCTAAGGTTTTTGACACTGTGGGATTAATCTCTCAGAAAACTATTGAAATTGACCCTCTTATGGTTGATCCAAATGTGTGTCACAATGAACTAAACTTTGTTCCAGCTGGCATATCTTTTAAGCAAGAAATGCTTCCCAAGTATAATGAATGGATTGTCAGGGAGAACCCAGTCAGTAAGTTACCAAACTTTGAGACTGGAAAGATCATGCCTCCTGAAAGTCAAGCCTTGAAAAATATGCTTGGACTTACTGAACAACTCAGTAAGCTTGAACTCACTGAACAACTCAGTATCACTGAGTCTGTGAATGAGTCTGAATCAGAATCATACCCACCACTTCCTCCACTGAATACCCTTCAGGGTGCTGCACCTAACTTAGGCCTCCCACAAATGGTCTTCTCACCACACTCTCCAAAGGAGAGATCAGGAAAGGGATCAACCATCCTGAAGAGACCAACCCTTGATGTCTCAGTAAATACTGATGACTCATCAACTTCAGTCCCTTCTGAAGTAACAACCCAAAGCCCTGATTCAAAATTTGATCAGTTGGCTGAAATGGTCAGGAAGCTGGGAGAGAAGATTGCATCTTCTGAGAAACCTTCTCAATCCAAGAAGGAACAAAAACCAGCTTCCTCAAAGACCAAACCCAAACCCACAAAATCCCTAAAAATATGTGAACTATGCAACTATACAAATCATCTCACTGATGATTGCTATAGAGTCCTTTATTGCATGATTTGCAAAAAGAAAGATCACAGGACCTCTGATCATGAACAATGCTCAGTTATGTCAAACTTTTCAGGACTTAAGGCTCAGTGCCTGAACTACCCTTCTGATTCTAAGCAGAAACAGAAGCAAAAGGCCAAGCCTTTTCCACCTTGCCCATTGTGTGGATTCAATGACCATCATCCTGAGGATTGTCAAATTGACAAACACTGTGAATCTAGTGGAAGTTCCACTCAGAAATCCTCAGGAAAAGAGAAGGTCATTCAGTCAAGAAGAGGAATGAATAAACAATCCTCTCAGACTACTGAGGCTACCCCTGCGACTAAATGCAAAACATGTGGTAGCTCAGTCCACTCAACCACTGACCATGAATCAATTAATACTTTTATAAAGACATACAAAACCAAACCCTCCATGAAATGGTGTCCTAGAAAGAACTGACCCAGTTTACTATTTGTGCAGAAGCATGCCAGGGATCCTATTTGGCATCTAGACAGTGGATGTTCAAGGAGCATGACTGGTGTTAAGGAGTGTCTGCAAAAATATGTGGAAGAACCAGGACCCAAAGTGATATTTGCAGATAATTCATCATGTCTCACTGAGGGTTATGGTTCAGTAAACTGCAATGGTATTGTCTTTACTAGGATAGCTTATGTAAATGGTCTTAAGTACAATCTGATCAGTGTCAGTCAACTATATGATGCAAAATACATAGTTCAGTTTGATGATAAGCAAGGAACCATCTTCAATGCAAATAAGGAAATTGTCCTCATTGCACCAAGAAGAGAAGATGTTTATGTATTAGACATGTCCAGTCTAACTCAGGATGGAACTTGTCTCTTTGCTAAGGCCACTGATACACTCAACTGGCTTTGGCATAAGAGACTCACCCACCTGAACTTTAAAAACATAAACAATCTTGTAAAACAAAACAAGGTCCTTGGCTTACCATCACTTGTGTTTTCAAAGGATAAACCATGCTCAGCTTGTGAAAAAGGTAAACATCACAGAGCATCCTTTAAAACCAAAACCAACTTTTCCATTAGGAACTGCCTACATCTTCTCCATATGGATCTATTTGGACCTATCAGTCCAAGGTCTACTAACCATGAGAAGTATACTCTGGTCATAGTGGATGAATACTCTAGATACACTTGGGTATTCTTCCGGATCAAAAAGAGTCAGGCAGCTGAAACAATCATGTCCTTTGTCAGGAACATTGAAAATCAAAATGACATTAAGGTCAAACAGATTAGAACTGACAATGGGACTGAGTTCAAAAATTATGAACTTGAATGTTTCTGTGATGAGAAAGGTATTTCCCAAAACTTTTCCTCTCCATACACACCTGAACAAAATGGTGTTGTTGAAAGGAAAAATAGAACACTCATTAAAGCTGCTAGGACAATGCTATGTGGATCAGTCCTTTCCAACCATTTTTGGACTGATTCAGTCAAAACTGCCTGTTATACACAAAACAGATCCATCATTGTCAAGAGACATGGGAAAACCCCATATGAGTTATTCAAAGGAAGAATCCCTGACATCAGCTACTTTCATGTCTTTGGGTGTCCTGTGTTTATTCATAATCACAAGGATCACTTAGGGAAATTTGATGCAAAAGCTGATGATGGATACTTCCTGGGATACTCACTTGTCTCAAAAGCCTTCAGAGTGTTCAACACAAGGAGACAGCAGACTGAGGAAACATTTCATGTTACCTTTGATGAGAGCACTGATGCAATCAGGTTCTCAACTGCCTCAGTAGAAGAGATAGGAATTGATAACTCTTCAAGATATCCTCCTAATGATTATGTTCCTGAAAACAATCCTTCTACTCAGTATCAAGATGATGCTAACCTCTCCTATTAGATAATCCCTCACAACCTACCTAACCCAACCATCACTGAGTTTGTTGAGGCTCATGCAAACACTAATGAAATTAATCAGTCTGTTCAAAATGCTCAAGAACCAAACAATCTCAGTGATCTGGTAGACACTCAAGATCCAATCAATGATCATGTGTCTACTCCAGAACCAACCCCTCTACCCAATCAGGCCTCCACAAGTTCAAATCAGTATCCAGGACCTCAGAAAAGTTGGACTAGGTCTTAGGACATTGAACTTGTCAATATTATTGGAGAGCCTACTGAAGGCATGCTCACCAGGAGCATGGCTGCTAGTCTAAGAGCAGCCTCAGCCAATGAATGCCTATTTGTGGACTTCATTTCCATAATTGAACCCAAAAGTGTTAAAGAAGCACTTACACATCCAAGTTGGGTTCAGGCCATGCATGATGAACTAGAACAATTTGACAGAAACAAGGTAATGAACTTGGTTAAATGTCCTAAGAATGTATCAGTCATTGGCATGAAATGGGTATTCAAGAAAAAAACTGATGAAAATGGCATAGTCATTAAAAACAAAGCCAGACTTGTAGCCAAAAGCTATAATCAACAAGAAGGCATTGACTATGAAGAAACATTTGCACCAGTAGCAAGGATGGAAGCCATCAGGATCTTCCTTGCTTTTGCTACATACATGAACTTCAGAGTATACCAAATGGATGTTAAAAGTGCATTCTTAAATGGTTCAATGAAAGAAGAAGTTTATGTTCAGCAACCTCCTGGATTTGAAAGCCATGAGTCTCCTGATCATGTCTGTAAGCTTAACAAAGCCCTTTATGGACTGAAGCAAGCTCCCAGGGCATGGTATGAGACTCTCTCAGCCTTCTTAATCCAAAACAAATTTTTTAGAGGCAAGATAGACAACACATTGTTTATCTATAAGACAAATAAAGATGTCATACTAGTACAAGTGTATGTTGATGACATCATCTTTGGCTCAACAAGTTTCAAACTTTTCAAACAATTTGAAAAACTAATGGCAAAGAAGTTTGAAATGAGCATGATGGGAGAACTGACATACTTCCTTGGTCTACAGATCAAGCAGACTGATAGAGGAACCACTATCAGTCAAGAGAAGTATGTAAAGAATCTACTAAAGAAGTATGATCTCAGTGACTGTGCCTCAGTCAAAACTCCCATGGTCCCCCCAAACAACCTTGGTCCTGATCTCACTGGTAAACCAGTAAATCAAACTCTCTTTAGAGGAATGATAGGATCACTGATGTATCTACTTGCATCAAGGCCTGATATCCAATTCTCAGTATGTCTGTGTGCCAGATATCAATCTGACCCAAGAGAATCACACATCACTGCTGTGAAAAGGATATTCAGGTACCTGAAAGGTACTCCAAACCTTGGATTATATTATCCAAAATGCTCAGGCCTTGATCTTAAAGGATACTTAGACTCTGACTATGCTGGATGCAACATGGACAGAAAAAGCACCTCAGGCTCTTGCCAAATTCTTAGTGGGAAACTAGTCTATTGGAGTGCTAAGAAGCAACAATCAGTTGCCTTGTCCTCAGCTGAGGCTGAATATGTTGCAGCAGCTAGTTGTTGTGCAAATGTACTCTGGATGAAAAGTCAACTCAGTGACTATGGAATTCAGTATAAGATGGTACCCATCTTTTGTGATAACACAAGTGCAATTGCAATATCCAACAACCCTGTTCTTCATCAGAGAACAAAACACATTGATATCAGATATCATTTCATCAGGGACCATGTCATGAATGGTGACATTGAATTACACTTCATCCCTACTGAATATCAGTTAGCTGATATCTTCACCAAACCTTTGGATGAACCAACTTTCACAAGACTGAAAGCTGAATTAGGAATGTTGGATATAGAGAATCAGTCCACTGATTGAATCCTTCCAACTGAAGTGTAAATTCTTAAAACCTCAGGTCCCTGACTCAATGTGTACATCAGTGAAAACAAACCACTGAATCCTCAACATCAGGAACTAAACCCAAGTTCCTGAATCCTTGTAGCTCAGGAATCATTCCATATTCCTGAATCATCAGTGACTAATCCCAAGTCCCTGAAAAACCATCACTGAATGAAAAGTCATTCAGGGCCCTGAAAAGGACATTAAATACTGACTTAAATGCTCTAAGTATCTAGTTAGTAAATGTCCGAGGTTGGTAACTGAACTCATATTTAATTTAAGAATATTTGTTCTTTTTGCCTTTCTGGCTTCCACCTCTGGGCCACCACATTCCCACTTGGCATTAAATGCCTCTCCAATCACATTACAGATATGTGATGACTCATCTCTGCAAATTACACTTTTGCAGAACTGCTCAACTGTTCACCTTGACTGTTGCGCCAAACCAGGGAAAAGTTGAGTGTTGGCATTAAATGCGGATCCCAAAACATTTTATTCAAAACAGTTTCCAATAATTCTTTTTGAATAAATTAAAACCGCTCAAATGCCTAAAACACCCCCATCTCCACTTCCCTATAAATAACCCAACCAAAGGAAACACACACACATTTTTATAGAATCTTAAGCAAAACTCTGCCATTTTTAATTCTCAAAAACAAATTGTGTGTGTATTCTTAAGCTTTAGCAACCCAGAAACCTTAGTCAAACCCAGACTTACCCACAAATGGCTTCTTCTAAAGCTATAGCATACGCCCCTAATGTGGAATTCCTCACTGGGACGTTGACCTAACAAAGAACAATGTGATAGGAAATTTCTCTTATCCACAAAACTACCTAGCTTACAAGAACGTTACGAAATTTCTTCGTAATTGTTTTCTTGCAAAGGCTTTCACCCACACCCCCTCAGTCATCTACCATGACTATTTGAGGGAATTCTGGTGCACGGCTGTGGCTACCAGCCCCAAAGATACCAAAGAGTCAATCATCACCTTCACGGTGATGAATGGGAGCAGAACCCTCTCCTTTGACTACTCAACCTTCATCAAAGCCACAGGCCTTGACTTTGCTGAAGTGTTTGCACCCAACCCTACTGTTCAGGACATAAAGAATGAACTGATCTTTTTAGCACCCCATGACCCCAGACGTCCTACAACATCTGCTGGAGGCTTATTGGAGAAAGCTCCAGTAGTCAAAACATGGTTCCATCCTATCTGGAGGATACTGATGACATTTGTCATTCAGGTCCTGGGTGGAAATAAATCCTCTACGGAAAAATTGAACTCATCACAACAATTGATGCTGTTCAGTCTCCTTGAGGGTACAAAAATTGACATCGGAGGAATAATCTTCCGAGACCTTGTTGCCAAGCTCTCAGGAAAACATAGGAAAAGGCATATGTCCTACCCTAGATTTGTTTCCTGTGTGCTTCAGGACCTACTTGGTTCTGACTACGTGAGGTCTGATGCAGAAGGTACGAAGCCTGACGTCCTGCACAAGTCAAACTTCACTAGTGGCATCAGTGAGGTTACAAATATTGCCCTGACTGAATACATGCAATCAGTCATTCAGGGTAAAGACGCTGTCTCACCAGTTCCTTCACCGACCAAAAAGGTGAAGAAGACAAAGAAGGGTCAGTCCAGCCAGGTGGTTAGACCCAAGCCACTCGCCACTGAGACTGATCCTCAAAACCAACTCAACCTTAAAAAGAGGTTGAAAAATGCCGAGACCTCTGAGACACCCATTTCTGAGACCCTCTTGACCACAAAACAAAGGCCAATGGAGGTCACTGAGCAATCATCCTCAGTAACCTCGGGCACACCCTTTCCACATGATTCCACTGACATAAACAAGTCAGAGGGATCAGGAAGCATCCCCCCCTCATATCCTGATAAAGGTACTGATAAATCACAATCAATGCCCAAGGGAGGAAAGGGTCCTGAATCCTCGGTAGGGCAGCACCACCCTACTGGGAAGAGGACCCACACCCCCTCACATCCCGATGAAGGAACTGTCAAAAAACAATCAGTTCCCAAGGGAGGAAAGGGTTCTAAATCCTCGGTAAGGCAGCACTACCTTACTGAGAAGGGGACCCACAAACATTCACATCCCGTTAACGTTCCTGAGCAATCACCCTCAGGATCTCAGGGAGAAAAGGACCCTAAATCCCCAAAAGGACAGCACAATCCTGATGGGAAGGGGGTCCACCAACTTTCACAATCAGTACCTAGTGATACCACTGGAAAACACCCATCAGTGGTTGAAGGTGCTAAGGGGGACAAAGACTTAGAGGGAAAGAAACAACCCGCTGATATGGAATCCATAAACCCCTCTGGCAGTCCGATTCTCTCAGGAACTGCCCCCAAAAGCCAGGATGGTATTACCCCAGTTATTATGGCTAGTCAGGCTGAGCAAACCTACTCAGTTATTATGACAACGGGGTCAGGACCTGGCCAAACCAAAGGCGAGTCTTTTTATAAAGAGGAGCCGGTTGAATTTTTGGGTATTGAGTCCATGGGGGACTTTCAGGCTCTTATTGAGTCTGATGAAGAGCTCAAGGAAGAAAGTGAATAGGAAATTTTTGAGGCAGGTGAGGATATGGAAACTGATGTACAATCTGAACAACCTGAACAATCACATCAATCATCTCCACACCAAAGTGAAGAGTCAGGTTCTCAATCTTCTGATTCTTCTGATACTGGGGACATCCTCAAAAAGTATGATGACTCTCTTCCCCTCACTGAAAGAAAATTGGTCAAGTTCCTACTCAAGACCAATAGAGCTCTTTACACTAGTCTCATTGAAGAGATGTTCGATCATCACACTGAAGCTGCTGTTCACTATGCCAACCTGAAGGCAGATGTCGAAAGTTATCATGATGATGTGAACGAAATGCATTCTGACACCAATAACTCCCTGACAGCTATTGATCTTCATCTCAGGAAGTTCAATCTTACTCTTGTAGGCATCACCAAAAGCCTTGGAACTATTCAAACAGCTGTCAAGGATGACCCGGAACTCAACAAGAAGGTCCTTCAGGCTGCTGAGACTTACCAGAAACAATCAGCTGAATTCAGTGATCTTCTCAGCTTACTGAAGGATTCTAATATTCAGGGTCTTAGCTCTTCATTGGACTCAATCAGGACTTCCTTGGGTCTTCAGGCAAACCATCTGGGTACTTGGGCACAATCTTCAACATCCTTGGCATGGTCTCTTGGGTCAAGGATGTCAGGCATCGAAGCTTCTCAGGCATCTCTGGCGGATAAGATCTCAACTCTTTAGAAAGACACCTCGGACATCAAATCAATGATGAATGAGATCTATCAGGCCTTCAAGGGTCCTGCTGCTCCAGTGGCTCCAACTCTTGCTATCACCATGGCTCAAGCAACAGTTGAGGGGGAGAAAGACACTGGAGTCAAAGACACTGGAGTCCCTGAAGCTTCCACAAGCTAGCAACCTCCTTCTCCTCCTTCTCACACTGAAGGGAGATTCCTGAAGCTTCTTTCACCCATCAGGATAAAAGCAAAGGCATCCTCACTGATCCTGAGCCTCAACCAGCACCAATCTTGGTAGCAAAGGATCCTGAATCACCACCCAGGATCCCGTATGACATTGATGGAGTTCTTCACCACTTCTCAGCTGATGAACTCAGTGCTTACCTAGAGGAAGAGGAAGCAAAGAAGAAGTTAAAGGAGGAAGAAAAGGTGAGCAAGCCTGCTATTATTAAGGTTGTTCATGAAGAGGCTGAGAAGATTGGTCTTGAGGCTAAGGATCTTTCAGGAAGAGAGGGTGGTATGACTTTTGTAAAAGCTCAGACTGTGGAGATGATCACTCTCAGGAAGAAAAGGGAGGAAAGGAATAAAAGGGCTGAAGAGATCAGGCAGAACAGGATTAAGAAATATCAGTGGTATATGACTAACAGGTTGAAGCCAGAACCAATCACTGATGTTCATATTCATCGAAACACCAATCCTGCCATTGTCACTGTCTATAGAGGTGCTGACAAAAAAGACTTTGAGGTTCATTAACCTTTCAGATTCGCTAACTTTGGGATCACAGAATTGGATGAGTTGGGTCCATTAATAGCAAAGAAATCAAATGTTGTGGTCCCTAGTCTGATGAAGTCCATGAGTCTGAGGTACGAAAGATTGGCAGCTGCACCTCAGGAACTTGGCACTCCATCTCTTCTTCCTGATTCAGCACAACCAGCTCCCTCTCAGTCTTCTTCAAGAAAAAGAAAGAAGATTGAAGCTGAGCCTGAGATCAAGGTTCCTGGTCTTAACTGCAATAGGGCTCTCCCTGAAGGTGTTCCTTTCAGGAACAATGTGGTCATTGAACAACCTGAAAGAGGTTTGTTCTTCATTGATGAGTTCGGAGACCAAGCCTTCCAGAGGTGGAGCGATATCGATTTGTCAGGGATCAAAGCTATGCTTGGTTTTCTAATGATGGCCTCTCCACTCAAGAGTCCTGAAAATGTGAAGTTTTGTCAAGATCTGAAAAAGAAAATCCATGAGCACCCTGACCAACTAGAGCTGCAGTCAAAGAAGCCCAAGCTTGAAGCCCTTGGTATTAAGTTGAACTGATGAATCTGCCTGACTACCACCACCACCACCTTTTTGTACTTAGTTTTGATAGGACTTGTAATGATATCAATAAGATGATGTTTTTATTATTTCAGTGTCCTTATTTACATTCTAGTACATTCAGTATGAGTAGAAGTCATTAGCTCACTCATAACTGATCAAAACACTTAGGAATAATTTATATCCAAATAGGGGGAGATTGTTGGGTCAGGAAAAACCCAAGAATACTTAAAACATGATTTGGACACAAATTAACTAAGTGTTAACTTAAACCGAGAACAATTCAAGTCACTGAGAGAACAACCTCTCAGTGAGTCATCTTCAGGATGCTTAAGGCGAATTCAAGAAGAAGGATTCACTACTCAGGAAGGCGGTACTCCCTAATGTAGCACTTAAGCCAAAGAAGAAGATGATGGTTCAGTGAGTGTTTGACAAGAACTCACTGAACCCCAGTCTCCTTAATAACAATAAAGTAATTAAGAGTAATAACTGAGAAGCGTGTCCTGAAGAACTAAGTGCCTGAGAAGAAAGGCAGAAATATCTTGGAAGGATTTAAGATAAGATCAAATCTTATCTTGTCAGGAAGAAATCCTTCCTAAGACGGCTTAAAGTCTTGGAGTGTCAGACCAACCACTCCTAAAGACTTAATAGGCCATCTCTATTGGTTCTTGGAAATGACAATTACTGTTGTAATTGTCAGACACGCTTGCTCAACAACTTGTAATATTTTAATTACTTTTACTCAGTTTACTTGTGTATAAATAGATTGAGAAGGAGAAAAGTTGTGTGTGTTTTGTACAATTAAAGCTTAGACTTTTGCAAAACAACTTCTCTCCTACAAAGAGTAACGTATCCCTGAGATAGCTCAGTGAGGTCGCATTGTTACCACTCAAGCAAAACTTGAGTTTAGATAGGAGACACCACCATACCTTGTCTATTCAATCCCAAGTGTTTGTTCCGCAAAACACTTGGGTATAGATTATTTGATTCATTTCTAATAAGAATTTAAATATTGAAAATTATATTGAGTTTTCTATATTCACGTTTTATAATTGTTAGAATTAATCATAACATTGTATTAGTCATAAACACAAATAGATAAACTTTCTAGTTAACTCTAAACGTGTAAAGGGACCAACAATATAACAGTATCAGTAACTACTTTTGGCTTAGCAGCAGAATGAGAAGTACTGCTTCTAGCTTTAGCAGTAGAAAACTCTGTTTTCTTTGGAACGGGCCTTACTGGTGCAACAGGAGAAATAGTCCTAGAAACACCATTTCTTAAAAAATCTCCCTAGGAACCATGTTTCTTTTGGGATGTGGGTGAGTCTTTCTAGCAAAGTTCCTATGGTTCACCCTAGTATAATGGTTCCATACAGGTTATGGAGCACTAGTTTTCTTAGGTATTGTATAATAACAATCTTCTTGCAAGTGCTCAAAACTACCACAGCTGTGACATGCCTTCTTAACCAGTTCAAAGTCACTACCTAACTTGTGTGAGATCACCTGGTGCAAGTTTCTCTGGTTTCCTCTGGGCAAGTCACAAGTCTTCCTAGGATAATCTCTAGGTTTATCATCATACTCAGCCACTTTCCTAGAGATTCTACTTCCTAGCACAGGTTTAACAAACTCAGTATGTTTGACTTTAGGTTCAATTGGTTTAACATCCTCTAACCTTTTAGCCTTTGATGTTGTTTCTACCTGTTCATCATCACTATCTGATTCCCAATCTTCAATGATTGGTGCATCAGATAATTTATCAGATGTTTCATTGTTTACTTGACTTGTTTCACCTACAGATTGTGCAGCTAACTCAGATATAAAGGACAATTCTTTCCTAGTTGGTGCAAAAGCACTTTTAAGTGGGGGAGCCACTTCATTGTATCCTAGGCCACATCCTCTTTTAATCATCTGAGATTCAACTGCTTTATTTGCTAGAACAGATGCATATTGTTGTTTATCTATCCTAACAACATGTTTTTCTTTTTCATTTAAAGCTGAGTCTCTAGCTAATTCAGCTTCTTCCACTTTTTTATTAAGCATGTTAATTTCACATTCTTTCTTAATTAGCTCAGTTTCAAGAGTATGAATTTTATCAGCATATTCTCCCTCAATTTGCTTAAGAAACTCAACCTTGTTTTCTAAAGATTTTAGACCATGTTGATATCCTAAGTTATCAAGTTTGAGTTTATCAAATTCAACTCTTAACTCATCATACCTAGATTCCAGTTCCTCTATAGTATCTAAACAAGATTTAAATGAACATGAAGATTCATTTGATACCTCAGAGTCTGATCCAGAGCAGGAGTAACCCATAAGAGCAAAGTGTTGTTCTTTGGGTTCTTCATCAGCTACCAGTGCATAGTTGGGACCATCCTCAGCTTGGTCACTCCAGTCAAAATCTCCCAAGCCATCACATGAGACCATAGCAGTAGTAGGTTTAGCTTCTTCTATTGGAATCTGTCTTGGATTTTCCTTGATCTGCTTTGGTGCTCTACACTCCCTTGCAAAGTTCCCCTTTCTGTGGCAGTTATAACATTCAAACTTTGATTTGTCAAACCCCACATTGTTCTGCCTTCTAAACTTGAGCTCTCTTCCAGTTCTCTTCAAGAATCTTCTTGCCCTCATAGTCAACATTGCAAACTGCCAATGCAAATCCATTTCTTCTAAATCATCAGGATCAACTTGATCTAGATCCTGACTCATTACTTGAGTACTTGTAGTTAGTTCAGCTAAGTAGGCATAAATAGCAGCATCACTAATGGTGTCACTATTTGTAGAACTAGCAGCAGAACCTTGTGAACTAGCAGCAGAACCAGTATGACCAACAGCAGAATGAGTTTCTTGAATATTCCTAGAAGCCTTGTTATTAGAAGACATAAAAGCAAGGTTGTTTAAACTTGAAGAACTGGTTGAACCCTTGACTTCAGTTTCATAGACCTTCAAGTTGTTATACAAATCATCCAAATTCATGGTTTCAAAGTCAGACTTGTTCCTCTAGACAACTGTGTGAGTATTCCATTCTGGTGCAAGACTCCTTAGAAACTTCAGATTAATATCTTCCTGTACAATATTGACACTTAGAAGTGCCAACTGACTCACCAGCTTTTGCAATCTGTCATAAGTACCATCAATAATTTCATTGCTTGAGGCAGTGAAAGTTTCAAATTCGTGCTTTAGCAAATTCTTCCTTGACTTTTTGGTGGCTTCATTCCCACCAAACCTGAGTTCAATTGCTGCCATCAACTCCTTGGCAGACTTGGTGTTGCTAAAGCTCAATTGGTACTCATTAGGTATCCCCATTAAGAGAATAGTGTGAGTTCTAATCTCTAGTTTCCTTTGAGCCTTTTCTTCATTGGTTTTAATGGGCAATACAGACCCATCAGCACCAATCTTAGGCAGAGTATCTCTAGTTTGTATGATTTCCCACATTGTGTAATCACACATCTTCATGTACTGCTCCATCCTCATCTTCCGGAGTTCATATTCTCCAACCTTGAGCATTGGAACCTTGGATGCAGTAACCATATGATGAGATTTAGAATCCATTGTTGATGATGAACAGATCTGAACTTTTCAAAATTCTTCTCGGTATCAGTTTCTAGATCACAAGCTCTGATACCACTTGTTGATCCCAGATGAGCTTAACGATCTTGTTAATTACTTTAGATATAAACCTAAAGCAATAGGTATAGAAACTGTTCTCGAATGATCTATTAATTACTATGCGGAAACTAGTAATTAATATTAAGAAGAAATAATAATCAAACACAAAAGAATTCTCAAACAACACTTCAATATATTTAATACGGCTGCTCAAAAGCAACAGGGTTACAAGATAACCTTGAAGTGATCGAATTACAAAAGATACGTATGCTAAACAATCGTATCCTAACCCTAACCCTAGATCCTCCTTTTATACACTTAAGGAGTCCTAGTCGGTTACAAAAACTTTCTATACAAGAATAATATCTATTCGTGTCTTTACCATAAACAAACTATGCATATCTAATAAGCAGCAGAATCAAAACTCTAGCAGCAGAATCATCTTAGGCTAGCAGCAGTTTGATACTTAGCTTATTTCACTACTCGTTAGATATCATCAGCAGCAGAATAAATATACTAGCAGTAGAATGATTATGCCTAGCAGCAGAATCATACTTATTATATTTCTATTAACACCATGAGCAGAAGAATAACATTCGCATCTTCAAAGTAGCAGCAGTATCTTTTAAACCCAACAATGTCTGAAGTAAGGTCAAATGTTAGTGATCACTTTGTTTCCAAAGTTGCAAATGTAAGAAGATATTTTCAATTTGTCACATATATCCATCTTTCTTTCTTTTTTTTATAGTAAATTCATATTATATTTTGAATTTCAGACTTCAAGTCCTATTCATGACAATTCAGAGGTACAACTTTAAGTGGATAAAGATTTAGCTTACAAAGATGCCAAGGTAATATCCTTTAAGTAAATTTTTAATCCGTTAGGTATCCTTCTTTTATTATAATTACTTTTTTTATATATTTCCAAATTCAGACTTCAATCCCCTTTGAGAATGAAATTTAGAACGAAAGCCCTATTCGTACTCATGTCGACGGCGAATACGATGTTAAAAAGGTAATATGCGAGACATCAATATCTGCTGCTCAAAAGAATGACGAACATGGGAAGCTTAATTATCTTGACGCTGCCGCGTATCCATCCTCAATGTCACAACTTGACAATTATTTTCCAATTGAAGATTACCCGGTAGTTGAGCACATGCAAGTTGATAATTCTAGTGATATCCATTTACCGAATTTAAACGAGCATTTTTCTTAAACGGGTGTTGATGTAAGTATGCAATTTATAAAAAATCCACATGTTATAGTTGTTTGCTACATTCACTTTCTTATTATACTTGTTTTTTCATGTAAACTTACAGTCCCAAAACTTTCCTGATGATTTCAATGATACGATTGTCCCACTACTAAGTACACAGCAAGTTGATTGTGATTTTGCTAATACGATAGAAGCGGGTGCTGAAGAGAGCAAGGCTGATGGGCATGCTTTTGACAATTATGATAATAATTATGACCAAGTGGGAGATGCGGCGTTTCATATTGGAGACAACATTGCTGACGGGCATGTTTATGATAATCATGAACTTGAAGGTGTAAAAGTAAGCGAGACTGTGTTAGAAATGGATGATAAGAATGAGGATGGGCATGCAGATAGAGAAGCTCATGATGGTGGGAAAGTCAGCGACTATGTGTTGGATAATGAAGAGAAAATTGCGGATGGGCTTGTTACTGATACATATGATCACGATGTTGAGAAAGTAAGCGAGGCTGTCTTAGTTATGGAAGAGACGAAGGCTGGTGAATACAAGGATGTTGTCACCAACAAGGCTGATGGCCATGTTGGTGACACCAGTGGTAATGATTCTGATAACTTAGGAAAGGTGTCGTTAGAAAATGAAGAAAACATTGCTGCTGGTGAGAAAGTAACGGATACGGTGTTTGACAAAGAAAAGGTTTATCTTGACAAACTCGATCGGGATGCTGAGAAAGCAAGAAACGCCGTTTTCCTTAAATCTCAAAATAACTCTGGTTAGGAGGTTGTCGACCGGGATCATGAGGTACTTTAAATATATGACTTAATGTATTTACTTCACCTTCTCAGCATCTCCAGCAATAGTATGAAATACAGTAACAGTAGTATAATTCTTACCAGCAGTAGCATCTACTTAGCAGTAGTATCCACTTGGTTTATTTACTTCACCTTCTCACCATCTCCAGCAGTTGTATGAAATACACTAACAGTAGTATCATTGTTACCTGCAGTAGCATCTTGTAAAACCCTAAAATCCTAAAACATGTTAAAAGACCAAAATGCCCCTACAATCTAAAACTATGATTAAAATGTTTATAAAAGTACCAAAAGAGCTCCAAACTTTAAGAGATGATCAAGAAATGAAATAAAACAAATTTCTTTACCCCATTTGACATTTTTTTTTGAAGTACCAAAATTATTAGAACACATATAGGGACCAAAAATTTGTCTAGCATATTAAAACATTTATTGTAAACTTTATAATATAACTAATATGCATTTAAATGTAAAATAAATATGGTAATTAATCTAAAATTCAAAATATGATTTGGTCCAAGGGATAACCGAAATTTTACAGCCCATGATCCCAAAAATCACGGCACATCACTTATAATTGCTAACAATTCCATCAAACCCTAAAATACTATTGCCGACAAAAGAGAAAAACACACAAAAATCCTTAAAACCTCCATACGATTTTCTGGAACTCCAAGATTATTTTTCACGTGTTCTACATCATCTAAAGGAGCTGAGAAAAATACTTTTCGAATTGGTTGTGGCCTGGTTCGATCGTAGTGATAGTTTCCTTGTCGCATGAACAAAACTAAGGTAAATTCGTTCATAATTAATCCGACCTTTGAAAAATTCGTTTCTCATTTTTCCTGAGTTCCTTACATCATATATGATCTGTGAAAAATGTTGGAATTAAGTCATGCAAGGTTTAGGTGGTCGAATGGATTTAAAATGTGTAAAATGGATTAATTATGGAAAATATGCTAAACGATTTTTCTGGGTTGCTTTGCTAATTTTTATGAGTTACTTGATCATGGTATAAGCTGGGAAAAATGCTAATTCGAATTATGGAGACTTGTGTTAATTTTTTTTGGATTTAAATCATTAAAAAGGGTGTAAATTCTAATATATAGAAAACAAATTTTCTGGGTATCTAATTTATTTTTACTGGGTTCCTTAGGCATCATATGATCTCAAAAAAATTCCCATTCGAATTGTTGAAGCCCATGTAAGTCGTGGCTAATTATTTTACAAACCGGATTTTTTTGGAAAATAAGAATAAAAGGGAAAATAAATCGAGGAAGCTAGGGTTAGGGTTTCTTAGATTAGATCTGGTAATTTAATGTGTTTTAAGGATGTTTAAATGATTGGATATGATGGGAGAATTTAGGGCTTAATTTGTGTAAATAAAAGGTATACGATTTATGTTTTTAAAAGTAGAAGGGGTGTTTTGTAAATTATGAAACCTATGGGATATTTTTGTAAGGTGTCTTGGATCTGGGTAAAAATACAGAAAATATTTTATAAGGGTCTCATGTGTTAATTTTGTATTTAAAAGGTTTATTTTGTTAATTAAATAAAGTATAATTTGAATTGTTTAATAATCAAATGGAGGGACTAAGAATGTAATTTCTGGAAACTTAAGTTTGATTTGAGTAATAAAATATATTCAGGGGGTTATGTGTAATTTTGGTAATTTGATGGCTTAATAGGTAATTATTAATAATTAAAGGTTGAAATTGTAAATTAAAGGGCTAAATATGTAACTTTGATAACTTGAGGGACTTGATGTGTAAATTATGAATATTTAAGGGTACATTCGTATATCATGTTAAAATAAGTGTACATTGTGTAAAATTGGTAAATTGAGGGTTTAATGTGTAATTATGAATATTTGAAGGTTTAAAGTGTAACTTTTGTAATAAAGGGGTGTAAAGTGTAAATTGTGAAATCTTAAGCACCAAATGTGTAAATATGATAAAAGATACTTTATTTCCATAATAATGATTTAACTAAGTTATGTTACTCCATATTACTAAAAATGGAAACTTTCTGAAAATGAAAACTTTCTAAAAGTGGAAACTTACTAAATATGGAAACCTGCTAAAAATAGAAAGTTACTAAAAATGGAAAAGCAATTAATTAAGAATGATTTGTAATTCCCTTCTACTCCTTTAGGTGTGAAGAAGGAGAGACTTTGAGCTATCCCCATATCCTGTGTTTATATTCTGTTTGTGCTTTCGTCATAAGGTACAGATACTCTGCCTTTTCAGTAAGGGTTCTTATATTCTATACATTGATTTTGAGTTATGATTCAGTTAAGATTTCCCAAGCCATTGCTATGTTCCCTTTGAGTGAACCTTTGATATTCCTCTTGATTATGATCTGAGCTTCGTTTATCTGACCTATGCCATGCCAAGTTGCTCTAAAGTTCTGAACTATCTTTGAGAGAAATTAAGACTTTGGAATGATTTGTTAAACTAAGGATTTTGAAATGGTTCACTAAACTAAGGTTTTGAACTACTTGTTTTGAACTATCTTTTACGAAGGTTATTTTAATGACTATCTTTATGAAACCAATTTAAAGACCATTTTAATTAAATACCTTGATTAAGCTTTCTAAAATGAATCTTTTGAATAAAGACTTTGAAGATGGACCTTTGATAAAGACTTTGAACTTTAATTAAGATCCCCTTTGTTTTTAAAACTATGATATGAACTTTGGAAGACCTTGGTGAACCACACTATTATGAACTATTCGATATGAACCCTTTTCTATGGACCTTGTGATATGACTTTGAGATGCACCTTTTGATATATGATCTTTTGTGATGACTTTGAGACCTGACTCTTAGTTTGATACCCGAGCCAAATTTCTGTGTACCTAGCCAGGAAGGTAACCTGGCCATGTCTGTGATGCACCACTGGCATGACTCCCGTGTGGGGGAGTGATTTCTCACACCGTCCCTTTTATGATTATCTGCCATGGCTACTATGATTTTGGGATGACTTTGAGTTTGGGGGCGTATGGGTTGCAATCCTAGATTTGTATGTTTAGTGGATTTAACTATGACTTTGAGTATGACTTTGAGGTGACTGGTGCTGTGTGCAATACACGCCTTTCACACCCCTGGGAGCTGATCACTCCACTATTATGATACATGAGGACACCCCTCATATTATCTGGTTGCCTAAGAGGTATCCCCTCTGATTGTGAGATTATGACTTGGAGATTATGATGTTGAGATTATGACTTTGAGTTCTGGGCTCGTGGTAGATGACTATCCTATTTTTCCTTTATTACTCTTTTGCTTTGATTATACCTTATGACATTCCCAGTACTTCACTATATTCTGTTTCGTTATCTTTGCTTGTATTATGTATCTGTTCACTGAGCTTTGTAAGCTCAGCCGCACGTTTTCTTTTCGTGTGCGGCAGGTTTTAGTTGGAAGATGGGTATGAGTGAAGAGACTTTTGGACTTAGAAGACTTGATAATTATTTTGGCCTAGAGACGATTGGAAGTTACCACATTGTTAGAATTTGTATTCGCTTTTGTAACCTTGTAATTTCAGTATTTCTTCTGTAACCTTTGAGAATCTTTGTATTATTTTTGAATGTATGCTTTGTTATATCTGATATGAAACCATTTGCGTGACATCTTTACCCTTGTCGGGTTGGGGTGTTACAATTATGGTATCAGAGCGACAGGCTGCGATTTCGTAATACATTTACCCTTGACCTGTGTAAGTTAGGACCACTAAGCTTTCCCTGTAGGCACTCGTAAGTCAACCTTTGAAAATTGCTTTAGGATTTCCCATAGGAACCTAAGTTTTGACCGGTGAGGAATGGGTAGACTATAAGGCATTTGTTTAAGCATCATTGCTTCCGTATCACTCTGATTCGTGCCTTGCTTTTGGTTAGATCCTGTTGATACCACTTCCGGAAAGTGAAAACTTATGCTTTGCACCACCTAAGTTTGGAACCTGATTAAATCTTGAAGGCATTGAGAATTTCATAATAATGACCTGACACTATTTGATCCTTATCTTCAAATCCCTTTTGTAAATCCTTTTGATAATGACCCGCATTTCACTCTGATTCTTTTATTAATCACTTTGACGCCTCTTCAGGCATTCCGAGAACCTCTATGGCGATGACGTACTGGATATGTTTTGCTATTTGATAAGTATCTATGAAGTTTCCGACACTATTGATTTCGTTTTACCCATCTCTGTCCTTATGAGAAGTCTTGCGGTGTGTAACCATGAGTATAAGAATGTTTTCTTCCTCACTCTAATGATATAGCTTTGATTTGCGAACCGTCTTTCTTTGAATAGTTAACTTCGATTTTATTCTGACAAGGAAATTGTGGAATGATCAGTCAAATATTGACAACTACCCTTCTATGTCTCACCTTTAACGTATGCAACAATTTTGAACTCCCTACTACGATTTCTGATTGTTAAACCCTTGCTATCACTATTACTCTGGAGACTTGTGTGTTACGTTTGCGGTTATAAAGTTTTCTTAGAAACCATTTCATACACTAATGAATGAACCTCATCTTGAGAGTTTCTTGGCACCTTGAGTTTTCTGAACATGAACCTTGTATTGAACGTTATTTGGCACCCTGAACTTCTTGAACATAATCCCTGTTGGACCACCAAGTTTTTTCCACCGGAGTATGAAGTAAGATTTGACATGATACTGAGAGATTCTAGTCACTATACGAAGATGTCTTTCGGATCATACCAATTGACTTGAGCAACCGGGAAGAGCAGCAACCGAAGACCAGGGAGTGAGTTTACCTAAGTGTATTTTCTGGGCGTGTTTTAGTGTCGTTCGCGATAAAGAAGAATGATGACAGGAGATATGTATTGATTTCTGGAAGCTGAATCGTAATACTGTTAAGAACCAATATTCCTCAACCCTGAAACGACTCTGTGTTTGTTTAATTTCAGAGCGAGAAGTTTTCTTCTGATAAATTGATTTTATTCTTGGAATCGCCTTCCGTATTCGTAAAAGACTGCTGTAACGATTAGTGACGCTAATAGTATTAGCTAAAGCTCTGATTGTTTTGCGAATTTGATAAATGAGGTTTTCTCGTAAGTACTTGGGCAAATGGTCATTGTATGACTTAATGGTACCTTCGAAGACGAGGAAGAGCATGAAAATCATTTTTGCACCTTGTTAGAAATTTGACATCATTTGTGCATTCTGAGAGATGTATATTTGTTAAGAGAACGGTGTTCTTTGCCTAACCTGGAGTTGACGACAATGGAGGCTACCCCGAAGAGTGAAGACATTCCTTTCAAGGCAGAAGTGTTGGTGATGCAGAAGAAGAAATTCTAGTCAAGATGGTGAACCTGGAGCTGATGAAGACGTGCAGTCTCACTTCCCTATTCATCTTGGTTGTACTAAGATGAATTGAGAGCGGAAGCAGACTGGATGATGAAGAGATTTAAAAATCGTGCCAGGAATCCATATTACTCCATCACATTCCAAGAAGAACTGCAGGAGGCTCGAAGAACCAGACACAAGTTCCCGATTTTGATTGATGGACAGCCGAAGACAGATCAACCGGACTTGAAGAGATTAGATGTGTTGAATAAGCGGATATTTGAAACAGACCCTCTATACTTAGAATAATTGATTCTATGAAGGCAGAAGTTTGGCGACTAACTTTCATTTATGTTGACCCTCTTAAATTTCGTTATATCGTTAAAAGATCCTCTTATGGTCTAAGTTCCCTAGAAACAATTCTGTTTGTGTTTATCCTTCGTATGATTCGGTGATGACTTTATTTTGAGAGATTTTGGCGAATTGTTGAAGATATGATGCTTGCGACGGCGTACCTCAATTCTGCTGGGCAATCTGGGATTTTGATACTCTTGCGGACAGTTTTGTTTTCTCTCTTGACTATGGCATTCGTTTTGTTGACCTCTGAGACTGTATAAGTACTAGGTGGATTAAGATAGGTGGTTTTGATTGCGATTTGAGATAAAGTATGACCATCATGAGGGCATATTTATATGATGCCAGTATTATGACGTCTGGCCAACGTGATAATACTTACATCATATAATGTGCACTTGTTGTGGGCATAGGATATCTTGGGGGTACCAAAGAAGTTAGATTTTGATCTCTGTTGGATTATCTGTGATTAATGAGACTTAGGATTCATTCTACCTATGCGTTTAATCTGCTTTCATCGTTATACGACTGGATACGTTTGGATACTCGACACGCGTTTGTTGACCTTTGTGCTTCCGATAAGAATCTTGGATTCTGTTGTAGAACTTTCTACCGTCTGTTTTCTGTCAGTATGGATCTGATCTGTTACTATTGAAAAGTACACCTACATTTTGCTATATGTACGTTTCGCATCCATTGATTATGTTTCATTATGACCTGCTATGAGTTGATTGAGGATTTTGATTTTTGGGAGCAAAACCTGTTTGTTTATGAGAACACCTATGAAAGGTTATACTGAAGCTGAGACTAATTGAGAATCTGAAGAGTTTTGAACTCATATACTACTCCCATGTTCGCTACAATTCGATACGTTTTCATCTGATTTGACTATTTCTATTCCACGGACGAAAATCCGTCAATCCTACATCTTCCCTGAACCCCTTCTGATGAGATACGTTTATCATCCATTACGTTTAGTATATCTTTCTTTTGATGTGAATCCTGAGCGTTAGGTCTTTTTGAGAAAACCGAAATTATTTGATCGGCAAGATTGAGTCATGAGGAAATACTTGGTTTGGAAGAACCTGCTCGAGCGTGAGAATGTTATATTGATCGTTTGCAACTTGCTACGACTTCGTTTAACTTTACGACTTCAAATTTCGAGGACGAAATTTTTCTGTTAGAGGGGAAGAGTTGTAAAACCCTAAAATCCTAAAACATGTTAAAAGACCAAAATGCCCCTACAATCTAAAACTATGATTAAAATGTTTATAAAAGTACCAAAAGAGCTCCAAACTTTAAGAGATGATCAAGAAATGAAATAAAACAAATTTCTTTACCCCATTTGACATTTTTTTTTTGAAGTACCAAAATTATTTGAACACATATAGGGACCAAAAATTTGTCTAGCATATTAAAACATTTATTGTAAACTTTATAATATAACTAATATGCATTTAAATGTAAAATAAATATGGTAATTAATCTAAAATTCAAAATATGATTTGGTCCAAGGGATAACCGAAATTTTACAGCCCATGATCCCAAAAATCATGGCACATCACTTATAATTGCTAACAATTCCATCAAACCCTAAAATACTATTGCCGACAAAAGAGAAAAACACACAAAAATCCTTAAAACCTCCATACGATTTTCTGGAACTCCAAGATTATTTTTCACGTGTTCTACATCATCTAAAGGAGCTGAGAAAAATACTTTTTGAATTGGTTGTGGCCTGGTTCGATCGTAGTGATAGTTTCCTTGTCGCATGAACAAAACTAAGGTAAATTCGTTCATAATTAATCCGACCTTTGAAAAATTCGTTTCTCATTTTTCCTGAGTTCCTTGCATCATATATGATCTGTGAAAAATGTTGGAATTAAGTCATGCAAAGTTTAGGTGGTCGAATGGATTTAAAATGTGTAAAATGGATTAATTATGGAAAATATGCTAAACGATTTTTCTGGGTTGCTTTGCTAATTTTTATGAGTTACTTGATCATGGTATAAGCTGGGAAAAATGCTAATTCGAATTATGGAGACTTGTGTTAATTGTTTTGGATTTAAATCATTAAAAAGGGTGTAAATTCTAATATATAGAAAACGAATTTTCTGGGTATCTAATTTATTTTTACTGGGTTCCTTAGGCATCATATGATCTCTGAAAAATGCCCATTCGAATTGTTGAAGCCCATGTAAGTCATGGCTAATTATTTTACAAACCGGATTTTTTTGGAAAATAAGAATAAAAGGGAAAATAAATCGAGGAAGCTAGGGTTAGGGTTTCTTAGATTAGATCTGGTAATTTAATGTGTTTTAAGGATGTTTCAATGATTGGATATGATGGGAGAATTTAGGGCTTAGTTTGTGTAAATAAAAGGTATACGATTTGTGTTTTTAAAAGTAGAAGGGGTGTTTTGTAAATTATGAAACCTATGGGATATTTTTGTAAGGTGTCTTGGATCTGGGTAAAAATACAGAAAATATTTTATAAGGGTCTCATGTGTTAATTTTGTATTTAAAAGGTTTATTTTGTTAATTAAATAAAGTATAATTTGAATTGTTTAATAATCAAATGGAGGGACTAAGAATGTAATTTCTGGAAACTTAAGTTTGATTTGAGTAATAAAATATATTCAGGGGGTTATGTGTAATTTTGGTAATTTGATGGCTTAATATGTAATTATTAATAATTAAAGGTTGAAATTGTAAATTAAAGGGCTAAATATGTAACTTTGATAACTTGAGGGACTTGATGTGTAAATTATGAATATTTAAGGGTACATTCGTATATCATGTTAAAATAAGTGTACATTATGTAAAATTGGGAAATTGAGGGTTTAATGTGTAATTATGAATATTTGAAGGTTTAAAGTGTAACTTTTGTAATAAAGGGGTGTAAAGTGTAAATTGTGAAATCTTAAGGACCAAATGTGTAAATATGATAAAAGATACTTTATTTCCATAATAATGATTTAACTAAGTTATGTTACTCCATATTACTAAAAATGGAAACTTTCTGAAAATGAAAACTTTCTAAAAGTGGAAACTTACTAAATATGGAAACCTGCTAAAAATAGAAAGTTACTAAAAATGGAAAAGCAATTAATTAAGAATGATTTGTAATTCCCTTCTACTCCTTTAGGTGTGAAGAAGGAGAGACTTTGAGCTATCCCCATATCCTGTGTTTATATTCTGTTTGTGCTTTCGTCATAAGGTACAGATACTCTGCCTTTTCAGTAAGGGTTCTTATATTCTATACATTGATTTTGAGTTATGATTCAGTTAAGATTTCCCAAGCCATTGCTATGTTCCCTTTGAGTGAACCTTTGATATTCCTCTTGATTATGATCTGAGCTTCGTTTATCTGACCTATGCCTTGCCAAGTTGCTCTAAAGTTCTGAACTATCTTTGTGAGAAATTAAGACTTTGGAATGATTTGTTAAACTAAGGATTTTGAAATGGTTCACTAAACTAAGGTTTTGAACTACTTGTTTTGAACTATCTTTTACGAAGGTTATTTTAATGACTATCTTTATGAAACCAATTTAAAGACCATTTTAATTAAATACCTTGATTAAGCTTTCTAAAATGAATCTTTTGAATAAAGACTTTGAAGATGGACCTTTGATAAAGACTTTGAACTTTAATTAAGATCCCCTTTGTTTTTAAAACTATGATATGAACTTTGGAAGACCTTGGTGAACCACACTATTATGAACTATTCGATATGAACCCTTTTCTATGGACCTTGTGATATGACTTTGAGATGCACCTTTTGATATATGATCTTTTGTGATGACTTTGAGACCTGACTCTTAGTTTGATACCCGAGCCAAATTTCTGTGTACCTAGCCAGGAAGGTAACCTGGCCATGTCTGTGATGCACCACTGGCATGACTCCCGTGTGGGGGAGTGATTTCTCACACCGTCCCTTTTATGATTATCTGCCATGGCTACTATGATTTTGGGATGACTTTGAGTTTGGGGGCGTATGGGTTGCAATCCTAGATTTGTATGTTTAGTGGATTTAACTATGACTTTGAGTATGACTTTGAGGTGACTGGTGCTGTGTGCAATACACGCCTTTCACACCCCTGGGAGCTGATCACTCCACTATTATGATACATGAGGACACCCCTCATATTATCTGGTTGCCTAAGAGGTATTCCCTCTGATTGTGAGATTATGACTTGGAGATTATGATGTTGAGATTATGACTTTGAGTTCTGGGCTCGTGGTAGATGACTATCCTATTTTTCCTTTATTACTCTTTTGCTTTGATTATACCTTATGACATTCCCTGTACTTCACTATATTCTGTTTCGTTATCTTTGCTTGTATTATGTATCTGTTCACTGAGCTTTGTAAGCTCAGCCGCACGTTTTCTTTTCGTGTGCGGCAGGTTTTAGTTGGAAGATGGGTATGAGTGAAGAGACTTTTGGACTTAGAAGACTTGATAATTATTTTGGCCTAGAGACGATTGGAAGTTACCACATTGTTAGAATTTGTATTCGCTTTTGTAACCTTGTAATTTCAGTATTTCTTCTGTAACCTTTGAGAATCTTTGTATTATTTTTGAATGTATGCTTTGTTATATCTGATATGAAACCATTTGCGTGACATCTTTACCCTTGTCGGGTTGGGGTGTTACACATCTACTTAGCAGTAGTATCCACTTGGTGTATTTACTTCACCTTCTCACCATCTCCAGTAGTAGTATGAAATACACTAACAGTAGTATCATTGTTATTACAAATATCAAAGGTCAAAAACGATGTTAATATGAATGTTGAATTTTGCGTACAGGAAATGTTCACATGTCTAAAAAGGAAGAGGAAGTTTGGTAAGGCTGTACAGTCACCCTACCTTGGACAACAAAAAAAGAAACGCGGTAGGCCAAATGTGACAAAAAAGAAGACAATTTAGTTGAAACCAGACGTTCAACAAAAGAGGACGAAAGAGGTTGGTAAGTCTTTGAAGGACCCCTATGTGAAGCTACCACCTACAACTCTACCAGTGCCCAAAAGGCGTTCCAAAAGACTGAATAAAGTAATTAACTTCCCCCCTCTCAATCAGTTGGAGCCTTGGGTAGAGGTATACTACAACTTAACTCAATTGGTCATATAGGATCCTGGTAATCAAAGTTACTAGACGATGCATTAATATGTTTTATTTTAAATTTTTATTTTTTCAGAATTTGTCACGTCCTGCTGGTTTCCTTAGTAACAAGAAGGCACCCAAGAATGTAATTAAGCCAGAATGTATGGGGATTTTTCTAGAAAAAGGAAGAAATGCAGCTCATACGTTTCCTTGGGGTAAATCCGACATTGTTGTTCGTCGCAAATTTTGGAGAGCTTTGTTGGCATATGGAAGAGGTCACAAAAGAGGATGGCTTGGGGATGAGGTACTAAATTAATCAGTTGGTGTCTATGTTTTATTAAATATTTATTAGTTTACATAATACAATGGCTTTATATTTGAATAGTTTAACAGTATGATTTTTATATAAACCTTACAGCATTTGGATCTTTGGGTTGATCTAATGTGGCACTTCAGACCAGCCAATGCTGATTGGGCTATGGCGGGTTCGTTCTTCATGACTAATCTTCTCGAGGGAAGAATGCGTACCTGTTATGCAAATGGAAGACGGTATCCTGTGCCATGGACCAGTGTTGACAAGGTGGGTGTATAAACTGCATTTGTTCTTTTAAATATTAGTCATTTTTTTTTTAATTTTTTAATCATAGTATTTTTTTTTCAAATGCAGGTCTACTTTTCGGTCAACGTTCCATTTGACCACTGGTTTCTGGCACAGCTAGAAATTAGTACCGGAGTCGTAACAATTTACGACTAACTTGTTACGCCAGATCCAGAGACCAGAAAGGACAATCTGAAGATGAGGGCCACTTTCGAGAAAATGCTCCCCAAGTATCTAGAGTCGTGTAAAGTTTTCGACACCAAATCCATATCTGCTTCAAATTATAAGATAACTTTTCGAGTGGCAGATAATATCCCTAGACAAGCTGACGAATATGGTGACTGTGGAGTTTGGGTGTGCATTTTTTTGCATCGGTTAGCTAACAACTTGAGTATGAGGGTTGATGATCCTCTCTAGGTAGCGTTAGCCTATTGAGAGCACATGGTAAGATACTTTTGGAAGTATAAGGTGCCTATGAATATAGATGTTGAATAGATTATGGTTTATATGTTGGTTGTAATTTTTTATTTTTTATTTTACTATTAGCTAATGTAACGACAACATGTAATTTGGTGTGAGATGGTTTAGTCATGTAACTACAACAAGGGGAGATGGTTGGATGGAGTTTTGAAATGGGAATGTGATTTGGTTAGGAATCTTAGAGGGAGATCATGTGGGGATGTAGAGGATCTTTTAGGAGTGTTACAAAATGTTGCGCTCTCTGATGTTTGTAGGGATCTTTGGAGGTGGAGGAACGAACTTTGTGTGTAGGAAGCGATAGCTGAGAGACGATTTGGACCAAGCTCGTGTGGAGCTTGACAAAAGGGTGTTCATATGGTGGAGGCATGGGATTATACTTTGGTTTTGTGTTCTATGGCAATGGGAATGTTAACTACAACATGTAAACAACTAACTTGGTCTGAGATGGTAGTCTAGTCTAAACTGATGTATGTTTAACTATTGTAGGTTTCTGTATGTTTTTATATATTGATTGTAGGTTTCTGTATATTGATCTACTGTAAGTGCATGTGATGCGCATTAAAACGACACATTAACTTGTAAACAACCATTACCAGTTTATTACAGCCCAGTAAATAACACTTGTTGCTATAACAAAAGCAATGAAGAGAACAACGAAAGATAAAACAAATACAACTTTGTCATGAACTTTCACTTTTGACTTGATAAAAGTCAACTCCTTAGTCATTTTCATCATCAGCTCATTTTGTGAAAGTGCAACACCTTCATTGGGAACTGTAGTCTTTCCCACCTTCCTGTATATCCGCTTCTTTTCCGCATGTTCTTTGTAAAACAAATCTTTGTAGTATTCACTTGGTAGCTCTAGGTATATGAACCCATAAAATTTACATTTCATGTCCTTGTCCTAAACAAATTATGTTTTAGATTCACATATTCAACATAACAATTTAAACAAGTATAATAAAATTTCGGGATAATAATCTTTCATAAATGGGACAAGCCTTGAATCTTCTACCAGGATTTGTTGGGGTCCAAGCAGTTTGTAGTACGACTGGTAATGGTTTTGGACATTCGCAATGTGTAGCATTGAGGTAGTATTCGATGGTCTTTTTATTTGATTTGGAAGTGGAAGAAGATGAAGCCATTCTTTAAGTTATTTGCCCAATTTTTTTACAATCATATATACATACTAAACGAGTGGGAAAATAAATTTTGGAGTGAAATATAGAGTGCAAATGAGAGGGAAATGAATGTTTGGAGTGAAATTTTTAAGCGACTTTTCAATTGAGCGACCAGATTGTAAAATTTTAAGCGACTGGTACTTGGGGTTCTGCACAACCCCACACCACAAATAAACCAAAACTTGCGCTATCTTCACACGCCAAATAAAATGAATTCAACTAATTCCTCAAAATTAAAAGTTTTATTTGAATTTCAAAAATCAATTCGTGGAGTTTAACTTCCAGTAGACGTTAATTACCTCAAGTTGGTAACGTATGTCAAGGCAAAATACGATATCGCAGATAAGGACATCAGCTTACACTACATATCCGGATCCAACAAAATTGAAGTATGTGACGATGATGACGTTGCCTTCTTTGTTAACGAAATATGTCGTAAGCATTCCATGGTTCAGACACTATACATCAATCGTACCGATCAAACTTTGGAGGTAAAACCATCTTATTCTTCTAGGCCTCTTGATATGAATCTTAATGTTTCTTTGTTCCCTGAAGAATGTGATTATCAAACACCAAACGTTGAAAATAATGATAATGATTTTAGAAGTGATCAGGTGTATGACGACGTTCAGCCCCGTTGGCAGAAATGCACATTTGAAAATATGCCTGACCCACCCAATGCACCTGATCCTATAATTAAAATGATTAATACCCTTAGACACGCTGTGGTATCCAAAGTAAAGCTTGGTGGTTGGTTTGATGATAAGGCTGCGTGCTTTTATGCAATAGGAATAAAAGCTTTAGTTGAACATTTTGAGTTTAAAGTAATTAGGTCTAATAAGAGTAGGTTGAGTGTAAACTGTGTGGAAAAGGGTTGCAAATGGTACGTTCACTCACAAAAAGGTATTATAACATGTAGATTCTATGTGTCAAGCATTAACGACGTGCATACATGTTCCCGAACTAGAATTAATCCTAATCATCGAAACGCTACCCAAAAATTGTTGGGTCGCTTACTGGTAGACAAACTGAAGGATAGCAGAAGGATCTATACATGTAAGGACATACAAAAAGATCTGAATATCGAATGAAAAATTGACGTTTCTTATAAACGAGCTTGGGGTGGGAAAAACGTTGCATTACAGTTGGTAAACGGTAGCCCTATTACAACTTAAAGTTGCAAAATAAAGGGATGGTAACACACATTGAGACAGATGATGAAGATCGATTTAAGATGGTATTCATAGGGTTCGGTGTTGCGGTAAGCTTGTCTTATATTTTTTTAATTTTTACCTTGATTATTATGTACATAGTATTCAATAACCAATATGTGGTTTAATAAAATAGATTCGGAGCTTCTTGGGTTTTTTGCGGCCATTGATAATAATTGACGCCGCACATCTTAAAGGGAGATACCTTGGAACAAACATGGTTGTTGTTGGAATGGACGGTAACAACCAGATCATACCTATTGCCATTGGTGTTTGTCAAGGTAAGAGCAACGAATCATGGTCTTGGTTTATGAGTAAACTTAAAGAATGCATTGGTGATGTTGGCGATTTGGCCATCATCTCTAACAGACATCCGGCAATTGCACAAGCATGTAGTACCATTTTTCCTGATGCCTTTCATGGGTACTGTTATCATCATTTAATGATGAATTGAAATTTGAAGAGTAGAAAGTGGAAGGCTATATATTGGAGGACATGCAAAGCATACATAGAGAGGAATTTTGATGATTCAATATCTAAAATTCAGCGCGTAAAACCAAATGTCTATAGAAAACTAGAAGACGCTGGATTTGGTAAGTGGTCACGGGCTTACTGCCCTGCAAACAGGTACAATTATTTGACCTCAAATAATGCAGAATCAGTAAACTCTTTGACCGCATCTGTTCGGAAAGTTCCAATAACCATGCTAATGGAGTACTATAGAAAGCTTCTACAAACATGGTATTGTGATCGCCGAGCAAAATACAAAGGTAATTTAAAAAAATGTGTATTATGTTTTGTTTAACATTTCATTTATGTAAGACTAATTTATTTTTTAATTATAGATGCACCAAAGGATGAACTTACTGAATGGGCAGCTGCAAAAGTAAACGATAGAATGGTAAAGAGCGCTAATTGGGTTGTTAGCGGGATTGAGGTGTTCAAAATGTATCAAGTTGCTGATTCACGAGAGGTTCATATTGTTGACTTTGACAAAAAAGAATGCAGTTGCCGTAAATGAAAAATATCAGGTTTACCGTGCGGGCATGTTTGTGCTGTTTCTAGAGCTGAAAGTTTGAATAACAATAGCAGTTGGGCGTTAAAATGGTTTAAGAAAACAGCACTAAAAAATACGTACCAAGAGAAGGTGTATCCTCTAAAAGACATGAAACAGTGGCGTACTCCTGATTACCTGCAAGTGGTAAAACCACCTCTTATTGTTAAGCGGCAACCTGGAAGGCCAAAAGAGAAAGACCGTATACGATCACAGGGGGAAGAAACGAAAAGCACAAAATGTTTGAGGTGTGACAAGAAAGGACACACACGACGGTCATGTAATGTACCATTGGTCCAAAAAAAGGCACTTGTTTTTGTTTAGTATAATGTAAACACTTTCGTTATTTACTTTCTAGTATAATTTATTTTTAAACTGACATTACATCTCAGAAACGTAAAAGAAAGACGGAATCATGCACCCTTACTCACGAGGAGGCAGTTGAACAACAAGGACAGGAAGTACACAGCAGTCGTGAAACTGTCGAACGGGCAGAACCAACTGCTGAGTCAAACAGTCCTTTTATATGAAATTGTGAATCATCTACTCCTCAAAGCAACATTCCTAACAATGACAGCCAGTCACAACCGGGGTCGTCAAATAATGTCAACGCTCCTAACAACTACACTCAGTCACAACCGGGGACCCCAGGTCACCCGCACTTGGTTCATTTGGATGATTTGTAGCAAATTATATGGAAGTTGTAACTTATGATCTTAACTATGATACCATGGATTGTTCATTTTAATTTTAGATGCACCAACGGATGAACTTAACTATGATTTATGTTAAATAAATTTTGAAAACTTACCTCTTTACTTGTTTGGATCTGTTGGATTGTCTTTTAACTCCGTAATCTGATGCACATTCGTCTTGTTTCTTGGTCTGAGACGAAACAGGCAAACCTGTCGCATTTCTATTTAATATCTACTTAGCGCTTGTTTTTTTATCAGCATACCAGTTTAAATGTGATATTAAATGCAACATTAGTCTAAAACAACAAGTATCTTAGATATAGGTCTAAAACAACATGTATAGAAACTGTTCTTGAAACAATATTAAACACTATGCGGAATCTAACGTTTAATCTTAAGAAGAATAATCAATGAAACAATAAAGTTCTCTCAACAAACACTTCAATATATTAATAGGGTTACTCAAAAACTTACTTGTTTCTCTTGAGAATCTTTTCATACTTAGTTATCAGTTGATAAGCCTGATCATCTACTGTGAACTTTTTCTGTAGATGCAACATCCCAGGCTTTAACATCCGATCAATAATCTCTGTATGAAAATTCAATGAAGGATAATCTTTCTCTACTAACATATATATAACCAACCCTTAAGCACACAATTCATGAACGCCACAAGACTGATGCAAAGTCCATTTCTGCACTTTGTTGTGGTTTAACTTCAACCATTCATTGTCTGAATCATGTGGCTCAAACATTATCTTCAAATAATAGTAGATCACCCATTCATATACCTCCTCTTGCCTTGTATCACCATACTTCTCCTTGTATAACCTCCAGAGGGTAACCACATCATCTCTATCCATGAAATGAAACATTTGTGAAAAGCTAACAAATCCATAACACATACCATTTGCTCTTCTAAACTCCCAGTAGGCTTCACTTCCACCCCTGATCTTGTGTGAATATGAGATGATTGGATGCTTTGCTGCTAAAGGAACTACATTAGTAGTCTCAGGTTCCTTTTGTTTTGAAAGAACTGTGAGAGCCATTACCCTTTCTCTATCTTTTTCAGCTTCCTCCTTTTCATCGCCTTTTTCATCAGATTTAGTATGCTCTGTCTCATGCTCTGTCTCAGATTTAGATTCCTGCACTACTGCCTTAGCCTTACTAGCTTTTCTCTTCTTCCTTGCTTTCATCTTTAGAACCCTTCCAGTTCTTTTCACACCAATGTTTGAACATTCTTTCACTTCCTCCTTCACTTTTTCTTTTACTTCTTCAATCCTTTCCTTTTCAATCTCAGTCTCCACCACTTTTTCTTTCTCTTTCACCACTTTCTTAAACCTCTTAAACTTTTCTTTTTCTAACTCAGACCCCATAGGCACAAAACTATCACTTTCCCATTTAGCTCTCTCATACATTTTCCGAATTTCATCATCTGAATATGGCTTTAACTTCACAAGCTTGTAGCCTTTCATATTCTTCAAGTAATGCTCTTGATAGTCTCTGATTTCTTTTACAGTTTGTGGTCTGAGCAACTTTTTCTTCCTTCTCTCAGCAAGAAACTTTTTCTTGTTTTCTGCTTTGAATTTCTTTAACCATGTATCCGTTCCTTCATCAATGAAAGTATCTTGAATCCCCTGTTTGACCTGCTTCAACAACTCCGTATCAGCCTATTTTCTTTGTCTTTCTAGTTCTGCGTGATATTCTTCTTCATACTCAGCGTGCAATTTCCTTGCAGCTTCTTCATCATGCTTTATTTGAAGATCAGGAGGCCAGTACTCAAAGGGAACTGCTTGTTGATAGGGTTCAGGCTCTTCATGCTTTATATGAGTATGAGTGGGTTGATTGGATGGGATAGGTTCTCTACCTGTTACACCTTTAACTGGAACTCTTGGAGGTGGAGGTGGTGGTGTTGTTTGCTTTGATGTTGGTTGAGGTTGTGATTGTGGTTCAATAGTAGGTGGTTTTGGTTGTGATTGAGGTGGTGGTGTTGATGATTTGGTAGAGTTCAGTTGTAGTATTACTTTAGCCAAGCTAACATCATCATCCAACTCAGCAGTAGGTTCAAGTTGAGTCTCAGCAGTAGGTTCCTTAACACCATTAGTAGAACCTTGCTCTGGCTCAGCAGCAGAATCATTAATACTAGGAGCAGAATGAGTTACCTCAGCAGTAGAATCATCCTTGGCTACTTTTTCTTTGTCACCAACAGCAGAATCAGCTTGAACACTAGCAGCAGCATTACCCAAACCTTTAATACCTTCCACCATCACTTTAGTGTGTTTATTCAGCTGCTCGACATTCAAACTCTTCAATTTGTCCCCAGTCTGCTCCTTTTTGTCTTTTTCAAGCACCACTGCATTACCAGATTTGTCCTTAACCACACAATCCTCATTTTCACCACTTTCCATATCCATATCCACATTATCATTTCCCTCATTACTAGCAACACCTTCATCATTCAGCTTCTCAGCCTTCCCTGAATCCTTGATTTCCTCCCCTGAATCCTTGTCTACATTCCTCCCCTGTTTGGGAGCATCTTCCCCCAAACTTATTTCAGAATCATCCACCCTTGACAAAGATCCAAGCTTGTACAATCTTTTAGTTTTGGAAGCCCTTGATCTCTGTAAACCCTCTAGATGCCTAGTCCTTTGCTTTAACCTCCTGATTTCTGCACATTGAGTAGTTTTTACCTCCTTTAACTCATGTTTGAGATCAAGAACCTCCTGTGACAATTTTGTACATGATTTCATCAATTCATTAATAAGTTCCATACTATCCTCACGACTTCGGCCTGCGTTACCTGGCCCGAGAGGTGGATCACTGGAATTGTCATTGTGTACAGATTTTGGTGCCATCAATTCCTCAGTTTCATGTCTAACCTCATCACTTCGGGATGTGTGACCTTCCCTGAGAGGTGAATCATAGGCATTGTCAGTTTGTACATGAGAGTCCATCAATTCATTTGTTTCTTGTCTACCCTCATCACTTCGGGATGTGTTACCTTCCCTGAAAGGTGAATCAATGGGTCTAAACTCAGTATCAAACCTGGTTTGATCAGCTGAGCCCCCCATGTTTGCCATTTGGCTGGGGTTTCCATCCTCTGTTTCTGGTTCATGAGAACCTTCAACAGTAGATGTTGTCATGGTTGGGGTCTTACTTATGTTAACACTTTCCTGCCCTGCTCCTAAGCCAGAAGCAGTAGTGTCAGCCCCTTCCATCATGCCACCTCCCACACCTGTGATAGCCTCATCTGCATCCATCCTAAGACTGGTCTGAGGAAACTCAGTGTTCTCAGTTTGTGATGTCCTAGGTGTTTGGGTCTTTTCAGTTTGAAGTGATGAAGTATTCAAAATTATGGGTGTGTGTTGGGTAACTATTGGGATTTCAACACCTTCACCCTGATTTTGCGCCAATTCCACCATATATGGGAACAATGGTGTGAATCTCCCTGAGAAATCCTTGCCATCCTTTTAAATAAGAGAATAATTTCTTTCGAAGAACAGGACAGCGAAATTTACTTTTATGTACCTTAGGTTTTGATAGTTGATTATTCAAAATTAATTGCAAAAACCTTGGGTAAATGTAATATTTGCCAGAAACATTCTTTTTCAAACCATTCATTATCATAGCCGAAAAATTAAAAGGTTTTCCTTTGGCCAGACAAATCATAACAGATGCTTGAGTTGTACTGAATTCATTCCAACCTGTTGTTTTAGGACTTATACAATGGATAATGGTGTGAAGTAAAAATTTCCATTGTGGACAGAGAAGACCTTTGTAAAACTTTAAACCTTCTTTTTTCTTCTCATATCCCATGGTTTCCAATTCTTGAAAAATGATAGAATCTTTGAGGCAAATTATTACCACATCGTCTGAAAAGTGAAGAGCTTCTCTTACAGATGATTAAGAGATAATTATCCTTTGGCCATCTACCTTAGCCTTTAAATGTTCTTCCCCGTTTCTATTTTCGATCTTAACAGTAGACCAGAACTGTTTCATGTGGGAAACATATATAGTTGTCTTTGTTGTTAATGCATACCTTATGTTAGTAGCATTAAGAAAGTCGATTACTTCAGCAAAACCATCAGCTTCTTGGGGCTTTTGAAGAAACGCAACCTGATTGTGATTTTGGGAGAATGTTCTTCTTGTCATTGTGAAATTAGGGTTTTGATTTTGGGGGTTTCTGAAATCAGATGTTTAAAAGTGTGTTAGGGTATGAATAGGAATAAATTTTGGGCGCACAAAGCCAATTTTGAGATCGAATTAGGTTTTTAAGCCGTTTGGATCGATTTAGGGTTTTATTGGCGCCAAATTTACATAACTGTCCCTTTACTTTCAAACCAAGCAGTAGAATCTCAGAAGTTACAAAGCAAGCAGTAGAACCCTCAGCAGCAGATGATGCAGACAAGCATTCCCCTTTGACTTTTTTTTAAGCAACATTTTATTATTTATTTATTAAAGCAACTTCTTAAACCAACCACCAAAATGTTTGTGTTATAATGGTGAGGTCAACGCAAAGTTTTATTGGAATTTCAAAAATAAATTATTATGGTGATGTCGACGCAAGTTTTATGGAACTTTTTTAAGAAATTAAAAATAAGCATCTTTAATGAAAGCAACTGTTTTACATCTAGTTAAATAAGCTAGAAAATAGAAAAAACAGCGAACATTTATGCTAAGGAACAAAAGAGTCTGTTAAGCGACTTTTAAATGCATCGATAAGCGACTTTTCTGAAAAATATTTAATTTTTCGCGAGAACTGATAAACCCACCAACCAAACCCCTATACCCACCATAATTATACAAACCCTTATCAAAAAAGTAAATCCAAAACAAAATCCAAACTCTCATTTTCCATACCTCACAAAACCATATCAAATTCTAACAAAACCATGTCTTTTGGACGTAATGTTATCTCTAAAATGGCGGATTATATTAGAACATGCTAGAAAACGTGATCACTAATATTATGAATCATTTGCCACTAAAAGATGCGGTTAGGACCGATAGTGTAGCGAGAAACTGGAGGTTTAAGTGGACTTTGCTCACCGATGTATTAGTTGATGAGGATTTCTTTTATTTTTTGACAAATAAGTTTGATGGGAGGCAACTTACTAGACTGCTACTTCAGCTCAAAGGTCCCGTAAGAAGGTTTGTCTTCTCTGTAGATCCCAAACCGCTGTTTGGACAAGATGACTTCAATTATGAAGAGATTCATGATTGGATGTTGTTTTTGGCTAGGGAAGGAATTGAGGAGCTCACAATTCGAAACTGGTATGGTGAACCAGTTATGTTGCCAACCCAACTGTACTCTCGTATGGAGTTGAAACATCTTGAACTTCATTGGTGTACTCTTCCTAGTTCGGTATCTTTTATTAGATTTCCAAATCTATTGAGCTTAGAATTGTTATCTCTTGGCTTTCAAACCAGTTCAATTTGGGAGTTTATTTCTCGTTGTCCGTTACTTGAGTCTCTTAAAATGAATAGTATTGATACAAACGACATGAGACTGTTGGATATTGCACAACTTGGAAATTTGAAGAAGTTGTATTTGTCATTCGGTGTTTGGAACCATCGCACGACAATCACAATTTACAATATCTTTCAGCTTAGAACTCTTCTCAATCTTGAGTCCCTTACATTGGATTTTCAGGAGTGCAAGGTTAGACAAATTTTAGTTTTACACTTCAAATTACGTAATGTTAAAGTAATCTCTAATACTTATGAAATGTAATCTTTGAAACTTACGAAGAGTCGACCTTTTGTAGTTGTTGGCAGAACCTTCTATCCACATTCAAATCTTCACACCATGGGAATTTACAATTAAGCGGACCAATTTTACCAAGATATCGGTCAAATTCATCTGTCAAATGAACCTTGTTCGCATCGTTGTTCCAGAGTTTCAGATCCTATTATATGACACAATTACACTTACGATCATAAATGAAAAATATGATGTCTTTTAAACAATCAAAGAAGTAGTTTTCATACCTCAACCCATGGCTTAACATTCTGAAGTTGTTCCGTCATATCTGGATTCAGTAAGCCAAAGCATTGTGCTTTCTTTTCCTCATATGCTTTAGTCCAATAATACGCATTAGCTTCACCAGAAGTTTCACTCCTCTTTGTATGGCTTGTGCGCGCTATAGCATTTTTCCAGTGATTAGAATTCTTAAGCGCTTCTTTACTTTTCTTTACTTCCCTTTCATGCAGCAATTTCTTTTTGTCTTCCATCCTTATCATCCTATCCTCTTCCATCATCAACCTCTTCTCCTCTTGCATCAACTCCTGCTCTTCTAACCGCACCTTTTCTAATTCTTCACGTCGCAATCTTAATTCTTCTTGAATAATAAATTCCTGTCAAAGTTAACTTACTTTAAAGTTGATACAACATTTTACGGCACGGTAAGAGTTTACATGTACATTAAATATGTAATTTACCTTTGCAACATCGTCATCGTCATCGTCATCCACATCTACACATTGTGAGCCACTATTATCCATACTTGAATGGAACAACTCAAGAAAATCATGATTAAGCTCGTCACAATACTCTGCACTGAGATTCCGAAGATCATCATCAAACACCAATTTCTCCTGCGAATAAACAGTAGTGGTTAAAAAACAAAATCAATAAGAAAAAAGGCATGTCAATGTAAGTGAAAAAGTCAACCGGATATATTACCCCATTTCTTTCTCGAGAAAGAACCTGAATAATTCCCTCGAGTTTAAACAAACGGGCATTCAACTCTGTAATAGCAACATCCTGAATTATGCTGGTCTCTATTATACTGCTCTCACTTTTGTGTATAATATGTAAATGTTTACGTTCTATCTTTCCACGTTTGCGTGCTGCGGCCAACTTCTTGAAATACTCATCAGCGAGATGTGTGGTTTTCACTGGGGGAGTTCTAGGTATGTAATGATGGAAAAAATGCATAAAGTGTATATACCAATCAGATTTCCTCTCAGCTAATGTCGGTCTAAGATCTTGAACAACATTCGCCTCCTTACAAAAAAAAAAATTAAATAAATAAATAAAAATAAAAAACCTATAATCTGATCTTTTAAATGTTGCGTTCTTTGACCACGAGTAAAAACATAAAATTTATAATAACATCAAGCATTAATACGACAAATTTGATGAAGAGTTTTACCTTTCCAAAAAGATACTTATAATCTGATCTTTTAAATGTTGTGTTCTTTGACCACGATACTCCTCTTGGTATCATTTCTGGCACTTTATTCCACCAAATAATGCTTCTTTCAAAAGATTCCAATATCCATATCTATAAAATGTGAACGAATTCTTCATATTCAGTGAAAGAAACATAACATAAGTAGCATACACTGTCTATAATTAAAAATATATATATATATATATATATATATATATATATATATATATATATATATATATATATATACACACACTAACCTTGAAAGCCTAAACAAATCCTGAAAGCGTATATGTTGGAACAAACTTGCGGTCTTTGTTAATTCCTTCAAGGAATTTATACCTGTGTTTATCCGCCACGTCCAAAATTTGATCATACAAATGTCTTCAAATATGCTCCCCCCATGGAAAAGCATCCCAGTCATCAAGGTTTTCAATCAATCGGAAGAGTGTATCATCAACTTCTTCAATTAATAATCTGCCCATAAAGATAACCTCCAATGCTAACAATAGACAAAGACGTACTGCATCTTCGTCGAATATAATACCAAATGCCTGCTCATCTTCAATTAGACCAAGAATATCTAAATTGGTTACTTTCTTACCTACATGGAGTGGAAAAACCCTGTTCCTAAAATTGAGGTGTCCCGACTTATATGAGGTAAAACTTACATTTCCAAAATGAAAACCAGTGATAAGACAAAATTCAGGTCGGCCGAAATGTATAGAACGATCGTCAACATAATATACAATGGGCATATCATAATGAGCATTACTCGGACAACATTGTTTCTGTAAGATATAATCTATCATATGTGGTTCGTGGTCAAAATAAGAAAGGTCCAACCATTTACCAAAACAAGTAGCCCGAAACAACTTCCTTCGTTTCTGATCCAATTTGGATTTCATTAAAGAAAAGTAATTTGGTTTACTCCTGATGATGCCTTTGGCTTCATATTCCTATAAAAAAAAAATAATAAAAAAAAAAAAAAAAAAAAAAAAAAAAAAAAAAAGCTACTCTAAAAGCTATTATAGTGAAACAGGTTGTGCTATAAATGCTCATATTTTGGTAACAAAGCACTCCAATAGACATAAATGCTAATATGGAAACAGGTTGTGTTATAAATGCTCATATTTTTATCTTTTTTTGACAGTTTAAGGTAACATTCATATCATTAAACAGTTTTATATTGCAAAGTACTCCAATAGACATAAATGATCATATTTATTGGGCCAGACAAAGAGACATCATACTTGAAAAAATAACCAAATATAGTTGATGTAAAATACAGTAATAAAGAACAACAAAAACACATACATCAAGTAACTCGATTGCAAAAGGCATGATTATTGGAATAAAAATAAAAGTATAAGTGTTAAAATAAGAGTATACATACCCTAATATGAAACATTATTAAAGTTAGGAACTCGAGTATAGAAGAATCCGAGAAGATGCATGTAATGTTTGCGATACTTTAATTTTGATTTTAATTTTGGGTTTGATTTACAGTAGGTGTAAAGGTAAGTGAAGAGGTTGTGCCACTCAGTATATGTGTTTTGGTGGAATTTGAGTGTGTGGGGGTTAATGGGAGGGTGTTTTAGAAAAAAATATCGCTTAAAGAAAATATAGTCGCTTAAATTTTTTATTAAGTCGCTAAAATGTTTGAAATAAAAAACAAACAACAATCTTTCCCTGCCACTACATCAAGAACGATCTAAAACAAAACCCTTTCATAATTAGGGTTCTTTTTCCTCAAAAACAGTCTTCTAATCATAAATTTGAGTAATTACCAAAAACTCGGGATAGATTATCAAAAACTAATTCAAATGGGTATAACCAATCAATTCAAATGATTTCTAACTAAAACGAGTTCATTAGTCTAAGTTAATCAAACGATTGTTTTAACATAATTGTTAATAAAATAAAGGGGCCCTAAAATAAAACCTTCCTCATAATAACCCATTTGATTAGGAGTTGATAAAGTTAACCAAACAACTAACACTACTCTTCTACAAAAAATCATTTTGTTTAATTTTGTATAGGTTTCAATAATGCCACATACATATGACTTTCATCATCATCTAACCAATCTCTACATTCCGAACATTGAATGTTATACATGGCTTTTTGTAGACAGGTTACATGCTTACTACTAAATTGGTGATGAACTAACAACTGTCATCTTTTTTTTAAAAGAGTTATATGTATTGATGTGGATGTTGTTGGAATTAAAGCATATTATCATATAATATTTAATCAAATAATCACAAGTTAACGCAACGGAAGATAAGATCAAGTATAGCATAATGTAATTAACATAAGATCAAGAGACGTGTACCTTTTAGACAAAATTAAAGCAAACAAACAACGATTCTTGAATACTTGCGTGTGAGTAAATCTAACACACGAAACCACTAAGATCAAAGTATGATCTCTCTATGGTTGCTCACAATAAATGTTAAGCAAGAACACTAGGATGCTAGTGCTTAATACACGAACGAACAAACGAGGCTAGCTTGGCTTGGTCTTAGTTCTTGCGTCAAACGAATGAAACAAAACCTTTTAGGTTTTTGTTTTCTGCAAATCGGAACTTGCATGGGAAAAGGAAGGGCAACTTTGCATGGAATTTTGGTTTTAGCATGCATATGTATTACATGCATGGAACATGGAATTCATGCGTAGGTTTTAGTTTGTTTAATTAGGTTTTGTGTCATATGAGGCGTAAGATATTAATGAACCAAAAGGGTTTCATTATATAGCCCAATGACTTGTCCTCCAAGTCATAACACAACACCTCCTCAAGTTTGAAAGAAACAACACTTGGACCCCCTCCCTTCCTTTCTTGTTTAACCGGTCTCAACCAACACCCTACGGGTTTCGGTTTTGTACTAACATGTCCCTTACTTGTTAATAAAATGTTTATTAATTAATTATAACGTCCAACATTATAATTAACGACCATTTAAATAATTCGTGTATTATTATTTAATATAATTAACACATCTAATATATTAATTACATTAAATAAAGTGTTCTCTAAATGTATATGTGTGTGCCCCCAAAGGCTCGCGTATTTTCGGACATATATTTATTTGTGATATGGACATATCCCAACAGCTCCCACTTAGACATGTCTCAAATAAATATAAGAACATTGGTAAGCGTCTAGAAACACGCCAATGCTCCCAGAAACACATGAGTGTGGTTTCATAAAGTCTGGGGTTAAATGATTCATCATTTATTATCCCTTTGTTTCAGATACCATGTTAAATATGGATATGGATCAAGGTCATTCTATAATTTAACTATTCTGTTTCTCGTTTCAACGATTGATCAAGATTACCGAATTCATCGGGACATATCCAGATTTCCTTTGGGTGTGGCCGCACAAACATCTGACCAACCCCACGAGGGGCCCAGCAGTATCATACTTCAAAATTAATTGAAGGAACAAATCCTGTATTGTAACACCCCCTAATTCATGCGATAACAGCGGAAGACTAATTAGGGTGTTACGGTGATGATCAAAGTCATAATTGTAGAAAATGGCTCGAAAGAGACGTTTTGAAAATTGTTTGTCGTTCAAATAATACTTTTGTTCAAAAGTGAGATATCAGTGTAATAAAATCCCATGAAAGGGTATGATAATTTGAAAAGAATGAAATATTTGATTTTTACACCATGTAATTTATCAGAGTTAAAATGCCCTCTCCGTGTCTTGTCCGGCTCCGTTAATTACCTGAGATAAACATGCTTAAAAGTGTCAACACAAAGGTTGGTGAGTTCATAGAGTTTAATGGGAAAACAATTTATTTTAATAAATTCAGGACGTGCACAGTGATATTTGAAATATGTACAAGTACGAGTAAACAGTTAATTTCAATGATTTCAAGGGTGAGATGATAAGTGTAATAAATGCTAACAGTGATGAAACAAGTAATGAGTGGCATTGGGTATAACCACAAGTAAATCATATCAGTTAAATTCAGATATAGGATCATAATCCTAGCATGTAGTGAAAACAATGATGTTATGCCTGAAATCTACAAATGTGGTATGGTGAAATACTAATACAGCTATATCTAAATATATATGAAAACATATATATTCATATAATTATATTGCTCGAAGCCTCATGACACACAAACGTTAACAAGGTACCGTACAAACGGAGGTGATCAACATCAAAGAAATGATGGATATGGCCCTCGAGTAATAGGTGATTTGCCAATTCCTATTTTTCTCAAATATAGTGCATCGCGACTAAATACGACTAACCATAAAGGCATTTCGTCCAGTATTTAGTGGGATAGATTGTCAGCCTCTAACAGGTTTCGAAGCTGTTCACTATATTCACGTTCACATACTAGTGATTAATGGCTCATGATAGAGGGGCTTTATGGCAATAAGGGTAACTTAGGCAATATCAAGTGAAGGGTGAACATAAAACATGCGTACTTTAATTCTAAAAAATATTTCCATTGGAGTTTGGAATTAACATATAACAGTGGGATGTACGTTCATGATGTTACGTGAAGATGTATAGTGAAAACAAGTATCATGTTACAGTAAGCAATTTGAAAATGCTATCATCTGAGTTCAGTGTTTAATCTAAGTATGCAATTTGCAAGTAAAATGAGCATATATCTTTTCCACAGAGTAAATCATGTGAGTTTTTAGAATATGAAAGTAAACGTAAACAGTTGAGCATGTATCTTCCCCAAAGAGTATAAAACTTGTAAACAATTAAAGTGGGGCTATGACTCACCTTGAGCGTATCTGACAAGGTGGAATTATGAAATCAAGTAAGATTATGGGAACAGCTACGAAAACGTCTTCAATACGTGACCTGAGTATAGGAAAGTCTGAGTATTTGACTTACTATGAATAACGAGTGTGAAAACGAGAAATCGTATAACGATTTGATTGGTGATGTGAGTGTGATATGCTTAAAATGCCTAAAGTTTAAAATATATATATATATATATATATATATATATATATATATATATATATATATATATATATATATATATATATATATATTCTTGCTTCTATGTGTGGGTGGATGATAAGTTATGCTTAACTTATAGTTGGGTGTTACATATTTATAGTTGGGTGTTCTGGTTGTGTTATAGCTTATCAAGCTTAAGGGTTTCATTAAAGTTAATGTATAATTCTTCAATTTATAGGAAATTCACATTTCAAACCTTACAGTGGATATTTACACTTTCAGTCCCTGTACTTTGACAAAATGACATTTATGGCTCAAAGTATCAAATTGTGACAAGTTAATCATCATTAGTTTTCAAATATTCACTTTTTACCTTAAATCACAATTATGACAGGTTTGACACCTTTCTATGTATTATTACACATTTAATCCTTTATCTTAACAAAATTACATTTTTAGTCCTTAATAATTAAAGTATGACATTTTAGTACTTATAATATCCAAATAATCAATAAATTCTCTTGGTTTTACTGAATATACTGTTTTAACACCAAATTTACAGATTTGACAGTTTCAG
The DNA here is from genome assembly GCA_021014915.2 of Artemisia tridentata subsp. tridentata. Lineage (NCBI taxonomy): Eukaryota > Viridiplantae > Streptophyta > Magnoliopsida > Asterales > Asteraceae > Artemisia > Artemisia tridentata. The sequence continues at coordinate 76,635,752 of CP139505.1, forward strand.
TCCTTGTAGTTATGTAGTTTTGCAAAAATAGTCCTTTTTCAATAAAAATGTACATTTCAAGTCCATTTACATCCAAATTTACACATTTGACTCCAAATCATTAATAATATCAGTTTATATCTTAGAATTTCTGTTTTCGCAGTTTCAGTCATTGCTTTTAAGGGTTGGCAGTTTTAGTCCTCCAAAGTGTAACTAGTTTACAATTTTAGTCCAAACGTCCAAAAATTATGGGAAAAATATTCCGAGATTTTCTGTAGCTTAATGAAGCTTATTAAAACTTATATCAACAGCTTATTAGCAAAAAATAGCTTATTTTTAACCTAATGGGCCTTAATGAGCTAGTTTAAAGGCCTGTTAACGTTTTGTGATCCGGGGGGTTTGAGACAAGTTGGGCTTATCCTTAGGCCCATTTTTAATTTTCTAAAATCATATCAAAAGAGCTTTTTAGGTCAGCTTATACGGTGTGCTTATTTCCAGCTTATTGGGCTTTTCAGTCCATTTAAAGTTTTATAATTAGTTTTGAAATTCAAGTGTGTCGATTTACTTTGGCAATTTCTAAGGGGTTAAACGTGCTCATTATTACAAAGTAGAAATATGAAACATGTAGCTAGTAACGTGGTCTAATAGATTATGTCAAAATATAGTATGCTTGTTAAGTCGAATTTCAAGATACATGGTCATTTTGTAGGTCGATTGAAACAGATTTCTGAGTATAAAAGGCTTAGAATTTTTCTAAGTGTTTGTGTTATATACGTGTTGGTTGATTCACTTTGGCCAAATTAGAACTAGTAAATAAGCTTATATTTATGAACTATAAATACGAAACATTTAGCTTGCAGCATGGATAATTAAGTCGAGTAAGAATATTGGTGTGTCGTTAAGTGTTGGGAATTAAATATTCAAGAAGTTTAATATCGGGTTCTATTCAAAGAAATACTCTAAGTATGATTCTGATGCTAGAGCATTTGGTTCCTGCTGCTAGTGTTTGATTCTGCTGCTAGCGTTAAATGATTCTGCTGCTAGGCTTAACATTCTATTGTTGAAGGATTCTGCTGCTAGCGTTAACATTGCTGCTGCTAATGTACTTTCTACTGCTGAGTGGATAAGTATGAAAAGATATTATGTGTATTTAAGTCAACAATATACGATAGATAATATCTTACCCCATGTGATCAGTCATAATGTTATATTCATAGAACAAGTTGTAAACACAAATACAAGATGTATCTTAATGACTAACACTCTCAAAGCAAGTGTTCGACTAGACTTATCAATATTGTAAAAGATCTTTCTTGTGATATAAAAGAAAGATCTTAGACTAGAGATATGTGTGTGTCCAAGTGTGTTAAAACTTATAGTGAAAAATATATCTCGCAAGAACAAAGAAAAAAAACAATATCACAAGAAATAGAAACATAAGATTCAAGGTTGTAACCCTAGCGATAAATCAAGATCACTCGTATTATTATCTTAATAATATTGAATCGTTTGGTGATAATCTTTCATTGTTCATTGTCATATAACAAACACAACTGTTCCATTTCCATAACACAAATAACCTTCTAAGTGTGATTAAGTAGATTCCGCATTCTTAATCATATTCACTTAATATATCATACACACAAAGTACAAAAGGTTTAACCACCTTAGCCGTGTGTCGAATCCTAACAAGTGGTATCAGAGCAAGGCTGATATAGTTGATTTAGAAGAAGAAGCTTGAGAAATGGATGTTCAGGATACTGCTACAAATGTTGCTGTAAAGTTGCCCATGATCAAACAAAATGAGTTTGAGCTATAGAGGTTGAGAATTGAGCAATATTTTATGGTTCAAGATTATGCTCTCTGGGATATCATTACATATGGTGATTCTTTTTCACTAGGCTATTCAGATGTTATCATTGATGGCAAAACAGTAAGACAAAGAAATATTGGACCAGTTTCAAATGAAGAAAGGATACATAAGAGAAATGATCAAAAAGCAAGAAACTTGTTGCTTATGACCATTCCTGGTGAACAGATGCTATCCTTTAGCAAGTATCCAGATGCAAAAACTCTTTTTGAAGAGATTTGTGCATGGTTTGGTGGTAATGAAACTACCAAGAAAACACAAAAGTCATTGCTGAAACAACAATTTGAAAATTTCAGTTCAAATAGCAATGAATCTCTTGATAAGCTGTTTTCTAGATTACACAAGCTTGTCAGTCAGCTAAGTGTATTGAGTGTTGAGATAGCAAAGGAAGATCTCAACATGAAGTTTTTGAGAAGTATACCTGATGAGTTCCATACTCATGTGGTTGTCTGGATGAACAAGCCAGACATTGAAACCATGAAACTCAATGATTTGTTCAATAACTTCAAAATTGTTGAACAAAGTCTAAAGAAGTCTGGAATCTATAGTACTAGTTCTGGGAATGTGGCACTCTTGTCATCTCCTAGTATTAGTAAGTCAGAAGAGGTAGATGAAGATGCAGGTGTTTCTACTGCTATCTATGGTGGTCCTTCTGCTAGTTCACAAAAGAATGCTGCTGGACTTGGAGATCCAGCATCTTGATCAGTTGGATGATAATGATTTGGAAGAGATGGACATCAAATGGCAGGTTGCTTTACTTAGCATGAGGGCTAAGAAGTTCTGGCAGAGAACTGGTAAGCAGATTACCATTGATGGTAATGAAACTGCTGGGTTTGATAAGAAGAAAGTAGAGTGTTTCAACTGTCACAGGTTAGGACACTTTGCTAAAGAATGTAGAAACCCAAGGAAGCAGGATAATAGAAGCACATGGTATAGGCAAGAGAAGAAGAAGGAAGTCACAGTTGAAGAACCAAGGGCTATGCTAGCCATAGATGGGGTTAACTATGATTGGAGCTTCATGGCTGATGAAGAGGAAGCACCAACAAATGCTGCTCTTGTGGCCACTGAGACTGCTCTAATGGCCTTCTCTGATTCAGAGGTAAATTTCATAACAAAATGTTCTGAATCATGTTCTGCTCTTAAAGATAATGAAGAACTTAAAAGAAAAGCTGATAATAGGCGAGAAGAACTAATTATTGCCTTAGCCAATTTAAGTAATCATAAAAGAGCTATAGGTGTACTTGAAAGTCAAATTGCACATTTTCAAGGCAATGAATCTAGGTTTACTGATGACTTAAATGCTCTACAAAGAGGCATAGCATTTAGAGATGAATTACTTACTAGTCAAAGTAAACAGTTAGCTGAAGCCAATAATAAAACTGAAAATGTTAAGATAACTGTAGATGCTTTAGCTCATGCCTCAGAAGGAATGAATAAGATTTGGGAAGCTCAAGTAATTGATAAAGCTAAGTCTGGTTTAGGATACAAATCTGTTCCTCCACCATATAGAGGTATTCCTTCACCTCCAGGTGTTGACCTAGCACACACAGGTTTTGCTGAGTTTCAAGAACCAATAATGGAATATGGTTCTAAGGCCACTAAGAGTCCTAAGATAGAAAAAGTAAGGGAAAGTTTAGATAAAACTTTACTTTATCAGGACAAGGTGTCTTTTGTTAAGAAAGGAGATGTTATAGTTGTTGAGGATAGTACAACTGATAGTGATGAAGAAGAACAGGTTATGTCTAAACCTGAAGTGGTTAAGAAAGTAGGAACAAGTGTTCCTAAGATAGTCAAACACAATACTGCTAAGCCTAAATCAAACATTAAGCATGTTAGGCAACCAGTTAGATATTGTGAGCAATATAGAACCACCAACAAGCCCAGAGGTAACCAAATGAATTGGAATAACCTCAAGTCTCATCAACTAGGTGATGACTTTGCTTTTTATAACAAAGCTTGTTACACATGTGGTAGTTTTGACCATCTTGCACCTTTCTGCAACCATTGGGTATCTGGGTATGAAAACAATAGAGTGAACCACAAAAGGCAAACACCTAAATCTCATTTTCACTCTAGTTCTAGTGTTAATAGAACAAAACCCAGAACAGTCTCAAACAAGTCTATCTCAAACACAGATCCTGCTGGTAGACAAATGGTTCCTGCTGCTAGACTAATTGTTCCTGCTGCTCGACCATTTATGACTGTTAACCCAAAATCAACAGCTAAGGGTGCAAAAACATTTTTCAAGCAAGCACCAAAGACTGTTCTAATGCCCATTCAAACAAAAGCAGTGGTTCAAAAACAAGTTTGGAAACCAAAGGGTAGAACTGAAAAGCTAGCAGTTCATGCTGCTAAGCAATCAGTTCATTCTACTGCTAAGGGAAACAGGGCAAATGCTGTTAAGGCCTCAGCATGTTGGATTCTTAAATCCAATGTTGCATCAACTGTCCTTAAAAGATTAAATTACATTGATGCAAGAGGCAGATCCAAGTCAGTAATGGCTTGGGTCCCCAAAAGAAACTAATACTTCTCATTTCTGTGCAGGAACATTCAATTGATCAACAAGAGGATCAAGGATACTCAGGTAGTGGATGTTCAAGGCACATGACAGGCAACAAGTCTTATCTCTCAAATTTTCAATCAATAGATGGAGCCTATGTTACCTTTGGAGGAGGTGTTGGTGGTAAAATTTCTAGTAAAGGTACCATTAAAACTGGAAATTTAGATTTTGAAGATGTGTACTATGTAAAAGAGCTAAATTATAATCTTTTTAGTGTCTCACAAATGTGTGACAAAAAGAACAATGTTCTTTTCTGTGAGACTCAATGTCTTGTACTTTCTCCTGATTTTAAGATGCCTGAGGAAAGTCAAGTACTTCTTAAAATTCCTAGAAAGGGCAATATGTACAGTGTTGACATGAAGAACATTGTTCCTAAAAAGGATTCAACTTGTCTTGTTACAAAGGCCACATTGGATGAATCAATTAAATGACATAGGAGGCTTGGTCATATTAATTTTAAAACCATAAATCAGATTGTTAAGAATGGTTTAGTAAGAGGTTAACTGTAACACCCCAACCCGACAAGGGTAAAGATATCACAATAATGGATTCATATCAGATCAAAACAGAGCATACATCTACAGTAATACAAAAATCTCAAAGGATTACAAATGAAATACTGAATCTACAAGGTTACAACGAAAACTTTCAAAACTAATTCTAAAACATAATATCTTCTATCCAATTCTAATCCAGAATAGCTACCAAGCCTTCTAAGTCCAGAGGTACACTCTCACTCATTCCCAGCTTCCTACTAAAACCTGCCGCAGGAAAAGAAATGCGGCTGAGCTTCAAAAGCTCAGTGAACAGATATATAGATAACAGAAACGATAACGGATAGCAGTACAAAGGAAATCAGAAAATACCGATCATGCAGAAACAAAATCAAATGAAGGAATAGGAATAAGAAATGGAATAAATGAAATGAAATAAGAATAAGAAATAAATAAGGTTTAAGAATAAGGAAAACAGAAATCTATCACGAGCCCAGATAACAGATAATATCATAACAGTGTAAACATATAAGCAATCTAGAGGGGATACCTCTCAAGTAACCAGATAATATGAGGGGTGACCCCATGTATCAATTGGAGTGATCAGCTCCCAGATATTGTGAAAGACGTGTATCGCACACACCATCAGTCACCAGATATATATATATATATATATATATATATATATATATATATATATATATATATATATATATATATATATATATATATATAACAGTAAACAGTAACAGATAATAGAAATCAGATCAGATCTAGTATGCATCCATACGCCCCAGTTGGCCAGAATCTTCTCCTACATAACAGATAAAATCAGGGACGGGACAGGTCATCACTCTCCTGCCCTAGAGTCATGCCATCGGTGCATCAATAACATGGACATGAAACCCTCATGCCTAGTGATTGGCTCGGATATCAGATTGTAGGTCAAAGGTCAGATGTACTATCAAAATCAGAAGGTCATATCTTAAGGGTACATGGCAAAAGGTTCATGTCAAACAGTTCAGAAATAAATATCGAAGGTTCAAATCAAAGTTTATCAGATTAAGTTTTATATCAAAGTTTAAGTTCAGATTAAAAGGTTTATTTCCAATAGTCCAAAAGAGTATATCAAGGGTTAACAATTATAAGTTTATAGCAATAATCAATCCTTTAATAATGGTTTTCATTGAAATGATCTTACAAAAATAGTTTTCATAAAAATTGTCTTCCAAAACTTTTAGTAACTTCCATTTCAAGTGGTATCGCTTCTTTTTAAAATAGCTTTTCTTAAACAGTTTCATATGTAGTTTAATAAAGGTTCAAAATCAATTAGGTTCAGATAAGGATTTAACAGGTTAAGGTTTATACCAAAAATCAAATCAAAGTTTACAACAGATATATCAGATTAAGGTCCAAAACAAGGTTCACAGATTAGGGTCCAGAACAAGAGATCAAAACCAAAGGCTCAAGAAAGGTTCAGAACAAAGAAACACATTAGAGGTTCACAAACAGGTTTACAATCAGAGTTCAGGAAAAAGGTTCAGAATAAAAGAATCATATCAGAGGTTCAAACAAAAGGTTCAAGACAAACAGATCACAACAAAGATTCACAACAGAAGGGAACATAGCAGTGGTATCGGGAATCCTAATAAAGAAAATGAAAAAAACTGAAAGAAAAGGGGATGAAAAACCCTTACTGAAAAAGGGCAGAATATCTGTACCTTATTAGCAAAGCAGAATAAGCAAAACAGACACAGAACAGAAATCAGGACTTCTCCTTCTTCACACCTAAAGAAGTAGAAGACGGAATTACTACGGATTCTAATTCAGATTATTACTTTTAGTTTATCTTTCCATTTTTAGTAACTTTCTACTTTTAGCAGATTTCCAAAATTAACAGATTTCCATATTTAACCAGATATTGATATTACAGATTTAGTTAAGTCCTTAACTACAGAATATTATGGTATTGAGGTATCTTTTATCAAGTTATAAAACTTTAGGGTTAATTATGACAGATTTCCATAGTTTAGGGTGTTAATTGTAATTTCAACAATTTCAGAGGTATGAAAATACTTCAAGTTACTGATTTAATACACATTTTATTCAGAATGAAATCATAATCCCTTTAGTTTCATAATTTTACAGTTTATACCCCTCAAGTTACAATATTTACAAAACAAACCTTATATTTACATAATTCATGATTTAATCCCCCTAATATCCATATTTACCAAACAAACACATTATTTTACATAATTATAGAATGTATCATCAGAATTAGGTATATTACAGATCAGATCCCTCATAATTCAGAATTTACATAAATGGTCCTTTAAGTTTACAAAACTTATAAATTAAATCATAATTTCATAACAATTACATATTAAGCCCATAAATCCTCAAAATTTCACATTACACTTTTAATATCAGTATTTACTCAGAAAAATATCAAGATTCCAGAATTTATACTTTTAGTCCCTCTATTTTAATTAATTTCAAAACAACCCTTATAAATACAATTAATTCATTATCTTGCAATATTTACACTTAGGACCCCAAAGTAATATTTTTCCCACATTCCTACAGATGCATAAAACATTATAAAAATACCCTACAAGTTTCAGAAATAACAAAACAGCCCCTATACTTTTATTTTTCAAATCATTAATTAACAAAACTATTACAAACCCTAATATTAAATTCCAATCATTACCCCATAATAATGACAAACCTTAAACATCATTAAATGACCAGAATCATACACCAAAAACCCTAACCCTAATTTCTTTCTCTTTTATTTTATTTCTTTTCTTTATTTTCTAAATTAGCGAGTAGAACATAAATTCACAAAACATGATCCAAGCCTCAAAAATTCAAATTAGTATTTTTCTGAGATCATATGTACTGTATAGAGTCCACATAAAATAGATTTCATGCCAAGAAAATTCGTATAGAATTAGTTAGAGTTTTATTACGTTTTTAAGGTTTAATTCACAAATAAATTATAGATCATGCATGGTTCATGTTTATCATTTTATACAGACCCTATGTGATGTAGAGGTCATGGGAAAAATACCAGAGTGATCTCAGAATGATCGAATGGAAGATGGAAAATTATACCACATGATTTTCTTAAATCGAACAAAAATTCCCCACGAGCACAAACGCGGCCAACAAACCTTCTAATCATTTTTCACAGATCATATATGATATAAGGAACTCAGTAAAAATGGAAAACGAATTTATAAAGGGTCGTATGAATTAATAGGGAATTATACCTTACGTATGAACAAAATTCGACACCACTTGATCCAAGCCTCTAAAAATCGTATAACTATTTTTCTAGCCTTCCTAGAAATAGAATGAAATCAGGAAAAATACTTTTGGCTCTCCAGAAAATAGCAGGAATGATGCACGAATTGTTTGGTGGTTTTTGGTTTTCTCGGCATAATGAAATAGGAAGAAAAATAGTGAAATAAGTATATAGAATATGATGTACCGATTCTAGGGGAGGGCTTGAATAAGTTTCGGCCTAAATTTGTTAACAAGATCAGATTTTTATTTACTTGATCATTATCCATAATTATTTGTAATTATCTTCACTTTTTAACTTAATTTTAATATATACCGAAAATAAAATAAATGTATATATTCGGTTTTTATAATATTGTATGGTACAAGATAATTATTTTGGACATGCAAAATTATTACAAGACTTGTCTCAATTTTATTTTATTTTATATGTAATTTATTTCATATAATTTGAATTAATTTGGCTTATTTATAGCTTTTAATTAACTTTTAAAGTTGTGAGGGCATTTTGGTAATTTTTCAGATTTTCCGAATTTCAGGTATTACAACTTCTTCCCCACTAACGAAAAAATTTCGTCCTCGAAATTTGCAGAAAGCAGAACGAAAAGAGAGCAGAAAACAAAACAAAGACAATATCGACTAAGACGAGAATTGAGGCGAAACGAAACAGGAACACAACTGACGGTGAACAGAAATATGAAAGATTTATTTCTCATGCCTCGAACTTGTAGATCCCAAGATTGTTTTAGATCCTCAGAACAGACATAACATTCTGAATCCAGATCAGAAGAATAACATACCAAACGTAGTAGATGAAAATCAGATTCTCTCGGAAAAGACAAAGAAATACATAGGGTTTTGACGGATATGCCGTCCACAGAATTTGATTAGACAAATCAGATTAGAGCGTACAGAAAATAGATTATCGATAACATCAATTGGAAGAAGTTTTATAACAAAACTTAAGATTATTATCAGAAGTTCAGAGGTCAGCAGAATGCGTGACTAGAATCCAGATGTATTAATTCGCATAACGGCGAAAGCAGATTACGCGTACAGTCAGAAATGAACTTACAGTCTCACTAAGGCAGATAATCCCAACAGTTATCAGAATTTCTAAGGTTCCAAGGCACTTCACGAAATATCCTATGCCCACAACAAGTGCACGTTATATGATGTAAGTATTATCACGTTGGCCAGACGTCATAATACTGGCATCATATAAATATTCCCTCATGATGGTCATACTTTATCTCAAGTCGTGAACAGAACAAACTTATCCTAATCCACCTAGTCTTCCTACGGTCTCAGGGGTCATCAAAATCAAATACCCTAACTAAGAGGGGAACGAATCACTCGAAAGAGTTAACGGAAGTCCTAAAATGTCTATCAGAATTTGGTACATCAGCTCATCCATCATTCATCAAATTTCACATAACAAAATCATCGTCCAACATACGCAGAATGAACACAGAGCGGAATTACTACAGAGAACCTAAATCATTCAAATGATTTTATCATCAGGTAACAAGATTTAAATAGGTCAAGAGGAAATCAATTACGTCATCCATAGCTTCATCCGTCACAGAATTCATTCTTCCAAACGTTCGCTTCAGAATTTTCTTCCATTCAAAATCATGATCTCAATTTCCATTCTCAAGTCTGCTTCTGCTCCCAATTCATCTTAGTACAACTAAAATGAATAGAGAAGCAAGACTGTGAGTCTTGGACAAGTCTGCTAGCACAGTTCGGAATTCGCCAACTCGGATTGTTGTCGTCATCGGATGCTTGGTAGTGGTGTCTGCTACAATCTCAAGGTTGAACAATCTAATCATTGATACGCAGAGATGAAAAGTGATTACGGTTAAAATTACGGTTAGGTTTACGATAGTTGTTATGCTGAAGCAAAAAAAAAAATTTCTCTTTCTACTTCATAGTTTAATAGGGTATTCAAGGGAAACACTGAGGTGAAACAAATATCATATCTCATCGGTTTCTTCAATCTCTCAACTTCTATAGCATCATGGCTCGTCAACCGAGATTGGTTCAAAATCAATTCTACTTCTCAAACGGAAGGAAAACCCAAGAGTTTCATCAGAAAATGCCAGAAAATTTGTACAACAAAACTTTCAATGCCAACACTTTCTAGGGGTGGATACTAATATGGTGTCAGGAGAATTCATTATCTTGCAATATTTACACTTAGGACCCCAAAGTAATATTTTTCCCACATTCCTACAGATGCATAAAACATTATAAAAATACCCTACAAGTTTCAGAAATTACAAAACAGCCCCTATACTTTTATTTTTCAAATCATTAATTAACAAAACTATTACAAACCCTAATATTAAATTCCAATCATTACCCCATAATAATGACAAACCTTAAACATCATTAAATGACCAGAATCATACACCAAAAACCCTAACCCCAATTTCTTTCTCTTTTATTTTATTTCTTTTCTTTATTTTCTAAATTAGCGATTAGAACATAAATTCACAAAACATGATCCAAGCCTCAACAATTCGAATTAGTATTTTTTTGAGATCATATGTACTGTATAGAGTCCACATAAAATAGATTTCATGCCAAGAAAATTCGTATAGAATTAGTTAGAGTTTTATTACGTTTTTAAGGTTTAATTCACAAATAAATTATAGATCATGCATGGTTCGTGTTTATCATTTTATACAGACCCTATGTGATGTAGAGGTCATGGGAAAAATACCAGAGTGATCTCAGAATGATCGAATGGAAGATGGAAAATTATACCACACGATTTGCTTAAATCGAACAAAAATTCCCCACGAGCACAAACGCGACCAACAAACCTTGTAATCATTTTTCACAGATCATATATGATATAAGGAACTCAGGAAAAATGGAAAACGAATTTATAAAGGGTCGTATGAATTAATATGGAATTATACCTTACGTATGAACAAAATTTGACACCACTTGATCCAAGCCTCTACAAATCGTATAACTATTTTTATAGCCTTCCTAGAAATAGAATGAACTCAGGAAAAATACTTTTGGCTCTCCAGAAAATCGCAGGAATGATGCACGAATTGTTTGGTGGTTTTTGGTTTTCTCGGCATAATGAAATAGGAAGAAAAATAGTGAAATAAGTATATAGAATATGATGTACCGATTCTAGGGGAGGGCTTGAATAAGTTTCGGCCTAAATTTGTTAACAAGATCAGATTTTTATTTACTTGATCATTATCCATAATTATTTGTAATTATCTTCACTTTTTAACTTAATTTTAATATATACCGAAAATAAAATAAATGTATATATTCGGTTTTTATAATATTGTATGGTACAAGATAATTATTTTGGACATGCAAAATTATTACAAGACTTGTCTCAATTTTATTTTATTTTATATGTAATTTATTTCATATAATTTGAATTGATTTGGCTTATTTATTGCTTTTAATTAACTTTTAAAGTTGTGAGGGCATTTTGGTAATTTTTTAGATTATCCGAATTTCAGGTATTACATTAACCTCACAAAATATTTGAAAATGATCAAACATGCATTGCTTGTCTTAAAGGCAAACAACACAAAGCCACTTGTAAGCCTAAGATTTTTAACTCTATCAATTAATCATTGTCTATGCTTCATATGGACTTATTTGGACCTGTTTCAATAAGTAGTATAATGCATAAGAGATATTGTCTTGTTATAATTGATGACTATACTAGATTTACATGGGTTTTCTTTCTATCTACCAAGGATGAGACTATAAGCATTCTTAAGACATTCGTTACACAGATAGAAAACCAAGTAGACAAGAAAGTGAAAGTCATTAGGTGTGATAATGGGACAAAGTTTAAGAATAGAGTTATGGATGATTTCTGCAAACAAAAAGGTATTAGGAGAGATTTAGTGTTGCTAGAACACCACAACAGAATGGTGTTGTTGAGAGAAAGAATAGAACACTAATTGAAGCTGCTAGAACTATGTTAGCTGATTCTAAGCTACCTATAACTTTTTGGGCTGAAGCAGTCAACACTGCTTGCTATGTTCAAAATAGAGTCTTAGTTATACAGCCTCACAATAAGACATCATATGAACTTTTTAGAGGTAGAACTCCTGCAACAGGATTTCTTAGACCTTTTGGATGTCATGTGACAATTCTCAATACCTTAGACCATTTAGGAAAATTCGATGGTAAAGCAGATGAAGGTTTCTTTGATGGATATTCTCTTAATAGCAAAGCATTTAGAGTATACAACACAAGAACTATGATTGTAGAGGAAAATCTACATGTGGAGTTTTTGGAAGATAAATCCAATGTAGAAGGTCAAGGACCAAAATGGCTATTTGATCTTGAAGCACTAACCCATTCTATGAATTATGTGCCTGTTGTTGTTGAATCTAATGAATTTTCAGGTTCAAAGTTTATTGAAACAACAAATGAGGCAGGGTTAAACAAGGAGTCAGATCAAGATCATATATGGATGCCAATATGGTCAAGTACAAGTGTGGAATCAACTTCAACAACTGATGAATCTTCTTCTAGCAAAGCTAAAGAAGGTGTTGAAGATGAAAGGAAAGAAAATGGAACTCAGGAACAACAAATTGTTTCTACTGGTGATTCTGCTGCTAGGCCAAATGATTCTGCTGCTCGCCCTTCAGAAATGAAAAAAGCAGAATTCTCAGACAGTGAGGAGGATTTCAACAATCTTCCATCAAATTATCAACTTCCTTCTACTCCACAAACAAGAATTCACAAAGTCCACTCCCTAGATAATGTGATTGGAGATGTACAATCAGGTGTGAAGACAAGACAACAACTGATGTCTTCAGACCAACAAGGGCTTCTTGATGCCCTTTATGCTTCAAAACAGCATGAGTTTTCAAACTCTTGCTTGTTTGTATGTTTTCTCTCACAAGCTGAACCAAAGAACATTCTGAAAGCCTTAGATGATTCAAGCTGGGTAGAAACTATGCAAGAGGAGCTTCTTCAGTTCAAGATTCAGAAAGTTTGGGTATTGGCACTAGATGGGTTTTCAAGAATAAAAGGGATGAAAGGGGCATAGTTATTAGGAATATGGCTAGATTAGTAGCCCAAGGGTACACACAACAAGAAGGTATAGACTATGATGAAGTTTTTGCTCCAGTAGCAAGACTTGAGGCAATTAGGCTTTTCTTAGCTTATGCTTCATTTTTAGGCTTCACAGTTTACCAAATGGATGTCAAGAGTGCATTTTTATATGGCACAATTGAAGAAGAGGTGTATGTCTCACAACCTCTAGGGTTCATTGATCCTGACCATCAAGACAAAGTGTACAGAGTTGTTAAGGCTCTTTATGGCCTTCATCAGGCACCTAGAGCTTGGTATGAAACACTGGCTTCCTATTTAAAAGAGAATGGATTTCAAAGAGGAAAGATTGATCAAACACTTTTCATCAAACAGCACAAGAAGGATCTTCTGTTAGTGCAGGTGTATGTGGATGACATTATCTTTGGATCTACAAGGAAGGAGATGTGTTTGGAGTTTGAGAAGCTTATGCATGATAAGTTTCAGATGAGTTCCATGGGGGAACTTACATTCTTTTTGGGTTTACAAGTTAAACAGTCATATGAAGGCATATTTATTTGTCAAGATAAATATGTTGCTGAAATACTTAGAAAGTTCAACTTTGCTGATTCAAAAATGGTAAGCACACCAATGGATTCTGAGAAACAACTTCCAAAAGATTTAGATGGAGAAAATGTGGATGTACACACATATAGATCTATGATAGAATCTTTGATGTATCTCACATCATCAAGACCTGATATCATGTTCTCTGTTTGTGCTTGTACAAGAGTTCAAGTAACTCCAAAGGTTTCTCATTTAACAGCAGTCAAGAGGATTTTTAGATATCTCAAGGGTCAACCTAGGTTGGGTCTATGGTATTCAAGGGAATCACCTTTTGATTTGGTAGCATTTTCGGATAGTGATTATGCTGGTGCTAGCTTGGACAGAAAGTCAACAACTGGAGGATGTCAATTCCTTGGGTGTAGACTTATCTCATGGCAGTGTAAGAAGCAAACAACTGTGGCTACTTCAACAACTGAAGCTGAATATGTAGCTGCTGCAAGTTCCTGTGCTCAAGTTTTGTGGCTTCAAAACCAACTTCTTAACTATGGGTACAATTTTATGAACACTGTTATTGATGACATCAAATAACGACATATTATTAGCATCATTTATCCTATATTATTGACTTGTTTTATATCACTTTATATGAGAATTGATACTTAATCGTTTACTTTTGTAATTCTCAGTTATAAACAAGCATTAGGTGAAAGTTAATGATTTCAGACAGAAATTGGAGCAAAATGAATCAAGTTGGAAAAGTCTACTGAACTGAAGGAAGATGCGCCGTATCATTCTTGATAGATACGTCGTACATAAAGACTTAGACGAATCTGAGACCATTGCCTGACTTTAAAGAATGCGCCGCATGTATTTATCTCATGCGCCGCATATAAAACCTTGGTCAACGAAGAAGATCTGACTTATCTACTCTAGATACACCGTATGAGATTCCTAACATACGGCGCATCAGTTATTCATATTGATAATAGTAGTACAATTTGTATTATTAAAAATCCAGTACAACATTCTAAAACAAAACACATTGAAATTAGACATCACTTTATAAGAGACTGCAATGAGAAAAGATTAATTCAAGTTCTTAAAATTGCTTCAGAATTTAATTTTGCAGATCTGCTAACCAAAGCTTTTGATGTTGGAAGGTTTCAGTACTTGGTAGCAAGTATTGGAATGCTTAATCCTCAATGATTTTAAACTTTGTGTTTTTGTAAATAAATTTTTGATTGTGCTGCTAGTTTTAAAAGATACTACTGCTATTACAAAAGTTTGTGCTGCTAGTACAAATTTAAATTGAGTTATTCATACAGTTAGTCCTGTGATTATTCTAATACAAGACAAGTACTTTGTACATTGTTCTTTTGGTTTTAGACTAACAATTTCAGGTATGATCATGTGAACACAAAGGATGTTTCAAGTGAAATGGAAGCAGCAGAATGATAATATTAGTTGCTGACATAATAGGTTCATGATAGAAAAAGTTTAGGAATTTCAAACCTCCTTAAAACATCTTTCTTGAAACTTGATTATGATGTTTCACATTGAATTGATGACTTAGTTGATCAGATAGTAACTGATGCAACTCACTTTCTATCATTTTATACTTTTAAGTATAATGAGCAAGTCTAAGGACATCTGATAGAAAGAACAGCTAGTAAAAGTGAATCTAATACTTGTGTTAGAGGCAACAATTGCTATGAGCTGGAAACCCTGTCATGAAAGCCTTTTGAATAGGTTTATCTTTACACAGGCAGTTATTTATAACTAAAAACATTGGTTCTCACACAACCAGAGGTTGCTTTAAACCGAGATATTGATTAAGTGTCTGTTATAAACTTAATCCCTTCAAAATGGTTGAAAGCAGTATGATTTTTCATAATAAAATCATATGCATACTGCTAAAAGTCAAAAAATTTCTTAAAGTTGTTTTGAAATAAAAATGACTCAGAAAACCATCAACTGATGGATTATGAGTTATTGCCCCATGAATCACCTCTCATAGGAGTTAACACACCTAGAAGTGATGAGGGCAGCAAATTAAACTCTTAAGGAATTGATGGCTACATTTACAACATTGTCTGATAACAAGTTCTAAGTGATAGCTCAGATGATGGGGAAAGATACATTGTGAGAGATCTTCCAAATAAGGGAGGAAATGTTATTTGCATCTCAGGGGAGGAAATAATTTTGGAAGATTAACCAACGAAAGGGAGGAAAAGACAAGAGCATACAAGATGATGACATGGAGGTTAAAAATGACAAGAATAGAGCTTATTCTGGAGTATTCTATATATTTAGAAGGGATGAAGCATTCCAAAGGAGAAAGTTCTATCTAGGTCAAACGAAGAAAAGTTTCAATTTCAGTTCACTACGTTTGTTCATCACTTGCAAAGGCATGCTGATAGATGATTTCACTTGTTGAAACAAGCATCCAAGATACACAGCATCATTGCCTCTTATAATTCCTCCATCAAAGGAAATTGCACCATCTTTAGGTCAATGTTTGAAGACTGAAGATGTGTATTAATATTGCTAAAGTCAAAGAACAAAGCAGATGAGTTACTGAGAAAGATATTCAATCTTGAAGAACAGAAGTGTTTGAAAGATCTTCACAATCCATAATTTAATTCAGAAACATGTTGAAATGGATTCACATGCTTAGGGGAGGATTGTTAGGAATTAAATATTCAAGAAGTTTAATATCGGGTTCTATTCAAAGAAATACACTAAATATGATTCTGCTGCTAGAGCATTTGGTTCCTGCTGCTAGTGTTTGATTCTGCTGCTAGCGTTAAATGATTCTGCTGCTAGGCTTAACATTCTACTACTGAAGGATTCTGCTACTAGCGTTAACATTGCTGCTGCTAATGTACTTTCTGCTGCTGAGTGGATAAGTATGAAAAGATATTATATGTATTTAAGTCAACAATATACGGTAGATAGTATCTTACCCCATGTGATCAGTCATAATGTTATATTCACATAACAAGTTGTAAACATAGATACAAGATGTATCTTAATGACTGACACTCTCAAAGCAAGTGTTCGACTAGACTTATCAATATTGTAAAAGATCTTTCTTGTGATATATAAGAAAGATCTTAGACTAGAGATATGTGTGTGTCCAAGTGTGTTAAAAGTTATAGTGAAAAATATATCTCTCAAGAACAAAGAACAAAAACAATATCACAAGAAATAGAAACATAAGATTCAAGGTTGTAACCCTAGTGATAACTCAAGATCACTCGTATTATTATCTTAATAATATTGAATCGTTTGGTGATAATCTTTCATTGTTCATTGTCATATAACAAACACAACTGTTCCATTTCCATAACACAAATAACCTTCTAAGTTTGATTAAGTAGATTCCGCATTCTTAATCATATTCACTCAATATATCACACACACAAAGTACAAAAGGTTTAACCACCTTAACCGTGTGTCCAATACTAACATTAAGTGACTTTTTGTTTTACTAGGCCATTTATATAGCGACTTGGGACAGATTCTAAAAGAAAACACTTAGTCAAATTTTAATGTTTTTTTTTCTAGTTCTTGTACGCGTATGGTATGATTAAAATGGGGTTCAAACGAGCATGAAATCATAATATAAATGTGACGTGAGTGTTCCTCATGACTCCTAAGCCTTCCACAAGGGAGGCAAGCCATGAGTTGGGTTCTAGGTTTAAACGTTATACGTAAAAAAAAAACAACAAACAAAACTATACGTTCGAACTTGATTAATATGCGTTGCATGATTATAAAATAACGTGAGATACGAATTAAAGAGGATCAAGGAGGACTTACAACAGCTCTTAGGTGGGTAGTGGACGTGTGGGATTGGTTAGAACACAAGAACGATTCACAACTCGTTAAGATTAACGTATACGTTTATATATATTAATCCATTTCTTTCGAACAAGCTTCCAAATGAAAATGGTGAGAGTTTCTGGTCTCCTTGGGTTTTCTAAATGATGCAAAGGATTGACAATTATGTAAAGGAGGTGAGGGTGAGAGGTGGTGAATGAGGAGGAATGTGTATACGTATATATGTAACTCGTATGAGTTATATAAAGTTTTTAAAACATTTATACATGTTCTAACTATTGAGTGTCAGAAATGTTGGGATATTATTGAGATTTTACTATCCTTGCAAGACTTTAGGAGTTGTGAGGGTGAGGGGAAAAGTCATGGATATGTCGACATTTATTTACATATGTCGATTAGAACATTTTTGGTGTACACGGTTTGGATCAATCGTGCAAACTTGAAATCTTCTATGATAAATAGTCTAAACAACTCATAAATGATTAAACACAATCACTAGAATGGGGTTAAAACAAACCCGGGTCAAAACGGTTCACTTTGTGAAAAATGGTATATGTGTCGATTTGGTGTAAATTGGCCAAACGCTTTGGTCTTTGAAAACGTATCAAACATTCATATCACGAGCTAATATTTGGCACTTTATTTCTTTGGTGGGAGGACAATTAGGAGGTTCAATAATACGTACAATTCGCGTTTAAAAATCAAAAGAAAATGGGGCATTTTGGAGTGCATCTGCTCGACTGGAAATTGAAATAAAAAGGGGAATTGGGCTTGTGTGATGAGCTGCGTGAATAGTGACCAGAAAGGGAGTTGGGCTGTGGTTATTACTCGGCCCATGTAATGTTTGTTAGTGTATATATTTGGTAGATTTTTATCCGTGGTTCGCGTACTAACTCGTCCCGTTATTTGGTAATTTACGTAATAATGTTTTTGCGTTAAAATAATATAATAAAGAAAATTTTAAATTTTTCCGTAGAAATGGTGATTAAAATTAATGACGGAGATTAATATATAATTAAACGTTGTTAATTATAGGAAATTTTTGCAGTTTACTACAGTACCTACCCGTCATTCTGAATTTCGTCCTGGAATTCAAGTTTGAAGTGATTACTAGGGTAAGGGGTTATGGAAAAAGGGTTGTTGAGAGATTTCCATTCGAAAATAGAGGAAGCGAGATCTAGTTAGGTTTATTCGTACTAGGTGAAATAAATTTAAATGTTTGGTCAACTAATGAATCCAAGGGCTGTGAATAGTGAAAATAACGGTCAGGAATAGTGAAAATTTAACGGCTAGTGAAGAGTGTTCCAACGGTTGGGAATAGTGAATCCCAACGGTCGTGAATAGTGTCCTAACGGCTAGATTTAGCCTATAAATACTCCATTTTAACTTCCATTCTTCCACCAAACGCATATCTCTCATTTATTACTTCCAAAATGCCGCACCTCATTACTATCCTAGCAATTGTGTATGTCGTCCTTGCGGTTGCTTACTTGGCATACGTCCCCGATGAAGAGTACGTATTCTTGGTTTGCGTTCTAGCAGCTCTCATGCCATTCGTGATCCTAGCTATCGGCGTGGACAAGTTATGGGGGTAATAGTCTCGCGCTAGGGTGGTTTAAAATGAGTCCTTGTTATGTTTCTATGTAATCCTTAATAAATGTGAAATAAAGCTCGTTTGTTTATGTGTCTAAGATCTACTCTTGTTATCGTGTTTAATGGTTTATTTGTATTTATCATACAGAATAATGAAGGTGATACACCCCGTGGTGGCTCTCGCTATTGCTGGGTTGGTGGTGGTCATTGTTGTTATGGCGGGTCAACCTATTGGCGATTCTATGCCTTTTACTGTAATCATTGTAACATTAGCACTCCCGATGCTAATTATATCTATATGTATGAATTTCAGTGCATTCTAATAAAATTTATGTTATTTGTGTTTTCCATATATCTTTGTGAATTCTTAGGTCTCTTATGTTTGTACTTTTTTCGGTTTCCTGTCATAAAGGTGATGGGTTATAGGTGTAGGTATTTATTGTGGTTGGTCAAAAGTGACGTTCATGAACAATTTATTTAATTTCAAGATTTTGATTTTGAATGAAAATTGTTATTAGGAAATCTGAAAAGATAACTGTTCCATTTATAACATGATTCTTCCTAAATTAGACATAGTTGATCAGGCTATGTATAATTGAGGACCAAATGATGTGATGCTTGGTTCGGTCACAGTGGTATTTATGTTTTGTTGGAAATTAAATATTCAAGAAGATTAATATCGGGTTCTGCTCAAGAAATACTCTTAAGTATCATTCTACTGCTAGAGCATTTGATTATGCTGCTAGCGTTAAACATTCTACTGCTGAATGATTCTGCTGTTGGTGAAGAACTTTCTACTGCTAAGTGGATAACTATCGAAGTATTCTGCTGCTGAGTAGCTAAGTATACAAAGATATTATGTGTATTAAAGTCAACAATACACGGTAGATAATGTCTTTAGACAAAGTGTTCGGTAACAAGTTGTATATTCAGATACTTGTTGTATCTTAGTTACTGACATACATAAGATAAGTTTGCATGTGTTCGACTTGTCTTATCAACTTTGTAAAGATCTTTCTTGTGCTATAAAAGAAAGATCTTAGACTTAGATATTAAAAGTGAAATTGTATGTGCTTAATTCATACGCTTAGAACAACTAAACTAGAACAATATCACAGGTCATAGAAACACTAAGATTCAAGGTTTTGTAACCCTAGTGATAGTGAAGATCACTCGTATTATCTTGAATAATATTGAATCGTTTGGTGATAAGCTTTCATTGTTCATTGTTAAATAACAAACATAACTGTTCCATTTCCATAACCAAAATAACCTTCTAAGTGTGATTAAGTAGATTTCGCATACTTAATCATATTAACTCAATATATCATATACACAAAGTCACAAAGGTTTAACTACCTTATAGTGTATCGATCATCCTCTCAGTTGGTATCAGAGCAAGGCTGATATAATTGATTTAGAAGAAGAAGAAGAAATGGACGTTCAAGATACTCAGGCTACAAATATTGCTGCAAAGTTGCCCATGATCAAACAGAATGAGTTTGAGTTGTGGAGGTTAAGGATTGAGCAATATTTTATGGTTCAAGATTATGCTCTTTGGGGTATCATTATGTATGGTGATTCTTTTACACTAAGTTATACAGATGTTATTCTTGAAGGCAAAACAGATAGAAAAAGAAATACTGGACCAGTTACTGGTGATGAAAGGATACAGAAGAGTAATGATCAAAAAGCAAGAAATTTGTTGCTTATGACCATTTCTGGTGAACAGATGATATCCTTTAGCAAGTATCCTGATGCAAAAACTCTTTTTGAAGAGATTTGTGCATGGTTTGGTGGTAATGAAACTACCAAGAAAACACAGAAGACATTGCTGAAACAACAATTTGAAAACTTTAGTTCAAATAGCAATGAATCAATTGATAAGCTGTTCTCTAGAATACATAAGCTTGTCAGTCAGTTAGCTGTGTTGGTGGTTGAGATAGCCAAGGAAGATCTCAACATGAAGTTTTTGAGAAGCCTGACTGATGAATTCCATACTCATGTGGTTGTCTGGATGAACAAACCAGACATTGAAACCATGAAACTCAATGATTTGTACAACAACTT
Organism: Artemisia tridentata subsp. tridentata; assembly: GCA_021014915.2. Lineage (NCBI taxonomy): Eukaryota > Viridiplantae > Streptophyta > Magnoliopsida > Asterales > Asteraceae > Artemisia > Artemisia tridentata. The sequence continues at coordinate 76,657,086 of CP139505.1, forward strand.
CAAAATTGTTAAACAAAGTCTAAAGAAGTCTGGAAACTATAGTACTAGTTCTGGGAATGTGGCACTCTTGTCATCTCCTAGTATTAGTAAGTCAGAAGAGGTAGATGAAGATGAAGGTGTTTCTACTGCTAACTATGGTGGTCCTACTACTAGTTCACAAAAGAATGCTGCTGGACTTGGAGATCCAGCATTTTATGTATTCATGTCTAGTCAAACTAGTGGTTCTCCTCTAACTCATGAAGATCTTGATCAGTTGGATGATAATGATTTGGAAGAGATGGACATCAAATGGCAGGTTGCTTTACTTAGCATGAGGGCTAAGAAGTTCTGGCAGAGAACTGGTAAGCAGATTACCATTGATGGTAATGAAACTGCTGGGTTTGATAAGAAGAAAGTAGAGTGTTTCAACTGTCACAGGTTAGGACACTTTGCTAAAGAATGTAGAAACCCAAGGAAGCAGGATAATAGAAGCACATGGTATAGGCAAGAGAAGAAGAAGGAAGTCACAGTGGAAGAGCCAAGGGCTATGCTAGCCATAGATGGTGTTAACTATGATTGGAGCTTCATGGCTGATGAGGAGGAAGCACCAAAAGAAGCTGCAATGGTGGCCACTGAGACTGCACTAATGGCCTTTTCTGATTCAGAGGTAAATTCCATAATTAAATGTACTGAATCATGCTCTGCTCTTAAAGCTTATGAAGATCTTAAAAAGAGATTTGATGATCAACTAGAACAGTTATATGATGCATTAGCTAATTTAGCTAATCATAAAAGAGGTCTAGTTGTTCTTGAAAAACAAATCTTGCATTTTCAAGGAAATGAATCTAGGTTTACTGATGACATGAATGCACTAAAAAGAAACATAGAATTCAAAGATAAGTGTATTAATAAACTGAATAAATCCTTAGCAGATCACAAAAATAAAAGTGAAAATGTAAAGATAACAGTAGATGCTTTAGCTCATGCCTCAGAGGGAATTAATAAAATTTGGGAAGCTCAAGTAATCAATAAAGCTAAGTATGGTTTAGGATACAAATCTGTTCCTCCACCATACAGAGGTGTTCCTTCACCTCCAGATATTGACCTAGCACACACAGGATTTGCTGAGTTTCAAGAACCAATAATGGAATATGGTTCTAAGTCTACTGTGAGTCCTAAGGTAGAGAAAGTAAGTGAGAGTTTATCTAAAACTTCACTTTCTGAGGACAAGGTGTCCTCTGATAGGAAAGCAGATGCTATAGTTGTTGAGGAATGTACAACTGATAGTGATGATGAACAGGTTATGTCTAAACCTGAAGTAGTTAAGAAAGCAGGAACAAGGGTTCCTAAAGTGATCAAAAAGGATACTGTTAAGCCTAGAAAAAACATTAAACATGTTAGGCAACCAGTTAAATATTGTGAACAATATAGATCCACTAGCAAGCCCAGAGGTAACCAAAGAAATTGGAATGGCCTCAAGTCTAACCAATTAGGTGATGACTTTTTCTTTAATAATAAAGCTTGTTACACATGTGGTAGTTTTGATCATCTTGCAGCTTTCTGTAATAAATGGGTATCTGGGTATGAAAACAATAGGGTGAATTTCAAAAGGCAAACTCCTCAAACTTACTTTCACTCTAGTTCTAATTTTAATAGAATAAAACCCATAGCAGTCTCAAAAGCAGTTTCTACTGCTAGACCATTCATGACTGTTAACCCAAGACCAACAGTTAAAAATGCAAAATGAACTTACAAAAATGCATCAAAAACTGTTAAAAAGCCCATTCAAACAAAAGCAGTGGTCCAAAAACAAGTTTCAAAACCAAAGGGTAAAACTGAAAAGCTAGCAGTTTCTGCTGCTAAGTAATCAGTTCATTCTGATGCTAAGGGAAACAGGGCAAATGCTGTTAAGGCCTCAACATGTTGGGTTTGGAATCCAACTAAACCCAATGGTGCATCAACCATTCTTAAGAAATTAAATTACATTGATGCACGAGGCAGATCCAAGTCAGTAATGGCTTGGGTCCCCAAAGGAAACTAATACTCCTTATTACTGTGCAAGAACATTCAACTGATAAACAAGAGGATCAAGGATACTCAGATAGTGGATGTTCAAGGCACATGACAGGCAACAAGTCTTATCTCTCAGATTTTCAATCAATATATGGAGGCTATGTTACCTTTGGAGGAGGTATTGGTGGTAAAATTTCCGGTAAAGGTACAATTAAAACTGAAAATTTAGATTTTGAAGATGTGTTCTATGTGCAAGAAGTTAAGTATAATCTTTTTAGTGTCTCACAAATGTGTGATAAAAAGAACAAAGTTCTTTTCTGTGACACTGAATGTCTTGTGCTTTCTCCTGATTTTAAGATGCCTGATGAAAGTCAAGTACTTATTAAAATTCCTAGAAAGGGCAATATGTACAGTGTTGATAAGAAGAACATTGTTCCTAAAAAGGCATTACCTTGTCTTGTAGCAAAGGCCACATTGGATGAATCAATGAAATGGCATAGAAGGCTTTGTCACATTAACTTCAAAACCATAAATCAGATTGTTAAGAATGGTTTGGTAAGAGGTTTACCTCAAAAACGATTTGAAAATGACCAAACACGCATTGCTTGTCTTAAAGGAAAACAACACAAAGCCGCTTATTAGCCCAAGATTTTTAACTCTATCAATCAATCATTATTTATGCTTCATATGGACTTATTTGGTCCTACAAATGTTAGAAGTATGCAGCATAAGAGATATTGTCTAGTTATTACTGATGGCTATAGTAGATTTACATGGGTTTTCTTTTTAGCTACTAAGGATGAGACTTCTAGCATCCTTAAGACATTCAATACAGAGATAGAAAACCTAGTAAGCAAAAGAGTAAAAGTCATTAGATGTGATAATGTGAAAAAGTTTAAAAATAGAGTTATGGATGATTTCTGCAAAGAAAAAGGTATTAGGAGAGAATTTAGTGTTGCTAGAACTCCACAACAGAATTGTGTTGCTGAGAGGAGAAATAGAACACTCATAGAAGCTGCTAGAACCATGTTAGCCGACTCTAATTTGCCTATCACTTTTTGGGCAGAAGCAGTCAACACTGCTTGCTATGTTCAAAATAGGGTTTTGGTTGTCAAATCTCACAATAAGACATCATTTGAGCTTTTTAGAGGTAGAACTCCTGCAATAGGATTTCTTAGACCTTTTGGATGTCATGTGACAATTCTAAATACCTTAGACCATCTTGGAAAGTTTGATGGTAAAGCAGATGAAGGATTCTTAGTTGGATATTCTGTTAATAGCAAAGCTTTTATAGTATACAACTCAAGAACTAGAAGAATAAAAGAAAACCTGCATGTGGAATTTTTAGAGAATAAATCCAATGTAGCAGGTGAAGGTCCCAAATGGCTATTTGATCTTGAAACACTAACCCATTCTATGAATTATGTGCCTGTTGTTGTTGAATCTAATGAATTTTCAGGTTCAAAGTCTGATGAAATAACAAATGAGGCAGGGTTAAACAAGGAGACAGATCAAGATCATGTTTGGATGCCAATATGGACCAGTACAAGTGTGGCATCAACTTCAACAAATGATGAATCTTCTTCTGGTAAAGCTAAAGAAGATGTTGAAGATGATCACAAGGAAAATGGAACAAAAGAGCAAGAAAAGGTTTCTGCTGTTGATAGTGCTTCTAAGACAGAGCATTCTACTGCTAGGCTAAATTTTTCTGCTGCTAGGCCAAATTATTCAACTGCTGGTCCTTCAGAAACAAATGAAGCAGAATTCTCAGACAATGAGGTGGATTTCAGTTATCTCCAACCAAACTATCAAGTACCTCTTACACCATACACAAGGATTCACAAAGTCCACTCCCTAGATAATGTGATAGGAGATGTACAATCAGGTGTGAAGACAAGGCAACAACTGATGTCTTCAGACCAACAAGGGCTTCTTGATGCCCTTTATGCTTCAAAATAGCATGAGTTTTCAAACTCTTGCTTGTTTGTATGTTTTCTCTCACAAGATGAACCAAAGAACATTCTGAAAGCCGTAGATGATTCAAGCTGGGTAGAGGCTATGCAAGAAGAGCCTCTTCAGTTCCAGATTCAGAAGGTATGGGTGCTAGTTGATTTACCTAAGGATGAAAAGGTAATTGGCACTAGATGGGTTTTCAAGAATAAAAGGGATGATAGGGGCATAGTGATTAGGAATAAGGCTAGATTAGTAGCCCAAGGGTACACACAACAAGAAGGGATAGACTATGAAGAGGTTTTTGCTCCAGTAGCAAGGATTGAAGCAATTAGGTTATTTTTAGATTATGCTTCTTTTATGGGTTTCACAGTATATCAAATGGATGTCAAGACTGTATTTTTATATGGAACTATTGATGAGGAGGTATATGTTTCACAACCTCCTGGTTTCATTGATCCAGAACATCCAGACAAAGTGTACAGAGTAGTTAAAGCTCTATATGGCCTTCATCAGGCACCAAGAGCTTGGTATGAAACATTGGCTTCCTACTTAATAGAGAATGGATTTCAAATAGGGAAGATTGATCAGACATTATTCATTAAACAGCACAAAAAGGATCTTCTGTTAGTGCAGGTGTATGTGGATGACATTATCTTTGGGTCTACAAGGAAGGAGATGTGTTTGGAGTTTGAGAAACTTATGCATGATAAGTTTCAGATGAGTTCTATGGGAGAACTTACATTCTTTTTGGGTTTGCAAGTTAAACAATCTTGTGAAGGCATATTTATTAGTCAAGATAACTATGTTGATGAGATACTAAAGAAGTTCAACTTTGCTGATTCAAAAATGGCAAGCACACCAATGGACTCTGAGAAGCCACTTCTTAAAGATTTAGATGGAGACAATGTAGATGTACACACTTACAGATCTATGATAGGCTCTTTGATGTATCTCACATCATCAAGACCTGACATCATGTTCTCTGTTTGTGCTTGTGCAAGATTTCAAGTAACTCCAAAGGTTTCTCATTTAACAGCAGTCAAGAGGATTTTTAGATATCTCAAGGGTCAACCAAGGTTGGGTCTATGGTATTCAAGGGAATCACCTTTTGATTTGGTAGCATTCTTAGATAGTGATTATGCTGGTGCTAGCTTGGACAGAAAGTCAACAACTGGAGGATGTCAATTCCTTGGGTGTAGACTTATCTCATGGCAGTGTAAGAAGCAAACAATTGTGGCTACTTCAACAACTGAAGCTGAATATGTAGCTGCTGCAAGTTGTTGTGGTCAAGTTCTATGGCTTCAAAACCAACTTCTTGACTATGGGTACAATTTCTTAAACACTGTCATTCATATTGATAATAGTAGTACAATTTGAATAATTAAAAACCCAGTGCAACATTCTAAAACAAAACACATTGAAATAAGACATCATTTTATTAGAGTATGCAATGAGAAAAAGTTTATTCAAGTTTTCAGAATAGATTTTGAACACAACTTTGCAGATCTTCTCACTAAAGCTTTTGATGTTGGAAGGTTTCAATACTTGGTAGCAAGTATTAGAATGCTTAATCCTTAAACTTTTTAATCTGTGTGGTTTTTGTATATAAATTTTTGATTGTGCTGCTGGCTTTATAAGATACTACTGTTAGTGAAAAGTTTGTGCTGCTGGTACAAATTTTTGTTTGTCAAGTTCATATTGTTAGTCATATTATGATACTGTTATAAGACATATGCTTTGCATTTTTGTTTCTTGGTTTTAGACTAACTATTTCAGGTATGAACATTGAGCAAAATGGGAAGTCTGAAGTGAAATGGAAGCAGTAGAATGATACTAGTTGCTGACATACTAGGTTCATGATAGAAAGAGTTTGGGAATTTAAAACTCCTTAGAACTTCTTTATTGAAACCTAGTTATCATATTTCACATTGACTTGATGGCTCAGTTGATCAGACAGTAACTGATTCAACTCACTTTCTATCATTTTATACTTTCAAAGTATAATGAGCAAGTCTAAGGACATCTGATAGAAAGAACAGCTAGCTAAAGTGAATCTAACACTTGTGTTAGAGGTAACAATTGCTATGAGCTGGAAACCCTGTCAGGAAAACTCTTTGAATGAGTTTATCTGCACACAGGCAGTTATTTATAACTGAAAACATTGGTTCTCACACAACCAGAGGTTACTTTAAAACCGAAATGTTGATTAAGTGTTTGTTCCACATATAATCCCTTCAAAATGGTTGTAATCAGTATGATTTTTCTTATCATAAAATCAAGTTCATACTGTTCTGGAAAAAGTTTCTTAAAAAAGGATTTTTCAAAGAGACTCACAAAAATCATCAAATGATTTATTTATCTACAACAGGAATTTCATCCATCTGTTTAAACATGGGTGACATTCTTCGATGCTGTTGAGGTCTTTAAAAATTTCTCATTCTCTTGCACAAGTCTTGGCCTTCCAATTGACGTTGTAGTTTGGGCAATGACTCTTGTAATGCCCTTTTCCACCACATCCGTGGAATACAACGGTTGATGGCTGTTTTCTTCTGTCCGGGAATTTGCAGTTCTTTGTCTTGTGGCTTGTTTCCCAGCATTTCCCGCACTTAGCAATGCAAGGTCCGGTGTGATGCATCTCGCATTGTTGGCATAAAGGTTGTTTTCCACGATACACATTTCCGTTTGTAGGTGTGGCAATGCATTCTCTGCCAGCTTCCTATCTGAATCTTTGTTGGCGATGATAGTCGATGCGATCTTGTAGATGATTGCGGATACGGATGTTGTTGTGGTACTTGCAGTTGTTGGGGATAGTGGTTTTTCTCTCATCGAGTTTTCACTTATGGTTATTCTTCTTAGGTGTAACTCTTTGCTTAATCCCTTGGGTACGGGTGATGGCAAGTTTAGTCATTTCTTCTGGAACTTCAAGGTAAGCTGGACTACATTCTGTGCAACTTTTATGGGTACGCTTACAAGACACATTCGTCTTCTTCTCTTCTCTTGCCTTGTCATTGCTACTCGGACGAGCTACTGTAGTAACCTCGAGCACTACTGCAACGATGTTGTTTACCAACTTCTTGATAGTTTCAGGAGTCTTGGTTGTTGTAGGTGCTGGTGATGTATGGGTACTGCTCATGCTGGCCATCTTCTATAAATATCACAAGAAACACGGATTTAGAATTCTCATAATGTTAGAATAATTCAAATAACGAGATATTTGCATATTAGTGCTAACAATGTGGTCACAATGCGAAATCATAACCAATTGAGAATCATAAATCATGATGTGTCTGGGTAATGTCGTAGATAAATGATCAATTCTTGGTATGGGATTGCTAAGGAACAAACTGATTCATTTACAAAAGCTGAAGTTCAGCAACTTTCTCTTCATTCATCAAGTTTTTTTCAGAAATTCTGTCTTAGAGAATTCTAAGGAATCATAACAATCATAGGTAATATCACGGTAGGTCTGGATACAATCACTGTAATTAACATAATATTAATAACTTGATTGATTGTTTTTGCAAAACAAACGATACAAGGCCTTTTATTAATACTCCATTGATTTGCGTAGAATCATTTGTCATACTAAAGGGAGTAACAAATGGGGGGATTTTGCATGAGGTCATGAGAAATCATTACATGCATGCATAGCATCATGATAGAAAGAATTTATTTACAAAAGTGAGATATAACAAAAGAAGATTGTTATTGATTAAAGGTCGGTTACAAGTTCTGAGAGTTTCAGAGTTATTGGAAAATACATGAAATACTAACCAGAAACTATTTGGTTTTATGGATACAACAACGATACATGTGAACTTAGGATCAGTTACGTCTCTGACGTAGGCGTCTAACTTCTGCCTCAAGTTCCAGTTGTGCAGCTTCCATGTTTCTGAAGCATTCCTGGCACATGTTCATCTGATTAGCCAACATGGTTTCTAAGGCTGAAATCTTTTGACCCTGGTTTCTTGCCGTGTCCTTGGCCATCCATAGGGTTCTTTCAAGGTCTTCAACTCTACCATGTGTATGACCGTGTTCTCTTCTCGAACAGCGGATTCTGGAATCCAAGCTTCTAAGTTCCTGGTCGTAAGTGTCTTTCATCTTACCAACGTTCATCCCTAATTCGAACATTTCTCGTCTCTCGGCATCTGATCTTCTGAACAGAGTGTCAATATTACGGTCGTACCATTCGAAACGTAATGGTTGTAAATTTTCCAGTTGTTCGGTGTGAGCATCCAGTGTGCTGGCTTGTTGATAAAGACGAGTCCATATCGAATCACGAGTGTTTACATTATATTCAGGGGAATTAGGTGAAGATACGTCATCTGGAATGTTTGGTAGTGATGGATCTGGAGTGTCAGGTAATAGAGAAATTGGCTCAACATCCATCCAAGTTGTCCCTTGGTGTGAACTCTGTCCAACCTCGAAAGTTGCCTGACCACCAATTAACTCTTCATCTGCATAAGATTCGGTAGCTCTCCTGAGTCTCTGACATGGAGGTGAATAAGTAGGTGATGATAGGAGTGGTATTTGAGTAAGTTCCGTATCAGGCTGGGGTTGTGACATTAATACATAAGGATCTTCATCATCCGGAGTGATCTGATAGGTAGGTGATGTACGAGTAGTACGAAGGGTAGTTTTGGTAATATCAACTGGTTTGGAAGACATGGTACTGTAGAAATCCGAAAATAGTAATTATAAGTAATTCGTACGTTAAAGGTGTAGCAGTAAGTGTGAAATAACAAAGTGTGTAACGTGAGTAGAGTAAATATCAAGCATGTAAGGATTAGTGTAAAATAATCTTAACAGGTAACATATTGAGCATGGCGATCTGCAGACACGGAGGGCGTAAAATGGTATGGTGTAAAATCATTCATTTTTGAAAGTGTAGTTATAGTTCAATGTTTGAAAACGTTTGGTTCTCTATAACTCAGGCTCTGATACCAATCTGTAACACCCCCTAATTCATGAGATAACAGCGGAAGACTAATTAGGGTGTTACGGTGAGGATCGAAGTCATAATTACAGAAAATGGCTCGAAAGAGACGTTTTGAAAATTGTTTGTCATTCAAATAATACTTTTGTTCAAAAGTGAGATATCAGTGTAATAAAATCCCATGAAAGGGTATGATAATTTGAAAAGAATGAAATATTTGATTTTTACACCATGTAATTTATCAGAGTTAAAATGCCCTCTCCGTGTCTTGTCCGGCTCCGTTAATTACCTAAGATAAACATGCTTAAAAGTGTCAACACAAAGGTTGGTGAGTTCATAGAGTTTAATGGGAAAACAATTTATTTTAATAAATTCAGGACGTGCACAGTGATATTTGAAATATGTACAAGTACGAGTAAACAGTTGATTTCAATGATTTCAAGGGTGAGATAATAAGTGTAATAAATGCTAACAGTGATGAAACAAGTAATGAGTGGTGTTGGGTATAACCACAAGTAAATCATATCAGTTAAATTCAGATATAGGATCATAATCCTAGCATGTAGTGAAAACAATGATGTTATGCCTGAAATACTAATACAGCTGTATCTAAATATATATGAAAACAAATATATTCATATAATTATATTGCTCTAAGCCTCATGACACGCAAATGTTAACAAGGTACCGTACAAACGAAGGTGATCAACATCAAAGAAATGATGGATATGGCCCTCGAGTAATAGATGATTTGCCAATTCCTATTTTTCTCAAATATAGTGCATCGCGACTAAATACGATTAACCATAAAGGCATTCTGTCCAGTATTTAGTGGGATAGGTTGCCAGCCTCTAAGAGATTTCGAAGTTGTTCACTATATTCGCGTTCACATACTAGTGATTAATGGCTCATGATAGAGGGGCTTTATGGCAATAAGGGTAACTTAGGAAATATCAAGTGAAGGGTGAACATAAAACATGCGTACTTTAATTCTGACAAATATTTCCATTGGAGTTTGGAATTAACATATAACAGTGGGATGTATGTTCATGATGTTACGTGAAGATGTATAGTTAAAACAAGTATCATGTTACAGTAAGCAATTTGAAAATGCTATCATCTGAGTTCAGTGTTTAAGCTAAGCAAGCAATTTGCAAGTAAAATGAGCATATATCTTTTCCACAGAGTAAATCATGTGAGTTTTCAGAATATGAAAGTAAACGTAAACAGTTGAGCATGTATCTCCCCCAAAGAGTATAAAACTTGTAAACAATTAAAGTGGGGCTATGACTCACCTTGTGCGTATCTGACAAGGTGGAATTATGAAAATGGGGCGTTTTGGAGTGCATCTGCTCGACCGGAAATTGAAATAAAAAGGGGAATTGGGCTTGTATGTTGGGCTGCGTGAATAGTGGCCAGAAAGGGAGTTGGGATGTGGTTATTACTTGGCCCATGTGATGTTTGTTAGTGTATATATTTGGTAGATTTTTATTTGTGGTTCGCGTACTAACTCGTCCCGTTATTTGGTAATTTACGTAATAATTAGGGGTGGAAACGAGCCGAGCCGCTCGTGAAAAGCTCTGGATCGGATCGGTAAAAAGATCGAACGAGCCGTGCCTAAACGAGCTCGAGCCTAAGTTTGGGCTCATTTAATAATCGAGCTCGAGCTCGAGCTCTATAAAAAAAGCTCGAATAGGCTCGCGAGCCTAAACGAGCCCTAGAAATATATACGTGTATATATTGTCTATACGTATAAACGAGCTTAAAAGTAGTAAACGAGCTCGAGCCTTATGTAATTAACGAGCCGAGCTCCATTTTAACTTTGTTTTCTTTAAAAATCATACAAATTAGTCGAGCCCGAGCTCGAGCTCGAGCTTGTGAAAATTTTCATGAGCCGAGCTCGAGCTCAAATATTAGGCTCGAAACGAGCTTGAGCTTTCTAGAATATAAACGAGCCGAGCTCGAGCTCTGGCAGGCTTGGGCTCGGCTCGTCTCGTTTCCACCCCTAGTAATAATGTTTTTGCGTTAAAATAATATAATAAAGAAAATTTTAAATTTTTCATTAGAAATGGTGATTAAAATTAATGACGGAGATTAATATATAATTAAACGTTGTTAATTATAGGAATTTTTTGCAATTTACTACATGTATTGACAACAAGCGTCATCCGCATGTTTCACAACACTTCTAAGAATAGCCCTTATAACTACCAATTACGGATAGCGTTAGACTAAAATCAAGAAATGGGATCAACACACGCCATTCCAGCTTGCGTCTCAAGTCTAATGATAAATAAAGAAATCATTTACAAGATTCACTTGATGAAAAAGATCCATAAAGTGAAAAACTTGTTAGTTGGGGATGTCCGATATGCAAATTATTGAATACCATGTGAGTTTGGCGGGACTCCTCCTACAATATTCAAAGAATATTACAAACATACCACGTACTTTGATTCATTACATAAATAATAATTATTTAACGTCCCTTATCCAAATACTAAATAGATCAATGCATGATAATCCTAGTTGATGAATTATGCCTCAAGACATGACAATCATACTTGTTGACAAGACATAAAATTCAACTAGTTTTGATCTATCGGAATTTTGACAATAATTATTTCAAGAATTCAACCAGTGAAGTTCTTGTATGTGTACATACAAATATCTCGATATTGCCACACAATATTCCATAAGGTGTGTGACATCATCAAACACCTATTTATGACAATCGTCTTTCAAACATCTAAAGTTTAAAGCATTCTTATTCTTTAACGTATAATGCAACTATGCTCTTAGTTGAGCACACCTAGTCCACATAGTCATCATCAAGGATGAAATTCTATCATAACTAGTATTGAGTTTCATCTCAATTTAAACTAGCATCATTGTTTTCATACAACAATATGCTCTTTTAAAAATCCGCAAACCATAAACATTCCTTTGGTAATGTTTGGTGCCTTCCTAAACTCCAAGTTTGTTTGCTATGACAATTGTCGCATTGTACATCCATAGAATATTCATTACTAGAAATGGCCCTAAGCGCATGAATGAATTTCTAAATCCGAACATTTCTATTAGAATATTTATTACACTAGTTAACTAATAACTTCCAATTAGATACCAATATTTTCAAATCATCTTGCATTCATGCATGATACAACAATTTCTCTACACAACATGATGTACATGATGAATCCTTGAGTCAGACTTAAGATCTGATTCATGTCCTATCTTATCAAAAGATATGTATCCATTGAGACTCTCTAAATGGTATGTCATGTTGTATTAGACTTATTTACCGCATATGTTTATAACAATAAACATATATTCCAAGGTTGTATGTTTTATTTTATAAATCTGTCAAGTGAAGTTCCATTCCAAGCTAAGGATTAACATTTAATTTAGATGGAATGTTACTTCGCATATGTTATACAACATATATATGATTTAAGAAAAATAAACATGTTACTCCCACTAGCTTTTAAGAATACTCAAGAGTTATCTTAGTTTTAATTAAAAATCAAAACTTGGATTTAATAATTAAACATAAGATTCAGCTCCTAGATGCATGCATTGATGCATACTTGGATTCTTGCAGTTTGTACACTTCCGAAGATAATATGAATTCATAAAACTATTTTGATTACTTACCGTCCTCGCAAAAGTAGTCACTCAAAAAAGAGTTTTTTATATTCCATTGCCATATTTCATAATAATGAAAACAAGTATGACAATTAATCACCTTTATATATTTAATGTGCGTAGAAAAGAATATTCAATCACAGTCAATTGCTTGAGTATAATTAATAATCCTGTCACAACGCATGCATTAAATATGTGTACAGTATTGTCCTTATGAGCTCGTCATAAGAATCAAACCACTTGGGTTTTTATTCTCATTGAAGGAACTCACATTTATTCTACAGTCTAACTATTCAGTTTAAGATAAATCAAGTTTTCAAAAATTGATTATCTTTATGGACATCATCTTAACATTCATAGTATAATTAATTTACCGAATTCAAAATTAAACATTGCATTTTTATGTTTAACAGGTTCATCATGATCCTGTGACTCATATTCCTCAGCATTGATATAAGATATATCAATCACGTGTTTAGCATCATCATGACATTCACTAGTGTGTTCTAGAAGTTTATGTATTTTGTAATTGTATCTCTTTAAGATCTAAAAAAACTCCCACTTGCTTTTTGTAATTAGAGACTGCTATAAATACATAGCATGTAGAGTAACAATAAATTGATCTCTTTTGGAACATTACAAAACATATTGACAGTTCGTGACTCTAGTTTGTTAATAACATGCTTCATAAGAAGTTTAACAAATTCATAACTTCAATTTTAAGACTTAATGTGATTCATCACAATTCATAACATGATGGAGTCATATTAACCTTCTAGGTTGGAGTCTTATTGAGTATATTTAAAGCATACTCAATTTTCTAACCTTGATAGCTTTTGGAAGAAAAGAAGTTATAGTTATCTTGAATCAAACGATACCAATAGAGTTTGATTCTCCTAATTGGACATACCATAAAATTGTGTTATTCCTTAAGGATTGATATTGTGAGATAATCTAAGGATATATAAGATGAACTTATACTCTTCAACTTACCTATTTACCAATTAAGTCAAACTGAATGGTATAATAGTATTTTCGAGCCAATTGCATGCTTTATAACACAAATCTTTGACCAAATCAATGACTTCATGTTTATGTCTCAATAAGAAGACATATACAGTTATACGTTATATGTCATTGGGGAAAGCGTAGAGGAGGGTGAATACGTTTCCATTTAAAAACTTAAAGACTTTTGTATCAAACACCCGATCAAGTGTGACGTAATATGAAAACTGTCAACACTAGTCTTACAAGAACTAGAGATAATATAAAGCAACAAGTAAGGCATGTCACCATAACACTAACTTAGACATATTATAAATAGCATGCCATGACACAAACACAACTAACATAATATAAGCAACAAACCACACAAATATAAATGCAATGCAAAATATAAATGTAAAGCGGTAAATGCAAAAATAAATGTAAAGAGATAATGTGACAACCCGCAATTTTCCAAACGTATTTTTAATAATAAACCCAGTTATTATTACACGTGAGTTCATTTTGTAACATTTCTGAGCATTTTCGGGCTCACTGGACCTAAAGTCGAGAGGTTATCTCGCATACTGTGAAAGCTATGCACAAGGCGTAACGGCACGAGTCTTGACCTAATAAACCTTTTATAAATGATTTATATCGTTTTTACGCAAAACTAGTCGTGTGACTACTTGATTCTATTGGAAAATCATTTTAAGAATAATCGCGCAAGTTTTAAACTCTCGGGCGACATTTAACGAGCCTAAACTAATCCCGAAACGTTATTTCTCAAAAATTACGGAAATAATCCTTGTGGTGACGATTACATCCGCGCCCTTCAACTTCCATCAATTTTGTATTTTGTTTGATAACTTTTTGTGTATAAAAAGGGAAAATATAGGGTTTCTTTTTATTTGCTTATAACAAAACCCTAATCCATCTCCTTCTCCACCCTCTTGAGCCGCCGGCTTCCACACCACCACCACACTGCCACCACCGTCGCCGCCACCTAGAGTCGAGAAAGCAAGAGATCGAAGATCCGTGAGTGTTATTGTGGGTTTTATACGCGAGTTTTGGGTCGTTTATATTGTCAATCCGATCTCAATCCGTCATCTCTTTGTAGGTATTGTGTTAAAAATCCATCTGTAACACCCCAAAAAATAGATTGCAGTGGAAGGTAATGTCGCTGGGGTGCTACTAAATTGGTACCACAACACAGAGTAAAGAGAACGGATTTACCGTATCCGTTTAGAAGAAATTGCAAAATTAAAAGTATTTAGTTTTACATCATTCAATGAAATGCGAAAATATAGGCCCATAAAAGAAATAAAGTGGTCCCCAAATGAATATCAGAGTATTGTGATCCTATAACTATGTCATGCCATGCCAAAAGCCGCCAAAGGTAAGCTAACACTTTAAGAACCTGAAAATACATGTTAAAAGGTCAGCATAAAGCTGGTGAGTTCATAGGTTTAAGTAAACAACAAGTAATATGTGGACCACAAGATTTCAGTAAGCATGACAATCACAACGAATATAACGTCATAGCAAAAATATTTACAATGCCCTAAGCTCATGACCCCGAAGCTCAACGTAATGGTATGCAATCAAGCATAGTAATAATCAGTGCCCCAAATAAGTGTTTGCCAGACACTCAGAAATAATCCGAATGATATGCGTCCGTTTGACAGGTTGACGTGACTAACTCGGACGGGGGTGTTAACCCGAATAGATCTATTCATAGCATTCGCGCTTACCAGTAATTAACGGTTCATCATTCATGGGGACTTTAGTTGCATAACGGTAACTTAGGCAATGTAACAGTTTTAGTACTTGTGTCCAAAAGAAAGTAATTGAAAGTAATTGAGCATGTATTCTCCCCCAAGAGTTTATAAAGTAATTAAACGAGTAAAAGTGGGGCTATGACTCACCTCAAACGATAGTAATGCAATACTAGCAAATGTGTGTACGGAAATCGAGGCGCGATACTCTAACCGCAACCTAAATTAATAATATGTTTTAGGTCGTGCAATAATGTCGTGTATGCAATTTTGTAAAAAGTTATATCACCCGTACATGTTTGCAATAAAGTTTAGTGAATAAAAATGTAGTTACATCAATGTTCCCGTTTAATAGTCAAAGGATACCTTTTATGTAATGTAACTAGTTCATCTCGTAATTAAACTTTAGTCGTCTCGTTAATAAGTATTTTAGAAAATTTCCGACTCGAGTAAATAGTATATATAAAATGCTACAACTTTTTTTTAGGTCGTTTTAGCTAATTCCGACTCTAAGGTTTCCAAAAAAAAACATTTTTAATATTTCCATCAGCTTTCTATTAGAAAGTAAAAAGCTGTCAAAATCATATTTCCCGACAAAAAGTCCAACAAGTCATAACTCTCACATTTTAGCTCCGATTCTTAAGTTTTATATATCCTCGGGTTCGTATTTAAGTATACTAACATATTTTCAGTGCCTCAGCTAGTCCAATTATCTTTTAATGTCCGGTTTTACCTCGGGAAAGATTCTAACAGCAAGTTTATTTCCAGAAAATTAGTTTTTGTTGCTTAACTTAAATCTAACGTATCTTCTTCGTTTTAGGTCCGTTTTAATCCGTTCAAGCAACCATGTTTTCATATTAGAGTCTATTTCCTATATCTCTAACCTAATCTTGTTAATATGCCATCTATTTTTCTGTTTTGATCAAAATGGAACAGCCCCGAAATAGAAGTGTCAAAACGCGCTTCTTCCTAGTTTCTAATAGGGTAAAGACCATAAAATAACAACTTACTTTCTCCATTTTACCGAGATGAAATACGTACTTTTTTATCAACATTTAAGCCAACGAAACTATCAAGTATTGTTCCGAGATGAAACACCTACTTTTTTATTAACATATAAGCCAACGCAACTATCAAGTATTGTTCCGATATCAACAAAAAGTTGTTTAAGAAGACAAGGGTAATATAGTCATTTCAAGTATTATTTAATTATTTTATACAACTTTTTGTTGATATCGGAACAATATTTGATAGTTTCGTTGGCTTAAATGTTGATAAAAAAGTACGTGTTTCATCTCGGTAAATTGGAGAAAGTAGGTTGTTATTTTATGGTCTTTACCCTTTCTAATATTCAAATCAACCCAATATCAACTCCAAATCTATCCTAACTCGTCCACCAATTTTCCAACAATTCAATAGTGATTTAAAAATTTTATTAGCATAGTGTAAAGTTCAATTATTATAATATATTTAATTATCAAGACTTAGTTAACAAAAATGCTCTTTAGGTCTTTTGTAAAGTTTCAATTTCTACAATCTCATCAAGGTTAGCAAGTGACTCGTGTGTTCATTATAAAAAGTAAGTTTATGTCATAGTTCTAGTTATAAATTAAGTGTGGTTATAAAGTTTCACAAACATGTACATGGGTGATACTTATGTGTATGTAAACATGAAAATAGGCTCTTGTAAATGAAATTAACACAAAGTAAATTGTGTAGAGATTATGTAAATAGTGTAGTGACTTACTTGCACTTAGGAAGTGTATGTGATGATGGTGAAACAAATGTACCCAAGTAATAACTCCTAAACCATTTGTCATTAATTAATATAACCAATAAACACTAATAAGCGCTAAGCTAGCAAGACCAAATATTTCTTTCTAGTTTCTTGCCTTGTTCGTATACTAAGTGAGAGTGAGCGAGAGTTTTGAGTTTGCAAGTGTCTAAAATGAACTCACAAGCATCCCTTTTATAGCCAACCAAAGCATGGGATTAATATTATTTAAGTTAAGCTACATTTAGGCTAGTTAAAAAAAAAGATATAAGAATGTGTACTTGTGCTACCTGATGTCGACCAAAAAGAGGAAAGGAAGGAACCATTTTGTATGCTTGGTCTTCTTTTATGCTAAAAAAAATGTGCATGGTCTTTTTATTAAACAATTATGCTTGGTAATAGACTAAATAATAAACTGATGGAAAGGGTTGTCTTTGGTATGTTCTTTCACCCAAAAATAAAGAGTGAAAAGGGGGTAAGTTTGGTCTCTTCACTAGATTCATTATCCAATGTTTGAAGGTTTTGTCTCAAGTATTATTAAGTCAAGGTCAAAGATGATTATTATTAGGTAAAGAGGGTGGCGCATGGTTTTGTTACCAGCCAAAAACAAGGAAGAACAAAATATGGTCAAGCTTCATTTTTGGTCTAACTTTTGAATTAGTGTCAAGTCATGGTCAAAATTTACAAACCTAGCTTATTATTGATATTAGATGGGGGCGGCTGTATATATCTTTACTATCTTATAATGCATTTAGGACATTCTCTAAATAGCAAGGCTTAAAATTCAGACTTTTTAACTTACTTATTATAGAAGTTTTAATAGCCTGCACATAAAAATAAAAGTTGCATCTTGTAACAGCCTATTAAAAAGCTTTTAACAACCCATAAATGTCTTAAATTCTCGTAATTATAAAAAACGAGTAACCGCTAAAAATCATTACTATCAATAATGATTATTAAAAATATGTAACCGCATTCACCATATAAATCTACACAAACCATTTCATATCTTTCACACACAATCGTTGTAACAGCCCACTTGTGACGAAATCTACTATTGACTCACAATCATATATATGAGTTACAAACCTATACACCAATACAAGAATGAAACACAAAGCATAAGACCAATATATGCATGCTTTTCCCTCCGAAACCAAATCCGAGCACCACAAAGCCAAAAATACTCGACTCGATACCACGACTCGACCCATAAACAACTCGACATCACCATCACGACTCGACCAAGACCCAAATAAACTTTGGCCGTGGGTTTGAACCCACGACCTCGGCTCGACTCGACAACAACAACAACCAATGATACCAAAACCGATTATTTAAGTTTTATTTTTGTTAAACTTCGTTTTTATTAAACCCAAAACCGAACCTAATCGAAATAAAGACGAGGAGTACGACTTGGAGTGAGTCGACTCACACCGATTCCACACTTGGTGGAGTATTTCGGTGTAACCTACCTTCTTGAGCTTCGAGAAATGAAAAGATGATTATATTGGTGGATTTGGTGGTGTTACGCGGCGGTGGTGGTTGTTTTCGAGGTGATTGATGGTGATACAAGGTGCGTGTGGTATATGAACTTGATGGAGAGATCACATAGGGTGTGGTGGTGGTGGCGGTGTGTTATGTTTGTCGGCGGTGAGAGCTCAACGGCCGGAAAATGTGACCGAAAATGGTGGTGAGGGTGGCGGCTATATGTGGAGAAGAAAGGGTATGTAAACCCTAAAATGAAATAAAGGGTGTTTATATAGGGGCTTCCAAGGATGTGGGATGAAACCCTAATGTGCCTATAGGGACTAAAATTGTAAATATTAGTTTGGGCTGGGAAATGTATATTTACTAATCTTTTAGCAAATTGTTCTCAGGGCTAATTTAGGTGTCGAAACTACTTCCCGTGACATTTTTATTAATTTCATTAGTCTTAAAAGTATTTTTCAAATAAAATCGACGATAAATACATATATTTTTATCCCATGATATCCAAATCAATTAAAATTCACGCTTTACTCGATATTGGGTCATTCCGCGAGTGCTACATTCTAGACTACGACAAATACTCAACGAAGTACGAATAAAAATATATAGATATAAATATATATAATAACCCAAAAATTACCAGTTGTCACAGGGTACCTGCCGCCGCATTGCGCGGATACCCTGCTTAATGTATAAATCATTTGGTACTATTTTATAATTAGCAAGTCTTAAAAATTCAGACTACTAAACTTGTTTGTTATAGAATGATTTTAAAACTTGATCAATATTTGTAACCACAAAACTTGTAACCGTCATATTAATGATCAATAAATGATTTAATAGGAAAAAAAATGTGTAACCACCATATCAATACTTGTAACATATAAAACTGAAAAAAAAAATATTAATATACATTAAAATGTAAGTTATGAAATCTTAATATAAAAAGAACTCATGGTTTATGAAAGACTCAAAAAAGCTACGACACAAAGTAATTATACTTCACACACAATAAATTCAGCAACGCGCGGGTACCCGTTTATTTTAACTTATGTTTCAAAGATGTTACTTATGTTCATTTCTTTCATTTGGACTTTATGTTTATTTGGATATGAAATACTTTGTATTGTTATTGCTTAAAGTTATTTTTAATTTAAATTATTATTAATTTGTACAGTTGTTGTTAGAAAAATGTGTAACCGAATAATATTTGCTCGCCGCAAAATATAGTCACAGGATACCCACCGCCACATTGTGCGGGTACCCTGCTAGTAAAGAAAAGAAGAGTGTGTATCTTTTGTATAAAAATTGTATTTTGTGAGTGTATTGGGTATTAAAAATAGGCATTGGGTAATAGTTTGCGGTTAAAGTTAAATATGTATAATTAAGTGGGCTTAGTAGAAGAATTATAAATGTGTACGAAAATAATTTTTGGCACTTTTGTAGTAATTTAGGGAATGTGAGAATGTATTAAAAATAATCGTTGGGAGTGTCGGGCACGTTGGGTGTTCATTTAAATTTTGAAAAGTGTTTATTAATTTAATACTTGCGAGTAAGAAAAATGCAAAAGTGTTAGGAATATGAATATTCAGCTGAAGACTCGGTCACCCCGAGTACTTATTAGCACATCATAGCTCGTAGGATTATCAATAATATTATTAGTAGCTTAGTTATTATTATTAGTATTGTGGAGTGGGTCGGGTCTTTACCCTCTGTCAGCTCACTCTACAACCCGCTAGGGGCATAATATATTGTAAGTATAAATACCCCTTCCCACACATGGGAAGGGTTGGAACTCTCATTAGTTTGAAGCTAATACACATAGTTTTCTCTCACTAGAAGTTCCCATCTCTCTCTCTCTAGCTTCTTGTTCATTCGATCTAATCTAAAGCCTCAAACTAGTGTTTCTTGCATTGTGAATACCCTACAATTGGTATCAAGAGCCATGGTTAGGTCCATGAGAGTTGGTATTCACGGATTTGTGTAGTTTTTGAGGTTTTTTGGTTCGATTTGATAAGTAGCATAAATTCCATTTTATGCTTTGTTTAGTGATTAGAAGTTGTTATACCTTGTACTTTCTAGCTTAAGAATAGTATTAGAGTGGTATTTGGTGTTTGGATTCACAGATCTAAGAACGGTGTGGTGACTTTAGGCTAATTCGTGGGTGTTTAGTGTTGTGTTCTTCGCAGCGGTTTGTGTCCTTGGGACATGTTCTTGGACTCGGTTTGTGTTACTTCGTAGATACGGTTTGTCTTATTACTTGTTTAGGCAAAAAGACAAAAGGCAGTGAAAGCGACGTGCTTGGGAGTTTGTGTCTACTCGGTTTGTCCCTGCTGCGTGTACTCGGTTTGTGCCTACTCGATTTGTCCCTCCAGCGTGTACTCGGTTTGTGTAGACTCGGTTTGTCTCTGAGGAATTTACTCGGTTTGTGTCTACTCGGTTTGTCCCTGCTGCGTATACTCGGGTTGTGCCTACTCGATTTGTCCCTCCAGCGTGTACTCGGTTTGTGTAGACTCGGTTTGTCTCTGAGGAATTTACTCGGTTTGTGTAGACTCGGTTTGTCTCTGAGGAATTTACTCGGTTTGTGTCTACTCGATTTGTCTCTGCAGCGTGAACTCGGTTTGTATCTACTCGGTTTGTTCCAGCAGCGTGCACTCGGTTTGTGTCTACTTGAGTTGTCTCTGCAGCGTGTAGTCGGTTTGTGTATACACGGTTTGTCTCTCTGACGTGTATGTGGTTTGTGTCTTGGTGATTTTAGAAATTCCCGCGAAAGATTCAATTTCTCGGTTAAATCACAAGATCAGTAAAATCCCGTATTCACTATGACAACTAACTCAGACCCCCTCATTTCGGAGGTTCTCAAACTGTACGATGCTATCAAGGATCATGGGAACTATAATTTCACATCTCTAACAGAAACAAATGATACTGATTCTGCTGGAAATGATGAGTCACACTCGCAGTCACACATGGATGAATGCCTTCAGGTTATGCAGGTGGATACTGATAAGGAAAGTCAAGTAGCATGCTTCAGATCACTTCTATCACACATTAAGGCTTTGTTTGGTAAATCTGAATACGTGATGGGGTACAAACGGGCTTTCGCTTCACTCTTTGGTCAGGAAATTGGTGATTTCACAGTCATAATGACGTTATATCTGGATCAACTAGAACAAGAGCTGGTCAAGGAAGAATATTCTAAAGATAAATCCAGAGCAGCTCTCAATGTGATCAAAAATCAACTCCAAGTGTTCATCAACTCTCAATACACTATGGATTATAATTATGACTGCCAAGTGACTAAAGAGTGCTTCGCTAAATATACTGGGTCAGAAGTTGAAATGTACAAAACGACACTGCTACTACTGATGAGGGATGTCCATGGGTTCATTGAGGAAAAAGGTGAACAGGGTAGGAATGGAACAAAATCAGATAAGACGGATGATGGTGTCAGCACAGGAAGTGACTTCACAAGATGTGAGAAGGAATACTACGAACCTGAAAATCACCAAGCATAGACTACTGTGGTACATCTGTCTCATCTAGATAATACTGTTTCTAATGTACTTGTGCATGATAATTCGTCGAGTTCATTGCCTATGACTGAGTCTTTCAAATCACCTGATATGATTGAAAAGAGGGTTTACAATGAACTTTTAAAAGGATTTTCAAAACTGGAAAAACATTGTGTTGATCTTGAAATTTCAATGCAACAATTAAAAGAAAAGTTCCAAAATAACCTTCCATCAAAAAATCCGGAATTACCTGACTTTCGGGAATTTTTTATGATAAATGAGTTGAAAGATCAGCTAGTGGCCAAGAACGCGACTATTAACATGTTAAGGACCAAACTAAGTGAATTGCAAGAAAAGGTCAATGATGATAAAACCTCACATGACACAAAAACTGTTGAGTTACAGGCTGAAAATGATCACTTTCAAGCACAAAACCTAAGGAAAAGTTTCTCATTAGCTTCTCGTAGGAATGACTTAAAGAAGTCGACCAAGAACAGGGTGAATCCTAAGTCTATCAAACCATCAGTCTTGGGAACACCTTCTCCAAGGTATGCTCCTCAAGTTGGTGAGACTAAGAGTTTGCCTAAATCAGTCACTTCACAACCTAGACATAAGGGAACATTAGCTAAGAGTCACTTTCAGGATAAGTCTCACATGACACCAACAAAGGAAGTTAATGTTCATGTCACTGCATCCTTTACTTCGACAAACAATCACCATAGGCCTGTAAAATTAATGAAGCACCCTAGGAAGCCTAATAGATCTAGTGACGAAAAACAAGAAACTTTCTCTCGTAAAAATACTAAGGTGCCTCAGAAACAGAGCATATTTAGAACGTGCCTAAGATGGTTGCCAACTGGTAGAATATTTAAGAAAGTTGGTCGTCAGTGGGTACCTACTGACACGGAAAATGCCTCTAAGTATGCTTGCAAGAAATCACAGAGACAGGACCCCATAGTCACTAACCAATACATATGCAAACAAAATACTTATGATAGTGCAGGGAGACGGTTTCCGCGTGCAGCTACTATCACAGAATGCATCATGAAGAAACTCAAGGTGTGGCTACCAAAGGGGAGATCAACTCCCAAAGATGAGGTTAGGAAAACACACCTGTGATGTAAGGTGACAATGACTTTTGAACAACTCAGTTCAAAACTCGTACTGTTCTAATGAAAAGATTCTCATGTATCCTTTTTTCTTGTTGTGTATAGTTTATCTTAGTTTATAGGTGCATGTTTATTGTGTATATAGTCATTTGTGATCTTGAATAAGGAGAGGCATGTCTTCTGGATATCGATAACATTTACGATCCTAGAAATGTCATTCAATAATGACACGGGGTTTTAAATGAAGCTCGAACAGAAGTTGTTCCTTATAAGTAAATCATGTCTCTAAGGTTTGCTATTACTTTAGATAGCAACCCGCGTTCCCAGGTGAAGACAGATTGTCACCAAAATGACAACTCTTCTTCAAGGTGATGTTCACCTGAACATGGATTACTTCATATTCATGTTCATTCATATTTCTCACCAAGTGATTAATTGCTGCTCAATCAATCAATGTCTAAATTTCTATGCAGAAGTTTATTCATTGATTGAGGGGGAGAGCTACAGCAATTTAAACTTGCCTATGAGCTGAATCTATAGCATCTTTCTGGGCTATCACTATGTATTTAGGAATTCTGTGAGTTGTGTTTGAAAGTTGTGGATGCCTTTGAGTGTAAGAATTTTCTAGTGACAGGATAGTCAGAGACCAAATGTGCCATTCAACTAAATAGAGAGAGTTAAGAGTTGGTATTTTAACTTGTTACCTAGGCGGTTTGTCAAGTCAACAAAGACAGGGACCAGAAGTGTCATTAGGATAAAGTGGAGTGTTAGGTGTAGATATTTAAGGATCAAAATTCATACGGTTTGTCCTTAATCACTCTCTCTCTCCTCCTTATCAAACCGAACCCATTTTTTTTCTTCTCTACCTAAACCCACGATCTCTAGTTTTATCCATCCATCGAGCTTCCTCCTAGGTAATTAACGATCCTCTCCCATATCAGTAGACTAGTTCTCGTATCAGTCCTAGATTCTTATCGTTTCATTTGGTTTTTCTAGGTTGATTCATAAGACGCGTCAATCGATACTAGGTTTGTCTATTGTTACTTGCTTTTGATTGATGGGATTCTTAGCTATGTGTGTAATATCTTTTAAGATATGATTCGGATTGTTGTGATTTATCGAACGAAGATTGACTCCAAAAAGTCAAAATCGTTCTTGTGTCTAAGTGTAGTTCGTATAATTTTCGATTGGCATGTCTCTAGGGTTGAGCGCATTAATCTTTGCTAACAAGTTGAGGAATCGGTTCTGTTAAGTAGTTAGCTATTGTATGTTTGAATGCGCTATGTCGATTGATTGGTGGTTCGGTTTAGAGTGAGGTTAGGTTAAGACAAGTTTGATTGACTTAAGCTCTCGCATTGTTCCTTGTATATACATACAGTCTTCAAATTATGAGTGCTTAACCTATTTCGTGGGGTCATATTCAACGATGTGGGTTGTATGTTCTAGGTCGAGTATTTGCAATGCGTAGTATGTAAACTCTGTATGAATTTATTGATGTGTTTGAGAAGTGATTAGGCATTTCAAGTGTTGTTAGTGTAATGACTAATCTGTAATTATTGCTTTCAAATATAATCAAGGGTGTATGTTTAGATGGTATGATCTTCGATGCGGTTTGTCTGTATGGTTATGTGGCTGCTTGTATGTGTGTCCATGGACTCGGTTCGTCTGTTTGCTCACTAACGCGGTTTGTCTGTTTCCTCACGAACTCGGTTTGTCTATGTGCTCACAAACTCGGTTTGTCTATGTGCTCACGAACTCGGTTTATCTATGTGCTCACGAACTCGGTTTGTCTATGTGCTCACGAACTCGGTTTTTCTATGTGCTCACGAACTCGGTTTGTCTATGTGCTTACGAACTCGGTTTGTCTATGTGCTCACGAACTCGGTTTGTCTATGTGTTCACGAACTCGGTTTGTCTATGTGCTCACGAACTCGGTTTGTCTATGTGCTCACGAACTCGGTTTGTCTAAACGATCACAAACTCGGTTTGTTTAAATGCTCACGAAGTCGGTTTGTCTAAATGCTCATGAACTCGGTTTTTCTGAATGATCACGAATGGGGTTTGTTTATATGGTCATGGATGCTGTTTGTATACTTAGTCATGTATGGTCATGAATGCGGTTTGTCTACATATTCATGAACTCGATCTGTCTATGTGCTTATAAACTCAGTTTGTCTATATGCTCACATGTATACATTTAAGCTGTGCAGTTGATACTTTAGTATGTGCTTGATGTATGATGCATATTTGGTCTCTCATAATTGAGTGCTACTTGATTTACTGTAGTCTCTTGCAATGTTCACATAGGCTATGTGCTAACCTTGAGGATTGACACCCGTCTAACTTGTATTGGCATACTGTCTTTCTGTGAATGTGTGTGTGTAGATACAATGACTGATACTGAGATCCCCACCTCTTCTGAGCCAAACCCCGAGGTCTCAACACCTGTTCGCACAGATGAACAAATCCTTCCAAAGAACAAATGGATCCCTATTGGAAGGAGCAACTGTTATATCGATGTGACAAGACCTCAACCCAATCCTATTTACAAGATATCTGTTGATATCTTAAAGGAAACTACTTTCTTCAGAGCATTCACAGCATGTGCAAACGTTCCTTCTATATACATAAAGCAGTTCTGGAATACGATTCAACTCAACAAAGACACTGGAGATTACCATTGTCAGTTAGATGAACAATGGTATGAGCTGACCAAAGACACCATCAGAGAGGCTCTTCAGATCTCACCTGTTGTCATTGATAAACCCTTTACTCAACCTCCTACATCCGAGGCTCTCGTCCACTTCATTAATGATCTGGGTTATCCATCAACCATCCTTAAGGTATCAATAATAGTCACCAGTGAAATGTATCAACCATGGAGAACACTCGTCACCATCCTCAACCTATGTCTTACTGGGAAGACTTCTGCTTTTGAAAAACCTAGGGCTCCAGTGCTTCAAATTCTATGGGGAATTGTAAAACGTTCCAACATAGATTTCGCTGAAAGGATCTGGGAAGAATTCATTCACTCCATTCACACCTTCCTAGAAGACAAAGTAAAACTGGAGTCTAATCTGGTCAGCAGGAAGAAAGTTAGAAAGATATTAATTCCTAGCATCAGATTCACAAAAATGATAATCCATCACCTCTACTCTCTTAACAAGTTCCATCCCAGAACTAATTCTCCTCTCCATTTGTCGTCTGAAGAATTTGTTCTGGGAAATCTCAAGTGGGCTGCTAAAGGGGCCGATCAAGAAGTATTTGGAAGACTTATTCCTGAGCTCCTTATTTCAGATAATATTCGTCAAGCCTCCTATTATAAGGATTATCTGAGCAAAATAGAGCAATATCAAAAGTCTCTCTCTGATAAGGTGAGAAGTGAAGCTGAAACCCTTGAACCAGAAACCCAGAAATCCATCAAACAAACCCAATCCAAATCGAAATCAAAGAAAAGAAAGGATGCACCCACTGAAGTTGAGGGACCTAAGAAAAATAAGAAGATCAAAAGGAAGGCATCAATCAAGAAGGTGAAATCTAAGAAAATCAAGTCAAAAGGTCGAATGGATGATGAAGAGATGGTGGTGCCTGAACTAGGTCTAAGAGATGAAGAAGATCCGGTTCTACAACAAGCCTTGGAGCTGAGTGCTAAAGAACATGCTGAATCAACAAGGAGTGCTACGAAAGGAGTGGTCCTTAGAGAACCCGCTGTTGAGAGCAGTAAACCATTACCTGAAGTAGAGGGCAAAGGAAAAGGAGTAGCTACAGTAGTGCAAGCTGCTAAGACTCTTCTTACCATATCCTCTCCGGCCTCCAAGACAACACCACAATTTGTACTAAGGAAACGTGATCAGGGATCATCCAGAGCACTTGATCTTTCTGAAGGACCACAAGAAGAATCACCAAGCTTAGAAGTTGCTCATGATTCCAGTGATACAGAAAGCGATGAACAGTTGTACAAGGAGAAGAAGGTGAAGATGAAGATCACACATCCTGAAACAAAGGATCCACAAGATCAAGGTGAGAGTCAAGATGAGAAAGTCCACAAAGAAGCAGAGTCTGTAAACACCATTAAGGAAACCCATGATCAGATAACTACAACCACTACAGAACCTCCACAAGATATACAACATGAAGAATTCGTGGCTTCTACATACCCAGGGGTACATGTGAATCTGAAAATGATGGATGATGAACAATCTCACCTGAATGAACCAACAGGGTCTACTGGCACTCTATCTTCTCTGAAGAACCTTGATACCGACTTCAACTATGGTGATCAATTCATCCTGGAGAAAGC
The DNA here is from genome assembly GCA_021014915.2 of Artemisia tridentata subsp. tridentata. Taxonomy (NCBI): domain Eukaryota; kingdom Viridiplantae; phylum Streptophyta; class Magnoliopsida; order Asterales; family Asteraceae; genus Artemisia; species Artemisia tridentata. Next base: position 76,684,566 of record CP139505.1, read on the forward strand.
CAACGGCAACGCCACAGAGACTGACATACCACATGATGATAAGGAAGTTGAGTCGATGGTGTCTGTACCAATTAAACAAGACATGTCTGGTATTAGTCCTATGAAAATTCCTGTTTCCACAACAGCAACCATCATAGTGGATCCCTCACCAGAAGCAACACCAGCAACACCCATCCCTCCAGAACTGCCATCTAATTTAGCATCACAACTAACTGCCGCCACAAAGCTCATTGATGACATGTCACGGAAAATGAATATTTATGAGCAGAGACTACTTAAGGTGGAAAAGCTTAATATTGATCAAAAGGTTGCTCAAGCTGTGAATGATCAGGTAGAGGAAGCGGTCAGATGGGCAATGGAAGCTCCTATGAAGACACGGTTCAGAGATCTTCCTACAACTGATATGAAACCAATCCTCTATGACAGAATGTTTGAATGTGGTCAGTATCAAGGCCACGAAGATCATCAACGGCTTTATGAAGCCTTGGAAAAATCGATGAGTCATGATAATCAGGATTTCCTCATGGCTGAGCTTGAAGAACAACGGAAGAAGAAGAAAAGGAGACAAGATAAACCTTGTACACCTCCTGATTCTCCACCACATCCACCTCCACCTCCTCCACCTGATGGTGGCTATGGTACTACAAGGTTTTCAGGAGCTTCAGGATCTATCCAAGCTCAACCTCATCATCATCCCACTGTGTCTTCTGGTGGAAAAGACCAATCCAATACTTCGTCTTCCCCAAGCAAGTCTAAGGGAGTTACAAAGGCTGGAACACTTGCGTGGACAACTGTTGACACCCAACCTAAGTCCTCATTCTCACCAACTCCTGAGGACTTTGTCATGAATGAGGAATCAGAAGTGGAAGATCTGACCTCTCAAAATGATGAAGATGAAGTCTCAGCTAATGCTAATATCCCAACAGTTGACCCTAATCAAAAATGGTGGTTGGAATTCTTACGCACAGACACACCTGATGACTCAGACTCCTCGAGAAAGCGACCCACCAGGGAAGATATGGAATCTTGGATGAAACCTGTATCTGAAGAAGATCGAGAACCAATTCCTGAACCTAATTGGTCTATACCATCATCAGACAAAAGCGTTCCTGTAAACAATTGGGTAGCTACTATTGCTTCGCAACACAACTCTCCTTCAGAGAACTCATTGCTGGCAAAGACTAATGACATGGGGGCATTTATTAATTGGTTCTGTAAAAAGAAAGGCATCACAAATCTCACTCCCCAAGATTTGGAAGGTCCTGCATATGAAATCGTCAAAGTGTTTCATCCTGATGTGCATCATCTTCAATATCAAATGGAAGAATGTCATAGACTATTTACTGATCAAGTTGATGACCGGATCCTTTCCTACGACATCAACCGACCTCTTCCCTTTGATGGTCCACCAGGTCAAAAGAACATTCAAGCAGATCTCTTCTTTAACAACGATCTGAATTATCTCCGGTTCGGGAATAATGGTGACCGTCAGGCATTATCCATTTCCAAGATGAAGGCGGCTCACTACCCTGACGTTGGGCTAGAACAAATGGTGCCTGATCAGGTATGGTTAGATGAAGAATACAAGTTTGAACTTACTGCATCTTATGGGGTCACACATTGGTGGTTCCACAAGAAACGATTTTACATTGAACGGCACGCAGGAGAGGGTAGTCGTCAGGGTATACGCTCACATCTAAGAATCTTAAGTGTTATCAAAGTTGAAATTCACCCAATGTATGGGTATGAGTATCTTAAAAGGATAGTGCTTCGTCGTGCTGATCAGAAGGAGTATATCATTTCTGAAAGCGAATTCAAATATCTATCTCCGAGTGACTTCGAGGATCTCTTCCTTCTGAATCTTCAAGGGCACCTGAATCATCTTCCACCTCGCGACAAGAAGGCGCTTGCTGCTGCTGTTAACTTATGGATCCGGGGTCTTGTCATCAAGCAAAGGGTGAGTGATTTTCAACTAGGGATAGAGAGCTATCAGACCAAACTCAATCTCACTAGGCCAAATTGGGAACGTAAGGGTCTCGAGTACGTTCACGACTTTAAAGTTATCGAATCTCCAAGAGCAGTCAAGTTCACTGACCAACATGGGACTCCTATGATGATGCAACTCAGTGAGATTCATAAATTCAGCGATGGTACCCTGAGTATGATCGATGAAGCACTGGATTTCAGGATTAAAGACTTCAAGATAAATCCTCACAACCCACAATTGAAGACTCAGTTCTGGACTGATCTGGATGTACAAAGGAGCAAAGAGTTTATGAGAGCTATAGAGCGTAGACTGAAAACAAGAAGGATCTTTCGCAACCTGGAAAGCTTCGTTGGGGGTAGAGTTCGTGAAGGAGATTACAGATTGATGGAAAGAATGACATGAGCTGATTCGCTCCATAAGTGGTCTTTGTAGTGATGTTATTCTTTTGTTGGGCACTTGTAATTTTACAATGTAATTTCCTCTAATCTTGTAATACTCTATGTGTGATCTGTGTATATTGACAAGTAATCCTCTCTCGTGGTTTAAGGGGGAGCATAGTATGCTCCTAAATCAGAATACATTTAAATCTGACCACATTTTCTCCCAAATTTTCTAAAACTTATTTAAATCACTTGGGATCACAAATCTCAAATGGTTTAAAATTTTTGATCGGGGGAGAGAATGTGATTTAAATAGGAAATTCTGATAAAATGTGATGATTTGGATGTTAATGTAAGCTCTCCCGTATGTGCTAAACCATTTTGAATATCAAGGCACATATTGAGGGGGAGCAAAATGTTTTGGTCATAAACGCAAGCTCTTCCATATGTGCGAAAAACTTTCTTATATCGATGCACATATTGAGGGGGAGCAAATGTTTTTAACAAAACAAAGGATTTGGCATCTCATGTGAGCAAGGCTCAGACTTCACCAATGAATTGACGAAACTTGAATTGCCATCAATCGAAAGGATACGTCTTGGCCGGGTAATAATTTCAAGCTGGTCTAACCAGTGATGTAAGCGTGTCTCGAAAAAGATGTATCTGAGTAGAGTGTACCACTTCGAGAAACTTTCTGTGGACTTGATCAGGCCGGGTAATAATTTCAAGCTAGTCTAACTAGTGATGTAAGCGTGTCTCGAATCGGTCATGTTCACTGAAAGTGGATCAATTCAAAAAGTGCGAGCTCTACCTAACATGTACAAATTTATAAAACAATCAACCGATCACATGTTGAGGGGGAGCATTTGAAAAATATAAAACTCTCAAGTGTTTGCAAAAATGTGTTTCAGAATCATGAACACTTGGAGAGATTTTTCAAGGAGTTGGTTTGGCAATCATGGATGAATATCAAAGACCGACCATTTTAATTAACACATGGAGTTATAAGGATGGTTAGGTTAGGTTCAAGTTCCCATGATCCCGCCAGAGCCGGAGGGATCTACCCAGGGATAATCCACTAGTTAGTGTAGAAGTCCTTAGGTATGATTAAAAAGGAGAAAAGTGGATAAGGGAAAAGTGCCGACTGATATGGAGCTAGTACTGGAACAAACCCAACAAGGTTCTAGTTATGAAGTATCGGTAAGCACTGAAGGGGTTGAAGAATGAAAAAGAATTGTAAAGAGAAAGGGTGAAAAGAAATAGCCCTCCTTACAACTTAGGCAGAAACCGGGTCAATACATATGCTGTCAGAATCACTTAGTTGATTGCTGGCATTGAAGACAAAGTATCATGGACCCAGTGATACGCTGCACAACCCTCCCTAGCCACTCAAGGTCCCTCAAAGGACTCTTGTTTCAATTGTCACGGAGTTCAATACATTTCTATCGTCTCTCTCACTCCGAGTTAGATGATATTGAAAAGGTGGCAGTCCTCTCCAGCCTCCGCTCACTAAATCAAATCGCACTATCGAGTCTAGAGCCACGAGATGCATAATAAGATCTCATAGGGACACGTATTATTTCTACAATGGTTGCTCAACAGTAAGGACACCAGTTGTAAACTCATGAGTCCTACGCAGATCTTAGCAATCTGCCAGAACATTTATGAGAGAATTTACTAATGTAATTCTCAATGATTGAATGGAAATTCCTGTCAGGGTCAACATCAAGCAGCCCTGAAAGCAGGTCACTTCGGTAATTCCTCATGGATTACGCTTAGTGGTCGCGGCGGTTTCAACCGGTCTACAGTCGTGGAGTGATCTCCAGTGACTCACCTAATCGTTGATTTACTACGGTAAAATCTTAAAAAGCCCTCTGTGGGTTTTCGATTAGGAACGGTCTTGGTAAGGATTATAGAGAGTTTTCACAATATGCTGTTGACTATCTCGAAGTCCAAACTTGTAAGTACCGGTCGAATTATTGCTAACTGTCGTATGCAGGAACTTCTGGCGATTGTAGCAGTGGAATGCTGTAGCTGGTTGCTGTTGTAGCTGGTTGCAGAAAAGATGCCAATCCATCACCACATGCTCATACCACATCATCATCAAAGAAGTCATGATCAACCTAAAAGACCTTCAACACAGCTTCTGCTAACTCTGATGCTGAAGATCATGACACCATATCGTGTGAGCATGTCGGCTCTAAGTATATCTCATCACATGGAGACCTACTACTGAAAGATGACTTGGAGACTCAAGTGGGATGATACTTTCAAAGATTACTCAAAGTTCATCCAAGACAAAAGAGGAGTCATCTTAAGATCACGGATGTTTGCACATCAATCTATGATTTTGAAGAATCAATGGTTACGAACTATGATGTCAAGATCCAAAGAAGAAGTGCTGAAATTCAGAACATTACTTCTGGGGTGACCTCCCTTAGGGGGAGATTGTTAGGAATATGAATATTCAGCTGAAGACTCGGTCACCCCGAGTACTTATTAGCACATCATAGCTCGTAGGATTATCAATAATATTATTAGTAGCTTAGTTATTATTATTAGTATTGTGGAGTGGGTCGGGTCTTTACCCTCTGTCAGCTCACTCTACAGCCCGCTAGGGGCATAATATATTGTAAGTATAAATACCCCTTCCCACACATGGGAAGGGTTGGAACTCTCATTACTTTGAAGCTAATACACATAGTTTTCTCTCACTAGAAGTTCCCATCTCTCTCTCTCTAGCTTCTTGTTCATTCGATCTAATCTAAAGCCTCAAACTAGTGTTTCTTGCATTGTGAATACCCTACAAAAAGCCCTAACAATTAAATTATGAACTGGAGTAGTGGCAAGGTACTGTAATATTGTAAACTAAATTTAGTCTAGAGTCGTAGTGCACAAGAGGGTTATTCTTAGTTTTACGTTTATTTAACCAAATAGTTATACATAAATTATTCTCAGGTAAACGTCAAAATAAATAGTTTGCGTTTAGCAAATAGTAATGACCTGTAAAGTAGTGGGTTGTTATAGTCTACCACCCATAAAAGGAATCTCGTCCGCGAGATTCGGTCAGTGTTGGTCGTTGGAGTGGTGTCAATGAAGAGGTGCGGATACTTTTGACGGATCTGGTCTTCTCGTTCGCAAGTGAACTCGGGACCTCGTTGAGAATTCTAGCAAACTTTGACGATGGAATCCGACTTTGTTTCAATCGTTTGACATCGCGGTTCATGGTTTCTACCTGTTCTTATACAAAGTTGAGTTTGTCATTTAGTTGAATTTCTTTCAGCGGAATAACAAGCGATTCGTCAGATAAACATTTCTTGAGGTTGGAAACATGGAATGTGTCGTATTCGCTGTTGTGCTTTGGTGGGAGATCAAGTTTGTAAGCCATTGGGCGGGATCTAGCCAAAATCTTGAATGATCCAATTTATCGCGGGTTCAGCTTTCCTCATTTTTCGAACCGTATTACGTTTTTTCATGGTGAAACCTTTAAAATAACCATGATTCTGCCTTGAAATTTTAAGGGGGGGGGGGGTTTACACTTCAAATCAACATAACTCTTCTATCGATCACGTGTGGCCTGTAACCTGTTGACTTGGAGCTCTGTTCCAAGCCCTGATATGTACTAACGATCAATGTAAATGAAATGACCAAGGAAGCGTACTAATAGCCAAAAGAAGTAGATGTCAATGCCAATGAAATGAGTGATAGTCACGAGAAGTAGATTACAATACAAATGAAAGAACTATCGAATCATAAGAATAGAAAATGAATCATGTCAAGTATAATATTTTAAGAACAAAGAATGCTAACAAGGAAAGGTTACAAACGAAAAGATCAAAAATAGAAAGAACATTCCTACTGGTATGAGCCAATAATGCTTGAAAGAAATTAACAAAGATGAATGAATCAGTGAATCACAACAATAGTAAATAGAATCAGATGTCAAAACAAAGAATGCTTGAAAGAAGATTAGATGCACGAACGGAGAAGCAAGACGCGATTGATTTATGCAAACGAAAGGGTCAATGAATCATAACAGTAGTAAATAGGTTTAGATGTCAAGAACAAAGAATGCTTAAAAGACAGGTTTGATATCCGTACGAACAAAGAAACAAACGAATGAATGTGTAAAAGAAATACAAATAATTGAAATAAACGCAAATGGAGGAACCATAAATCATTATGGTAGCAAAGAAAAGGGATAGAGAATATCAACACAAATTGATAGGATCTTATGTGTTACACTTAGGGTGTTAATCCTGTATGATGTGTATGTGATACTTTGAGTGGATATAACTAAGTATGCGGAATCTACTTAGTTATAATTAGAAGATATTACGTATTGTATGTGAATGGAACAGTGAATTATATATATGAACAATGAAGACAATTGTTTTAAACAAAATGATTCAATATTATTATCTCAATAATACGAGTGATCTCCTATCACTAGGGTGTTACAACCTTGAATCTCTATGAATGAGTCGTACATAAACTTTAACCTAGGATATCCTTTTATAGGACAAGGATTCCTGTACAAGATAACTATAATCTATATCTAGAAGATATACACACAATCCATTCTATAATTATCCTATTACACGTAATCATAACATAAACAGTACTAACTTCTTGTGTTGGCAGTACTAACTGACTTAGTACTGTCAGTATAATCTTCATCAGTCTTCAACAGTTGAAACTTTAAGCCTGGCAGTTTGTACTGTTAGGTTTAATTCCCAACAATCCTCCCCTAAACTTATGATTTCTTTCCAAATCACTAAGTTTCTTCGAATTAAACTTTAATACTAATGAGGGGGTTCTTCCAGATACTACCATGTCAATCTCTTAGTCTGAGCTCTTCTTTGTTCTGCAAGATCAAAGATTTTCCTTATCAACATATCTGCCATCTTTGAATCAGCTTCAACTTCCAATGTTGAATATAATAAAGTAACCATTACAGCTGTTCTAAGAGGGTAGTCTTCTTCAACTAGCATGTATATCTCCAAACCATCTTTAGTAGAAATTCTATGCACTCCACATGTATCAAATAACTTCCGTGAAACATCTTTAATTGGACTTGGCTTGAAACCTCCATATTGCTTCTCATCCCTCTGGTTCATAAAGCCCTTTCAACTATACCCATAATTCTTTGTCTTTATCATCAAGAGGATCTGAGATTTTGAATCTTTCCTTTACCAAACTCCATAACTGATTTAGGTCTTCTCTATCAAATCCTATGAGCATATCTTCAAACAATTTATACTTTTCAGTTATTCCTCCAACCCTTATGATTTTCCACCTTTTCATCCTTCCATCTGTGAATACTTCCCAATCTATAATAGGATGTTTTGCTTGGAGTGGTCTTACATTTGTGGATTCAGGAACTATCACAATCATGTTCTTGATCTGCTCTTGTGATAAACTCTCAGTTGTAATTTTCTGCTTCTTTGAAGTATCTGACTCTAACAATTCTGCTTTTCTCTTCTCTTCTTTACTGTGTCCAGTATCAATCACAAAATCTGTTGAACTTGGCTTGTTTAACCTTGCAAAAGCTGCATAATAAGCTTTTTCTATTTCTGCATCTAATCTTCCTTTGAAATAAATCTGCTTCCAATAAGCTTGATTCTTCAAATAGATTTTCATGAAACTTATATGCTCTTTCTTTGACAGAATCTTCTTCTTGTGACCTTTCTTCTTATTTTCTTTGATTTTCTGAAAGAGATCATCCAAAGCTACTTCCTTATTCTTTGACAGAATGAAATCTTCAAGCTTAGCAGATCTTTCTTCAACACTTAAACTCTGATCTGACACAAGTTGAACTGCCTTTGCTTTCACTATTGGATCTGTATCTATCAAATATTGAATCTGTTCTTCAAATGATTCTTAAGCAGTCTGAGCATCTGAAATCATTCTTTCTTTCTCCATTCTCTTAGTTTCCATAAAACTAGCTACCTCATCTTCATACATTTTCCTTGCCACTTCTGCATCAAAATCAATTTCTTTTTGTGTTCTGGGCTTGATTTTCTTTTGTAGTGGTTCATCTTCAACAAGAATTCCTTTTCCCTTATCTTTATCAGTTTGTACTGCTTCCTTTTCAACTTCAGCAGTTTGTACTGCTTCCACTGCTTCAGTAGTACCTTGTTGTTGATTCTGATCTTTAGTACCACTTTCACCTATATCAACATCACCACCAGCAGTACCTTCTTCAAAATCTAAATTCCTCACCTGAGTTTCTGACCCTGATTCTTTTTGAGTCTCTTTTTCTGCTTTCCTCCCCTGTTTGGGAGAATCACCATCATCATTAGAATCTGAACTTGAACTTAAACTTGAAGATACCACCAACTTTGACCTTTTACTCTTGGAATTCTTAACTTGATCTTCCAGTTTCTGTATTCTCATCTACATCTTTGTATACACCAAGGCAAAGTTTCTTTTGTGACTGTTAAGTTCTACCTCCAGAGTTACCACCTTCTTTGACAAATTGGTACACAGAACCATCAATTCATTTAGTGTAGAGCTGCCCTCATCACTTCTAGCTGTGTTACCTGCTTTGAGAGGTGAATCAAGGGGCATAGATCCAGTTTCTACCCTAGTTAGACTAGGATGTACTCCTAAACCACCCATTTGCTCAATTTGGCTTGGGATTTCACTACCTGTGTCAAGTCTTTGAGGACTTGGCACATTAAGTGTTGTCATGGTAGGGGTCTTATCTATGGTTACACTGGCCTGCTTAGCAGTAGTGTAAGCCCCATCCATACAATCATGAAAGATAACCTCATCTGCTTCAATGGTTTGAGTAGGAGGACTAGGCTGAGGACCCATAGTATCCTTTCTTGTTCTTCTTCTATATGTTGTGGTTACTGGGGGTGTATAAGTTATTTCAGGTACTTCAATGGATGTGTGTTGGGGTTTAGTTGGGTTTACTGACCCTTCATCCTGTTCAGTTTGTAGCATCTCAGGAAAAAGAGGTATCACTACCCCATTAAAAAGTCTGCTTGCCATAGCCATATTTTGAAATAGTTTTTGCTGAAGGCAAGGACTAGGAAAAGTGTCTTTGTGCTTCTTAAGCAAATTCTTTTTCTTGTTCAAATACATCAGAAACTTTGTTTTACTTTTCACATTATTGACCATACTCTCAAATATGAATTTAGAAAAGTTGAAAACTCTGTTTGTAGACAAACATATGAGAGCAATAGCAATATTGCTACTGAATTGCTCCCAAGATGTTCTTTTAGGACTTAAACAGTGTAAGAGAGTATGTATAAGAAATCTCCATTGTGGGGAGAAACATCCTTTTTGAAAAGTCAATTTGTGGTTGGATGTATCATACCCCATTCTGGCAATTTCTTGCCAAATTTCTGTGTTTGGCATATCATTGATACTATCTGAATCTCCTAACTTAAGATGTCTCCTAATAGTAGATTCAGTAACAATGAATTTTATACCATCCACTTTAGAGTGAATTTCTATGTCTCCATCTTCACTAGTTATGACAATAGCAGTTTGCCAAAACTGTGTGATGTGAGAGACAAAAAGAGTAGGGGAAACAGTTAAAGCATACCTTATTTGAGATGCATTCAGAAAGTCTACAATCTCATAAAATTGAGGTCCATCCCCTTCCTCTGTTTTCTCCAAATAAGCAACCTGGTTGTAAGTTTTAACGAATTCCAAAACAGCCATGATTAATGATTCAAGTAAGATTAGAAAGATGTTCGTGTGAGGTTTAATTTATGATTTGCAAATTGGGTTTTTATATAGGTACGGTTAGGGTTTGGGAATTTTGCGCAAAGGGATAATTATTATCTTTAGAAAGATGTAAAGTAAATATATGGAAAGAAGATAATTATCCAAATAAAAACCCTATATATATGGTAAGAAACTGAATTATCCCAACGGCTAGTTAAAAAATCTGTTACTGACACAACAGTACCAATGGCTAGTTCAGCAGTACAAAGTTTACACTAGCAGTACAAACTTTGCACTAGCAGTACTAATTTTCAAGAAAAATTTTAATGAGCAGTATAAACTCAATATTGATTTAAAAACAATACTGATCACCCATAGTTTTTAGCAAACTGTTAGGAATACAATTATTCACGTGAAGACTCGGTCACCCCGAGTATCTGTTAGTATTAACTAACTCGTAGGATCATTAGTAATATTAGTAATAGTTTAGTTATTAAAGTATTCGTGGAGTGGGTCGGGTCTTTACCCTCTGTCAGCTCACTCCACAGCCCACACAGGGCACCATATGTAGTACTATATATAGCCCTTCCCACACAAGGGAAGGGTTGGACCTTTCATTCTAATCTAACACATTCTACTTTCTCTCTCTACAAAGGCTCCCAACCTTCTACTTCTCTCTCTAGAAATCTTCTACTATTCGGCCCAAATCTCAATCCATACGTGTGATATATATTGTGAACATCCTACAATTGGTATCAAGAGCCATGGTTAGGTTCATTTGAGTGTATGTTCACGGATTTCTTTGGTTAGTTTTTGGTTTGTGTTAGTTTTTGGTTCGAATAGATATTAAGGAAAAATCTTTGGTTCGAGCTTGTTTGTGGTTGAATTTGTTAAAAGCTTGTACTTTCTTGATTAGGGTTAGTATATAAGCTTAGTTTGGTGTTTGGAAAGAGTGTTCAATTCGTTTTGTGATGTCTTTTGATCAATTCGTGTGGTTTTTCAAAGTATTTCTTGGTTACGATTTGGCATTCGATAAAGTGTTCTTCGTTGCGATTTGAGTATATTTGGAAAAATGCAGTTGCGATTTCGTGCATTAGAATTGCGACTTGACTTTTTAACTTAAAAAGGAAAAAGTTGACAAATCACGTGAAAGGGAATCTTTTGGCGTTTTGTGGGTTGCGATTTGACCAGATAGCGACTGGTTTGTCCGGTAGTGCCTGTAATTTGATCGTTGCGATTTGGGTATTCTGATTGCGACTTGATAGTTGCGATTTGAGTTATTCTGGTTGCGATTTGACTATTAAGATTGGGTCAAGCTTTGCGATTTAAAGAAGTGTGTTTTGGGCCTGCGATTTGAGTGTGCCTGCGAGTTGATCTTTGCGATTTGACCTACAGTTGACTTATTGCGATTTGATTAATTGAGATTTGACAAGTTGCGATTTGACTTGTTGCGATTTGACGAATTGAGATTTAACCTATTTCGATTTGACGTTGCGAGTTGACACTTGCGATTTGACTCATTGCGATTTGGTTAGTTGCGATTTGACAAACTGTGATTTGACTTGTTGCGATTTGATCAGTTGTGATTAGACTTCTGTAACTTAAATCTTTGAAGATCATTATTGTAGTTTACTCTTGCTTAGTCGTTTACGGTTTCTTTTGTTGATTTTAGAAAATCCCGCGAAAGATTCGATTTCTCGGTTTAAATAACAAGAGTTGTAAAATCCCGTTTACATCATGACAAGCACTACGTCTGATGACATCCAAGCTGCAGGATCCGATACCCGCTCTCCTATGCTAGATAGGACTGATTACGAGTCATGGGCTCAAAGAATTCGACTCTACTGCTTGGGTAAAGAAAATGGGTTCAATATTCTCAAATCAATTGATGAAGGACCATTTCAGATGGGCACCACTCGTGATGTTGTGGCTACTGCTAAGGATGGAACGGTAACTCTAGGGATTGATAGGCCACGTGAATACAATAATCTGAATGAGGAAGAAAAGAAGCGGTATGATGCTGACGTCCGAGCTTCCAATATTGTAATTCAAGGCTTGCCCAAAGATGTTTACAAACTCATCAACTTCAACACGGAAGCCAAAGCCATTTGGGACAACGTCAAAATGCTTCTGGCTGGATCAGAATTAACAAAAGAAGATCGTGAGTCACAACTGTATGATGAGTTTGAGCATTTCAAAATGAACCCTGGTGAGAACATCACTGATTACTATGTGAGGTTTCACAAGCTGGTAAACGACATGAGAATCATCAAAATGACTATGCCAAACATCCAACTCAACTCCAAGTTCGTAAAAAACATGTCACCTGAGTGGGACAGATTTGTCATGGCAGTCAAGCTCAACAAAGGTTTGAGGCAGACCAATTATGAACAGCTATATGCTTAGCTTCAACAGCATGAAAAGCATGTTGTTTATGATCGTCTACTCAGAGAGAAACTTAATCCAACCACAACAACAACAAATGATCCACTAGCATTGGTCTCACATGTTCAGCCATACAATCAACCACAAATTGATCAGGTTTATCATCACCCCTTGTCATCAAAGAATCAATCTTCGTTTCCACAATCATCAGTGCATACACCAACTGCTATGAACCCCCAGCTGGATTCAGAATATTCTTTCACTGATCAAAGGATTGATGATCTTTCCAATCAAGTCTCCTTGCTTGTTCAATAATTCCGAGCAACACTCCCCCAAACTAACAACCAACTTCGAATTTCCTCAAACCCACGCAATCAAGCTACTATGGAAGATGGAAGAATTATTGTCCAGAATGTTCAGGGGAGACAAAATGTTAATCCAAGGAATGTTGGTAGGGGGAATATGCAAAACAGAGTTGGAAATGTCAATCAAGGACAAGGAAGGCAAGCTAAGTGTTATAACTGTGGTGGGTTGGGACACATAGCTAGGAATTGCAATCAGCCCAAGCGTCCTCAGAATTCTGATTACTTCAAGGACAAGATGTTGCTAACGCAGGCTCAGGAGAACGGTGCAGTTCTGGATGAGGAAGAGCTTTTGTTCCTTGCTAGTGATGGGGGAAACACATTTGATGCAGATGTAGATGACCAACCGGTTCAAGACATGGCCCTCAATGACCCAAACATCTTCCAAGCAGAAGATTGTGATGCATTTGATTCGGATGTTGATGAGGAGCTGACTGCTCAAACCATCTTTATGGCTAACCTGTCTTCTTTGGCATCATCATCTCATCAAGCTGGTTCTTCTAATCCATCCATCATATCTGAGGTACTAAAGCTATATGATACATATAACATGGCAGATGAACAGAAGATTCCTACAGAAGTACAACAGATAAACGATGTTGAATCAGATACTGTTAATATGGGAAACAGCAATGTTATTTCATATGAACAATATGTGAATCACAACGATGTGTCTATTGTACCAAGTGGTGCATCTTCTGTTATCAATAATGCTTGTGGTGTTGATAATGCTTGTGTGGTAGATAATGATTGTGAGTGGCATGAAAACACTATGTTTATCCCAGATGACACCTTAATATATATAAAGACCAGGTAGCAATTTATGAACAACGTGCAAAATTTGAGCTAACTGCACGAGAACAGAAAATGGATAGTCAGATGCGTACATTTGTAATTGAACGTAATTTAAGGGAAGAAACATTGAAAAATGAGTTAGATTCTTTAAGAAAGCAACTTAATCAAACTGTTAAGCAAAAATAGGAGATTCAAGAAAATGTAATTACACTAAAACAGGATTTCAAAGAAAAAGAATCAAAACTTCTAAATGATTTTTCCAGACTTAAAACGTTAAAGAATAAGATAGAAAACAAATTGTACACACAATACCAGACTAGACAAACTGCTCAAATGATGCAAAAGCATAAAAAGCTGTGTGATAAACATAGTGAATATAATGTAGGTGAGCCTAAGTTAGCTTACCTTAGGAGTGCTAAAGTGGCCCAACATGCTTTATATAATGGAAATGAATTGCTTAAGCCTAGTAATGCCCCACCTGATGTGTCCTCATTAGAAGAGAGTAATGAGATAGAAGTGATCAAGAGAGAAAAGCTGAATGAAAAAATGAAGGACCCGAAATGTATAGCCAAACGAGTAATAGATAAACCCCATAACTACTATGATCAAAATCGTTTGACTATCTTTGCACCTCAAACTAAGTTAACGCCTGAGCAAATATTTTGGTATTTGGACATAGAAAAGAGAAAGGCTGATGAACTTAAGGACAAAACTCCACCCCTTAGGAAAATTGCGGCTGCAACGGTGTATCCTCCCAATACACCTAGGCACTTAGTCCCCTTAACTCTTCCCACAGAATGCAATACTCTTATTAGCATCTATGTTTTGTGTCAACTATTTGCTGATTTTGATAAAACATGTAAGAAGAGAATAACACCAACGGGAATTACCGAAGAGGAAAGAGGTTTTGAACTAACCAAAGAATGCTACTTAACTGAGGTTATTCCATTCTTTAAGCTTCTTAAGGAACATTTTGAGGGTATTCAAAAAACCCTTAAAAATGAAGTAAATGAGATGAAAGCAGTATTTAAAGATATGGAAAACAAGGTGTCCCAATGTGTGATAGAACTTAAGAGTCGTGAGATTGAGAGAAAAAACATTCTCATCTCCAATGAGAATCTGATTGCTAAATGTGTTGCCTAGGATGTGTTTTATACTGCTACTGATGCTACACTAATTGCTTGACAATTTCATGAACTGTCTATTGCACTGAATGCTTCCCAGAATCGTGTTGTTGAGCTTGAGGGGGAGAATTGGAATTTGCATGAGAAAATTCAAAATGATGACCATGATAACATGGTTAAACGTTTTTCAAAACTAGAGGTTGATCATCTTAATTTGCAATTAAAATATCAACACTTAGAAGAAAGATGTAAAATATCAAATGCTAAGACATCTTTGGATGCTCCTGAATTTGACACATATTTTGAATTAAGCAAACGCAATGAAAAAATTCAAGCTCACGCAAACAAGATTCAACAATTGAGGGCTCAAATTACCCAATTAAAATCAAACAAGAGTGATGTGTATGGCACCAATAAACCAGCGTCTTTAGATTCTCAGAATTTTCACTATCAAGACACCATTAATAAGTTACACCATGAAAATGAGTGTTTTCGAGCTGAAAATTCAAAAGTCAAACAACATATCAAAGAGTTATACGACTCAATTAAGGTCACAAGAAACAGTCATAAGGAAAAGATAAATTCTTTGTTAAAGGAAATCGAGAATCTTAAGGCTCAGGTGAAAAGGAAAATGCCAACCATCACTGGTGATAATGTTGTTCCAAAGGCTTCTGCTTGTAGTAAGTATGTTGTTGATGTAGTGCCTATTCCTTTTCCCCTTAGGAAAAATAGGTCTGCCCACCAAGTATATCTCAATCTTCTTAAGGATAGCCTTGACACCTTGCGTTAGATCGTAGAAGAGGATAGAATAGTAAAACCACTTGACAGTGTTGTTGCAGATGCCTGCTACATTGCTAAATGGTCTCAAGAACTTTTAGAATATGTTAGTGGCACAGATCCTAAGAATGATAACAAAAGAGATAGATTTCCTGCATCATCCTATACAACTAAGAACAAGCATGTAACCTTTGATGCACCACCAAGAACATCAGAACCCAGCACATCAAAATCAGGAAAATAAATGACAGTAAAACAAACTAATGTTCCCACCATTACTTCTACAGGAGTAAACTGTGACACCAAAGCTAGCGGGTCAAAGTCTAGAGACAATGCAAGGAAAGATAGGACTGCGCCAGCTAAGAGTGTTCACGAGAAGAAAGTAGAAGCCCAAACTAGGAACAATAAGTTTGCAATGAATGGAATGAATCGTGTTGATTCTAGTATTAAAAGTACTGTAATTCATTCGAATTCTAATGCTGTCTTTAAAATATGTAACGAATGTTTAATTTCCAGTAATCATGATGATTGTGTTGTGTCATTTTTGATGTCTCATAAACGATCCCAAGATAAGAATGTTAGGAAGACTGAACTGAGTAAGCAAATTTGGAAAACGACAGGAAAAATATTTGCTAATGTTGGTTATCAATGGAAACCCACAGGAAGAAAATTCACTTTAGGTGATCAGTGCCCCTTAACTAGATTGAATGTTCGTAAAGTAGTGAATGTTAAGGAATGGAAGCCGACTGGTCGAATCTTGCCTTTAGTGACACAATGCCCTGCAACTAGGTCAATTGCTGCTTCTAGTGATGTTTCCTCTGTAAATGCAATAGCATCTAAGAATCCTTTTATTCCAGAATTTGTTTGTGCTAACCAAACGGACCCCAACTGCACGTGGGGATCCACATTTTTCAGTTATCCATCGTTGTCTATTTTCAAATTCAGGTCATACAAATCGTCCTTTGGTATTTGGACTCAGGCTGCTCAAAACATATGACTGGGGATCGCTCACGGCTCAAGAACTTCGTGAAAAAGTTCATAGGGATAGTTAGATTCGGGAAGGACCATTTTGGGGCAATCATGGGTTATGGAGATTATGTTTTCGGTGACAGTGTAATCTCCCGGGTATACTACGTGGAAGGACTAGGGCATAACTTGTTTTCTGTTGGTCAATTTTGTGATTTCGATCTTGAAGTTGCATTCAGAAAACACACTTGTTTCGTCAGAGAATTGGTTGGTGTTGATCTTCTTAAAGGCAGTCGTGGCACCAATCTATACACCATCTCTATTGAAGAAATGATGAGGTCCTCTCCTATCTGCTTGCTTTCAAAGGCCTCAAAGACCAAATCTTGGCTTTGGCACCATCTTTTAAATCATTTAAACTTCGGCACCATAAATGACCTTTCTCACAAAGACCTTGTACGAGGCATGCCCAGATTAAAGTTTAAGAAAGACCATCTTTGCTCTGCCTGTCAACTCGGAATAAGCAAGAAACATACCCACAAACCCAAAACTGTCAACACCATCTTGGAAGTTATTCACACCCTTCACATGGATTTGTGCGGACCAATGAGAGTGCAAAGTATAAATGGGAAGAAATACATTCTTGTGGTATTCGATGACTACTCTCGGTTTACGTGGGTGAAGTTTTTGAGAACCAAGGATGAAACTCCTGAGGTTATCATCAAACTGATCAAACAGCTGCAAGTGAGGCTCAACAAAACTGTCAGAATCATCCGTACAGACAATGGAACTGAGTTTGTCGACCAACAACTCAATTAATTCTATGAAAGTATTGGCATAACACACCAGAAAAGTGTTCCACGCACACCTCAGCAAAACGGTGTGGTTGAAAGAAGGAACCGTACTCTGGTGGAAGCTGCAAGAACCATGCTAATATTTTCCAAAGCACCGATGTTTCTTTGGGCAGAAGCAATTGCAACTGCATGTTACACTCAAAACCGATCCCTGATTCATACTATTCACTACAAAACACCCTATGAGCTGATTCATAGCAAGAAGCCAGACCTCTCTTTTCTTTGTGTGTTCGGTGCACTATGTGTTAGGAATATGAATATTCAACTGAAGACTCGGTCACCCCGAGTAATTATTAGTACATCATAGCTCATAGGATTATCAGTAATATTATTAGTAGCTTAGTTATTATTATTAGTATAGTGGAGTGGGTCGGGTCTTTACCCTCTGTCAGCTCACTCTACAGCCCGCTAGGGGCATAATATGTAGTAAGTATAAATACCCCTTCCCTTGCAAGGGAAGGGTTGGAACTTCACTTCATTCTAATCTAATACACACATAGTTCTTTCTCTCTCTAGAAGTTCCCACTTTCTCTCTCTAGTTCTTGTTCATTCGATCTAAACTAAAGCCTCAATCAAGTGTTTCTTGCATTGTGAATACCCTACAATTGGTATCAAGAGCCATGGTTAGGTCCATGAGAGTTGGTATTCACGGAGTTGTTTAGTTTTTGAGGTTTTTGTGTTCGAATTGACAAGTAACAAAAAATTCATTTTGTGCATTGTTTAGTGATTAGAAGTTGTTATACCTTGTACTTTCTAGCTTAGGAACAGTATAAGAGTGGTATTTGGTGCTTGGATTCACAGATCTAAGAATTGTGTGGTGATTTTGGGGTAATTCGTGGGTGTTTGTTGTAGTGTTCTTCGCAGCGGTTTGTGTGCTTGGGACAAGTTCTTGGACTCGGTTTGTGTCACTTCGATGATACGGTTTGTTTTATTACTAGTTTAGGCAAAAAGACAAAAAGCAGTGAAAGCGACGTGCTTGGGAGTTTGTGTCTACACGGTTTGTCCCTGCAGCGTGTACTCGGTTTGTGTCTACTCGATTTGTCCCTCCAGCGTGTACTCGGTTTGTGTAGACGCGGTTTGTCTCTGAGGAGTCTACTCGGTTTGTGTCTACTCGATTTGTCCCTCCAGCGTGTACTCGGTTTGTGTAGACGCGGTTTGTCTCTGAGGAGTCTATTCGGTTTGTGTCTACTCGGTTTGTCTCTGCAGCGTGAACTCGGTTTGTGTCTACGCGGTTTGTCCCAGCAGCGTGTACTCGGTTTGTGTCTACTTGAGTTGTCTCTGCAGCGTGTAGTCGGTTTGTGTATACGGTTTGTCTCTCAGACGTGTATGCGGTTTGTGTCTTGGTGATTTTAGAAATTCCCGCGAAAGATTCAATTTCTCGGTTAAATCACAAGATCTGTAAAATCCCGTAGTTACTATGGCTACCACATCAAGCACATCATCAGAAGATATTCAAGCAGCAGGATCTGACACTCGTCCACCTATGCTAGATAGGACGGATTATGAGTCTTGGGCACAACGGATAAGACTTTACTGCTTGGGAAAAGATAATGGAGTTAACATTCTTAAGTCAATTGACGAAGGACCTTATCAGATGGGTACCACCAGAGACGTTGTTACAACTGGTGAAGATGGGACTGTAACTTGGGGCATCGACAGACCTAGAAACTACAATGATCTCAATGAAGAAGAAAAGAAGAGGTATGATGCTGACATTAGAGTTTCAAACATTGTCATTCAAGGTCTACCAAAGGATGTATACAAGCTCATCAATTTCAACACTGAAGCCAAAGCTGTGTGGGACAACGTCAAAATGTTGTTGGCAGGGTCAGAGCTCACAAAGGAAGATCGTGAGTCACAGCTATATGATGAGTTCGAGCATTTCAAAATGAATCCAGGAGAGAATATCACAGATTACTATGTGAGATTTCATAAGTTGGTGAATGATATGAGGATGATCAGAATGACTATGCCCAATATCCAACTAAACTCAAAGTTTGTGAACAACATGACTCCTGAATGGGACAGATTTGTTACTGCTGTCAAACTCAACAAAGGTTTAAGGGATACCAACTATGAACAGCTGTATGCTTACCTGCAACAACATGAGAAGCATGCTGTCTATGATCGGGTGCTGAGAGAAAAGTTTAATCCTTCAACTACAAATGATCCACTGGCGTTCATGACAAATGTACAACCAACAATCCAATCATCATCCAATCCAAGCTATCACCAACTTCACTCACAAGTACCTGCCATGAGTTCTCAACTTGACTCTGGCTACTCTCAGACCGATAAAATGATTGACAACCTCACCAATCAAGTATCTCTACTGGTTCAACAGTTTCAAGCATCACTCCCTCAGACCAACAATCAGTTAAGGAATTCTTCCAACCCACGCAATCTAGCAATGGTGGAGGATGGGAAAATTGTGGTTCAGAATGTGCAAGGGAGAGCTGGTAGAAACATGGGTTGAGGTTATGTGCAGAATAGAGCAGGGAATGCCAATCAGGGGCAAGGGAAACAGATCAAGTGTTATAATTGTGGGGGGCTTGGACACATTGCTAGAAACTGCAATCAACCTAAACGTCCTCAGAACTCATATTACTTCAAAGACAAGATGCTGTTAATGCAAGCTCAAGAGAATGGAGCTGTATTGGATGAGGAAGAGTTATTGTTCTTGGCAGGAGATGGAGGAAATACTTTTGATGAAGATGTGGATGAGAAACCTGTTCAGGATCTAGCACTTAATGATCCTAACATCTTCAAGGCAGATGACTGTGATGCATTTGACTCTGATGTGGATGATGAACCTACGGCTCAAATAATCTTCATGGCTAACCTGTCTTCCCTGGTCTCATCTCCCCGTCAAGATGGTCCTTCTAATGCATCCGTGATATCTGAGGTACTAAAAATTTATGACACATATAATATAGTCGAGGGACAAAAGAATCCCGAAGAAGTACATTAGGCAGATGTTCCTGACTCAAGTAATGTTGACATGGAAGATAGCAATATTATTTCATATGAACAGTATTTGAATAGCAACAACTCGCCTGATGTACCAAATGGTGAATCTTTTGCCAATAATGATGTTTGTGTTATAAGTAATGTATGTGCCTTAGATAATGCGTATATTATAGATAATGCATGTGAGTGCCATGAGAACAAATTGCCTGTCCCTGATGATAACTTGATAACTACACTAAACATCTATAAAGAACAAGTGACCATGTATGAACAGCGTGCTAAGTTTGAGCTTAATGAACGTGAGCAGAAATTAGAAGGTCAAATGTCTACTCTTATTAAAGAGTCTAGAGTAAGAGAAGAAACATTAAAATTAGAGTTGAGTTCTTTGAAAAGTCAGCTAGAACAGTCTGTCAAACAGAAACAGGAAGTACAAAAGTGTATAACTACACTTAAGCTAGAATTCAAAGAAAAAGAAACAACACTTTTAAATGATTTCTCTAGACTCAAAACGTTAAAAAATAAGCTTGAAGATAAGTTGTACA
Source organism: Artemisia tridentata subsp. tridentata (assembly GCA_021014915.2). NCBI lineage: Eukaryota > Viridiplantae > Streptophyta > Magnoliopsida > Asterales > Asteraceae > Artemisia > Artemisia tridentata. Next base: position 76,705,391 of record CP139505.1, read on the forward strand.
CACAAGATCAAACCATACAAACTGCTCAAATGATTCATAAGCACATAAAGTTGAGTGATAAGCATAGCAAAATCATGATAGGTGAACCCAAGTCAACCATCCTTAGGGATATGAAAGTAGTTCAACCAGCCCTATATGATGGTAATGTGATGCTTATGCCTATTCATGACCCACCTGAGCATATATACACCAACGAAGAGGATGAGATAAGTGATAGAACAAGGGAAAAAATGAGTGAGAAAATGAGGGATCCTGTAGGATCGAGTACTTCGAGCTTGATTTCGAGCTTGATTGAGCTTGGTATAAACAAGAACCTCTGTATGCTATACAAGCATTTATGCGGAAACTAAACAGCAAGTATAATAAAGAAGAAAACTCTAAACGACAATGATCCTCTATGGATCAAACTATGAACTAGGAATTGTGATATTGAATATAGAAAACGTTAAAGGTGTATATAAACTCATAGACGGGTTTATCTTTTATACTAACAAGATCACCTAACCCTAACCCGTTCTACAAGAAAACGTGTGAAGAGATAAACAACAATCTCTTCTAAAAATAAATCTTAACAAACATTCTAAATATACGGATAACAAATAATACTATCCGCAGCAATAACACTATCGGCAGGAACAAGATAACACTGTCGGCAGCAATGAGCTTTCAGCAGGAACCAAAGCTATTGGCAGGAACCAGCTTAACACTATCGGCAGCAACAATGAAACTCTTATTTCCCAGAGATCCTAACAATCCTCCCCTAATCTTGAGGTTGACTAGGTTAACCTGCAAGATTCCAATGTGATAAAGCTTTGAACTTCTCAGGCTTGAGGACTGCGACTTAGCAGCAACAATAATTAGTAACCAGCAGCAGCATCCAAAACTTGCAAGATTCCAACCTCTATAGCATCCAGCAACTTCAATAGTTCAGCAGGAATATGAAATCTTCTTCAGAATAGGTATACTGGTCACCATAACATTCACTTGAACTGGGCTGCTACTAATGACAATATGTACATCAAATCACTTAAGTTTCATACTATTCTCATCACATCCAGGTGTGTTAACTCCTGTGAGAGGTGAATCATTGAAAATTAATGGATTTGATGTCTCTTTACCAATAGCCATCACTACTGGAGTAGCCAATGTTTAGGTGTATTAGACCATGGTACATTGATAACCATCTGATTTATTAGCAAATCAGCAACTATAAACGGATTTGACTTGTCTTTACCTGTAGCCGTTTGCTCAGGACTAGCCAATTCTTAGGTTACAGCAAACCTTGGTGAATTGAATACCAAATATGGATACCAAGTGTCTTTACCACAAACCATACTTTTGTGGACTAGCCAATCCTTTGGATCCCATAAAGGGTTACATCCATGGTGAATTGAGAACCATTTTCAACTCTCAGGAATGAACCATGGGTGATTTGAAGTACCCTATAGCTTTGAGCAAGCTTTTACAGCCATCAACGGATTTGATTATCACACCAGAGCCGTACCCTCATGGTGAGTCAACTCTTTCTAGTCTGCAAGACATGGTAAGTTGAGCACCATTTATTGTGCAGGTGTAAACACCAACACTGTACCTGCAAGGTGTTGCTCAAAACCAACTTATTAGCACACAAAATATACAAAAGATTTTTTTTTTTTTTTTTTTTTTTTTTTAACTATGAAAACACACCAAAATAAAAGAAAGAAAAAAAAGAAAAGAAATCAAAAGAAAGAAAGAAAGATAGAAAATATACAACAACAACAACAAAAATCATCCTCCCCTTAAGCTTCATCCTCCCCTTAATCTGCAATCCTCCCCTTAAGCTCAGCATCTAGGGATTTACCATCCCAATATGGACCACCAAATGTTTAAACCTTGGTCCATCAAAAGCCTTGGTCAGCAGATCAGCAACATTATCATCTGTGTGAATCTTAACCACCTGAATAAGATGCTTTTCATAAGCATCTCTTATGAAATGGTGTCGAATCTCAATATGCTTTGTCTTTTGATGATAAACAGGATTCTTAACAATACACATAGTACTTTGATTATCAATAAAAATCTTGGTGTTCATATAGTTGAACCCATAATCCAACAGCTGATTTTGCATCCAAAGTACCTGTCCACAGCAACTAGCAGCAGCAACATACTCTGCCTCAGTAGAAGATGTAGCCACTATAGTCTGCTTCTTGCACTGCCAAGAAACCAACCTCCTACCCAGAAACTGACAACCTCCTGTTGTTGACTTCCTATCAAAGTTAGCCCCAGCATAATCACTGTCACTATAGGCTTCCAACATAAAAGGAGAATCTTTGGGATACCAAAGTCCCATCTTTGGCTGTCCTTTCAAATACTTGAAGATTCTCTTTACTACATTTAGGTTAGAAGTCAATGGTGTAACCTGATGTATAGCACATGCACCAACAGCAAACATGATATCAGGTCTTGAAGCTGTCAAATACATGAGTGATCCAATCATGGACATATAAAGATGAACATTAACAGCAGCATCAGGTTCATTATTGGACTTAGGCTTTGGACGTTCAAAAGGAGTTGTAGCAACCTTCACATTTTCCATATCAAACTTCTTAAGCATGTCATAAACATACTTCTCCTGGCAAATAAAGATCCCATCTGGTTTCTGCTTAACCTGAAGACCCAAGAAGAAAGTCATTTCACCCATAGCACTCATCTCAAATTCACTCTTCATCAATTCTTCAAACTCCCTTCACCAGGCTTCATTAGTGGAACCAAAGATAATATCATCTACATAAACTTGTACTAGAAGGATATCTTTGAAGTTCTTTCTTATAAAAAGAGCTTTATCAATAGCCCCTCTTCTGTAACCATGTTTTAGCAAAAAGGCTGATAACCTTGCATACCAAGCCCTTGGTGCTTGATGAAGACCATAGAGTGCTTTAACCACTTTGTAAACCAAATTAGGATTCTGAGGATCCACAAATCCCTGTGTTTGAGTAACATAAACTTCTTCCTCAATCCTGCCATACAAAAATGCACTCTTCACATCCATCTGATATACTACAAACCCCATAAAGGAAGCAAAAGCCAGGAACAATCGGATAGCTTCAACTCTTGCCACTGGTGCAAACACCTCATCATAATCAATCCCCTCCTCTTGTCTATGACCCTGAGCTACCAACCTAGCTTTATTTCTAACCACAATTCCCCTAGCATCCCTTTTATTCTTTAGAATCCATTTAGTTCCAATAGCATGCTTTCCAGCAGGCAAAGGAACCAACATCCATACTTTCTGATTCTGGAACTGCTGCATTTCCTCTTGCATAGCCTCAACCCAATCATCATTAGTAAGAGCTTGAGCTATGCTAGTTAGTTCAACTTGAGATAAGAAACAAGCATACAGACAATGTAAATAATCAGTATGATTGCTCCTCAACTGATCCTGTATATAACTGAGAAAAGCAGATTCTCCAAACTTGGGTTGATGAAGTTTACTTCTTGTCTGAACAGGGGAATTAATATCTCCAAGAATCAAAGACTGAGGATGAACAGTATTGATCCTCTTGGTAGCAATGGGATTGACTTCAATGGAGGATGCCTGATTAGTAATTGAGGGGTTGAAGTCATCATCATATGAAGAAGAAGTGAAAATACCAGTTCTGGACTGATGATGAGGATCATTCAACTTATCTCTTGAAGAAACTGAATTTCCAAGATCAGAAGGAATTGGAAATCTTTGAGGGGAGTTAACAACACCCAGAGTGTCAACAGATGGAGAAGACACAGGAATATCAGCAGAAACTCTAGAAGGTTCGGCAGGAACAGATCCACTTTCAGCAGGAATGGGATCAGCAGGAACATGAATACCACCAGTTGAATTCAGTTGTCTTCTAACTTCAGCTTCAACCTTTCTCAGAATCTCCTCTGTCTCTTTAGAAAACCCAGAATCAAACATCTCAGCAGCTCTTTTGGCATTAAACTCTTGTCTTTGAAGCCTAGCAAGATCTTCTGCATAACTAGAATCACCTCCAGCCACATCAAAAGAATCTTTGAGCTTTGAACCTGAAATGTTGTTAGAGGGAAAAGAAGGAACAACTATAGGTCGTTCATCACTCTCTACATCAGAATCATCATCTGAGGTACCTGCATTGTTAGTTTGAGAAACATTTGTAGCAGCAGATAGATTTGATTTGAATCTATTATAACCTAAGGTGTCAGATAGATAATCCAGATCAAAGTAGCACTCTGGACCAGCACCCTGCAAATTAGGTTTATCTTCAAGATATCTTAAGTTGAGAGTCTCTTCTATTCTCTTAGAGGACAGATTATAAACCCTATAGGCTTTACCATGAGCAGAATATCCAACAATAAACCCTTCATCAGCCTTCCCATCAAACTTGCCTAGGTAATCACTAGTGTTCAAAATAGTGACATGACATCCAAAAGGCTTAAGGTAACTAATGTTTGGAACCTTCCCAGACAAAAGTTCATAAGGTGTTTTATTATGAGGACTAGTAATAGATACCCTATTCAACACATAACAAGCAGTGCAAACTGCTTCAGTCCAAAACATAGTAGGCATCTTAGATTCAGCTAACATAGTCCTAGCTGCTTCTATCAGGGTCCTATTTTTCCTTTCTGCAACCCCATTTTGTTGTGGAGTTCTAGCATTATTATAGTCGTTTTTTATCCCCTTAGACCCACAGAGTTCAATAAGATTAGAGTTCTTAAACTCTGTGCCATTATCACACCTTATTGACTTAACCTTTTTACTTAGCTGATTTTCTATTAAGGTAATAAAATCCCTAAGAACTGGATAAGTTTCATCTTTAGTCCCCAAAAAGAAAGTCCATGAAAACCTGCTAAAATCATATGTAATCACCAGGCAGTAGTTCTTATGGTCAATACTTCTGATAGAAGTAGGACCAAAAAGATCCATATGAAGAAGCTGCAAAGGCTCAGAGATGTTGCTCACAGCAGTTATGGCCTTGAATGATGCTTTGTGCTGCTTTCCTTTGTTGCAGGCAACACAATCATGCTCATTAGAGAAGATCTTCATAGGAAGCCCTTTAACCAACCCATTCTTAGCCAGCTTGTTAATGGTCTTGAAATTCACATGGGCCATTCTTCTGTGCCATTTATTAGATTCATCCACAGAAGCTTTTGCAACCAGATAAGCAAGTGATCCCTCAGGCTGAACATCACTAAGATTGAAGCTATAAAGATTGTAAGTCCTAGGAACTTTAAGTTCAACCTGACTTTCATCAGGCAGCTTGAAGTCTTTGGACAACACAAAGCAATCATTCTCAGTGAAGAGAACACTGTTCTTCTTGTCACATATTTGGGAGACAGAGAACAAATTGAAGTCTTGAAGTTCCTTCACATAAAGTACATCTTCAAAATCCAGTTTAGCAGTCTTGATAGTTCCCTTCCCAGAAATTATTCCATCTCCTCCTCTAAATGTCACAGTACCTCCATTCAAAGGTACAAAGTCATGCAATCTTTCCAAATTCCATGTCATACTCCTGGAACACCCACTGTCAACAATTCCAACATCTTTGCTTCTAAAAGGAAAATCCTGAGAAAAAGAATACATATACAACATTAGATACAAGAGAGACTCAAGCCATTGCTGACTTGAGCCTGCCTAGTGGATCAATAAGAATTAAACCCTGGAGATTGATGAGATCCACCATTGATCTTGGACCCCATTTTCATATGTTGGTTATTGATTTTCCAAGAACAACCTGCTGAGGACTTAACAGCAGTTTTCCATCTTGCCCCTCCCTTATTCATAGTGTCAAAACAAACAGGTCTCAAATTATTTTGAAAGAAAGAACTAGTAGGTCTTCTGAAAGGTCTAGCCAAATTGCTTCTCCAACCAGCAGGATTGATCCTACCGGCAGGAACTGAATACATAGCAGCAACAGGCTTATCGGCAGGAATGAACTTATCAGCAGCAACAGGCTTATCGGCAGGAATGAACTTATCAGCAGCAACAGGCTTACCAGCAGGAACTGGCTTGCCAGTAGCAACTGAAGTTCTCCTTGCTGCTTGAGGAATATAAGGGGGAATATCATTCACATTTTTCCATACAAACCTATTTTGACATGCATTCAAACCCATCTGTTTCTCATAATAGTCACAATCTTTAATAAGATGATCATAGCTACGACACACAAAGCAAGATTTCTTTCTAGGGGTCTTTTTCTTAACAATAACTTTCTCATTGCAAACAGAATTATTCAAACCAACACATGAAACAAAATTATCCTTAACACAATAAAAACCACAATCATAATTGTTTGAAACAGAACCACAACCAGAAACATTATTGTTTTTAACACTATCAAAAGAAATATCTTCAAATGCAGCTGTCTTTGAGTGAGATTCATCATTAGCTACTTCTGAGGAGAGATCTTCTGACTTTATTGATGCTGACTTGTCACTTGATCCACATGTGGCATAGTCATCTGTCTTGATTTCTGAAGATTTGTCACTGTAAGAACAAGAGACAAATTCATTAGAGTCACAATCAAGATTAGGCAAGTCCTTTGCCTGTTTGCCATACATCATATGTGAATCATCAAAGTCATCAAAAGGATTAGCAGGCTTAAATGTTCCAGTTATGGGTGAAGGAACATCATTCATCCCTCCCTCATTCACATACTTTACAGGCTTTCTATAATCTACAGGTTCTGGATTAAAAACACTATACTCATTAGGGTCATAATACTGATTTGGCCCTACCAGGTCACCGAACCCTAAACCTTTTTTAGTTTTTGACGACATAGAACTATCAATAAGCCTGTGAAGGTTTGTGGATGACTCTTTCCACTTATCAAATCTAGCCAAGGTATTATCTAGTTTAGACTTTAAATCCTGATTTTCTAACACTACCTTAGCTTTTTCCCTTTCAGAATGTTTAAACTCATTGATAGCATTTTTTAAATCTCTTTCCAATACCTTTATTTTTACTTCATAAGCAGACTGTTGTTGTTGATACCAGACCTTTTGTTGTTCTAAAGTTTTAACAGCCTTTTTATGAGCCTTAAGTTGAATAAAGTTATCCTTATTTTCACTTTCTATATCATCAAATTCCTGTTTCAATTTATCATATTTAGAATCACAACCAAATGGGCAGTTATGTACCTGAGATGGATGACCCATCATTCCAAACTGACCAGTCACTTGAATCTTCTCACCATATCCAGCTACCATCCCAAAGACCTTATCTGATCCACTTGCAACAGCCTTCTCATGATGCTCCCAGTCCACCATCGAATCCACAGATACTAAAGCCTTGGGGTCCTCTGACTCCAACTCTTGAATTCTGAAAGCAGAATACCGTGCTTTATCATCCACCTTCTTGTCTGTACATTCCCTAGCAAAATGTCCTGTTTGAGAACATTTATAACACCTCACCTTCCTTCTGTCAAACCTGGCAGGCTCCTGTCCATCAAAATTGACCCTTCTTCCTGCCTTCTTTTCAAACCTATCCAACTTCAACGATATCATAGCCACCTGCCATCTTAAATCCATCTCTTCCATATCCAATTCATCAACCTGATTGAAATCATCATACACAATCTTCTGTTGTGGTGTACTTTCAGCAACAAATGAATGAAGCACATCCACTACAAGATTCTCAGATCTGGTTGGAGCTTTTGGTGTGACAGGTGAGTAGGAGATTGATGATGTTTATGGTGTTGGACTATTTCCATATGATGCTTTGTTAGCACCAGAGTTACTAACAAAAGCAGTATGGGTTGGAGTATGAGGTGTATAGGTGGAATATCCTTTGATATCCAGTTCAAGGGTTTTCAACTTGTTGTACAGATCATCAAAGCTCATATAATCCAGACCTCCTTTGGCTTTGAGTGTTATGGAAACCTGAGACCAGGATGGTGGCAAAGCCCTCAGAAACTTGGTGTTGCAGTCTTCATCGTCCGGCCTAGCTTTCAACTGGTTGAGTTGACTCAGGATCTTGTAGAATCTATCATACCCTTTGTGAATCCCCTCAGCCTCAGAGATCTTGAATTCCTGAAACTCTTGCTTGAGTATAGACTTTCTCATTTTTCTGGATTCATCATTCCCTCCAAATCTGGCTTTTACAGCATGCCAGATCTTTCTAGCATCATCCAAGTGATGGAAATCACTCATATGATCCTCTGGAATAGCTTGAAGCAGAAGGGTTCTTGCCTTGGTTTCCCTTTGCACAGCCATGTGCTCTTCTGCAGTAACAGGTGGCTCTATATAAATATTGCCATCCTCGTCCCTTCCTGTATTCTTCTTGCTATTTCCCTTGAGAATGACATTCCACAGATTGTAATCACTGTTTGTGATCCAATATTCCATTCTCATAGCCCAGACTTCATACTCATCTTTCTTCAGATATGGGAATTTAGCATTGTTGGTGGACATAGCGGTGACAATTTGGGTTTGGACTTGAGAAGTTTCAGGTTTGGGTTGTTGATCAACAGGGTTAATGACATTGTTTTGAGGGATTTCGTCTTCCATTGAGAGAGGGTTAAGAGATATGAGATCGACCTTTTTCTTCTTTATCAGAGATCCTCACCAGGCTCTGATACCACTTGTAGGATCGAGTACTTCGAGCTTGATTGAGCTTGGTATAAACAAGAACCTCTGTATGCTATACAAGCGTTTATGCGGAAACTAAACAGCAAGTATAATAAAGAAGAAAACTCTAAACGACAATGATCCTCTATGGATCAAACTATGAACTAGGAATTGTGATATTGAATATTGAAAACGTTAAAGGTGTATATAAACTCATAGACGGGTTTATCTTTTATACTAACAAGATCACCTAACCCTAACCCGTTCTACAAGAAAACGTGTGAAGAGATAAACAACAATCTCTTCTAAAAATAAATCTTAACAAACATTCTAAATATACGGATAACAAATAATACTATCCGCAGCAATAACACTATCGGCAGGAACAAGATAACACTGTCGGCAGCAATGAGCTTTCAGCAGGAACCAAAGCTATCGGCAGGAACCAGCTTAACACTATCGGTAGCAACAATGAAACTCTTATTTCCCAGAGATCCTAACAGATCCCGAGTGCATAGCCAGACGAATAATAATCAAACCCCATGATTATTATGAGGAGAATCGTTTGACTGTGTTTGCTCCTCAAAAGAAGTTAACACCTGAACAGATATTTTGGAAACAAGATAATGAAAAACTTAAGGTAGAAAAACTTAAGGCCAACACCCCCCTCATTAGAAAAGTTGCGTCCATAACGGTGTATCCTCCCAATACACCTAGGAATTTGGTGCCTTTGTCTCTTCCCACTGAATGCAAAACCTTTATTAGCTTATATGTGCTTTGGCAACTGTTTGCTGATTTCGATAAAACATGTAAGAAGAGAATCACACCCACTGGCATTACTGAGGGGGAAAGGTGTTTTGAACATGCAAAAAGGTGTTACTTAACTGAGGTCATGCCATTCTTTAAACTACTTAAAGAACACTTTGAAGGGTTGCAAACTGCCCTTAAAGCCGAAATAAAAGAAATGGAAGTTGTGTTTAAAGATATGGAAAGTGAGGTGAATGAATATGCAATAGAACTTAAGAGTCGAGAGATTGAAAGAAAAAACATACTCATTACTAATGACAACTTGATTGCTAAATGTATTGCACAAGATGTATTTTACACTGTCACTGATTCTGCATTGTCTGCTTGTCAATTTAATGAGTATGCTATTGCGTTAAATGTCACCCAGAATCGTGTTGTTGAGCTTGAGGGGGAGAAGTTAAAACTGCTTGAAAAAATTCAAAATGATGACCATGATAATATGGTTAAACGTTTTTCAAAATTAGAAGTTGAATATCTTAATTTGCAATTGAAACATCAACATTTAAATGAAAAACATAAAATATCAAATGACAAGACATCCTTGGATGCTCCTGAATTTGATACTTATTTTGAATTAAGAAAACGAGATGAGACAATTCAAGCTCACACGAACACGATTCGACTGCTGAGGGCCCAAATTGCCCAATTGAAATCCAACAAGTGTGAAGTGTATGGCACCAATAAACCTTCGTCTTCAGATTCTCAGAATTTTCAATATCAAAACACCATAAATAAGTTACATTATGAAAATGAGTGTTATCGAGAAGAAAATTCAAAGGTTAAACAACATTTCAAAGAGTTATATGATTCTATTAAAGTTACAAGAAGCAATCACAATGATCAAATAACCTCTCTATCAAATGAAATTGAGAATCTTAAGGCTCGGGTGAAAGGTAAAATGCCATGCACCACTTGTAAGTGTGATGCACCAAAGGCTACTGATAGTAAAAAGTATGATGTTGATGTTGGGCGTATTCCATTTAAGCTTAGAAATAACAGCTTTGCCCATCAAACATATCTCGATCATCTTAGAGAGGGCCTTGACACACTTCGTGAGGTAGTTGAAGAGGATAGGACTGATAAGCCACTTGATAGGGCAGTTGTCTATGCCTGCAAACTCACGAAAAGGATTCAGGAAAACTTAGAATATGCCATAGGCTCAATTCCTAAGTTTAGCAGCCATAGAGATAAATTTGTTGCATCATCATCTACTGTTGAGAACAAGCATGTAGCCTTTGATCTACCACCAAAAACATCAGAACCCAACACATCATTATCAGGAAGGCATGTGACAGAAAAACAAACTAATGTTTCCTTCGATGCTTCTACAGGAGTAAAAAGTGACACCCAAGCTAGCGAGTCAAGGTCTAGAGAAAATGCAAGAAAGGATAGGACTGCGCCAGCTAAGAATGATCACTTGAAGAATGTAGAAGCCCAACCTAGGAACAATAAGTTTGCAATGAGTAGGATGAATCGTGTTGATTCTAGTATCAAAAGTACTGTAATTAATTCGAATTCTAATGTTACCTGTAAAACATGCGACAATTGTTTAATTTCTGCTAATCATGATGATTGTGTTGTGTCCTTCTTGATGTCTTCTGCATCACCCCATGTTAAGAATGGTAGGATAACTGAAGCATGCAAGAAAGTTTGGAGAGCAACAGGAAAAACATTTGCTAGCGTAGGCTATCAATGGAGACCCACTAGAAGGAAATTCAATTTAGGAAAACAGTGCACGTTACCTAAAATGAATAAGCATAAAATTGTGAAAGTTAAGGAATGGAGACCCACTGGAAGGAAATTCAATTTAGGAAAACAAAGACCATTACCTAAAATGAATATGCATAAAATTGTGAAGAATAAGGAATGGAGACCAACTGGTAGAATCCTGTCTTTAGAGTCACAATGCCTTCCATCTAGGTCTTGTCCTGCCTCTAGTTCTGTCTCCTCAGTAAAGACAGTAGCATCTGTGAAATCTGTGGTTCCAGAATATGTGTGTGCTGACCAAACGGACCCCAATTGCACTTGGTTCCGGAATTTGTCTGGTTTCAAATGCAGGTCGTACAAATCGTCCTGTGGTATTTGGACTCAGGCTGCTCAAAACATATGACTGGGGATCGCTCGCGGCTCAAGAACTTCGTGAAAAAGTTTATCGGGACAGTTAGATTTGGGAACGACCACTTTGGTGCTATTATGGGTTATGGAGATTATGTGTTTGGTAACAGTGTAATCTCAAGGGTATATTATGTGGAAGGACTAGGGCACAATCTGTTTTCTGTGGGTCAATTTTGTGATTCAGATCTGGAAGTGGCTTTCAGAAAGCATACATGTTTCGTCAGAGAATTGGATGGTATAGATCTCCTCAAGGGCAGTCGGGGCACCAATCTATACACCATATCGATTGAAGAAATGTTGAAGTCCTCTCCCATATGCTTGCTTTCTAAAGCCTCTAAAACAAAATCATGGCTGTGGCATCGTCGTTTGAACCACTTGAACTTCGGTACCATAAATAATCTTTCCCGTAAAGATCTTGTTAGAGGGATGCCCAGACTGAAATATGAGAAAGATCATCTCTGCTCTGCATGTCAACTGGGTAAGAGCAAGAAACAAACCCACAAGCCTAAAACCATCAACACCAACTTGGAAGTTCTTCATACCCTCCACATGGACTTGTGCGGTCCAATGAGAATACAAACCATAAATGGAAAGAAGTACGTCCTGGTGATAGTAGATGATTATTCTCGGTTCACATGGGTAAATTTTTTGAGAACCAAGGACGTAATTCTAGAGGTTATCATTAAACTGATAAAACAGCTGCAAGTAAGACTCGATAAAACTGTCAGAATCATCCACACTGATAATGGTACTGAGTTTGTTAACCAACAACTCCGTAATTTCTATGAAAGTATTGGCATCACGCATCATAAAAGTATCCCTCGCACTCCTCAACAGAACGGAGTGGTTGAATGAAGGAACCGTACTCTGGTGGAGGCTGCAAGAACTATGCTTATATTTTCAAAGACACCGATGTTTCTCTGGGCAGAGGCTATTGCAACAGCATGTTATACTCAAAACCGATCCCTAATTCATCTGGTTCATGAGAAGCCTCCCTTCGAGTTAATTCATAACAAGAAACCAGATCTTTCCTTTCTTCGTGTGTTTGGTGCACTTTGCTACCCAACTAATGATAGTCAAGACTTGGGAAAGTTAAGAGCTAAAGCAGATGTAGGTATTTTTGTTGGATACGCACCAGACAGTAAAGGGTATCGAATCTACAATAAGAGAACCCGTAAAATTATGGAAACCATTCATGTTACGTTCGATGAGCTGAGTGAGCAACCTGCTTCAGGACAAATTAGTTCTGGACCCGATCTTAACCTTTTGTCTCCTGGACCCATTAGTTCAGGACTTATACAGAATTCCACGCCTGCAGATTCTTATGTGCCACCTACATGCGAGGAGTTAAAGAAGTTATTTGATCCTATGTTCGATGAATACTTTGAGCCAACGAATGGAACCATCCCAAGTGAACCTGATGTACTTCCTATGGCTGAGGTTCAAGCCCCACAAGGTTCAGAAGGCCCTACAGCTTCAGTATTAGTCAGTCACAATGCTCCAGCTGCCAGTCAATCGCCTTCTTCATCAAACGCTCAATCTTCTCCTGTAATACAAGAATCTTCAGATAATAATTCATTGGAAGTTAACCCCTTTGCTCCTGTGGATGAGGTTCCTTTTGAAAACATATTTGCTCCTGAACATGCATCAGACACATCCTCACTTGAAGAACACAGCACTGCTACATCTGTTCACAACCCTCAATGTCACAACCCGCATTTTCAGGATACTTCCATATTCACTATTCATCTCGGGAAATTACTATTCATCGGTTACTATTCATCATTTACTATTCACCGATCACTATTCACTTTTCACTATTCATCGTTTTCGAGGTCAATTTGATATTTTGAGAAACTTTCAGGAATTTTACTATTCACATGACACTATTCATCCCGAGGGAAAAATACTATTCATGTTCATCATGCATCATTTCAAATTACGTATGCTTAATTTGTAATTAACGATTACCACTCAGTTTTACTACTAACAATATACCCGATACTCCAGACTATGATCCTAATAAATTTTCATAACTAATTTTAATAATATAAAGTTTATATTATTATCTTACCCAGTGTTATTAAACCAATTGCTATATTTTTCGTTAAGGGCTTACAACTCCGTCAGATTACGAAAAATTAACCCGATAATTACTCCGACACCCGGATTATGTCAGTAACATCATTTTACAATATTTACAACTTCGTCGTATTTTATTTCGTTTCGTTAATATTTATTTCAAGATAACTCGGTACCCGATAACACCCGAAGTATACACTATATCAACCAATACTTACAATATATCACAAAATATCTCATCTTCCCACTTTTTCAACCAAAAAGGACGCCCCATGTGGTGGTATTTCTCAAATTGTCCTATCCTACCATGCTTCATTTATTACATATGTTCTTATGTTTTTGGAATTAATTTAGATAACATACTACACATACATTTCACTAGCAAATAAAGATCAAACCTATCTCTTTTTCTCTCCTTCATCTCCACGGCAGCCCCAAAGAACCAAGGAGGATCCAAAAACTTTTCAAGTGTTGGTGATTCACATGTCCCATTTGATGTTCTAGTTAAGATCCTACAACAAAAACTTCAAGAATCCTTCTTGTTTCTCTCAAATCTCAACATATTTTGTAAGTAACTCAAGACTATCTTATTTTCATGTATTTACTTTCAAATGATCTTGATATTTATGTATTTTCATGAGATCTTGTGTAATAATGCAAAATACTTTAGTTATGGTACCACTTTTCTTTAAAAATGCTTTAAAACACTAGATCTATACTTTTCACTAATATTCTCATGAACCACACTATATTTAGTTAAGTTTAGGACTCCATGACACTTTAAGAAGTGTATGGTAGATCAAGAGTGTTTGTGGAGTTGAATGGAATAAGTTTGATTAAGTTGTGAACTAGAAAAATGTATCTTTGGAACTATATAAGTACCTACTGCCACGATTTTTACTTTCTGGAAATCTCAGATTTTTGTGAACCATTTTGGTCTTAATATTTAGAAAATACACTCAATAAGGAACGCGTGGGCGCTTGAATCACTAAAAACGGACTTATAACGAAGAAGTTATGAATTATTTAAGTTACGCGACGAAAACTATTCTTTTCAGAAAAATAGGTGCTGATCACCGAACTTTCAGGAGCAAAATGAGTCGTTAACCTTGATCAAGATGAGCCGAGACCTTGAAAATATGTTAGTTTATGTTTAAACGAACCCGTGGATATAAAGAACGCCGAAAACGAGCTTATAACGAACGAGATATGAATATTTGGAGATACGACGATATATATACATTTTGACAGCACCTTTTTAAAAGGAGTTTTTAGTACCATTACTAGTATTTTCACAACTTGAACCATTATTAGCCGTTCACCAAATCAATCGAGGCGAGGTTGATTCAACGTCAAAAGTAACGACATTAAGATATTGTTAAAAAGATATTGAGAACGACAAGTTGGAATATTAACATACAAAGTATACATATTTTTCGCGACTAGTTTTACACGGCAAAATTGACATAAATCATATATTGCAAAAAGTATTGTTTTGCGGCAAAATTAGTATATTTGACTATAACATACCAAATAAGGATCATTGAGTACCATTTCACTATATATAAACGAGAAGTGTTTTATAACTTATCGAGACATCGAAAATGTATTTTTCGTCGATAAACGTTATTTTCAAAACTAACGAGTGGTATCGTTAACATAAGTATTTGCATGAGTTGAGTTGTATCATTGCTTACATGAAGTCATATCATTCATAATAGGTCACGTTTAGAGACCGAGATACATTTCATCACTACTCATCATTGTCATTATGATATCATACCAGGTGAGTTTCATAGCCCCACTTTTACTCATTTTAACTGCTTTATAAACTCTTTGGGGGAGATACATGCTTAAATTGTTTGCTATTACTCAAGACGATTTTACTCATATGCTATGCTATACTTTTATACACTTAAACATGATGTGTAGCTTTATTACGATATATGACTTAATGTGGAAAACTATTCTATACGCTATATTCTTTCACCACTGTTTAACTCCTGGATGGAGCCGACGGAGAGGTATTGATAGTACTATCGGGTTGACACCCCCACCCTTGGCCCGCGATTCATGGCCTTGGGTGAATATAATCCAGCTTTGAAGCATTCTTGCTTATTCTTGTCGTGAGGTTCAGTAGGCTATTAAACTTTACGTTAAGCGTGCATATATCGTATACACATTTGACTTAATCATACTATATGTTAGCAGTGGGTTGTAAACACACAGGTTGCGAGTCTTGTATGGCCGGGGCTTGGAACTGAGTGGATTTACAATGCCTTTGCTGGGAAATCTTTATTCAAATGCAATTCATTTTTACACTAAACTCTATGAACTCACCAACCTCGTGTTGACACTTTAGCATGTATTTTCAGGTTTTATGCTATGGCACGCTACAGGAGGTTTTGGCAGGGCATGGCATGGTCATAGAAGACTCTGATATTCATATGGGACCGTTTTAAACTATATTTTTAAGGGCCTAATTCCGCACTACTTTTTACAATGTAATCCAACACTTTTGTTAAACTATTTTATTCTAAATGATTGAAGCTGAAAACCGTTCTTTGCACTTGTGTTGTGGTACCAATTGAGTTGCACCCCAATAACATTACTTTCCGCTGCAAACCATTTTTGGGGGTGTGACAGATTGGTATCAGAGCTTTGGCTATAGAGAACTGGGTATTTTTAAAACCTAGACTATAGCTACTTTCAAGAAAACTTAACCCTATGACCGTCACGTGCCTGCCTGCCAAGCTGGTGCCTCTTTTGTGGTTTGTTGCTAACCTATGTGATGAGATTGCATCTCATTATCAGATATATTATACTCACTTATTCTAGCTGATTACCATTATTGCCTTCCATAGTTATATGCTTACATATCATACGCATCTCATTGTTATGCCTTTTCCTTGCGTAGTTTCATCATTCGACCTCGAGTTTGGTCACTTGCCTTAGTCTTTTGAGACGTCCTTTAAATGTGAAGAACATAGTATTAGTATAACTAAGCCGAGTATTTCAAAATTTATTGAACCTCGGTGGAATATAGACTGGTCATCTATATTCGACCCGGGATAGTGAGACATAGCCTGACCACCTATGTCTGACTCAGAGATGAATTTTGCAATACTGAGAGTAGTTATAATAGTATTATGTCCAGATTGATTTGATTGATGTAAGTAATTCCAAAATCGAGCTAATCTTTCAAAAGACCTCATTTCAGGATGTTGAATCCATTATTTTTGACAACTTGTTTCTTAGCTTGATCTAGTGACAGTTCTTGTTTGATGAGTTACGAAAATCAAGCTAAGAGCCAAGTTGTTACCCCAGCCGACTCAGTTTAATCTCATGACAGTTCTTGTTTGATGAGTTGTGAGATTAAATTTGAATCGACAACCTAAACCGATTTAGCCTAATCCCATGACAGTTCTTGTTTGATGAGTTGTGGGATTAAGTAAAAATCGGTTACCGAAAGGTCTTTTGAGGGCTACGCTCGAGGATGGGAAAGTTTGCCTCATCAAATCCGACCAGGAGAACGTGTGTGCACAGAACGAACGAGCTGAACTTCGGGACGAAGTTCCTTTTAGGGTGGGAGACTGTCACAACCCGCATTTTCAGGATACTTCCATATTCACTATTCATCTCGGGAAATTACTATTCATCGGTTACTATTCATCATTTACTATTCACCGATCACTATTCACTTTTCACTATTCATCGTTTTCGAGGTCAATTTGATATTTTGAGAAACTTTCAGGAATTTTACTATTCACATGACACTATTCATCCCGAGGGAAAAACACTATTCATGTTCATCATGCATCATTTCAAATTACGTATGCTTAATTTGTAATTAACGATTACCACTCAGTTTTACTACTAACAATATACCCGATACTCCAGACTATGATCCTAATAAATTTTCATAACTAATTTTAATAATATAAAGTTTATATTATTATCTTACCCAGTGTTATTAAACCAATTGCTATATTTTTCGTTAAGGGCTTACAACTCCGTCAGATTACGAAAAATTAACCCGATAATTATTCCGACACCCGGATTATGTCAGTAACATCATTTTACAATATTTACAACTTCGTCGTATTTTATTTCGTTTCGTTAATATTTATTTCAAGATAACTCGGTACCCGATAACACCCGAAGTATACACTATATCAACCAATACTTACAATATATCACAAAATATCTCATCTTCCCACTTTTTCAACCAAAAAGGACGCCCCATGTGGTGGTATTTCTCAAATTGTCCTATCCTACCATGCTTCATTTATTACATACGTTCTTATGTTTTTAGAATGGCGGCGGTCCGCCGCGTTGCGGGCGGGCGGGTTTTTTGGTGTCGTTTTTTGGCGGAGCGATTTTGTACAAATATAGTAGAACATTTAGGCGTGGTCACATGAAAGGTTTTTTTGATGGGGTAACATGGATTATGCAAGACACGGAGCATCTGAAATGTAGATATGGAGCATAAGTAGATGCGACGCATCTAAAAGATAGATGCGGTTTTTTTTTTTTTTTTAATGCGCCGCATATATAAATCATTGCATGGTATATACTCGTTTATATTTCGTATAAGCAAACCATGTTATGTGAATGATTCAAAAATAGAACAGACATGATTCATTCGCTTATAAAGCATTAGCAGTAATAGTTTCAAAATCAATCTGCAATAAAATGGATAGAAACCCAGGCATGGAACATTTGGAAAGAAATCAAATAAAGGTTTGGGACAATAGTTAACGGACAGGTAACAGATAATAGTTTTCACATCCTGACTCTGAGCTTACATAGTTTGAAAAAAACTTGACGGAATGAAGCTCAAAAGTAGTTGCAGATACCTCTAGAATTGTCGGCGCGTCGCCTTTTTCCAAGAGTCTGTGAACGTACGTTTGGCTGCTATAGGCAAGTTTCGTGTTTGATGAGCCGTTGATGCAGGTTGACTGAAAGCATATTCTTCATACGCAGAAAGATTCACAGCTAGACACAACAGAGAACACAACATTTAGCCTACATTAGATAGTGAAAAAAAAACCTACACCAGATTTTATGAGGCCAAAAAAAAAGGCAACACTCACTTCTCGCAGATGCTGTGTTGGTAGAATACATAGGATCTGGTCCCCTAATATTAGTTACTGCAGGAGAGGCTGAGAACACGAACAGAAATTCGTTACTGACAACACATATCTACCAACACAAAAAAAAAAAAGCACCATCATTTTAAATAGCAAAAAAACTAAACCTGTTGCATTCGTAGATGACCGTCTTGCATGAGGCACAAATGCAGGTTCATTAACACTATGTTGTCGAGATGCAAAAGAAACCGGTGCTGCATACAACAAAAAACATAACATTCAGTCCACATTCCACAGTAACAAAGACACTTGCATAGAACTTAATTAACATAAAAGAAAACCGATGCTCACTGTTTATTGATGTGGGTCGTCGTCTTTATCTTTAGAGGTATCCAAAGTTCCAAACGTGACTGAATACAGGCATCTGGGCTTGCCTTTTTCTTGTAATCCAGTCATCAAGTCTTCACGTTAAGTCTTCATGTGCCATGTTAAAATCTGTATGATATCATAGTAAATAAGGTGGTTGGTAAATGGTTATTTTTTGATAGGATAAGCATTATAACTAAGCAATTCCAAACACCCCCTTATACTCCTAAAATGAAAGCACGACTCTCAGCCCAACAAAAAACTGTAAACCATTTCAAGAAGACCGGCTTGAATTAATTATCTTTGTTGGTTGACCCAAAAATGTTATGGACAGTTGCGAAATTTTCTAAACAAATAGGTGCATGATGGTATCTCCAGTGTTTCACGTACTTCCAGTTTGATCTTTTTTTTGGGCATGTCCGCAACGAAAGCAGGGAAAACATTAATAAAGTTTAACAGTAATCACTGAAAATGTACCTGTATATATTAGCTCACCACCAATCTGTTCTTGTTCAGAGTAGTTGACGAATCAAACGGCCAAAACAGCAGCACCGCTGATATCAAAACTCGCGTCTAATACAGCAAAGGCCAGTAGTTGGCAGATTATCTTGGTATTTGTTGTTCGAGCATATATCAATGTGAACACATACATTCCCTGATAATGCACAATAGGATCTCGAGGCACGGTCATCTGTTCAATTAGAGTGCCTGCATCTTATTGTCTTCCATAAATTTTGAGCGCGGTGGCCAAAGTTAAACCCCTGCCTGCACAAGAGAAATTAATGAGTCAAATGGCTATCATAATTATTAGAAGTGGCAACATTAATGAGTTCAATGGCTACGATAACGGGTAAATGGTCAATCTGCTAGACATCTTACGCTCCTTAAAAAGTCACGTATACGCGTTGACACAACAGATAACCTAGTTTTCAACTTTCAAGTTACATACATACACTTTCAACCATATTTACAATCTGGCATCTCCTACTTAACAGCATAACTACAACTTAAGCAACGGGATTTATAACGACAATATCATATATTACACAAAGGGATTTGCACAATAGATTCATAATGCAGTCAATCAATAATCACACACATAACTAATAACACCACATAGCTTCCCACGCATCTTATGACAAACAGATACAAAAGTTGACCTGTGAGGTGAGAGATGGAAATTTTTTCTTACGTATCGTGTGCATTAACAGATGTAACTATCGGAAGGTGATTGCAAAAATGACTTTCCTGTTACCTTGTAGTGGCTGTTTCCCGTTGTCGCTTGTTAGTTGTCGTAGGCGCCTATAGCCGATCGGCATTCTGTGATGAGCATCTACATTTTGTCCGAAACCATAGTTTCTCACTTGCCTTGCACGGTTTCTGACGCGTCTGCTCGGCTTCGTTGGCAGCCTGCATTTTCAATTTAAACACAACGTTAACCACCAAATAACCAAATATCAACACAATACAACAACTTGATAAGTTTTCAAATAAACTTACGAAAGAAATTTTTTTGTTATCCACGTGTGCCAATTTATTCCAATTAATTACATTAAACTAAAACACACTATAACCACAATGTAAAATTTATGCTTACATAAACAGAAAGAAGGCTTTCGGTGGCCTTTTCAGCTTGCTTCTATCTCTCTTTTTAGCTTTGTTCACAGATGCTTGTTTCGCTTGCACCAGATTCTTTCTACACAATACCATAATGCAATAAATTTCATAACCTACTAAAAAAAAAAAAAATTATTGAATTGGTTGTCGAGTTGACAAATTATGAACATACATTGTTTATATCATTAGTAATACGTTGTTTCAGGTTCGGCAAAAGCATATGATGCAGACGCGTTAGAAGTATTGCCTACATAAACAGCAAAGTAACCAATGAAAACCTACAACATCACAATACGTTGTGCAACTGAAAAAAATTCTGAGCCATTGTGTACTAAACACGAACAATAATTTTTTTACCCGTTGCAGACCCGTTCTCAAGTGGTCAGCAGAAGCAGATGCTTGTCTATTGACGCCACGTCCTACATTAAGACCCAAACATTAAGCAACTTAACAAAACTGCTTGCGAATGAAGACAGTAAAAACAACAGGTACTACAAACAACCTTCAGAATAGAATGCAGACGCATTAGAAACATTAGCTACATAAACGAAAAAGTAATCAATAACAGTTTATAACGTTGTCGTACATTACCTAATTTCAACAAACATTTGAGAGAAAATGTAGTGGATACCAACAACAATTTTTTTTACCTGTTTAAGATCCGGGCCTCATTCGTTGAGCAAAAGGCGATGCTTGTCTGTTAATGACAGGTCCTGCATAAGCAGCAAGACATTCAACAACATAACAAAACGGCTTGCGAATCGAGACAACTATTCACATTTTACCAATATATGCAACACACTGAATTCAACTATTTTTGCAACATGCTTACTGGTTCTTACTAAGGTATGCAATTGGTTGTGTCAAATGGCTTAAAATTGCATATAATGAAAAAGTAAACATATTGCATTAAATGTGGCGGCGGTCCGCCGCGTTGCGGGCGGGCGGGTTTTTGGTGTCGTTTTTTGGCGGAGCGATTTTGTACAAATATAGTAGAACATTTAGGCGTGGTCACATGAAAGGTTTTTTTGATGGGGTAACATGGATTATGCAAGACACGGAGCATCTGAAATGTAGATATGGAGCATAAGTAGATGCGACGCATCTAAAAGATAGATGCGGTTTTTTTTTTTTTTTAATGCGCCGCATATATAAATCATTGCATGGTATATACTCGTTTATATTTCGTATAAGCAAACCATGTTATGTGAATGATTCAAAAATAGAACAGACATGATTCATTCGCTTATAAAGCATTAGCAGTAATAGTTTCAAAATCAATCTGCAATAAAATGGATAGAAACCCAGGCATGGAACATTTGGAAAGAAATCAAATAAAGGTTTGGGACAATAGTTAACGGACAGGTAACAGATAATAGTTTTCACATCCTGACTCTGAGCTTACATAGTTTGAAAAAAACTTGACGGAATGAAGCTCAAAAGTAGTTGCAGATACCTCTAGAATTGTCGGCGCGTCGCCTTTTTCCAAGAGTCTGTGAACGTACGTTTGGCTGCTATAGGCAAGTTTCGTGTTTGATGAGCCATTGATGCAGGTTGACTGAAAGCATATTCTTCATACGCAGAAAGATTCACAGCTAGACACAACAGAGAACACAACATTTAGCCTACATTAGATAGTGAAAAAAAAACCTACACCAGATTTTATGAGGCCAAAAAAAAAGGCAACACTCACTTCTCGCAGATGCTGTGTTGGTAGAATACATAGGATCTGGTCCCCTAATATTAGTTACTGCAGGAGAGGCTGAGAACACGAACAGAAATTCGTTACTGACAACACATATCTACCAACACAAAAAAAAAAAGCACCATCATTTTAAATAGCAAAAAAACTAAACCTGTTGCATTCGTAGATGACCGTCTTGCATAAGGCACAAATGCAGGTTCATTAACACTATGTTGTCGAGATGCAAAAGAAACCGGTGCTGCATACAACAAAAAACATAACATTCAGTCCACATTCCACAGTAACAAAGACACTTGCATAGAACTTAATTAACATAAAAGAAAACCGATGCTCACTGTTTATTGATGTGGGTCGTCGTCTTTATCTTTAGAGGTATCCAAAGTTCCAAACGTGACTGAATACAGGCATCTGGGCTTGCCTTTTTCTTGTAATCCAGTCATCAAGTCTTCACGTTAAGTCTTCATGTGCCATGTTAAAATCTGTATGATATCATAGTAAATAAGGTGGTTGGTAAATGGTTATTTTTTGATAGGATAAGCATTATAACTAAGCAATTCCAAACACCCCCTTATACTCCTAAAATGAAAGCACGACTCTCAGCCCAACAAAAAACTGTAAACCATTTCAAGAAGACCGGCTTGAATTAATTATCTTTGTTGGTTGACCCAAAAATGTTATGGACAGTTGCGAAATTTTCTAAACAAATAGGTGCATGATGGTATCTCCAGTGTTTCACGTACTTCCAGTTTGATCTTTTTTTTGGGCATGTCCGCAACGAAAGCAGGGAAAACATTAATAAAGTTTAACAGTAATCACTGAAAATGTACCTGTATATATTAGCTCACCACCAATCTGTTCTTGTTCAGAGTAGTTGACGAATCAAACGGCCAAAACAGCAGCACCGCTGATATCAAAACTCGCGTCTAATACAGCAAAGGCCAGTAGTTGGCAGATTATCTTGGTATTTGTTGTTCGAGCATATATCAATGTGAACACATACATTCCCTGATAATGCACAATAGGATCTCGAGGCACGGTCATCTGTTCAATTAGAGTGCCTGCATCTTATTGTCTTCCATAAATTTTGAGCGCGGTGGCCAAAGTTAAACCCCTGCCTGCACAGGAGGAATTAATGAGTCAAATGGCTATCATAATTATTAGAAGTGGCAACATTAATGAGTTCAATGGCTACGATAACGGGTAAATGGTCAATCTGCTAGACATCTTACGCTCCTTAAAAAGTCACGTATACGCGTTGACACAACAGATAACCTAGTTTTCAACTTTCAAGTTACATACATACACTTTCAACCATATTTACAATCTGGCATCTCCTACTTAACAGCATAACTACAACTTAAGCAACGGGATTTATAACGACAATATCATATATTACACAAAGGGATTTGCACAATAGATTCATAATGCAGTCAATCAATAATCACACACATAACTAATAACACCACATAGCTTCCCACGCATCTTATGACAAACAGATACAAAAGTTGACCTGTGAGGTGAGAGATGGAAATTTTTTCTTACGTATCGTGTGCATTAACAGATGTAACTATCGGAAGGTGATTGCAAAAATGACTTTCCTATTACCTTGTAGTGGCTGTTTCCCGTTGTCGCTTGTTAGTTGTCGTAGGCGCCTATAGCCGATCGGCATTCTGTGATGAGCATCTACATTTTGTCCGAAACCATAGTTTCTCACTTGCCTTGCACGGTTTCTGACGCGTCTGCTCGGCTTCGTTGGCAGCCTGCATTTTCAATTTAAACACAACGTTAACCACCAAATAACCAAATATCAACACAATACAACAACTTGATAAGTTTTCAAATAAACTTACGAAAGAAATTTTTTTGTTATCCACGTGTGCCAATTTATTCCAATTAATTACATTAAACTAAAACACACTATAACCACAATGTAAAATTTATGCTTACATAAACAGAAAGAAGGCTTTCGGTGGCCTTTTCAGCTTGCTTCTATCTCTCTTTTTAGCTTTGTTCACAGATGCTTGTTTCGCTTGCACCAGATTCTTTCTACACAATACCATAATGCAATAAATTTCATAACCTACTAAAAAAAAAAAATTATTGAATTGGTTGTCGAGTTGACAAATTATGAACATACATTGTTTATATCATTAGTAATACGTTGTTTCAGGTTCGGCAAAAGCATATGATGCAGACGCGTTAGAAGTATTGCCTACATAAACAGCAAAGTAACCAATGAAAACCTACAACATCACAATACGTTGTGCAACTGAAAAAAATTCTGAGCCATTGTGTACTAAACACGAACAATAATTTTTTTACCCGTTGCAGACCCGTTCTCAAGTGGTCAGCAGAAGCAGATGCTTGTCTATTGACGCCACGTCCTACATTAAGACCCAAACATTAAGCAACTTAACAAAACTGCTTGCGAATGAAGACAGTAAAAACAACAGGTACTACAAACAACCTTCAGAATAGAATGCAGACGCATTAGAAACATTAGCTACATAAACGACAAAGTAATCAATAACAGTTTATAACGTTGTCGTACATTACCTAATTTCAACAAACATTTGAGAGAAAATGTAGTGGATACCAACAACAATTTTTTTTACCTGTTTAAGATCCGGGCCTCATTCGTTGAGCAAAAGGCGATGCTTGTCTGTTAATGACAGGTCCTGCATAAGCAGCAAGACATTCAACAACATAACAAAACGGCTTGCGAATCGAGACAACTATTCACATTTTACCAATATATGCAACACACTGAATTCAACTATTTTTGCAACATGCTTACTGGTTCTTACTAAGGTATGCAATTGGTTGTGTCAAATGGCTTAAAATTGCATATAATGAAAAAGTAAACATATTGCATTAAATGTTTAACATATGTATGTGCATATATGGGTAAAATGTGACTATCACATTGCATTTTGGTGCGCTAAATATGAAAGTAAAAGTATATTTTAACATTAACTAACTTTTGTTAATATCGTGATTTGGGAATTTTTATGCATTTGACTGCACTAACTATAGCTTTCAACCTGTTTCGCCAATTTGACCCATATTCTCTTTAGTTAAATCTTTTAAACTAAAATATACCTGGTAGAGATAACCTATAAACAAAAAAATTCCTCCTCAGACAAACAATATAGCACTTACTTCATGAGTTACAGGAGCATCAAGGTTGATAATATGGCACCGACTTTTCACCGGTTCAAGAATGTCAGCATCATCCTCGCAACATAGGACCAGTTTATAAACATCTGAATAGCAATCAATAATCCACATAAATAATTTTAAACCTATAACCCTATTCAGATAATATATGTTACTGCATTAACATAAATAAGTTTAAACTTTAGCACTTTACAAACACACATCCAAACACCCCTTTAGGAATTTCAATATTGTGGAAGCACCATATGTTTCAAGATCAATTGGTACCAACAAATAGCATAGTACAATAAGCAAACTGAGTTTTTATCCGTCCAAAATCTGTAAAAAGGAAATATAATAAAAACGAATTACCTTGGTATAAAGAAATTGGCCAGCAACAAAATTACTTCAGAACTCTGAATCGGTAACCGTAGCACTGGTCAAAACCGGGTTTGCTATAAGCCCTGATGCAAACTTAATGCCATGTGGAAGAACAATTTAATTCTGACCAATACACCACTTGTCCTGTAAGTATCAAACGACTGAAATGACAATGTAAGTGCCTGACCACTGGTTCACCATTTTGTTGTGAGGTCTCTTACCATCTAAGCGTTGCTGACGGTCACATGTAAAGTAAGCTACTTGCCTAGCGTAATCAATATTCATATTGAGGCAAGTAGGGTGGTACCTGCAAATACACGAAATAATGATATAAATTACCCACTAAACTGAATAAACTCCGGACCAGACCATCCCCAAAACCTATAATTAGCCATAGCTAAGCTCCAAAAAAACTCACCAAGCTTACGAATCCCATGCACGCACCTCTGCAAATCCACATACCAGTTTCGATTTTGGGAAATTGGAATAGTTAATTCACCTATCATCAAAGTACGAAAGGAAAATCCGTAGGAGTATTCATATACACATGCAAATGTATAAGGTTAAACTTACGAAAAGCATGCATCAGCATGCCCCTGTGAACCATATCCCTGAAGCATATCGTTGAAGCGCATACAACTAAATGAAATATCCGTACAAAGGAAGAAGTAACTAACAGATTTGATGTAATTGCCATATCCGAGTCTAGGCGAGGTCCACCTCCTGAAATCAGTGTCAATCACAAATGAAGAGGAGTTAATCCACTGCACAATTTGCCCCTGTACAAATACAAAATATATAAGATTCATGTATAAGTAGCGTTATACCTTTACACGGGAAAATAACATATAAAGAAAGGTTACATATTCTATCGCTGAAAATCCCAAGAGAGAACTTCCGTAAGAAACTGCGTCAAACAGAATGAAAATATTAGCACCAGCAGAAGAAAATCATAAAAAGATTAAATCCAAATCTTTTGCTGATATTATGTCGACTTGTGGGTACGGACATTTCCATCTATAACTTAATACCATGATAACATAATTTAAAGACATCTAGCTTTCATTCCACTCTTAGCTCGACATTAATTTTATATACTGTATCGTACGCTACTGCTTTCATAAAGGAAAAAAACATCAAAGCTTATACCCGTTATTGGTTCTGCAAATTGCTCTGCTTTATCCGTTAATCACCAAAAAGGCATAGAACTTTCCAAATTTCAAATTGGTGTTGAAAGAGCCCAAAAAAGTAGTTTAATATCTGATTTATATGATCATTCCTATTTGGTAGACGATTATATCATCCAAATGGAGTAGTTTCTATATCATCCATCAACTCATTTCTACGCAACTACCTAGGTACGACCATCATCTAGTAGTTCTGTGTTAAACACTATAATATTAATATTGGCGTAAAGTTTATAACGTAGCAGTAGCTATACTGCTTGTACAACAACTTATTTTTAGCTTCCTACTGTTTTGCCTTAAAAAAATGACTATTATATATATACGGTCTAATCTGGGATCATACAAAAAGTAACATAAGCTATCAAAGAAGAATTTAAGTTTGAGTCAATAAGAAAGGCACTACCTTCTCTTATGGACTGTAAACTCCCGTGGCTGCAAGCAAAGTTAGCTGGCAAGGCAAATTGGAAACGATCTCAGTTTTAATCGAACCCCCAAATGCACCCATTTCTTTATCCAAATGCAACGACTTCAGCCACCATTTCAGGACCCAAATCAACCCTTCTTTTCAGACCATGTTTTAACATGTAAACACCCTGACTCCAGCCCCCAAAAATTGACCTGCAAGTAGCCAATGAGAGATTATGAGTTAGAAGCATTCCACATAATTCTTTAAAGTTGCATATAAAACTGAACCGAGAACTAATATATATTATGAGTTAAAGATGTAACTCTGCCATATGTCGTATACCCATTACCTAATCCAAACACCCCTAAGTATCACAGATAAACCATTACCTTGTCAAACATATACCCATTACCTAATCCAAACACCCCTTATTTTATTTTAAGCCCAAAATAAGCCAATCCAAACTGGAAAGTGGTTGTTTCATCAATAACCTCATTAACTTTGTTATAAGGCCATAAAATAAAATAAAAAAAATAATAAGCAAATCCAAACACCCCGATCTAACATGGGTTTTGTAAAAATCTGATAAAGATTGGATAAAAATCCAATCTTTTTATCTACACATATATTAAATCCCAATTCAAAATCAGAAAGCCCTAATCTTTACCACCCATGACAAAAAGCAGAAAACCAAAATATAATATCAAATCTACATAGATCTCATATGCTTACCTGTTTATGTTTGAGCTCTGGGAGCTGTGATGGGTGTTGAGATTGTTCCTCCGGACATGATGGGAGATGAAGAAAGTAGAAGCTTCCAGTGCTATGAGACCGCCGTAGTATAGTTATCGAAGAGAAAAGAACCGGATCGGCCAAAAAACAGGCCGGAAAAGCGAGGTAAAAGTGGCCCAGTAATTTTGGCGGGAAAAGCCCGACGCAAAACGGCGTCGTCGTCACCGGTTTTAATATATACTTATAATGTTCTTATGTTTTTGGAATTAATTTAGATAACATACTACACATACATTTCACTAGCAAATAAAGATCAAACCTATCTCTTTTTCTCTCCTTCATCTCCACGGCAGCCCCAAAGAACCAAGGAGGATCCAAAAACTTTTCAAGTGTTGGTGATTCACATGTCCCATTTGATGTTCTAGTTAAGATCCTACAACAAAAACTTCAAG
Organism: Artemisia tridentata subsp. tridentata; assembly: GCA_021014915.2. NCBI lineage: Eukaryota > Viridiplantae > Streptophyta > Magnoliopsida > Asterales > Asteraceae > Artemisia > Artemisia tridentata. The sequence goes on from CP139505.1 coordinate 76,734,049, forward strand.
AATCCTTCTTGTTTCTCTCAAATCTCAACATATTTTGTAAGTAACTCAAGACTATCTTATTTTCATGTATTTACTTTCAAATGATCTTGATATTTATGTATTTTCATGAGATCTTGTGTAATAATGCAAAATACTTTAGTTATGGTACCACTTTTCTTTAAAAATGCTTTAAAACACTAGATCTATACTTTTCACTAATATTCTCATGAACCACACTATATTTAGTTAAGTTTAGGACTCCATGACACTTTAAGAAGTGTATGGTAGATCAAGAGTGTTTGTGGAGTTGAATGGAATAAGTTTGATTAAGTTGTGAACTAGAAAAATGTATCTTTGGAACTATATAAGTACCTACTGCCACGATTTTTACTTTCTGGAAATCTCAGATTTTTGTGAACCATTTTGGTCTTAATATTTAGAAAATACACTCAATAAGGAACGCGTGGGCGCTTGAATCACTAAAAACGGACTTATAACGAAGAAGTTATGAATTATTTAAGTTACGCGACGAAAACTATTCTTTTCAGAAAAATAGGTGCTGATCACCGAACTTTCAGGAGCAAAATGAGTCGTTAACCTTGATCAAGATGAGCCGAGACCTTGAAAATATGTTAGTTTATGTTTAAACGAACCCGTGGATATAAAGAACGCCGAAAACGAGCTTATAACGAACGAGATATGAATATTTGGAGATACGACGATATATATACATTTTGACAGCACCTTTTTAAAAGGAGTTTTTAGTACCATTACTAGTATTTTCACAACTTGAACCATTATTAGCCGTTCACCAAATCAATCGAGGCGAGGTTGATTCAACGTCAAAAGTAACGACATTAAGATATTGTTAAAAAGATATTGAGAACGACAAGTTGGAATATTAACATACAAAGTATACATATTTTTCGCGACTAGTTTTACACGGCAAAATTGACATAAATCATATATTGCAAAAAGTATTGTTTTGCGGCAAAATTAGTATATTTGACTATAACATACCAAATAAGGATCATTGAGTACCATTTCACTATATATAAACGAGAAGTGTTTTATAACTTATCGAGACATCGAAAATGTATTTTTCGTCGATAAACGTTATTTTCAAAACTAACGAGTGGTATCGTTAACATAAGTATTTGCATGAGTTGAGTTGTATCATTGCTTACATGAAGTCATATCATTCATAATAGGTCACGTTTAGAGACCGAGATACATTTCATCACTACTCATCATTGTCATTATGATATCATACCAGGTGAGTTTCATAGCCCCACTTTTACTCATTTTAACTGCTTTATAAACTCTTTGGGGGAGATACATGCTTAAATTGTTTGCTATTACTCAAGACGATTTTACTCATATGCTATGCTATACTTTTATACACTTAAACATGATGTGTAGCTTTATTACGATATATGACTTAATGTGGAAAACTATTCTATACGCTATATTCTTTCACCACTGTTTAACTCCTGGATGGAGCCGACGGAGAGGTATTGATAGTACTATCGGGTTGACACCCCCACCCTTGGCCCGCGATTCATGGCCTTGGGTGAATATAATCCAGCTTTGAAGCATTCTTGCTTATTCTTGTCGTGAGGTTCAGTAGGCTATTAAACTTTACGTTAAGCGTGCATATATCGTATACACATTTGACTTAATCATACTATATGTTAGCAGTGGGTTGTAAACACACAGGTTGCGAGTCTTGTATGGCCGGGGCTTGGAACTGAGTGGATTTACAATGCCTTTGCTGGGAAATCTTTATTCAAATGCAATTCATTTTTACACTAAACTCTATGAACTCACCAACCTCGTGTTGACACTTTAGCATGTATTTTCAGGTTTTATGCTATGGCACGCTACAGGAGGTTTTGGCAGGGCATGGCATGGTCATAGAAGACTCTGATATTCATATGGGACCGTTTTAAACTATATTTTTAAGGGCCTAATTCCGCACTACTTTTTACAATGTAATCCAACATTTTTGTTAAACTATTTTATTCTAAATGATTGAAGCTGAAAACCGTTCTTTGCACTTGTGTTGTGGTACCAATTGAGTTGCACCCCAATAACATTACTTTCCGCTGCAAACCATTTTTGGGGGTGTGACACTCAACCTCACGACCATCTCAGAAAATGGACCAGTGATCATCCAATCGACAACATCATAGGCAATCCCTCACGTCCAGTATCCACACGTAATCAACTAGCCACTGATGCACTATGGTGCTTCTTCAATTCTGTACTGTCCAAAGTCGAACCAAAAGATGCCAAAGAAGCAATGACTAAAGATTGCTGGTTCCAGGCTATGCAGGATGAAATCCATGAATTTGATCGACTTGAAGTATGGGAATTAGTGCCTCCTCCAGAGCTTGCAATGATCATTGCTTTAAAGTGGATCTTCAAAGTGAAGCTTGATGAGTATGGTGATGTGTTAAAGAATAAGGCACGGCTAGTTGCTAAAGGGTTCAGACAAGAAGAGGGCATTGATTTTGAAGAATCGTTTGCTCCGGTTGCTAGAATTGAAGCTATAAGAATCTTCCTGGCAAATGCTGCTAGTCGAAATATGATAGTCTACCAGATGGATGTCAAAACGGCATTCTTGAATGGTGACTTAAAGGAAGAAGTTTATGTGAGTCAACCAGAAGGATTCGTGGATACTGAACATCCTACTCATGTTTACCGCTTGAAGAAGGCTCTTTATGGGTTAAAACAGGCGCCAAGGGCATGGTACGATACATTGTCCAAGTTCCTCCTAGTGAACGGATTCTCCAAGGGTGTTGTTGATCCCACACTATTCACCAGGAAGTCAAGAAACCATCTACTACTAGTTCAGATCTATGTAGATGATATCATCTTTGCTTCAACAGATCCTAGTGAATGTGATAGTTTTTCAAAAGAGATGAATTCCAAGTTCCAAATGTCTATGATGGGACAAATGTCATTCTTCTTAGGATTACAAGTTTCTCAAAGTCCCGGGGGCATATTCATTAATCAATCCAAATACCCCAATGAGATCTTGAAAAAGTTTGGATTCTATTCAAGTGAACCTGTTGATACTCCCATGGTTGATAGAACGAAGCTGGATGAAGATCCTTCAGGGATTCCAGTAGATATAACGAAATATTGAAGCATGATTGGATCTTTGATGTACATCACGGCTAGCAGACCAGATCTTCTGTTTGCTATGTGTATGTGTGCTCGGTATCAATCCAGACCAACCAAGAAGCATGTTGAAGCAGTGAAAAGGATCTTTTGATATCTTCAAGGCACGGTTCATATGGGTCTCTGGTATCCTAAGGACACTGCAATGGAGTTAACGGCTTACGCGGATGCTGATCATGCGGGATGTCAAGATACTCGTCGAAGTACTTCAGGAGGAGCTCAGTTTTTAGGGGAAAAGTTAGTTAGTTGGTCTTCTAAGAAGCAGATGAGTACTTCCATATCATCTACTGAAGCTGAGTACATTGCCATGTCTGCTTGTTGTGCACAAATCCTTTGGATGCGATCACAACTTTCGGACTATGGATTCTCATACAACAAAATTCCCCTATATTGTGACAACAAAAGCGCCATTGCTCTTTGTTGTAACAATGTTCAGCACTCCAGGTCAAAACACATCGACATCAGGCATCACTTCATCAGGGAACAGGTAGAAAAAGGAATTGTGGAACTATACTTCATGAGGACAGAGTTTCAGTTAGCTGACATCTTCACCAAGGCCCTCCCAAGAGAAAGGTTTCAGTTTATTCTCCCACGCCTTGGCATGAAAAGCATGACTCCTGAAACCCTCAAGTGTCTTTAGGAAGAAAAGGAGGAGTAAAGGATTGTCTTCTTATATCCTTGTACATAGTTGTATATATCTTAAATCAAAAAGAAAAATACAAAAATATAAAACCTATAAAAACCATAAAAATCGAAAAATCAGAAAATACCAAAAATAGTCCTACCTAGGCATGTCTTCTGTTTATCAATAACATTTACGGATCTAGAAATGTCATTCAACAATGGCACGGATTCTTAAATGAAGCTCGAGCAGAAGTTATACTAATCAGTTAAAACATGTCTTAATGGCTTGCAGTTACTTCATACTGCAACCCGCGCTGTACAATGGGGAAAGCATGTCGCCAAAAAGACAGATGTTCCTCCAACCGGGTGATGTTCACCTGGGCATGGATTACTTTACATCCATGTTTCCCCGACTTGATGTACGTTTCAGTGCGTCTTGTCGTGTATAAGAAGAGAAGTCTTCTTTTCATCAAGACTCTTTATCTTGTTTGATTCTTCTAGAGAGTCTTGATGTTACACAAGGTGGTAAATTGAAGTAAAATTTTCACAAATACTTGTCGCTTAATTGAATGACTACAGCTCCTTTAATAGAATATGGGTCATTAATTAAGGGGGAGAGTACTTGTTCAAAGTTTTGACACCTTGCCAAATTTGTGCAACATCAGCAGTGACACTCTCTCGTGGTTTAAGGGGGAGCATAGTATGCTCCTAAATCAGAATACATTTAAACCTGACCACATTTTCTCCCAAATTTTCTAAACTTATTTAAATCACTTGGGATCACAAATCTCAAATGGTTTGAAATTTTTGATCGGGGGAGAGAATGTGATTTAAATATGAAATTCTGATAAAATGTGATGACTTGGAAGTTAATGTAAGCTCTCCTGTATGTGCTAAACCATTTTGTATATCAAGGCACATATTGAGGGGGAGCAAAATGTTTTGGTCATAAAAGCAAGCTCTTCCATATGTGCGAAAATCTTTCTTATATCGATGCACATATTGAGGGGGAGCAAATGGTTTTAACAAAACAAAGGATTTGGCATCTCACATGAGCAAGGCTCAGATTTCACCAATGAATTGACGAAACTTGAATTGCCATCAATCGAAAGGATACGTCTTGGCCGGGTAATAATTTCAAGCTGGTTTAACCAGTGATGTAAGCGTGTCTCGAAAAAGATGTATCTGAGTAGAGTGTACCGTTTCGAGAAACTTTCTGTGGACTTGACCAGGCCGGGTAATAATTTCAAGCTAGTCAAACTAGTGATGTAAGCGTGTCTCGAATCGGTCATGTTCACTGAAAGTGGATCAATTCAAAAAGTGCGAGCTCTACCTAACATGTGCAAACTTATAAAACTATCACTCGAGCACATGTTGAGGGGGAGCATTTGAAAAATATAAAACTCTCAAGTGTTTGCAAAAATGTGTTTCGAAATCATGAACACTTTGAGAGATTTTTTCAAAAGATTTGGTTTGGCAATTGTAGAAGAACACCAAAGACCGACCATTGTATTTCATATAATGGAGTTATAAGGATGGTAAGGTTAGGTACAAGTTCCCACGATCCCGCCAGAGCCGGAGGGATCTACCCAGGGACAATCCACTAGTTAGTGTAGAAGTCCTTAGGTATGATTAAAAAGGAGAAAAGTGAATGAGGGAATAGTGCCGACTGAGATGGAGCTAACACTAGAACAAACCCAACAAGGTGTTAGTTATGAAGTCTCGGTATGCACTGAAGGGGTTGAAGAATGAAAAAGAATTGTAAAGAGAAAGGGTGAAAAGAAATAGCCCTCCTTACAACTTAGGCAGAAACCGGGTCAATACATATGCTGTCAGAATCACTTAGTTGATTGCTGGCATTGAAGACAAAGTATCATGGACCCAGTGATACGCTGCACAACCCTCCCTAGCCACTCAAGGTCCCTCAAAGGATTCTTGTTTCAATTGTCACAGAGTTCAATACATTTCTATCGTCTCTCTCACTCCGAGTTAGATGATATTGAAAAGGTGGCAGTCCTCTCCAGCCTCCGATCACCAAATCAAAACGCACAATAGAGTCTAGAGCCACGAGATTCATAATAAGATCTCATAGGAACACGGATTATTTCTAAACTGGTTGTTCATCATTAAGGACACCAGTTGTAAACTTATGAGTCCTACGCAGATCTTTGCAATCTGCCAGAACATTCATGAGAGACTTTACTAATGTAATTCTCAATGATTGAATGGAAATTCCTGCCAGGGTCAACATCAAGCAGCCCTGAAAGCAGGTCACTTCGGTAATTCCTCGTGGATTACGCTTAGTGGTTGCGGCGGTTTCAACCGGTCTACAGTCGTGGAGTGATCTCCAGCGACTCACCTAATCGTTGATTTACTACGGTAAAATCTTAAAAAGCCCTCTGTAGGTTTTCGATTAGGAACGGTCATGGTAAGGATTAGAGAGAGTTTTCACACTATGCTGTTGACTATCTCGAAGTCCAAACTTGTAAGTACCGGTCGAATTATTGCTAACTGTCGTATGCAGGAATCTCTGGCGGTTGTAGCAGTGGAATGCTGTAGCTGGTTGCTGTTGTAGCTGGTTGCAGAAAAGATGCCAATCCATCACCACATGTTCACTCTACCACATCATCATCAAAGAAGTCATGATCAACCAAAAGACCTTCAACACAGCTTCTGCTAACTCTGATACTGAAGATCATGACCCTGATTAGTGTGAGCATGTCGGTTCTAAGTATATTTCATCACATGGAGACCTACTACTAAAAGATGACTTGGAGACTCAAGTGGGATGATACTTTCAAAGATTACTCAAAGTTCATCCAAGACAAAAGAGAAGTCATCTTCAGATCACTGATGTTTGCACAACAATCTATGACATTGAAGATTCAATGATTACGAGCTATGATGTCAAGATCCAAGGAAGAAGTGCTGAAATTCAGAACATTACTTCTGGGGTGACCTCCCTTAGGGGGAGATTGTTAGGAATATGAATATTCAGCTGAAGACTCGGTCACCCCGAGTAATTATTAGTACATCATAGCTCATAGGATTATCAGTAATATTATTAGTAGCTTAGTTATTATTATTAGTATAGTGGAGTGGGTCGGGTCTTTACCCTCTGTCAGCTCACTCTACAGCCCGCTAGGGGCATAATATGTAGTAAGTATAAATACCCCTTCCCTTGCAAGGGAAGGGTTGGAACTTCACTTCATTCTAATCTAATACACGCATAGTTCTTTCTCTCTCTAGAAGTTCCCACTTTCTCTCTCTAGTTCTTGTTCATTCGATCTAAACTAAAGCCTCAATCAAGTGTTTCTTACATTGTGAATACCCTACACTATGTTATCCGACAAATGACAGTCAAGATCTGGGAAAGTTGAAAGCTAAAGCAGACATAGGTTTCTTCATTGGGTATGCACCAGATCGCAAGGGATACAGAATCGATAACAACAGAACCCGACAAATCATGGAAACTATTCACGTTACATTCGATGAGCTAACCGAGCAACCGGCTCCTGGAAAAACTAGTTCTGGACCCGCTCCTAATCTTTTGACACCTGGACCAATCAGTTCAGGCCTTGTACAGAATTCCACGCCTGCAGTTCCTTATGTACCACCTACCAATGAGGAGTTGAAGAAGTTATTTGATCCGATGTTTGACGAATATTTTGAGCCACCAACGGTTAATACTACAACGAAAGCTCCACTTGTACCTCCTTTTGCTGATGCTCAAATTCCACAAAACTCAGTAGGTCCATCGGTATCTGTCTCAATCAGTCAAGATACACCATCTGCCAGTCAATCAAATATTCAATCTTCTTCGGTGCAGCAAGGATCTGCAGATGACAATTCTTTTGAAATGAATCCTTTTGCTCCTATTGATGATGTTCCATTTGAGAATGTATTTGCTCCTGAATCTTCTACCGAGACATCCTCTTAAGGAGATCACAACACGGCAACATCTGTTCACCAACCTCAACCACATGATCATCTCAGAAAGTGGACCAACGATCACCCCATTGACAACATTATTGGAAATCCTACTCATCCGGTATCTACACGAAAGCAACTCGCCACCGATGCCTTGTGGTGCTTCTTTAATTCTGTACTCTCCAAAATCGAACCCAAAGATTTCAAAGATGCAATGTCTAAAGACAGTTGGTTTCAGGCAATGCAAGAAGAAATTCATGAGTTTGATAGACTTGAAGTATGGGAATTAGTGCCCGCTCCAGATTGTGCAATGATTATCGCTCTCAAGTGGATCTTTAAGGTGAAACTTGATGAACATGGTGACGTTCTGAAGAATAAGGCTCGACTTGTTGCAAAAGGATATCGTCAAGAAGAGGGCATAGACTTTGAAGAATCATTCGCACCAGTTGCTAGAATTGAGGCCATCAGAATGTTTCTAGCTAATGCTGCCAGTCAAAACATGATTGTCTACCAAATGGATGTCAAGACAGCATTTCTAAATGGTGACCTGAAAGAGGAAGTCTATGTTAGTCAACCAGAAGGGTTTGTTGATCCTGAGCGTCCTACTCATTTCTACCGCTTGAAGAAGGCTCTGTATGGGCTAAAGCAAGCACCTAGGGCGTGGTATGATACTCTATCGAAGTTTCTTCTGGCTAAAGGTTTCTCCAAAGGTGTTGTTGATCCTACTCTATTCACTAGGAAGACTGGTATTCATCTACTTATTGTTCAGATCTACGTAGATGACATCATATTTGCTTCTTCTGATCCGAGGGAGTGTGATCGTTTTTCCAATGAGATGAGTTCCAAATTTCAAATGTCTATGATGGGACAAATGTCTTTCTTGTTGGGTTTACAAATTTTTCAAAGTCCCGGAGGCATCTTTATTAATCAATCCAAATATGCAAATGAAATATTGAAGAAATTTGGATTTGATTCAAGTGATGCGGTTGACACCCCTATGATCGAGAGATCGAAGTTGGGTGAAGATCTCTCTGGGATCCCGGTTGATCAAACAAAGTTTAGAAGTATGATCAGATCCCAAATGTATCTCACTGCTAGTAGGCCAGATTTATTGTTTGCGGTATGTATGTGTGCCCGATACCAGTCCAAGCCTACCAAGAAACATCTGGAAGCAGTAAAGCGGGTCTTTCGATACCTTCAAGGGACTATTCACATGGGTCTCTGGTATCCTAAGGACACCACCATGGCACTCACGGCCTATGAAGATGCAGATCATGCGGGGTGTCAAGACACTAGTCGGAGTACATAGGGAGGTGCTCAATTTCTGGGAGATAAGTTGGTCAGCTGGTCATCTAAAAGGAAAATGAGTACGTCTATATCTTCAATAGAGGCTGAATACATCGCCATGTCTGCATGCTATGCTCAGATTCTTTGGCTGAGGTCACAACTTTCAGACTATGGCTTGGCATACAACAAGATCCCTCTGTATTGTGATAACAAAAGTGCCATAGCTCTTTGCTGCAACAACGTCCAACACTCCGGATCAAAGCACATCGACATCCGACACCACTTTATAAGGGAACAGGAGGAAAAAGGGGTTGTTGAACTTTACTTCGTGAGGACAGAGTTTCAGTTGGCGGATATCTTCACTAAGGCACTTCCGAGAGAACGGTTTCAATTTATTCTCCCGCGACTTGGCATGAAGAGTTTGACTCCAGAAACACTCAAGAGTCTCCAAGAAGAAAACGAGGAGTAAAGGACATGCTTCACATATCCTTGTATATATTTGTATATATTTTAAAACAAAAAGAAAATAGAAAATTATAAAACCTATAAAAACCATAAAAATCAGAAAATCAAAAATACCAAAAATAGTCCTTCTAGGCATGTCTTCTGTTTATCGTAACATTTACGGACCTAGAAATGTCATTCAATAATGACACGCGTCCTTAAATGAAGCTCGAACAGAAGTTATATTGTTAGCATTTATATTTTTAGTCAAGTGATGGTCATTTGTAATATTTAGAAATATTGTGTCGTATAGATAGTTAAGTATGTAAAGGCTTTGTGTTGGACTTCAAGTAGAAATGATCAAGTAATAAACAAAAGCCCAAGTCCAACACAAAGCCCATCAAGCCCATAGTTGAGCCAACTAGGGCATCCCTCATTTGCTATAAATACCACACACTCTCACAAAATATGTGTGCCTCTTAGTCTTGTGTAGGTGTGAGAGTATGTAGTGTGTGTTTTATCTTTGTACTGTTCTCTCAAGGTTTGAATAACAATCATTCGGTTATAAGTTAAATACGCATCACATCTTCATCTTATCTAGACTTTATTCTATTGAGTGTCACGGTTTTATATTGTACTAGTTGTAGTGATAGAGCCGATTCACATAGGATTACAAGTGGTATCATATAGCCATACAAGGATTTAGGTAATAGTTGTGTCACGTTTTTATCAAATAGTAGCTTAAAAGTTGCGTTTTTATCTAGTATATCGAGTACTTTTGCTTCTGTTTTGGCTTATACGTGTGGATTAAGAAAAAAGACTCTAGCTTTTTTGTCATAACGTGAGTTTTTTGATAAAAAGGTTATAGCTTTCTACTTGTTTTGCGCTATTTAGTGTGTTCTAAGGTTAAAGCTTCAAGCTTTTTAAGGATATCGTGAAGATTTGTGAAAAAGTTGTGAGCTTTTGGGTTTTAACGTGATATTTGGTGGTTTTTGATCGGGAAAAAGTGCTACTAACTAAGGTTCGAATCTTCATTGCGTTGGTTGTTTTATCACATATCTTGTATAAGACTTGTGATAAAAAGTGGTTCTTCATCATCGAAAAATCATTAGATAAAAGAGGGTTCTTCGAAATTGAATTCCTATAGAAAAGGGTTTTTCGCAATTCCCATATCTTTCGCAATTCAAAAGGGTTTCGCAAATCAACCAAGTTATCGCAATTGGCTGCAACTTTCGCAATTGGTCATATCTTTCGCATTTGGTCCCTTTCGAAATTGCCCACAACTTTCACAATTTGACAGATTTGGTCCCTTTCGCAATTTCAGCAGCTTTAAGTAGTTTTCGCAATTGGCAACTTTGGTCCTCGCAATTCATTTAAACGCTTTTCAACTTAAATAATTTTTATAAATTTGATCCAAACTTGTAATTTCTACAACATCAAGGATTACGAACTCGGTATTTTCTCCCTTGTATAAGTGTGCAAAATACTTCGACAACGGATATCTACTAATTTGTGTAAATTAGTTAGATTTTTTATATAAATTACAAATTTATATAAATTAGATAAATTCGATCTAAATTGAAATTTTGCCATAATTTGTATAAATTTTGGTTTAAATTGAAATTTTATAGAAATTGTCATTTTATCTAAATTGTAATTTACATAACTTTGTCGAATTTGTGAACTTTTGATCTTGTCTAAATTATAGTCTAGTCAAATTTAGTAACTTTATTTAATTTGTTTCGTTTATCTAAATTGTAACATCAACGATCATCAACAAAGAACCAAGACTTCTCAACAACAACAATGCTTAACCTTTAACAAACACAACACCTATTTCTTTGCAACGATCCTGAATCAACTGAATCAACTTTATCATACAACATCAACAATGACTACTCAACAAGATATCCATGCAGCTGGTGCTGAAAACCGTCCTCCAATGCTAGAAAAAGGTAGTTATCTTCCATGGACAAGCCGTATGCTTTGATACATGAAAACCAAACCTAATGGACAAGGTAAACTCTTGATTAACTCCATCCAAAAAGGACCATTCAAGCCTCGTCAGGTTCAAGAACCGGGTAATCCAAATTCAGTACCTCCCGTTCCACCATCCTTTCGTGATCAAAAGTGTTGGTCCACAAATTGTATATGGATCACTAAGTAGTTTTGAATACCTAGTAGATGGTTAGGATAAATCCGAACCAATCTAAGTGAGAAACCCTAAGTGATTGTTAATGTTAATGCGGAATCTTAACAAGAACAATTAAGAACACAAGCAGGGATATCACTAACTTCGTATATTGATATTCACTATTATCAATTCGTACAACTCACACACCTTTACTAACAAACTTTAGGGATCCTTTTATAACACAAGGAAACCCTAGATGACACAGAAGATATACACAAATCTTCTATAAAGATACATACACGCATTGTATCTTTTCCTAATATAACTCTAACAAACTTTCCTATCTTCACGACCAGACCAGACTTAATAAGTCAACCAGACTTAACATTACATAACCAGACCTAAATCACAAACAGACCTAACTTAGTAAACGACCAGACCTAAGTAGTAAACTACCAGACCTAAGTAGTCTGTTCTTGATATGCATCATAATTCCCAACAATCCTCCCCTAACTTGATCTTCATGCTTCATGAACTTCAAGTTCTTCTGATTTAGCCTTCTGAGGATTGAATCTTGAACACTTTGAAATGTATTTAGGTCTTGTTCCTTTCTAGCAGCTTAAATCTTGATAAGCTCTTCTGATATGGTCTTTGCAGCAACAATGACTATATGTACATCAATTCATATTAAGTTTCATATCTATTCTCATCACTTCCAAGTGTGTGAACACCTGTGAGAGGTGAATCATTGAAATTTAATGGATTTGATGTCTCTTTACCAATAGCCATTACTACTGGAGTAGCCAAATGTTTTGGTGTGTAAGACCATGGTACACTGATAACCATATGATTTTAAGCAAATCATCAGCTTATCAACGGATTTGTTAAGTCTTTACCAAAAGCCGTTTGCTTCTGGACTAGTCAATTCTTTGATGGAAAAGCACCTCATCATGGTGAATTGATTACCATTTATGGTTTTCCACAGCCTTTACCACAAGCCATAACCTTGTGGGCTAGCCAACTCTTCACTTATCTTAGATATGGTGAGTTGAGTACCATACAATTTTTGGCAAATTGTCAGCCATAAACGGATTTGAGCAATCTTTACCTGTTAGCCGTTTGCTCAGGATTAGCCAGTCCTTGTATTGATGAGACAAGGTGGACTGATAACCTTTTGATGTGTTAGTGCAAAGCACCTTCACCAAGTGAGAAGTTCCAATAATCTCACTCAACAACTTGTGAAAATTCTTTCAAACACCCTTAGGCTACATCCTTCAAAGACTGCTTCTTAATCAAATCCAATAACATCTCATATCCTTCATCCTTTTTACTAGCATACAACTTTTTGTTCATCATTTCCTTGCAGACACTTGATGATAAAGGATATTCCACCTCTGCAAGCATATAAATATCAGCATTCTTTAATGACACACAATGTACCTTGCAGGTATGAAAGTATCTCCAGCTGATAATGTTCTGTTCTTCAGGAAGTTTCCACACTATATCAGACTCAGTTGGAGGCTCAAACATCACCTTCAAATTTCCCCAGAAGACTCTTTCAAACTCATCTTCAGGAGGATGATCTCCATATTTAATATTCACCAACTGATAAAGTTCTTGAAGATCCTCCCTATTCACATCAATCAAAATGCCAGCAAAATTCATATAAACAATGTCAGAATTATCTTCCCTTATTATTTGATATGCAGCCCTTCCACCAGTCATGATAAGTTGATACTTGACAACCTTAGCAGGTTCTTTAGTGCTTTCAATAGTCCCCATTGTGGCTCCTTCAGATGAAGGTTCTTCATCTAATTCCTCTTCAACAACTACTTTCTTGGATTTACTCTTCCTTTCCAAACCTTTTCTTCTTTGAAACACAATAGGCTTAATCACTTCATCTTGCACTTCTTCTGTTGACTTACCAGCCTCAGGTTGTGTATCAATCATTTTATCAGGTTCAATGACTAGTTCAGTCTCTTTAGCCTTTCTACCTTGAAAGCAATATTTCTGCACATCATCATAATCAGTAGCTTTGTAACCTTGATCTCTCTCAAATGCCTTGAGATATGCTACTTGTATTTCTTCATATGACTTCTTTTTCATCTGATCCAAAGAAAGATGCATTTGATTCTTAAGATACATCTTCATATCATACTTCTTTTCTGCCATAGACATCTTCTTAGGAATCTTAGATTTCTGATGAAGCTTGAACTTTTCCAAGAATCCACCCAATGTATCATCATTACTCCTTGCATTAATGAAGTCAGCTAACTGTTTGGCTCGTTCATCAGCAGTTAAACCTTCAATAGTTAGCAGCTCTTCATACTTTGCTCTCACTTCATCATCAACATTGAGTAGTTTTGTAAAATCATCAGATTCTTCAGCCAACTGTCTTGCATAGACTGCATCTAACATCTTTTGTCTTTCTTCATCAGCAATATCTTGAGCCTTAATCCTCTCAATTTCAGCCTCAGATGCAAGTTCTTCTCTTGTTTTTCTCTTAGACTTCTTTGGCAATGAAGTTTCTTCCATGACCTGCTTTCCCTTTCTTAGTGCAGATTGTTGTTCTTCATTACCAGAACTAAGTTCATTACCAGACTTTCCACCAGACTTCTTTTCACCAGACTTTTCACCAGACTTTTCATCAGATATAGTCCCAAACTTTTCAACTTCTTCCTCAACAGACAAAATTAACCTTCTTCTTTTCCTATCCTGTTTGATTTTGCCCATTGATTGAGCCAAAGTCTCTGCAACTTCCAATGTCTCTGGACTAATTGTGGTGACATTATCTTGAACAAGTGGTTCTTGAACTGGTGTTTGAAGAATATTTTCTTGTTCTTCCTCCAAATTCCTCCCCTGTTTGGAAGAATTTTCAGCTTCATCTTCCTCAAAAGAGACACCCTTTTTCTTCATTGCTACTCCCATTTTCTTTACTTTCTTCACCAAAGTCACATAAGCTTTTCTGAGTGCCTCATTAGTCTTTTCCAATATGTCAATCTTCTTTTGTAGTTGAGGAACAATGACAAGGAGATCTTCCACAGTTATGGGATTATGTGCCTCCTCCATTTCAGGACTTGGAACATGTGGTTGTGGAGATGAAGATTGTTGGACGGGTGTAGATGATTTTTCAACTGATGGTGAGGGACCTGGTTGAGGTGATGGAATTGGAGAAGACCTAGGTGTAGCAGACCTAGATGAGGCTTGGTCTTGAGCTTCATCAGGGTTCACTTGTGCAGCTCCAGAAGTACCTGCATTGTTAGTACCAAGCATAGCAGCAAGCAAAGGTTTGTCTGTCCCTTGAAAACTCCTTTTTAGATTTGCAAAGAGTTTAGAAGTAAAGGCCACACTGATGTAAGGCACTTTATCCCTAGTTTCAAAATTCAAGATCATTTGCAAAAATCTTGGATACATTAAAAATTTTGGGTTCTTAGCATTTTTCACCATTCCTTCAAAAATTAATTTTGAAAAGTTAAATTTCCTTCCAGATGATAAACAGACCAATGCAGAAGCAATTCTGCTCCCAAATTGATCCCATCCACCACTTTTGGGACTTAAGCTCTGAAGTAAATGATGTACTAAGAACCTCCACTGAGGTGAAAAATGACTTTTCCAAAAGGTAAAGCTTCCATCTGTGGGGTACCCAATGCTATTCAAACCCTCAAAAATATCCTCATTAGACAAATCAAATTCTCCTAAAGCATCATCCAATTTGAGACTGTCCCTAATGGATGCTTCAGAAATGGTAAAACCATTTTTGTCTATGACAACTCTTAAGCATGGTGTCCCATCATCAAGAGTCTCAGAGGTAACCGACCTCCAGAACTGCTTGACAAGGGACTGATAAATAGTAGGATTATGAGTTAAAGAATAACAAATATAAGAACCTTTTAGAAAATCCACAATCTGCTCAAAACCTGCACTTTGATCAGGCTTCTTCAAGAACCCGACTTGATTATGTTTGTCCACAAACTTGAGATTAGCCATGGATGAGTTAATGAGTTAGGTCTGGTTGACAAGAGAGGTAGGGTTTTGAAAAATATTTGCGTAGAAACAGAGTCGTGAGTAAATAAAGATTATTTAAATTTGGAAGCAAATAAAGAATAAAAGAAGATAAATAATATCAAATTTTAAGCTTATATACTTCATAAATATCTTGTTTTACCGAAAATAGTGCAACGGTAATATATTAGTAAAATCTTTAGTTACTCTGACCAGATCTAACGGTCATAAAATTAACACTACCCGACCTAAAAAGTCAACCAGGCCGAATCATACACTTACCAGACCTAACCAAGAGAGTGGACTTACATACTTACTATAGCGAATGCAAAGCTTTGTAACACCTCATTCCACTCTTCTCTGCAAGAATTAGTTGAAAGAACAAGAAACAGGAGACAAAAACCAATTTTTGCAAGACACATGAGCTACCAGATTTAACACTTAAGATTACCCGATTTAAAAATATTTAAAACTTGTACATTTGCCTCCCCTTAAATGTACATTACCTCCCCTTAAGTGTAAATTCCCCCCTTTTTTTTTTTTTTTTATCACTAGAAAATACTTAACCAAAATAAAAACGAAGGTCAACTTTCCAAAAACACAATTAATAACTCTTTCCCTGCAAGTATTAACTCATACACCAACCAAGCATTAAAAGACATTAAACCTTGATTTTCCCTATAAAACCACCCATAGTTTTATCACAAATACCATCACAAACCAGAAGAAAACCTTACAAGCATAATGGATCCATCCAACTTAAACACCATAGAGATTTCATCCGATTCCTGGGATCCAAATGACTCATCCTCTGATACATCCTCAGGAGGATGGGGTGGATACTTCCCACCAGGGTATTCATCCATCACAAGAAGCAAGACATTGAGAGAAGCAACTCTGAAACAATGGCTAGCTGCTTATGATCTGTCTGAAAAGGAACCAGACAATGAAACACCAAAAACTTCAAGACCAACTCCTCCTTCTGATGTAGATGATAAAAGTGCCAAAGAAGAAGACCCCTCCAAGAATGATGAAGAGACCTTTCCTTCGAAGACTGTGCCTTCCCTGAGTAGTGCTTCTGTGCCACGTCCTCCACCAAGCAGTGTGATTCTTGCACTTCCATGCCCAAAAGCATGGAATCAATTTGGTGGCAGAGGAGCCAAGAAGACCATTCCTGACTTCATGGGTAAAGGGAAGCAGAAGGTGTAGGTTGTGATGTTTAGCTGGTTTGGGTAAAATCTTTTGTCTTAAGAAGCTTTGTAATTTGCATCCTAGAATGCAATTTCTTGTTATTAAATAAAAAAAAAACTCTTTGGTTCTGATGTTTTAATTTTCCACATATGAATAACTTGCAAATAGAAAAGAGCTAACAACTGCAAAACAAAGTTAAGCACAAAATACCAAACACACATACTATAGAAGACAAAATAAGTACTGAAAATAAGAATAACCAAGAAGAATAGCAGGATAAGAAACAAACAAATATACAAACTATACAAAGTTAAGAAGGAAGATCAGTTTTTCTTAACAACCCAAGCCTGAGTGGGCTTGTGTCCATCCTGTGGAGCAACATACTTATAGGTTTTGTATGAACTTGCTCCAGTGAAACCATGTTTGGACTTATAGGTAAATTCATTTTTAAATGGATTCCAAGTCCAGCAATCAGAGAAATTATCAGTAGAACCCCCATTTGTTTGTCTTCTTACAGGTGAATGAGCTTTATAAAAATTATTTCTTTGAAAATTTTCATTCACCTGAGGTTTTTGAAAAGGTTGCTTGGGTCTTACAAAACCAGTGTTCACATTGGGTCTCACAGAGTTAACATAACCAGTATTCACTTTAGGCCTCATAAAATTAACATTTTGCCTATTCACATTAAAGTTTCTGTAGCCAGACCCAAAATTTGGTCTACCAGAACTAACAAAGGAGTTAGGTCTGGTAGTGTTATTTAGTTGAACAGGTCTGGGAACAAACTGGTTAGCATGATTAACTCTACTAGCATTGTTCCAAACTGGTTTATTTAACCCTTGAACCTTATTAACATTCATTCTCTTTTGCTCAGCCTCTCTTTTCATTCTCTTTTCATGGAAGTCACAATCTCTTATTAAATGCCCATGCTTGTGACAGTTGTAGCATTCAACAGTCCTCTTTGTGTATCCCACTGGTGATTTGTTGTTGAAGTTGATAGTCCTACCATATTGCTTCTGAAATCGTTTGACCCTTAAAGCAACCATGGCAATGTGCCATTTTATATCCATCTCCTCAACTTCAGCATCATTAATTTGTTCAAGGTCTTCACTAATAAAGCTTTCATCTTCCGTTTGATTGGCAAAGAAAGAATGTATCACCTCATCAGTAAAACTTGAAGCAGACCTTTCACTTGAAGGAGTTTCATAGTTACCAGACCTAACACCAGATCTAACCTTGTAAGTACTGCTTTTGTTTTGAGATACAAAAGCAACATTTGAGGAACTGGTTGAACCCTGAGTGTTGTTACTGATGTCCCTTTCAAACATCCTGAGATTATTGTAAAGGTCATCAGGTGTCATAGAGTCTACTTCCTCCTTAATCCTCATTGCCACAGATACATTGCCCCATTCTGATGGTAAAGATCTAAGGAATTTGTGATTTGCATCCTCATTCGAGACTGCTGCACCATGAACTTCCAATTGTGTTAACAGATGTTGAAATCTGTCATAGCCCTTCTCCAAACCTTCAGTCTTTGAAACACTAAATGTTTCAAATTGCTGTTTAAGAACAGCCTTTTGCATCTTTTTGGAGTTAGCATTACCTCCAAATCGTTTCTTGATAGCTTCCCACATCTCCTTAGCATCAAGAATGCCATGAAACCTTTGTAGATGCTCCTTAGGAATAGCCATAAGAAGCAAGGTTCTGGCCTTCTTTTCCTTCTCCACAGCCCTAATCTCCTCAGCAGATACTGGTGGCATTATTCTGAGTTGCCCATCATTCCCTTGTGAAATTCTCTTCTTAGAATTTCCCTTTTGAATCACCTTCCATACATCACTATCAATGTATTCCAGATAATGTTCCATCTCCATGGCCCATATATCATACTCTTCTCTCTTCAGTAGTGGAAGTTTTATGTTTGAGATTGTGGTTGTGGAAGGGATGGGTTGTTGTTGTGTTTGGGAGTTACTGGTTTTGGTTTTTCCTTCATCTTCATGGTTTGATTGCTCATCCTCACTGTTATGGATTGAGAAAGTTTCAGGCTTATCGAGTTCAGATATTGTGAAGGGTGATTTGAGTGAGAATTAGGTTTTAGGGATTTAGTGTTCTACGAATTCAGAGTCTCTCTCCTTGCTCTGATACCACTTGTTGGTCCACAAATTGTATATGGATCACTAAGTAGTTTTGAATACCTAGTAGATGGTTAGGATAAATCCGAACCAATCTAAGTGAGAAACCCTAAGTGATTGTTAATGTTAATGCGGAATCTTAACAAGAACAATTAAGAACACAAGCAGGGATATCACTAACTTCGTATATTGATATTCACTATTATCAATTCGTACAACTCACACACCTTTACTAACAAACTTTAGGGATCCTTTTATAACACAAGGAAACCCTAGATGACACAGAAGATATACACAAATCTTCTATAAAGATACATACACGCATTGTATCTTTTCCTAATATAACTCTAACAAACTTTCCTATCTTCACGACCAGACCAGACTTAATAAGTCAACCAGACTTAACATTACATAACCAGACCTAAATCACAAACAGACCTAACTTAGTAAACGACCAGACCTAAGTAGTAAACTACCAGACCTAAGTAGTCTGTTCTTGATATGCATCATAATTCCCAACAAAAAGGAAGAGGAATACACAGCAGATGATTGGAAACAAATTGAAGCTGATGACTTAGCATGCGCTTAATTCAACTCGGTTTACCACAGGAAATATTTTGTGCTGTTGACAGTTGTGAAACTGCTTATGATATGTAGGAACGAGTTCGAAGGCTTTGTCATGGTACGGAAATTGGTCAATAAGACATTGAAAACAAGCTTCTGACTGAATGGGAGAAGTTCACATCCACCCCGGCTGAACCAATTGAATCTTACTACACAAGGTTTTGTACTCTCATGAATGAGCTCATCAGGAACAAGTTGGCTCCAAGGCAAATTGTTCAAAACATCAAGTTCATCAACAACCTACCAGAGGAATGGGGACGATATGTCACAATCTTTAAACAAACAAAGAAACTTCATTAGGTGAACTATGATCAGCTCTATGACTTTTTGAAACAAAACCAGAAAGAGGCAGATGAAGTTAGGAAAGAGAAGCTTGCCAAACAACATGATCCTCTAGCATTGATTGCTCAAGCACCAACACCTTCAACTGTGAATACACAACCATCATCATACACTCCCACTCAGAACTTCCCATAACAACAATTTGTTCCACAACAACCATTCTACCCACAACAACAACAAGTCATTCCACAACAACAATACCCACCATTTCAAGAACCCGAAGTTAATGACCAGGAAGACGATATGGCTGCTATGTCACATGCATTTGCTCTAATGACAAAAGCTTTCCAAGGACGCTATTCCACACCAACCAATAACAATCAAAGAATCTCATCGAACACTCGCAACAGGCAAATTGCACGGCCGAGTTTCAATATGGGTCATCAAGGACAAATGGTTGGAGTTTATGGGAATCAGCAAGGATATGCTACAGGGTTTAAAATGGGTAATCAAGGGTAGTATGCAGGAAATCAGAGGGGTCAGTATATGGGTAATCAGAATCAGTTGGGTCAAGTTGTTGGAAATCAAAGGGGTCAGAATATGGGTAATCAGTTTGGGAATGTTGCTGCTCCAGTTGCTGGGAATGCTGGGAATGTGAATTAGGGGAATATGAAGTGTTTTAACTGTCAAGGAACTGGTCACATGGCAAGGAACTATCCTATGAGGCCGAAAAAGAAAGATCCAGCTTATCTGCAGAAAGCATTGCTGTTGTCACAGAAGGAAACGGCTAGGTTACAGTTGAGTGCAGAGGAGAATGATTTCATGGCTTTGATGGATGACATGGAAGACCTGGAGGATATCGATGCCAACTGCATTTTCATGACAAACTTTCATGAAGCAAAGTATGACACAGATTCTGAAGCACCCCCTGCTTATGATGTCAATGGAATCTCTAAGGCACCAACATATGCTACATGTCACAATAATGAAATGTTTGATATGTCACCTCAAAATAAACAGCATCCTGCGACTCGTACTCTCACATATGATACATATATGGACTCCCCAAGTTGTAGTAATACTAATTTGGCTACTCCAGATTTGGATCCTAATGGAGGTTTCGGGTCACAGCATACTGAGAATGATGAGAATACACGTGCTTTATTTGAATCATTATTGAATAACTGTAGTATTGAAATCAAAAAGGTCAAAAAGATCAATCGCGATGTTAAGGCCGTGAATGAGAAATTGACCGCTGAGCTTGAGAGATATAAGGTAAATGAACAAGCTTTTGAATTTAATAACAAACGACAGTCAGAACTTGAAACTGGTTATAGAGATTCTATGTTAAGGGAGAAACATTTGCAAATCAAATATGATACACTCGATGTTAAGTTGAACATGCAAATAAAATCCCTAAACAAGGAAATTTCTGAATTAACCACCCAACTTTCTAAACAAAAATTAATTTGTTCTAATCTTGAAAAAGAGAAGAAAGAATTGAATGCTAAGTTTTCAAAATGAGAAAATGATCTTCTTGATGAAATCATTGACAAACAAGAAAGCATTAAAAAGTTGGAAGAATTGCTTGTAAAAACAGGTCATTCAACACAAACAATTAATTTGTTAATTAACGATCCAAACCCAATTTTACATACAATGAAGAAAATGGCTATCGGTTGTGAAAACCCTTATAATCTCAAGAAAGCTCAGAAGGAACAGAATGTGTTGTAGAATGGTAATGTGCTAAATGATAATCATGACCCTCCCGAAGTTCGGGATTCTTATGAAACGATTGAGCTAGCCGAAGAGAGTCGTGTTAAAATGAGCCAGAAGAACCCAGATATCAGACCAATTGATTATAATGATCTTAACAAAATTTCTGGCGTTCATCAGGTTCAAAAAGAGTCACCATTGTTTTCCAAAAACCAATGGCTGTCACAAAAAGAAAAGTTGTTTCGAAACATCTTTCTAACATCGTACAAATATTCTCTAAGAACACTTGTAACACAAGTGAAGCTAGACAATATTTGGATGATCTTAAAAGGAGAGTTGAAATGCTTCAAATGACTGTGGCATCCAAAACAAATAGTAACTACAATGATTGGTTTTCAAGTTTTCATACAGAACAGAAAAAGATGTTTGAAAAAGATATCATTCCTCCACTATCTGCAATTTATGCGGTAGTTCTGAATGTTGAACGAACTTTTCTGAATGAAACAGCCGACTTTGTCAAGGACCACAAATCCCTGGTGAAAGAAGCTAATGCAAACATTGAACACATAAAAGTTTTGGAAAAGACACAATGACACTCTCTTCGAAGTAGCTCTATCGACTGAAATTATGTCCATTATTTATCAAACATATTCTATAGAGGATGATGAAAGACTTCGAGCTGAGACTTCTGCAATTGTTGAAAAATATGAAATTGCGCTTGCTAAGATTGAAAAACAAAATGTAACATATTTTAAACAACTTGATCGGAAAAAGGAAGAATGTAAGTATGACAAATTATCGTACGAGCGTTCTTACCAAAACATGCAAAAGCAAATTGATCTTTTGAAGTCTCAGCTTGAAAGTCAAAAAGGGAAGGGTGAGGAAACTATGGCTGCGAAGCCAAAAATGTCTATTTCTATACCCTTGCCTACGAAATGTGATAAATCAACAAATGTTGATAAAGGGAAAGCAGTTGTCGAAACACCAAAAGTGATAGCACCTGGCCTTTATAGGATTAGTCCCACTACTGCGTCTACCTCTACATCCCAAACATATAGGGTGATAGACAAAAGTGTGAAAGAAAATCCAAAAGAGACTAGGAATGCTAAAAAAAATTCAAATGACAACAAGATAAATCCTAATGCGTGTGCCTTACCTTCTACAGGAGTAGAAAGTACCTCTAGGAGCAGCAGACCAAAGCCTAGGAGCAATACAAGGAATAGAGTCTCGCCTGCATCTAAGAGTGAAAGCAAGAATAAAACGGGAAAAGTAGAAGAACACCCTAGGATTTTATCGCTTTTGAATAAGAAACATATGTCATCTAGATGTAATTTTAAGGACAATATTTCAAGTGCATGTAATGAATCTGTTTATTTAATGAGAAAGAAATCTTTGTCTGAAAATGTGTGTGATGATATTGTTTCTAATGATGTGAATGTGAATGCCTCGACTAAACAGAAAGATATGCCTTCAGGAACTAGTGCTAGGTCTAGATACATTAAAAGACTTATTTCAAAAGCTAGGAAAACCACTAGTAGCCTATTGCCTAAGGACCCTCTTAAGTTTTGCACATGGAAACCAACGGGTAGAAAGTTTACACTTAAGAATGGCACATTAGAAATTGTTCCAAAAGAACAAATAGAAACCTTCTCTAAGTGTGATTCATCTGTTACCTCTAACCCCATGGAACCAAATGTTAAACGGTTTCCATATACAAAACCATCTGTTCTTCGCAGGTCATTGAAATTTGTCTTTGGATTGTCGACTCAGGTTGCTCCAAGCACATGACCGGGAATCTGAAGCTGCTGATCAACTTTTTATGGAAGTTCATGAGAACAGTTCGGTTTGGAAATCATCATGTAGCAGCTATTTTGGGTTATGGAGATCTTCAGTTCAGGAATTTCTTAATCACTATGGTTTACTATGTAGAAGGGTTGGGACACAATCTGTTTTCAGTCAGGCAGTTCTGTGATGCAGATTTAGAGGTTGCTTTCAGGAGAAATACTTGCTTTGTTAGGAATTTGATTGGAGATGATCTCTTAACCGGAAATCGTGGAACCAATCTCTATGCTATCGACATAAACCAAATGGCCTCTTCATCACCAATCTGTCACATGACAAGAGCTGATGAAACTAAGTCCTGGTTGTGGCACAGACATTTATCCCATCTCAACTTCGACACCTTAACAAAGCTTGCCAAAGACGACATCGTCACCGGTCTCCCAAAATTCAAATACACCAAAGAACACTTATGTCCATCCTGTGAGCAAGGCAAAAGCAAACGGGCAACATACAAACCTAAAACCGTACCCAGTTCGGTTGATAAGTTACATTTGTTGCACATGGACTTATGTGGCCCAATGAAAGTTGAGAGTATCAATGGGAAAAAGTATATTCTTGTGATTGTCAATGATTATTCAAGATATACATGGGTAAGGTTTCTAAGGTCAAAAGACGAAGCACCAGGCATCATCATCACCTTTCTGAAGCGAATTCAAGTTTTACTTCAAGCTCCAGTTAGGATAGTAAGAACTGACAATGGCATGGAATTCACTAATCAGGAGTTAAGAAAATATTTTGAAGAAACTGGAATCACTCACCAGACATCAGCTGTTAGAACTCCACAGCAGAATGGGGTAGTTGAAAGAAGAAATAGAACTCTTGTGGAAGCTGCTCGCACAATGCTGATTTATTCCAGTGCACCGTTATTCTTATGGGCTGATGCTGTTGCCACTGCATGTTTTACTCAGAACCGATCCCAAATCCATCCAAGATTCAATAAAACCCCATATGAATTAGTGAACAACAGAAAACCCGATATCTCTTACCTTCATGTATTTGGCGCTTTGTGCTATCCTACGAACGACAGAGAGGATCTGGGGAAATTGAAAGCTAAGGGTGATATTGGAATCTTCATTGGTTATTCAGATAACTCGAGGGCATTCAGGGTGTATAACAGGAGAACGAAAAGGATTATGGAGACGATGAATGTGAAATTTGATGAGATTTCACAAATGGCTTCTAAGAGACTCGCTCTAGAACCCGCGCTTAACTCGATGGCTTCTAATCATATCAGATTAGGACCCGCACCAAACAGTCAGACTTCTGGACATATCAGTTCAGGACTCGTACCCCAAGGAGCTCAGTCAACTACTACTGATAAACCAACAAATCAAGAACTAGACACTTTCTTTGAGTATATGTACGATGAGTACTATGGTGGAACTTCGACAAATGCATCACAACAACTTTCCGCTACACCCGCTCAACCACATCAACCACCACCACCACCATCACCGCAAGATGCATCAAAAACAATCAAAGATGACGTACCAACTCCCTCAACGTCATCAACATCTACTCCAGCAACACCAGTAATTGAGATTGTCTTACCAAGAGTTGATGAGCAAAACCGAACAACACCAATTCAAGAAGAACAACAAAACGATGCTGTGTTAGAAGAAGAACCATTTGAAAACCCATTTGCAACGGAATCTGTTGAATCTTCTTCTAGGTTACATGAACCAACTAACACGCATTCGTCTAATCCAAGGTACCCTTCTACGTTACAGTGGACTAAAGACCATCCAATAGAACAAGTCATTGGTGAACCTTCACGGCCAGTTCAGACGAGAAGACAACTCGCCACCGATTGCGACATGTGCATCTTTGCCTGCTCAGTCAGTTTAAAAGAGCCAAAGAACATTCGGGAAGCGATGGAAGATAATGCTTGGATTGAAGCGATGTAGGAAGAACTTCTCCAATATAAATTACATGACATTTGGGATTTAGTGTCGAGACCAATCGACAAACTTGTCATTGATCTTAAGTGGTTATGGAAGAACAAAAAGGATGAAGAAATGACTGTAATTCGCAACAAAGCTCGTCTAGTGGCCAAGGGATTCAGACAAGAAGAAGGGATAGATTTTGAGGAGTCATTCGCGCCAGTAGCTAGACTTGAGGCGGTCAGGATTTTCTTAGCATACGCGGCTCACAAGAACATCACGGTCTATCAGATGGATATCAAGACGACTTTCTTGAATGGAACTCTGAAAGAAGAAGTGTACGTGAGTCAGCCAGACGGATTCGTTGACAAAGATCATCCAGACTACGTCTACAAGCTAAAGAAAGCTATCTATGGTTTGAAACAAGCCCCAAGGGCGTGGTACGACGAATTATCATCTTTCCTACTTCTTAATCATTTCACCAAAGGAACAATTGACCCGACCTTGTTTACCAGAAAATTCAAAGATGATATTTTGATTGTTCATATTTACGTGGACGACATAATCTTTGGGTCCACTAATCCGGAACATTCAAAACATTTTGCAAATCTCATGAAAAGTAAATTAGAAATGTCTATGATGGGCAAATTAAAATTCTTTCTTGGACTTCAAATCCATCAATCCCATCGTGGCATTTTCATAAATCAAGCTAAATATATAATTGAGATTTTGAAAAAACATGGAATGGAAAATTGTGACTCTGTTGGTACTCCAATGGTCACTTCACCCAAAATAGGCACAGACTTATATGGGAAACCCATCGATCCAAAGAAATATCAGAGCATGATTGGGTCTCTCATGTACTTAACTGCTAGTCGACCGGATATACATTTTGCTGTATGTTTATTAGCACGGTTTCAGGCAAGGCCTACCGAACTTCACCTCTAAGAGGTTAAACTGATCTTCCGGTACCTACGAAGAACCATTAACATGGGACTTTGGTATCCGAAGGATTCGGAGTTTACACTAACAGCCTTTTCAGATGTCGACCATGCTGGATGCCAAGTTACCGCAAAAAGTACATCCGGGGGAGCACAATTTCTGGGAGAAAAGCTAGTAGGCTAGTCATCAAGGAAACAAGACTTTACGGCGTTATCAACCTCAGAAGCCGAGTATGTGTCTCTATTTGCGTGTTATGCCCAAGTTCTATGGATGAGCACATAACTCACAGATTATGGCTACTCTTTCAACCACATACCTATGTATTGTGATTCAAAAAGTGCCATAGCCATCTCGTGCAATCCCGTGCAACACTCGAAGACCAAGCATATAAGAGTCCGCTATAACTTCATAAAGGAACACGTTGAAGAGGGTACTGTTGAATTATTTTTCGTGAAGACTGAATACCAACTCGCCGATCTATTTACTAAAGCCCTCCCAAAAGAGCGGTTTGATAACTTAGTTCGACGAATTGGCATGCGAAGCCTAACTCTTGAAGAGTTAGAAAGTATTCTCGAAACTTCTTGAATTTTATCTCAAAAAGCTTCGCTGTAAATATTTTTGGAAAAAAAAATACAAAATTTGAAAAACCCACAAAAACAAAATACAAAAATAGAAAATTTCAAAAAAGTTCAAAAACAATAGAAAATATAAAAACCAAAAAATATTCTTCTCACGACATGTCTCTCGTATAAATCAATATTCTGTACGTATCTAGAAATGTCATTCAACAATGATACGGACATGTACAGATGCTTGAGCGAGAGTTCATTTAAATGTTTTCTAAAACATGTCGTTTATCAAAATTTTCTTCACTATGGCTTTCGTATATTTCAGTACGAAACCTGCACTTAAATGACGGCTTTTGTATATTTCAATACAAAACCCGTGCTACAATGATGACTTCTGATTATTTCAGATCAGGACTCGCAATGTTAATGGCAAATTAAAAACTCTTGAGCACATGATCAAGATTTTTCAAAAAGATTTTTCAAAATCTTTCTCCAAATTCTGTGCTCAAGATTTTTCAAAAAGAAAACTCCCTCTATACCCTTAAATGATTTTAAACTCAAATTTTTAAAGAATATGCTTTATTTAAGGGGGAGTATAAAAAGAAAAACAAAATATTCCAAATCATGCTAAAATGATCCGTCTATCTCTCCAAAAAGCTCTCATTTTAATCAGTTGATATCAAAAATATCACTGCATGCTATTTTTGAGGGGGAGAGGACGTGATTCAAATGTGATCAAAAGTTTAAAGATCGTGGATTGAATCTCAAAAGACTCAGCATGAACCCTCGAATTGACGAAATTAAATGTCCGTTATCAAAAAGACTTGTACGGGACGAGTAATAATTTCAAGCTGGTTATCCAGTGATGTAAACGTGTCTCGCAAAGGACTTGTCTGAGTAGAATGTACCAATTCAAGAAATGATCATTGAATATGACCGGGACTGGTATTAATTTCAAGCTAGTCTAACTAGTGATATAAGCATATCTCGCGAAGGTCATGTTCATTGAAAATCGATCAATTCAAAAATGTGCGAACTCTACCCAACATGTGCAAATTTATCTTAAAAAATGCATGAGCACATGTGAATGGGGAGTATTTCAAAATGTAAAACTCTCGAAGTGTTAACTAAAATGTGTTTACTCATAAACATTTTGAGAGATTTTTCACAAAAGGTTTTATGGCATGTGATCAATAATCGAGGATAATCATGGAGTAATAAGGTGATTATGGTTAGGTTATGTCCAATGATCCGCCAGAGCCGGAGGGATCTACCCAAGGACAATTCCAATAGATTAGAATTAGAAGTCCTTAGGTATGTGATGTGTGCGATGTGTCGTTGCGGTTTAGCAGTTTTAATGCCTACTCAAGTTTTAAATTTATATTTAGCCGACTTATCAATAACACACACACTTAACGAGCAGTGTACCCGGTCAGTTTGAATATAATGGTAAGTAGAGTGTCGATCACTAAGAGTGGAACGTATTATCTAGTTATTCTAATCAGTATTTTAATAAATTAAGTTAGCTATACAACCTAATCTAACGCAAGGGGGTTCAGCCTGAGAGACTGGCACGATTTGGTTGCAATTAAATAATAAACTAAACCAATAGGCACGAATCAGCGAATAGCACACACGTACACAGATAAATACTTGAGACAATAAGAGGGCTGTCCTTATGATAAGTAGTTTGTCACTTGTTTTATTGCTAGTGTTATATGAAGTGTATAGTTCGATGCAACGCACCGAGATTAAGTCCTTTCTCGTTGGTTCTAATCTTATCAGCGAGTAAACCCTTAATGATTACTTATGACTATCCTATTTATCTTTCTCCTACTTTTCCATAGACCATAGAATGCATAGGCGATCTAATAAATAGGCGAGGGCAGAGGCATGGCGACCCGATCAACGCTCAGCTAGACACAGAGATTATCAATGCACTAATAAAAGTCACCAATGACATCAACATATAAACTTTAATTAATGAGAAAGCAGTTTTAAGGGAGTGCAATCTTTCCGTTGTCACATTACACAAGCCACCAATCTTGATGAATTAAAGCTTACTAACACAATAAAACAAAACTACTTAATGAATTAAACACATGCAGCACCTTCTTACAGCTCTTGTATCTTTGATTTGGGTGTGTCTTGTGCTCGCTATTCGACTGAATTCGTCCTAGGTTTCTGGTCTTCGGTCTTCTGTTAAAACTTCGGAACTCTTAATTCGTCTGGTCTTTGGGGTATTTATAGTTTCTGTCTGAGGATAAGATGCGGCGCATCTAGTAAGTAGATGCGGCGCATTGACTTAACTTCGTGTGGGGTCCAAGATTATAATATTCAGGAATATTCGTACACCGCCAGAAGATGCGGCGAATCTTTATCTTTGGATGCGGCGCATGTTCTCTTGTATCTTGGATCGTATCTGGTGAAATATTGATAGTGATGCGGCGCATGTCATAAGTGAGATGCGGCGCATCTGGAGCAGAATAGTCTTGATCTTGTACATTTCAGTAGACTCTTAACTTCTTGCATGTTTTGCCCCATAATTAGTCCAAAATCGCCAAGTTTCACCAAATGCTTGTTTTCAACTGAGAATTACAAAAGTAAACGATTAAGTATCAATCCTCATACATAATATAATAAAACAAGTCAAATAATTAGGATAAATGATAGTAATAATATGTACTTATTTGAGTTCATCAAATATCCCCCCACTTGAGCTTTACTTGTCCCCAAGTAAACCTTAGAATTAATCTTATGAAAATGTATCCTAAAAGATATTAGGATTTATTTTTATATTTAAGCATGTATTCGTTTTTGCCATAATCACACAACTAAACACTTAACGAATTAGAAGTAAAATAAAATATTTCGATAAAAGCAAATCTAATCGTTTAACTGTCTAGTCGCGACGAATATTCTATCATAAGCTTGGCAAGTATACACATCTCCTCCACTAAAGCAAAGGAATAACAAGTCTAAAGCGGTAAAAAGGGTTTTCAGGTTTAAGGGTTAATCATTCTTAGTCACTATCGATTTCAAATTCCAGAAAAGGCGACAAAATCACAAATACATGATCGAATCCACGACCACGATACTTGCAATTGCTCAAATCCTTAACTCGAATAGGCTAAAGATAGGTCCAAACTTCACCAATAATAATATATCAAAAAGGGCGACAAAATCATAAATACATAGCCGAATCCACGACTACGATACTTAAGATTGCTCAAATCCCTAATCTCAATAAATCAAAGGTTTGGTTGGATAAAGAATAATACAGGGCATGGATAATATTTGGGATATAAATTGGTGTAAAAATAAAAAAAATAAACAAAACAAATAAATTAAAATCCTAAGTGTGGTTAATCACTATCCCAACCATCCCATGAATAAGACTCATATCATTGAATAACTCACGCTTTAACACTTGAAACACACGCTTTAGGTAGACACGAATTATACTCAACAAGATCTTAATCAAAGAATAAATCTTAGTTGACGTTCCCATAACTGTCAACTCCTATTCAATCCATAAATATATAACAACTAGTGGTTATATCGACCACTTACATAACTTTACATAAGTTGGTTTAATTAAACATCCAACTTCTCCTTTTTCTTTTTCTTTTCTATTTTTTTTTTTTTTTTTTTTTTTTTTTTTTAACATCAACATAAACATAGATGTGTAAAATTTCACCACATCACCATAACAATAATTCTGGATAATTATTCCATACTTTTCATGACTTCAGAAATAACGGTAATAGTGAAAGTAGTAAACACACGAAAAATAAACTCAAAGATATACAATATTTACTTTCACTCCAATTGCATTGTGCAATTTCCCGACCTAACCATAGATAATGAATTACGCACGCGAACACAGGTAATGTAAGGAAACACACTTTGCCTATAGCAATTAACCAACCACGGATTTTAATCTACAGGGTAGGCTAAGGTGTAAGGGTGTAACGAAACATTTTAACAAAGGTGTAAGAAACGAAAGGAATGGCTCTGAGTGTTTTTCTAGGGGTATCTTACTCTAAAAGTGAGAGTAACAAAAGGGTTTATACGGGGGTTAACTAACCAGTGTAGTTAGCTAATATCACATAACATATAAAGGCTATTTAGGTGTAATCCTAGAAATTTACCAATTTAGACAAATCATTCCAATTATATAAAATAATACTTATTATGGTGGTCTCGAATAGTATACAAGCCAAGTTCTAAAGTTTACAAGTCACCGGCACACTCATAGATTTGTGAATTTTGAAAAATCACAATTTTTAAAAATAACGTCATGTGTGCAGCTATGCAACTTAGACTTTAAACAAAAACATGCTCAAAAAAAATTTTAAAATTTTATATATTAAGCACATTTTAAGCATATTTTGAAAAGTTTAGGACAAGTAAGTGTTAAGTGTTCTAATTCTCCAATCCCCCCACTTAAGTTAAACAACGTCCTCGTTGTTTGTATAAAAGGTTAAAAACTGGAAAATAAAAGAATTAGAACAGAAAAACTCCCCTGAGATTTGCTCGGTACGATCCTCCATTTGTATAAGAGCAAAAATCAACTTCTTGTGGATTAGAACGTTTAAGCTTCATATTTGATGTATCCACAGGAAATGCAGGAATCTATAATACCACCAAAACTTCAAAACACACCTAAGATAAGAAAGGTTCAAACTTGCATAATACATTAGTAGTTAGGAAAAATAAAACATAAAAATTAAAAATGAAAATCATCAGGTCAGTCGATGCGCCGTATCTTATTGAAGAAGATACGCCGTATCGAGCCTGGAATAAATACGGATCAGAATAGAAGATGCGCCGCATCCTTAACCAGGGATGCGCCGCATTAAAATAAACTGATAAAAAGTTTTAAAGTCGAAAATAAAAAAATGCAGAAAAATAAAATAATATATGACCTGTGCAGGAGATGCGCCGCATCTCAGGATTGAGATGCGTCGTATCCTCTGCGGCCTGACTGACTCGACACAAATAGAAAATTAAAAAGATAAATCCGGGTTGTCTCCCGGTAAGCACTTGTCTTTATTCCAGAGTCTTCAAGTTAGACTCACGTTCAGCTCTTTAGTATCGATACTTCAGTTGGTATACACATAAGTAGTGTGTGCATTAGGCAGTTGCTCCATAACTTCATCAGGTCAGTCGATGCGCCGTATCTTATAGGGGAAGATACGCCGCATCGAGCCTGGAATAATTACGAAATAAGATATAATAAAGGATAGGATGCGTCG
This sequence comes from Artemisia tridentata subsp. tridentata, assembly GCA_021014915.2. Classification (NCBI taxonomy): domain Eukaryota; kingdom Viridiplantae; phylum Streptophyta; class Magnoliopsida; order Asterales; family Asteraceae; genus Artemisia; species Artemisia tridentata. Next base: position 76,766,074 of record CP139505.1, read on the forward strand.
CATCTGTTTTACTAGATGCGGCGCATGTAGTTACCAAACAGACTGTTAACAGTCTGTTGTAATATGGCTCATCCCACAGTTTATCTCTCACGTTCTCTCGTACTCTCATGCTGAACTTAATGCCAGTCTTCATCAGATGTAACAAGAAACATAAACTGAAGCATTAGATATACAGATGTTAGTAATAATCAGTACAATCCCAAAAGAATATAAGTAATGTACGAGAAAACGTGTCCGTAATGAAAGTGCAAAGAGTGGTCAAGCTGTAGGCTGGTCGGGAGTCACGTCATCAGATTGTGCTCCTGAAGTACTAGCTTCGTCAGTCCTGTGGCGAACCCTGCGCTCGTATGTGATAATCCCTCTGACATAAGCACCATCCGGAAGGTGGTGGCTGACCCCATTAAGAGCCATCACCCTACTGACGCCGTCGACTAACCAGCTCGTATCTCTCCTCAATCCAGCAAGCTCAACTCTCTGTGCCTCGAGACTCTCTCTCAATGACCTAACCTCAAGCTCCAATCTCTCAACCCTTTGTCCAATAGTGCGGGGAGCTGGTGGTGCTGGTGCATGTACTTCCTCCTGAGCGGGAGCAGCAGCTGGGGCTGCCTGAGCATCCCCCTGCTCCGGCTCAGCAGGCCTAGATGGTCCTAATGGTGCCCAGAAGTATCGACCCATCACCTCCTCGCATATCCCAAGCCTAGTCGCAAGGTAGTCTGCATCCAAACTAGGTAATCTAGCCACATCAATCGGGAGATCAGCGGGAATCTCATCACCTAATACCCCAAAGTGCCTAGCAAGACGAGAGACAAAATGACCCCCACTCATTTGGCTCCTACCATCTCTTCCCGGAGCAACCCTGTGTAAATAATGTGCTAAGAAGTGAGGGATGTTCACCACAGCTCCCTCGTCCATGCTCCGTAAGAGAAAAAGATCCAAAGTAGTCACTTTCTCAGGGGATTGTCCCCTCCCGGCAATAGTCAGGGCGATCAGACGATGACAAAGTCTCCTCAATGGCTCCCTAATCAATGTGTATGAAGGAGTGGTGGTGGTGGAATCACCCCCAGATGAAATCTCAACCCAATAATCTCCTAACTCCCCACGATCTGAAACAACCCTTAGACTGTCAGCCCAATAATCAGCAAAACCTGGGGATGTCATTTCTGCTGTAGTGTGCAATCCGAGAGCTAGTATGAACTGTCCCATAGACATCCTTCGCTCAAAACCACCCAGTCTGAATACCAGAGTGTCAAATGTGTCAAGACCCAGATCAGTCTCCCTGTAGTGTATAGTGCAGAAAAACTCCAACATCAAAACCTTTATCAACGGTTCCTCAATCCTAAACAACCTTTCCCAGGCGTAAGACCTGAATAAAACCTGCCCCTCCCCATCTTTGTGTATCATCTCCAATCTAGCTCGTAATTCCTCAGCAGCGTTACCCTCATCAATATTCCTGATGCTATCAAAATCCAAAATTGGAACACTGAATATCTTCCTCTGATAAAACTTTCTAAGTTTAGTCATATAATCATCAACGGCACCCTGTGTTAGCCCCATTGTTTCAAAACGAAGCCATGGGTGTCTACGGGCGGCATCTGGTAACGCCATCTGAAATAAATTTTCAAAGTTAGTAAGCAGTCTGCAAGAAAGGTAGATACGGCGCATCTGATTTAATCAGTGCGGCGTATCTGCACAAAGTATAAGAGATGCGGAGCAAGAGATGAGATACGGCGTATGGAGATGCGTCGTATCTAGATTAAGCAATACGGCGTATCTAGAATTTTATTAATTTGGAAATAGGTCGTTACGCCGCATCAATCAACCTAGATGCGCCGCATCTAAAAGCATATCAGTATAAATAAAGGGGATCAGGCAGACTTTTCAAGAATCCGTATCCGTGACGTAAACTACCACTAAATATCACAGTATCGTATACCTCTTATATCAGTTCTAAAGGCTCATTACATTCTACTAATCCATCTTCCCGCTAAATATTCAAAATCGAATTCAAAACCCAAATTTTTGGTTAAATCAAACTAGGCCAGAAATTCGATTATTTACGCAAGTTAGATACGGGGGAAATCATCTAATACAAACCCTAATCACGTCTCTATATTATATGCCCTAATCGAATTAATCACATAAACCTTAATTTTCATTTCAAACAAGATTAAATTGAAATAGAGCAATTACCTTAATTTTATGATTAGGAGAAAGATTATAGATCGGATTAGAGGATAATGCTCGGAATTAGAGTATAGTTTTACTGTGTGTGAGTTCTTAACTGTGTGAGTTTTTGCGGTAAAGATTTTAGATCCGGCGCATTCCCGTCGTATTTATAGGGCAAAAAGATGCGCCGTATTGGAAAATTGGATGCGCCGTATCTATTTAATCTCGTTGACTAGTCAATGAGTCCTAGATGGTCAGAGATACGGCGCTTTGGATATTTAGATCCGCCGTATCGCTATGTTAGTGAACGAAATTTAAATAAGGAACGTACCTTGGCCTCCGCAACACGATTCTTTATACATCAAATTGGGGTTAAACGGTCATACCATATGATATAATTGAATTCAAAATAAGAGCAATAGGCATAAACGTTTTATTAATAATTGTAATCTTATTGTTTAGTGGATAAGGATTTATTCCGAGGTTAGGAACAAATATCGTTTTTAAGCATACAAAATTAAGATTACAATTTGAATCAGATGTATAAAATTGAGATTATAATGTAGAGAACTTCCCTTTGGGCTGGTTGAATAATCGAAGAGGTTACGTTTGATCACTCCAGCTAGCTTCTCTCGGTTTGGTTCAGAATGTAATCTTTCATGGTGATGCTTGAATCATCCTTTATCCTGAAAATAAACAACTTGCACACGAGAGTAGCGGACCGATCAAAGTAAATATCAAAAATCAACTATATTTATCAAATTATATTCGTCGTATTAACAAAAGTTAATGCGCCGTATTTTCGTTACGTTTCAAAATATAAGATTTTTGATTCAGAAGATACGCCGTATCGACAGAGATCGATGCGCCGTATCTGTTTAATAATTCGAAAACTGTTTTTAATTAAAATAATAGATACGCCGTATCTGCTAAAGCAGATGCGTCGTATGGCGTTAACGTTTAGAAAAAAAAAATTTATCAAAAACAGATACGCCGTATCTTGGGGAAAAGATGCGTCGTATCGCTTTATCGCTTAGAAAAAAAAAATTCTTATTAAAAACAGATACGCCGTATCTTGGGGAAAAGATGCATCGTATCGAATTAATTAAACGCGTTGTATTTTATATAAAAATTAAACGCAATACGCCGTATCTGAGAAATCAGATGCGCCGTATCGTTCGATTTAGCTCAGTACAACGATAGCAGAATACAAAAAATACGAAAATTAAAAACAAATAAAAACACACGAAAATACACAAAATAAAAGCAAACAAATAACACACAAAAACAGAAAATATGCAAAATAATACAATGAATGCAAATTAATCTAATACACAACAAAATTAGCGGTTAGATAAAAAAAATTAAAAACCTAATTAAAATACTAATCAAATTAACAGATAATAACAATTCACTCCCCGGCAGCGGCGCCAAAACACACACACTTAACGAGCAGTGTACCCGGTCAGTATGAATATAATGGTAAGTAGAGTGTCGATCACTAAGAGTGGAACGTATTATCTAGTTATTCTAATCAGTATTTTAATATATTAAGTTAGCTATACAACCTAATCTAACGCAAGGGGGTTCAGCCTGAGAGACTGGCACGATTTGGTTGCAATTAAATAATAAACTAAACCAATAGGCACGAATCAGCAAGTAGCACACACGTACACAGATAAATACTCGAGACAATAAGAGGGCTGTCCTTATGATAAGTAGTTTGTCACTTGTTTTATTGCTAGTGTTATATGAAGTGTATAGTTCGATGCAACGCACCGAGATTAAGTCCTTTCTCGTTGGTTCTAATCTTATCGGCGAGTAAACCCTTAATGATTACTTATGACTATCCTATTTATCTTTCTCCTACTTTTCTACAGACCATAGAATGCATAGGCGATCTAATAAATAGGCGAGGGCAGAGGCATGGCGACCCGATCAACGCTCAGCTAGACACAGAGGTTATCAATGCACTAATAAAAGTCACCAATGACATCAACATATAAACTTTAATTAATGAGAAAGTAGTTTTAAGGGAGTGCAATCTTTCCGTTGTCACATTACACAAGCCACCAATCTTGATGAATTAAAGCTTACTAACACAATAAAACAAAACTACTTAATGAATTAAACACATGCAGCACCTTCTTACAGCTCTTGTATCTTTGATTTGGGTGTGTCTTGTGCTCGCTATTCGACTGAATTCGTCCTAGGTTTCTGGTCTTCAGTCTTCTGTTAAAACTTCGAAACTCTTAATTCGTCTGGTCTTTGGGGTATTTATAGTTTCTGTCTGAGGGTAAGATGCGGCGCATCTAGTAAGTAGATGCGGCGCATTGACTTAACTTCGGGTGGGGTCCAAGATTATAATATTCAGGAATATTCGTACACCGCCAGAAGATGCGGCGTATCTTTATCTTTGGATGCGGCGCATGTTCTCTTGTATCTTGGATCGTATCTGGTGAAATATTGATAGTGATGTGGCGCATGTCATAAGTGAGATGCGGCGCATCTGGAGCAAAATAGTCTTGATCTTGTACATTTCAGTAGACTCTTAACTTCTTGCATGTTTTGCCCCATAATTAGTCCAAAATCGCCAAGTTTCACCAAATGCTTGTTTTCAACTGAGAATTACAAAAGTAAACGATTAAGTATCAATCCTCATACATAATATAATAAAACAAGTCAAATAATTAGGATAAATGATAGTAATAATATGTACTTATTTGAGTTCATCAGTATGATTGAAAAAAGGAGTATACGAGAAAGGGAAAGAAGGGGTTGAAGAATTAAAAAGAAAAGTTTAATGAAAGGGTGAAAAGAAATAGCCCTCCATGAAAACTTAGGGCAGAAACCGGGTCAATACATCTGCTATCTGTATTCACTAAGGTGATACTGATATTGAAGACAAGACGTCTTGGACCCAGTGACGCGCTGCACCACCCCTCCTAGCCACTCAGATATCTCTTAAAACATATTTTTTTCATTTTCTCATGGAGAACACTGCATTATCTATCGGCATCTCATTCCGAGATGTGTTGATATTAAAAAGGTGGCACTCTGCTCCATGCCTCTGACTACTAAAACCAAAACGCACATTATAGAGTCTAGAGCCATGAGATTCATTAAAAATCTCTTAGGAACACTTTCATAAGAATACCCTTGTGTTTACCAAAAAGGACACAAGGTGTATATGAGTCTTAATGAGATCCAAGGATCTTGCCATTTATATCATGATGGTTACTATGCTTCAAACAGTCTACAGTCGTGGGGTGATCTCCAGCGACTCACTGAATCATGGGTGCACTTCGGTGTGTCCGTGTAAGCCCTCTAGGGGGTATCCTGCTCAGAACGGCCTGGGTTAAGATTAGAGAAAGTCTTCACAATATGCTGTTGACAATCTTGAAATCTAAACCTGTAAGCGCTGGATGATTTATCACTAACGGTTTTATGCAGCTACCTACAAACATCCATCAACCATCATCAGATACATCTAACATCTTCACCTCAGCATACTCATACTTATGAAGAACATCCCCAACAAAGCTCAAGTGTAAAAGTTCAAGACAGAAGGATCAAGTTAAAGACCAAGTGTTAAAGACAAAGTCAAGATGCTAATCAAGATGTCAAGAACAAGTTCATATGATGAAAGATTATGGGGAGATTGTTAGCGAGGGAAGATTGTCAGCATAAGTATACAATCCAAGATGTATGAGTATGTTGGAGGACACGACGCATCACCACAAGAAGATTTTGCTCAAGGCAAGAACATCCACAAAAGACGATACATTGAAGATCACAATTGCATGAAGGAATGAATATGAAGACTATTCTACAACGACACACTAAGATCAAGACATTGAAGACAAAAGACCAATCACCAGGAGCATCATTGAAATGACCATCCCTTAGGGGGAGATTGTTAGCATTTATATTTTTAGTCAAGTGATGGTCATTTGTAATATTTAGAAATAGTGTGTCGTATAGATAGTTAAGTATGTAAAGGCTTTGTGTTGGACTTCAAGTAGAAATGCTCAAGTAATAAACAAAAGCCCAGTCCAACACAAAGCCCATCAAGCCCATAGTTAAGCCAACTAGGGCGTCACTCATTTGCTATAAATACCACACACTCTCACAAAATATGTGTGCCTCAAAGTATTGTAAAGGTGAGAGTGTGTGTGCTTTATGTGTGTTTTGTTATCTTCCTTTCCAAGCTAATAAACATCTAGTTATTCCATATGATCCACACTTCTTAACTTTCTCTAGTTATTGAGTGTCACGTATTTTAGTGTTTAGTTTGTGTGATAAAGTAGTGTAGATCTAGTCATAACATATATTAACTGGTTAAAACATGTCCTTTCACCAACTGGGTGAAAGGATGTCGCCATAAAGACGGCTGTTTCACCAACTGGGTGATGTTCACCCGGGCATGGATTACTTTATATCCATGTTTCTCCGACTTGATGTACGATTCAGTGCATCATTTCTTGTATAAGAAGAGAAGTCTTCTTTACACCACAAACTCTTTGCATCTATGATTCTTCAGGAGAGTTTTGGTGTTTCATAAGGTGGTAACTGGACTTAAATTTTCACAAATGATTCATGCTCAATTGAATGACTACAGCTCTTTAAATAGAAAATGGGTCATTCATTGAGGGGGAGAGTATTTGTTCAAATTTCTGACACCTTTTTAAACTTTGTGCAACATCAGCAGTGACACTCTATCTTGGTTTGAGGGGGAGCATAGTATGCACCATCATCAGAATATATCAAATCTGACCACATTTTCTCCCATAATTTTCTAAATTATTTAAATCAATTGGGATCACAAATATCAAAAGGTTTGAAATGTTTGATCGGGGGAGAGAATGTGATTTAAATATGAAACTTGATGAAAATGTGATTCTTTGGACTTAAGTGTAAGCTCTCCCATATGTGCTAAACTCTTTCGTATATCGATGCTATTGAGGGGGAGAAAATGGTGTGCAATAGCAAAATGGATGTGGCATCTCATGTGTGCACGACTCAGACTTTACCAATGAATTGACGAAACACAAACTGTCATTAATCGAAAGGACATGTCCTGGCCGGGTAATAATTTCAAGCTGGTCTAACTAGTGATGTAAGCATGTCTCGAAAAGGATATGTCTTAGTAGAGTGTACCATTTCGAGAAACTTTCTATGGATGTGACCAGGCCGGGTAATAATTTCAATCTAGTCTAACTAGTGATGTAAGCGTGTCTTGAATTGGTCATATTCACTGAAAGTGGATCAATTCAAAAGTGCGAACTCCACCTAACATGTTTAAATTTAAAATTAAAACATATGAGCACATGTTGAGGGGGAGCTTTTGAAAAATATAAAACTCTCAAAGTGTTAGCAAAATGTTTTTCATAATCATAGACACTTTGAGAGATTTTTCAAGGATTTAGTTAATGGCAACATAGGATAGTCATGAAGTTATAAGGTGGCTAAGGTTAGGAAAAACCGTCTTATGATCCGCCAGAGCCGGAGGGATCTACCCAAGGACAATACCGAATAGTTAGTATTAGAAAGTCCTTAGGTACGATTATGGAAAAAAAGGAGTAATATGAGAAAGGAGAAAGAAGGGGTTGAGGAATTAAAAATAAAAGAAATGAGAAAGGGTGAAAAGAAATATCCCTCCAATTATTCAACCTTAGGGCAGAAACCGGGTTCATTTCATATACTACTGGTGGTTACTAAGGTAACACCGGTATTGAGGACAAGACGTCATGGACCCAGTGACGCACTGCACTAAACCTTCTAAACCACTCAAGTTCTCTTAAAAGGAATTTTTTCATTCTCACGGGGAACCCTGCATAATCTGTCGACGGCTAATTGCGAGCTATGTTGATATTGAAATAGGAGACACCGCTCCAGTCTCCGACTACCAAAAATGCACTTATTGAGTCTAGAGCCAAGAGATGCATCAAAATATCTCAATAGGAACACATGTTACTTCTACACTGGTTGTTCAACATTAAGGACACCAGGTGTAAACTTATGAGTCCTACGCAGATCTTAGCAATCTGCCAGAACATTCATGAGGGAATTTACAAATGTAATTCTCAGTGATTGAATGGAAATTTCTGCCAGGGTCAACATCAAACAGCCCTGAAAGCAGGTCACTTCGGTAATTCCTTGTGAATTACGCTTAGTGGTCACGGCGGTTACAAACGGTCTACAGTCATGGAGTGAACTCCAGCGACTCACCTAATCGTTGATGTACTTCGGTAGATCTTGTAAACCCTCTCGGGGGTTTCTGATTTAGGAACGGCCTTGGTAAGGATCAGAGAAAGTTTTCACAATATGCTTTTAACAATCTCAAAATCCAAACCTATAAGTGCCAGACATTTTATTGCTAACTGTTGTATGCAGGAATCCCTTGTGGTTGCAGCTGATTACCGAAAAGATGCTGATTCATCAACCCACGCTCACATTTCATCATCATAATCAAAGAAATCATGATATCTAAAAGACCTTCAACACTGCTTCCGCAACTCTGATACTGAAGATCATGATCCAGAAAAGTGTGAGCATGTCGGTTCAAAATCACAACTTCATATGGAGGAGATGCTGAATGATGACTTGAAGAATTATGTTGGATGATATTCTCAAAGAAACCTCAAAGATCATCCAAGACAAAAGATCAATCATCAAAAGTTCGCTGTTGAATGCACAAAGATTAATGACTTTGAAGAATCAAGAACTACGAGCTAGGAAGTCATAGTCATATGATAAAATGCTAAGAAGTTAAAACATTATTTCCGGGGTGACCTCCCTTAGGGGGAGATTGTTAGGAATACAATTATTCATGTGAAGACTCGGTCACCCTGAGTATCTGTTAGTATTAACTAGCTCATAGGATCATTAGTAATATTAGTAATAGTTTAGTTATTAAAGTATTCGTGGAGTGGTTCGGGTCTTTACCCTCTGTCAGCTCACTCCACAGCCCACACAGGGCACAATATGTAGTACTATATATAGCCCTTCCCATACAAGGGAAGGGTTGGACCTTTCATTCTAATCTAATACATTCTACTTTCCCTCTCTACAAAGGCTCCCAACCTTCTACTTCTCTCTCTAGAAATCTTCTACTAGTCAGCCCAAATCTCAATCCATACGTGTGATATATATTGTGAACATCCTACACAAACTATCAGCTATCAACGGATTTGATGTGTCTTTACCAGTAGCCGTTTGCTTTGGACTAGCCAACTCTTCACTGTTAGATATGGTGAGTTGATAATCATATAGTTTTTGGTAAACTATCAACCATAAATAGATTTGATTAGTCTTTACCAGAAACCGTTTGCTCTGGACTAACTGGTTACGTTCTAGTGTGGGTTAGACATGGTGAACTAATAACCATTTGTTGTGTGCGCAGAACATCACACACATTGAGCTCCAAAGCATCTCACCATCTAAAATATCAAACACTTAATTCACAAACTCCAATCAACCTGCAATTGTTAGTCTAAAAACAAGAAAACAAAGTGCAAAGCACTTGTCTTATAACATTATAAGCATATGACTAACATTGCACATAAACAAGGAAATTAGTATCCTTGTGGAACCCAAGCCATCACTGACTTTGGTTTTCCTCTAGCATCAATATAATTAAACCTTTTTAGCACAGTTGGAGTACCATTGGATTGAAGTGGTCTTCAAACCCATGATGCTGATGCATTAATACCATTCCCCATATTTCCCTTAGCAGTGTTGTTAAAACTTCCAGTATTAACTGCTTGCCTAGCAGTATGAACTGCTGGGTTTGCAATTATGAACATGGGTTTTCAAATTTGTTTCTTAATCACTACATTGTTTTGAAATGGCCTTTGAAGAGTTTTTGGTGCTGATTTAAAAGTTGTTTTTGCACCTTGAACTGCTTGCCTTGGGTAAAAAGTCTTATTTGGTCTGGCAGTATGATTTTCTGGTCTAGCAGTATGAACTGCTCTTGGTCCAGACCTTAAAAGAACTGATCTAGGTATCATTCTAGCATTGGAAGGGTGAGTGGGAGGTCTTACTAAGTTCACCCTAGGACTTGAGTACCTAGTTACCCTATTGCAATAAGCTGCAATATGGTCAAAGCTACCACATGAAAAACAAGCTATCCTATAACAGACAAAGTCATCACCTAGTTGGTGAGACTTGAGGTTGTTCCAATTCCTTTGGTTATCTCTGGGCTTGTGTGTGGTTCTATACATTTTAGCATACCTAATTGTTCTCCTAGCAGTATTAACATTTGACTTAGGCCTAACAGTTGTGTTCTTGACCATCTTTGGAACTTTTGTTTCCTCTACCTTAACACTATCAGGTTTAGCCTTAACCTGATCACTTTGATCATCAGAAGTCCAATCCTCTATGGTTGGAGCATCTGATTCCCTACCTGAGAACCTATCAGAGGACACCTTGTCCTCAGAGAGTAATTTATCACTTGCACTCTCAAAGCGTACTTCTACAGGTTTTTCAACTACTTCTTTTTCGTTTGATTTTGGTCCATATTCCATTTTGGGTAGTTGAAATTCTTCCAAACCTGTATGTTCAAGGTCAATACCTAGAGGTGCAGGTATTCCTCTGTGAGGAGGTGGAACAGAATTATAACCTAAACCTGATTTAGCCTTGTTGACTATTTGACATTCAATTATCTTTTGAACACCTTTTGATGTATACTTTAAAGTATCTACACTTAATTGAATGTTCTCCTTAGCCTGTTTAAGTCTATCAACCTCAGCTTTTAAATTGCTAATTTGAGCATCTCTAAAAAATATATCCCTTTTAAGTACAGCTACAGTTTCAGAAAAAGTAGACTCATTACTTTTATAATGAACAATTTGCTCCTCTAGAACAGCTAAACCCCTTTTATGATTTGCTAAATTAAAATCGGTCTTGTTTAGCTCTATTCTCTGTTCATCATAATGTTTCCTAAGTGTTTCTAATTCTTTTAAAGAATCACATGATTTAGAACATTTAGAAACTTGTACCTCAGAGTCTGAGAAAGCCATAAGAGCCATCTCTGTAGGTGTTGCTTCCTACTCTGCAATGTAGCTCCAGTCAAATCCTAAGCCATCAATGGCTATCATTTCCTTTGAGCTTGAGTCTGTAATCTCCATAACCCTTGATCCTGTTGACTTGCCTTCATATCCCTTATTCCTTGAGTCCTGCTGTCTGGGCTTCCTACACTCCCTTGAAAAATGACCCATCTTGTGGCAGTTATAACACTCAATCTAGGACTTGTCATAACCAGCAACATCATTGCTATTTATGACTATCTTCTTGCCTGTTCTCTTCAAAAATCTATTAGCCCTCATGCTAAGAAGAGAGAGTTTCCACTTGATGTCCATCTCTTCAATATCATATTCATTTATCTCCTGAAGATCTTCATAAGTCAACATAGTACCATTGTGCTGAGTGGTCAGGAAAGCACAATAAATATTCTCATCCAGGAGTCCATTAGTACTGCTTGAAGTACTAGCAGTACCAATATTAGAACTAGCAGTAACAACTGCTCTAGCAACTTGCACTTCTTCCACTGGACTTGAGGTACTGGAAGTTGACACAAAGGCCAAATTCCCAGAGCTTGAGCTTGTTCCAGCATTCTTCTTTATATCATGCTCCACTATTCTGAAGTTGCTATAAAGATCCATCAGACTCATAGTGTCAATATCTGGCTTGTTCTTCCAGACAACAACATGCATAGCCCATTCTGATGGTAGACTTCTTAGGAATTTGGAGTTGAGATCTTCCTGAGGTATCTCAATTCCAAGAATAGCAAGTTGACTCACTAGCTTCTGAAGCCTGTTGAACATATGGTCTAGTGATTCATTGCTTGTAGCTGAGAAGTTCTCAAATTGTTGCTTGAGAAGGGTCTTCTGTGTTTTCTTGGTGGCATCATTCCCACCATATCTGGCAACAATAGCTTCAAAAAGTGTCTTTGCACACTTGAACTTGCTGAAGTTCAACAATTGATCATTAGGTATGGTCAATAGCAGCAAGCTTCTTGCCTTGAGATCATTCTTGTGATGTGTCTTCTCTTCAGCAGTAATAGGCTTTGTCTGCACTGTTGTCACAGATTTACCTTCTTCAGTTGTTGTTGTAGTAGAAGGCTTGAATGAATTCCCTTCTTTTATGATCTCCCAGAGTGCATAGTCCTGCACTTGAAAGAATTGTTCAATTCTCAATCTCCACATATCGAATTCATTGGGCTTAAGCATAGGCAACTTTGCAGCAAGATTGGTTGTTGACGTCTCCATGTCCATCTTCTACTGAAAAACAGTTATTCTTGGATCTTCTAATTCAAAGTATCAAAACCTGTCTCTGATACCACTTGATAGGATCTTATGTGTTACACTTAGGGTGTTAATCCTGTATGATGTGTATGTGATACTTTGAGTGGATATAACTAAGTATGCAGAATCTACTTAGTTATACTTAGAAGATATTACGTATTGTATGTGAATGGAACAATGAATTGTATATATGAACAATGAAGACAATTTTTTTAAACAAAATGATATAATATTATTATCACAATAATACGAGTGATCTCCTATCACTAGGGTTTTACAACCTTGAATCTCTATGAATGAGTCGTACATAAACTTTAACCTAGGATATCCTTTTATAGAACAAGGATTCCTGTACAAGATAACTATAATCTATATCTAGAAGATATACACAATCCATTCTATAATTATCCTATTACACGTAATCATAACATCAACAGTACTAACTTCTTGTGCTGGCAGTACTAACTGACTTAGTGCTGTCAGTATAATCTTCATCAGTCTTCAACAGTTGAAACTTTAAGCCTGGCAGTTTGTACTGTTAGGTTTAATTCCCAACACAGATAATTAATTAATGGAGAGAACCAACGTGTCAAAATAATAATTAAGAGGGGTAAATGCTGAAAGACAGAGTGCCAAATGCGGACAGATAATAAATGAGATCGAAAATAAGCATCACATACGCTAAATGAGAATAAATGAGGACCAGCAATAAATGAGAAAAGCATTACGCAGCTCGAATGCAAAGACCGTAAGCTTTACAAATGTTGATTGAGGGTAATTGAGAGCAAACAATAAATGAGAAAGACAATAAGTGTCACGACTGTGAACAAGCAATATCACAAATGTTGATTAGGTATGAATGAGAACAACAATAAATGAGATAGACAATAAGTATCGCGAATGTTAATCGAGAAGGATAGAATATTCATACTTAGCCTCTCGGGCTTTACTCTGGTCTAACGAGACTGTAGGTTAGTCGTCAAGGCTTGTTTCTACTGGTGCGTGATGTTCCTCATGATGTGCCATGCGTGTCACCGGTAATTGGATGGAGTAGTGAATGGATTTTTCTGGTGATAGACTCTGGTCGGGTGAGAGGAGTAGGCCTATTAGTGGCTCTCCTCTTCGTCTTTCGATAGGTCTTATTTAGGTAATTGATCTTCTCGTTCGGTTTTGGTTTCCATAGTCTTGACCTCGGATGGTTTCGTCTCACTGTCGGGAATTAATAAGTAGATCGGTGATGTGGGTGTCAAAGCAGTGACAGACAAGTTCTTTCATCTTGTCCTCAAAATCGGAAATTAGTATTAGTAAGGGTAAACATTGCTGTCGAGTTCCGTCATTACATTCCTGACGACGTGATTCTTCAAAACCGCAAGAAGTGAGGAAGAATGAGATGCTATAAAGACGTGTCCTGAAAGTAGGTGTTCCAAAATTATAGTGTTACAAAAGCATGGGACGAGTGTTCAAACTAGTCTTCAGAAATGGTTAGTAAAGTAATCTGGGAAATTGGCAGAATATAACGGGTTTTAATGTCACGTAAAACGATATCACATATGATTGTGAAAAATTTTAGAGACCATTTGTATTAATCACGATATGTCAGAAGGTTTAGAGGACCTTCAAAAAGTATGAGTGTGTATGTTAGTTCAGTTACACTAGTAATATGTCTCTAGCTTTTAAAAGTTGTTTTGAAAGACCAAGATGAGTGTCCTAACTCAAAGTCAAATGGTGAGATTACGTAGGGGAAATGTTGGAATATTAATTTGTTTCTACTGGTACGTGATGTTCCTCATGATGTACGATGCGTGTAACCGGTAATTGGATGGAGTGGTGAATGGATTTTTCTGGTGATAGACACTGGTCGGGTGAGAGGAGTAGGCCTATTAGTGGCTCTCCTCTTCTCTTTCGATAGGTCTTATTTAGGTAATTAATCTTCTCGTTCGGTTTTGGTTTCCATAGTCTTGACCTCGGATGGTTTCGTCTCACTGTCGGGAATTAATAAGTAGATCGGTGATGTAGGTGTCAAAGCAGTGACAGACAAGTTCTTTCATCTTGTCCTCAAAATCGGAAATTAGTATTACATAAGGGTAAACATTGCTGTCGAGTTCCGTCATTACATTCCTGACGACGTGATTCTTCAAAACCGCAAGAAGTGAGGAAGAATGAGATGCTATAAAGACGTGTCCTGAAAGTAGGTGTTCCAAAATTATAGTGTTACAAAAGCATGGGACGAGTGTTCAAACTAGTCTTCAGAAATGGTTAGTAAAGTAATCTGGGAAATTGGCAGAATATAACGGGTTTTAATGTCACATAAAACGATATCACATATGATTGTGAAAAATTTTAGAGACCATTTGTATTAATCACGATATGTCAGAAGGTTTAGAGGACCTTCAAAAAGTATGAGTGTGTATGTTAGTTCAGTTACACTAGTAATATGTCTCTAGCTTTTAAAAGTTGTTTTGAAAGACCAAGATGAGTATCCTAACACGAAGTCAAATGGTGAGATTACGTAGGGGAAATGTTGGAATATTAATATCATGACAATCATAAATTAAACACATAACATCAAAGTGTTGCGGAAGCGTAGGAACAAATAGCATATAATTAATTAACTGAATAATAAATAGTATGCGTACCTTTTGATTCTAGCCAAACAAGAATCAATCTTCAATTGAATCACCAAGAACCCTAATTAGGGTTTACAATTGGATTAAATAATTACCCCTTACCGTTTTGTAATTCAATCCAAGATGTAAACAATATTGTGTTTACACCACGTTCTTGTACACACGTACTATTAACAAATTAAAGTAAATGCTAGTTTAAGAAACACAAGACTAAAACCAAACGCTTTGTTTTTGAAGAACAAAAGTCGAATACCCCAAAAAAGAGAGTGTTCGGCCGAGCTTAACAAAAGAGAAAGAAAACACAATTTTAGGGTTTATTGTGTGTGTACAAGAGTTACAAAACAATGACCCCTTGGTTTTGTATTTACAGGATGACAAAACTTGGAGAACAAGTTGGAGTTGGGTTGGGTTTTACCCCTTCCTTTGGCCGATCAAATCTAAAGCCCACAAAGGGTTTCTAGATCTTTCTTGTTCTAATTTTTCCATTTATAAACCTTTCCTTTTACTAGTTAATGGTCGTTAGTCAATTTCCGTTAAATACTAACGGTCGTTATACGTTTTGTGTTATTTAATAATTAAATACAATATTTTATATTTAATTATTAATCTTTAATTCTCATACGTAAAGTGTGCAATCCCGTGGTCTCGAGTTCGATCCTAACATACGACTACTAAAATAATGTCCATAAACTAACAGCTCCCACTTGGACATATTTTAATAGTGTAATCACATCGGTTAGCGTCTAGCAACACTTCGATGCCTCTAGTACAACTCGAGTAGGTCTCCTGGAAAAACCTTTAATGATTCATCATTATTATTATCCTTTTGTTACAACTCGAGTAAGTCATTCTTTATTCAAATATTATGTTTCTCTTTGTTTTTGATTGAGCAAGATTACCAAATCTTCTTAACACATTCAGGGGAGATCTTGGGCGTGCGCACGCAAACATCTTGTCAACCCTACGAGGGGCCCATCAGTATTAAACTTCAAAATAAATTTGAAGGAACAAATTCTATCTTGACTACAAGCATAACCCATGAATTTTGCAACAATTCCGAAAACAATCCTTATGACTACCAGTTACGTATAGCGTTAAATTGTTCCACAGAATGCACTACATTCATAACAGTTATCTGGTATCTCAAGTCTGAGGATAACTATTCATGATTTACTTAATAACAACATCCATAAAGTAACATCATGTAGTTTGGGATTAGTCCTATATCCAATTCATTGAATATCATGTGAATTTGGCATGTCAACGCATCAATATACTTTCAAGTATATTATACCAAAACTCAGACTTGTCTTAATTCAATGATATTCCCATATCATTAATTGACAACGGACGATTTAGAATAACTAAATTATTCATGGATTAAACATGCAAATATATGACACAATTTATTATTAATGAAAAAAAACGTATCAAGTACTTAAATTCATTACAAATAATAAATGCTTAACATCCTTTATCCAAATACTAAATAGATCAATTCATGAAACTACTAGTTGATGAATTATGTCTCAAGATATGGCAATCATACTTGTTGACAAGACATAAATCAACCAACTTTGATCTATCAGAATTTTGAGAATATTTATTTCAAGAATTCAACTGGTGAAGTTCTTGTATGTGTGCATTCAAATAATTTGATATTGCCACATAATACTTCATAAAGTGTGTGACATCCTCAATCACCCATTTATGATTATCAAACTTTCAAAAAAAATTAAAGTTTAAAGTATTCTTATTCTTTTAATGTACAATGCAACTATGCTCTTAGTTAAGTATAACTAGTACACATAGTCATTAACAAGGATGAAATCCTACCATGACTAGTACTGAGTGTCATCTCAATTTCATTAACATCATTGTATGCAAACAACAATATGCTATTTAAAATTCTGTAAACTTGAATATCTATTGTGTAATGTTTGATGCCTTTCAAACTTTCAAGTTTGTTGGCTATGACAATTTTCATAACAATTGACAAATTGTTCATCTATAGAATCTGGAAGCTGTTCCAGGCAGAGGATGTAATTCTATATCCAAACATATTCCAATTAGAATAATCACTACACTAGTTATCTAATAACTTTCAATTAGATATCAACATTGTCATAGCATCTTATAACAATTCGTTTACGTAACATGATGTTCATGAAAAATCTTTGAGTCATACTTCGATTTCATTCATGTTCTATCTTATTTAAAAGATATGTATCCATTTAAATATTCTAAATGATATATCATGTTCTATTAGATTCATTTACCGCATTTGTTTATAATAATAAACACACATTCCAAGGTTATATGTTTTATTTCCTAAATCTTTCAAGTGAAGTTTCATTCCAAGTTAAGACTTAACATTTAACTTATATGAAATGTTACCTCCTATATGTTATCCAACATATATGATTTAAGAAAGTAAACATAATACTCCCACTAGCTTTCAGGAATACTTAGGAGTTATCTTATTTTAAATTATAAATCAAAACTTGGATTTAATATTTAAACATAAGACTCATCTCCTAGATGCATGCATTTATCCATACTTGAATTCTTGCATTTTGTACACTTTCAAAGATTATATGAATTCATAAAACTCTTAAATTTCTTACTGTCCTCACTTAAGTAATTATACAAGAAAGAGTTTAGTAATCAATTGTCAAATTTCATATTCATGAAAATAAATATGACAATTACCATCTTTTTATATTTAATGCGCTTAGAAAATAATATTCAATCGTAGTTAATTGCTTAAGTATGATTAATAATCTTGTCATAAGACATGCATTAAAATATGTACAATATTGTCCATATGACTTCTACACAAAGATTTAAACCACTAGGGTTACCTTATCTTTGAAGAAACTCGTCTTCATTCTCTAGTCTAACTATTAAGAATTAAGATAAACCAATTTTTTAAAAATTGATTATTTTTATGGATAGCATCTTTAACATTCATACTATGAGTAATTTACCCAATTCAATATTTGCTAATGCATTATAATATAATCCTCAGCATATTAATCAAATATCTAAGATATCCTTGCTGATCTATGAATGAGAATTCCATCATCTTGAGGTCTATCATTTACATGTTTAGCCTCATCATGATTTTCACTAGTGTGTTTTAGAAGATTATGTATCTTGTAATTTTATCTTTTCAAGATAAAACTCCCACTTGCTTTTTGTAATTTATAGACTATCTATAAATACTTAGCAAATAAAGCAACAATACAATGTTCTCTTTTGGGGACATTACAAATACATATTGACAGTTCCTGACATTTAGTTTGTTAATAACCTACTCATAAGTAGTTTAACAAATTCAGAACTTCATTTTAAGACTTAATGTGATTCATCATATTCCATAACAAAATTGTGTCTTATTAATCTTCTAGATTGGAGTCTTATTGAGTATATCCAATCTATACTCAATTTTATAACATTGATAACTTTTGAAAGAAAAGAAGATATAGTTATCTTGAATCAAACACTACAACAAGAGTTTGATTTTCCTAACTTAACATACCATAAACATTTGGTTTTTCATTAGGATTAATATTGTAATACAATCTTACAATATGTAAGATAAATATATTTCGTTTGGCTTATATATTCACCAACTAAGTCAACTTAATGGTATAATAGAATTTTCAAGCCAATTGCATGCTATATAACATAAGTACTTTTTGACCAAGTCACTTCATGTCCATGTCTCAACAAGAAGACATAAACTGTTATAATCCCACTATACATTATAAATCATTGATCAACTCAGTGACTTCTTGTATATGTTTTAATTAAAAAAACATAACAAGTTAACGTCTTACTTTAATATAAGTCTTGTAACAATTAAAAGACTTCATGTTTATATCTTTACAATGAAACATAAACATATTTAACTAAAGTAATTATGAACACCATCTCTTGGTTTCAATAGTAATTTCAAGTTAATTTATTACTTCACTTATTTTATGTCATTCAAAATTACATAAATATTCAAATTGAAGTAGTATTAGATTACTTCATTTATTTATGTCATTTCAATAATACATAAATATTTAGTTTAAAGTAGTCTTATTATCATATTGACACTTGTTCTAATAGGTATCTAATTTAGAAACTGCAAATTTTCGAGATACGGTCTCACGTAACATGGATATTTACCTTGTTGTTGCAATCTAGCTAAGCTCTCACATAATATAAATTGCAACACCAAATTTTTCTTGGATTAGATATGAATAAGTCATATTAGAACGTTAGTCTCTTACCTTGCAGTCAAGAGAATCCTTTAAATCATATTCCTATGTGTTGTACCTTGTACACAATAAAGATTTCTCCCACTTGTGCATGGAACAACATCATGTATCAGATAAACAACATGTCACTAGTTTGTTTATGTGATCAATATGATTGTGTCATAGATATTATCATAATTAGTAGATATAGAACCACATTGTCAAGTAAGGAAACGTACATGACTATCCTTAAAAACACAAGTGTCTACTATTGGAAAGTAATTATCTCAAGACATTCTAGAGATAATATGGGTTACTACAATTAGGAATTATTAGAATAATAGTTATTTCATTTCTGTTGTTAGTAGTAATGGTTCCTGCTGGCAGGTATATAGTTCCTGCTGGTATGGTTCATGCTCGTAGTAGTGTTTAGTTCCTGCTGCTAGTTTGGTTTCTGCGGGTAATAGTAGTTAGTTAACCCGTATGTTTAGAAAGTTTGTTAGAGTTATATTAGGAAGAGATAGTGTATATCTTCTTCACACGTTTTCTAGTATGGGCTGTATTAGGGTTTCTTTAGTATAAAAGAAACTCACGGCTATTGATATTGTAACACCTTGAACATTATTAGTGAATAAAAGATCCATAGAGGATCAAAGTTTTATTAGTTACATTCTTCTTCAACTCTTGTGTTTAATTTCCGCATAAACATAAGTTTCATTGTTAGAGATTCTCTTAGTCTGTTTGTGATTACATAAACATTCTACCAAGCTCAAAGATCTATCAAGGAGGTCGATCCAACAAGTGGTATCAGAGCCTGGTTAGGGTCTCTGTCGAAGAAGAAATCTTGTCAAACAAATCTCTTAAACCCTTATTCAATGGCTGCATCCGGAACTGATGAGTCTGTTATAAATAATGAAAAACCCCAAACACAAAACGTCCAACAAATCCTTACAATCACAGTCTCTAACAGCAATGCTAAATTCCCTTACCTCAAGAAGGATGAATATGAGATCTGGGCAATGAAGATGGAGTACTGGATCTCAAAAAGTGACCATAATCTCTGGAACATCATTCTAAATGGTAACAGCAGGAAGAAAACTGGAAGAGATGAAAGAGGGAACATCATTATTCTTCCTCCTGTTACTGCTGATGAACAAATTGCAGTTCAGAGGGAGACTAACGCAAGAATTTTGCTGCTTCAGTCTCTCCCAGAAGACCACATGGGTGATTTTCATCACCTAGATGATGCAAGGGACATCTGGTTAGCTGTAAAAGCCAGATTTGGTGGGAATGATGAGTCTAAGAAAATGAGGAAGTCCATGCTAAAGCAGGAGTTCCAAGAGTTCAAGATCACTGAGGCAGAAGGACTGCATAAAGGGTATGACAGGTTCCATAAAATACTGAGCCAACTCAATCAGTTGCAGGCAAGGCCAGACAATGAAGACTGCAACACCAAGTTCTTGAGGGCATTGCCTCCTTCTTGGTCTCAGGTATCAATCATACTCAAGACAAAGGGTGGTCTTGATTACTTAAGCTTTGATGATCTGTACAACAAGCTTAGGACACTGGAGATTGATATCAAGGGAGGTTCGAGCTATTCCCCTGCTCCAACTCACTCAGCTTTTGTTAGTACTACCAGTACTAATAACAAGTTGTCTTATGCTGATAGTCCAACCTCATCATCTTCATCCTATACCCCTGCTACACCAAGAACACACTCAAAGTCTGGGAATGTGATGGAAGATGTGCTTCATTCATTTGTTGCTGAAACTGTTCCACAACAGCAACTTGCATATGAAGACTTTGACCAGATTGATAATCTGGATTTGGAAGAATTAGACATCAAGTGGCAGATGGCTATGCTTTCATTGAAGGTGAACAGGTTTGAAAAGAAGGCTGGGAGGAAGATTCAGTTCAACAGGAAGGATGAAGCAAGGTTTGATAAAGGGAAGGTTACATGTTATAACTGCTCACAACTGGGTCACTTTGCAAGAGAATGCAAAGAAAAGAAGGCAGATGATAACACAAGATATTCTGCTTTCAAGATCAAAGAATTGGACTCAGAGGAGCCCAAAGCCTTGCTATCTGTTGATTCCATGCTGGACTGGTCAAAGCATGAGGTTGATGCTGAGGAAAGAGGAGCTGCTCAGGTGTATGGAATGCTTGCTGGAAGGGAGACAGATGTGGATGAGGAATTTGCTTTGATGGGTTACTCATCACATGTACAAAATTGTCCTTTTGGTTGTCGTAATATGTATGCAGAACTTAAGAAAGAATTTGATGATATAGAGTCTCAGTATAAAGATTATTATGTTAAGGTTTAAGCTTATAGTAATTCTCTCAAAACTTTAGAACAACAAAAGGCTTGGTACCAAAATAATCAATTAGCATATGAAGAAAAGATAAGGGCGTTAGAAAGAGATTTGATAAATACTACTAATTTGTTAACACATTCTGAAAGAGAACATGATAAGGTGATTTTAGAGAAAAAGGATTTACAGGCTAAGTTTGATAAGGAAGTAGCAAGGTGTAATTCATGGCAAGAATCAGCTAAAAACCTAGTCAAGTTGAACAATAGCACTCAGTCTGTAAGGTGTAAGAGAGGGTTGGGGTATGATGTAGGGCCAGATGATGTGTATGACCCTAATGAACCAAGTATATTTGACCCTACCCCTAAGGAGGTAAACTATCAAATTCCTGTAAATTTTGTTAAAGAAAGAGGAATGAATGTTGTTCCTCCACCTATAAATGGAGTCTTTAAGCCTACCTCTCTCCACAGAGACTTTGATGAATCACAAATGACATATGGCAAAAAGTCAAATGACTTGCCTGATCTTGATTGTGAATCTAATGATTTTGTCTCTTGTTCTAACAGTGACAAGTCCTCAGAAATCAAGACCAATGACTTTGCCACATGTGATTCAAGTGACAAGTCTACCACAACCAAGTCTGAAGATCTCTCCTCAAGAATAGCTGATGATGAATCTAATTCAAAGACAGCTGCTTTTGAAGACATTTCTTCTAATTTTAATAAAAACAATGATGTTTCTAGTTGTAATTTTGTTAAGAACAATTTTGTTACTAGTTTTGGTTCTGTTAAAAACAATTTTGTTTCATGTTTTGGTTGTGATAACTTTGTGTGCAATAAGAAAAGTCAGTTTAAGAATAAATCTTTTAGAAAGAAATCTTGTTTTGTGTGTGGTAGTTATGCTCATCTTATCAAAGATTGTGACTTTTACGAGAATAGGATGGGTATGTGTGCTGGTCAACAGCAATCTAGGCCATTATGGAACAATGTAGATAAAATACCCCCATTTGTTCCACAAGCAGCAAAAATGAGCTCTTGTCAAGCTAAACCAGTTGCTGCTGGTAAGCCAGTTCCTGCTGGTAAGCCAGTTCCTGCTGGTAAGCCATTTCCTGCAGGAAAACCAGTTCCAGCTGGTAATCCCAATTCTGCTGGTTGGAAAAGAAATGCTGCTAGACCTTTTTACAGACCTACAAGCACTTACTTTCAAAATGATTTTAGGCCTCTTTATTATGACTCAATGCAAAAAGGGGGGGCAAGATGGGAAACTGCTGTTAAGCCCTCAGCAGGTTGTTCTTGGAGACACAATGGCCAATATATGAGAATGGGGTCCAAGAACGATGGTGGATCTCATCAATCTCCATGGTTTACTTATTATTGATCCACTAGGCAAGCCCAAGTCAGTGATGGCTTGGGTCTCCCATGTATCTAATATTGTTGTATGTTCTTTTGCTGTAGGAAAATCCTCATAAAAGTAAGGATGTAGGTATTGTTGACAGTGGGTGTTCTAGAAGTATGACAGGAAACATAGAGAGACTGCATGATTTTGTACCCATTAATGGAGGGAATGTAACATTTGGAGGAGGAGATGGCGAGATAACAGGGAAAGGAACTATAAGGACATCCAAGCTGGATTTTGAGAATGTCTATTATGTGAAAGAACTTCAGAATTTCAACTTGTTCTCTGTCTCACAAATTTGTGACAAGAAGAACAGTGTTCTCTTCACTGAGACTGACTGTCTTGTGCTGTCCAAAGACTTCAAGTTACCTGATGAGAGTCAGGTTGTACTTAAAGTTCCAAGAACACACAACCTTTACAGCTTCAATTTAAATGATGTCCAGCCTGAGGGTGATTTGGCTTGCTTGGTGGCAAAAGCATCTGTGGATGAATCTAACAAATGGCATAGGAGGATGGCACATGTGAACTTTAAGACCATCAACAAGTTGGCAAAGAATGGATTGGTACAAGGAAAGCAACACAAAGCTTCATACAAGGCCATCACAGCTGTGAGCACCATCACTGAGCCTCTTCAGTTACTTCATATGGATCTTTTTGTTCCTATTTCCATCAGAAGTATTGACCATAAGTACTATTGCCTGGTGATTACAGATGACTTTAGCAGGTTTTCTTGGACTTTCTTCTTAGGTACTAAAGATGAAACCTATCCTGTGATTAGGGACTTTATTGCCTTAATTGAAAACCAGCTAAATAAAAAGGTTAAGACTATAAGGTGTGACAATGGGACAGAGTTTAAAAATTCTAACCTAATTGAATTCTGTGGGCATAAGGGGATTAAAAGGGACTATAGTAATGCCAGAACCCCACAATAAAATGAGGTTGCTGAAAGGAAAAAATAGAACCCTTATAGAAGGAGCTAGATCAATGCTGGCTGACTCTAAGTTACCTACCATGTTTTGGACTGAAGCAGTTTGCAATGCTTGCTATGTTCTGAATAGGGTATCGATTACTAGTCCTCACAACAAAACACCTTATGAGCTTTTGTCTGGGAAGGTTCCTAACATTAGTTATCTTAAACCTTTTGGATGTCATGTAACTATTTTGAACACCAGTGATCACCTAGGTAAATTTGAAGGGAAGGCAAATGAGGGGTTTATTGTTGGTTATTCTGCTCATAGTAAGGCCTATAGGGTTTATAATTTATCTGCTAAGAGGATAGAAGATATACTCAATTTAAGATATCTTGAGGATAAACCTAATTTACAGGGTGCAGGTCATGAGTGGAATTTTGACCTTGATTATCTGACTGATACTTTAGGTTATTCTATAATCAAAGCTAATCAATCTGCAGGTACACATGATTATCAAACTAACAATGCAGGTACCTCAGATGATGACTCAGACTCAGAGTGTGATGAACAACCCATTGTTGTTCCTTCTTTTCCCTCTAATCACTTTTCAGGTACTGAGCAACCCATTGTTGTTCCTTCTTTAAAGAATCTTCTGATATTGCTGAAGGCGATTCAAGTTTTACAGAAGATCTTGCTAGGCTTCAAAGACAAGTACATGATGCCAAGGAAGCAGCTGAAAAGTTTGGTTTCGAATTCACACGAGAAACAGAGGAGCTCTTAAGAAAAGTTGCAGATGAAGCCCGCAGAAATATGGATTCTGCTGGTGGTGTTCCGGTTCCTGCTGCTACTACCAATTCTGCTGATAGCTCTTCTATTCCTGCTGTTGTCACCACTCCTGCTGGTCCTTTGTCCACTCCTTCTGTTGACTTATTGGGTTTCAATGAACCTCCCACAAGATATCCAAGTCCATCAGATCTTGGAAATTCACTCTCTTTAGGATCTAAGTTGGAAGATCCTCATCATCAGTCAAGAACGGGCATCTTCACTTCCTCCTCATATGATGATGACTTCAATCCATCTATCACCAATCAAGCATCAACCATTGATGTCAATCCCACTGCTACTAAGAGGATAAACACGTTTCATCCTCAGTCTTTGATTCTTGGAGATCCCAATTCAACGGTTCAGACAAGAAGCAAGTTGAAACAACACATGTTTGGAGAAACTGCTTTTGTCAGTTATATTCAGGATCAGCTGAGGAATAATCACACAGACTATCTCCATTGCCTCTATGCTTGTTTTCTATCTCAGATTGAACCAAGCAGTGTAGCACAAGCTCTTGAAGATTCTGATTGGGTTGAGGCTATGCAAGAGGAAATGCAACAGTTTTACAATCAGAAAGTCTGGAAGTTAGTACCTTTTCCTGAAGGAAAGTATGCAATTGGAACGAAATGGATTCTCAAGAACAAAAGGGATGCTCGAGGTATTGTGGTTTGAAATAAAGCTAGATTGGTAGCTCAAGGTCATAGGCAGGAGGAAGGTATTGACTATGATGAGGTGTTTGCTCCTGTGGCAAGAGTTGAAGCTATTAGATTATTTTTAGCTTTTGCCTCATACATGGGATTCATTGTCTATCAGATGGATGTGAAGAGTGCATTTCTCTATGGTGAGATTGAAGAGGAGGTGTATGTAACTCAGCCCAAGGGTTTTGTGGACCCACAGAATCCTGATTTGGTTTACAAGGTGGTGAAAGCACTCTATGGACTTCATCAAGCACCCAGGGCATGGTATGCTCGATTGTCTACTTTTCTGCTGAAGCATGGTTATAGAAGAGGAGCAATTGACAAGACACTCTTCATCAAGAAAAATTCAAGAGATATCATCCTTGTTCAGGTTTATGTGGATGACATCATTTTTGGTTCAACAAAGGAAGATTGGTGTAGGGAGTTTGAGGTGCTAATGAAGGGAGAATTTGAGATGAGTGCTATGGGAGAACTTACCTTTTTCTTGGGCTTACAAGTCAAACAAAAGCCTGATGGGATCTTTATCAGTCAAGAAAAGTATGTGCAAGACATACTTAAGAAGTTTGATTTGGAAAGTGTGAGGACTGCAACAACACCATATGAGGCTCCAAAGCCTAAATCCAACAATGAACCTGATGATGCTATTAATGTTCACCTCTATAGATCTATGATAGGTTCACTGATGTATTTGACAACTTCTAGGCCTGATATCATGTTTGCAATCAGTGCTTGTTCCAGACATCAAGTTACACAATTAACTTCACACTTGAATGCAGTCAAGAAAATCTTCAAATATCTAAAAGGACGACCTAAGTTGGGTCTTTGGTACCCAAGAGATTCTCCTTTTGTATTGGAGGCTTACAGTGACAGTGATTATGCTGGTGCTAACTTTGATAGAAAATCTACTACTGGGGGTTGTCAGTTTCTGGGCAGGAGGTTGATATCTTGGCAATGCAAAAAGCAGACTATTGTGGCTACATCTTCGACTGAGGCAGAGTATGTTGCTTCTGCTAGTTGCTGTGGTCAGGTACTTTGGATTCAAAATCAGTTGTTAGACTATGGGTTTAACTTTATGAATACTAAAATATTTATTGATAACCAAAGCACCATTTGCATTGTTAAAAACCCAGTTTTTCACCAAAGAACAAAGCACATAGAAATTAGGCACCATTTTATCCGAGATGCTAATGAGAAACATCTTATTCAAGTGCTTAAAATACACACTGATGATAATGTGGCTGATTTGTTAACTAAAGCTTTTGATGGCCCAAGATTTAACTATTTGGTGGTTCATATTGGGATGCTCAATCCTTAAGTGCTGAGATTGAGGGGTGGTATAAGCCTAAGGGGAGGCTTATTGTTGTACATTTTTTATCTTTTTCATTTTCTTTCTTTATTTTCTTTAGTTTTAGTTTATTTTCTTTTATTCGTTAAAAAAAATTAGAGTTGTCTACTAACTTGTATGCAGGCACAGTGTTGGTTTCTTACCACTCAACAAATGGTAATCAACTCACCATGTCTTACAGACAAGAAAGAGTTGACTCACCATGAGGGTACGGCTCTGGAGTGATTATCAAATCCGTTGAAAGCTGTAATAGTTTGCTCAAAACTATAGGGTATTCAACTCACCCATGTTTCATTACTGAGAGTTGAAATGGTTCTCAATTCGCCATGGATCTTACCCTTTGAGGTTCCAAATAATTGGCTAGCCCACAAGTGTATGGCTTGTGGTAAAGGCAGTGGAAAACCATATTTGGTACTCAATTCACCAAGGTGTTCAATGCAACCAAAGAATTGACTAGTCCTGAGCAAACGGCTATAGGTAAAGACAAATCAAATCCGTTGATAGTTGATGGTTTACTAAAAATCATATGGTTATCAATGTACCATGGTCTTACACACCAAAACAATGGCTACTCCAGTAGTGATGGCTATTGGTAAAGAGACATCAAATCCATTAATTTTCAATGATTCACCTCTCACAGGAGTTAACACACCTGGAAGTGATGAGAATAGTATGAAACTTAAAAGTTTTGATGTACAAATAGTCATGCTTGCAGTAAAGATCAAGTGCATCGTATATCCAATGGTGACAAGGTTCTGATGCTGTGGTTTCCTGTTGCTGCTGTTACTTAGAAGTTGCTGCTGGAAACTTGTTCTTCATGGTGATTTCTTGTTGCTGATGGTTCTATTCAGTTGCAGCTGGTTGATTATTGTTGCTGTTGAAGCTCAAGTTCAATCCTCATGTTATGGAAGTCAAAGCTCTATCAAGAAACTTGAAGTTAACCAAGTCAAATTCAAGTTTAGGGGAGGATTGTTAGGAATTATTAGAATAATAGTTATTTCATTTCTGCTGTTAGTAGTAATGGTTCCTGCTGGCAGGTATATAGTTCCTGCTGGTATGGTTCCTGCTGGTAGTAGTGTTTAGTTCCTGCTGCTAGTTTGGTTTCTGCGGGTAATAGTAATTAGTTAACCCATATGTTTAGAAAGTTTGTTAGAGTTACATTAGGAAGTGATAGTGTATATCTTCTTCACACGTTTTCTAGTATGGGTTGTATTAGGGTTTCTTGTATATAAAAGAAACTCACGGCTATTGATATTGTAACACCTTGAACATTATTAGTGAATAAAAGATCCATAGAGGATCAAAGTTTTATTAGTTACATTCTTCTTCAACTCTTGTGTTTAGTTTCCGCATAAACATAAGTTTCATTGTTAGAGATTCTCTTAGTCTGTTTGTGATTACATAAACATTCTACCAAGCTCAAAGATCTATCAAGGAGGTCGATCCAACAACTACCAAGATGACAAAGTTTGTAGCTCCCACTGAATTACAGATCATTACAATAATTCATTATTCAGTAATTACAACACAATGCTCCCACTGGATTTGACAACATTATAAGTGTTTCATAACCAGTAAAAGCAAATAGTGTGTTATTTACTTTCCTACACCTTTGAGAAAACACATGCGTAACAATTACTTAGGCACTAAAGAATGTATTTTACTTTGTAAATGATGGACTATCCATCAATGCAATTAACTTGAAAAATTGGGCGTGCAATTTCTTCCTTAATAGGTCTACCATCCCCACAATGGTATATAGCATCTTTAAATGGTCAAAACAAAATAACTAGATAAAATATACTAGTTTGTCTTTTATCATTTTGCGGTAATTAGTCTAGCTTCCAATTTAATAACTCCGAAAATGTGCAATAATCTTAACTATTAAAGTTTGCTATGAGTTATGTATTTAGAATTTAGACAATTTTAATTTTTCTATCATACCTTTCTCATTCATGAAAAGGAATAGGATTAAGTCTTACGCTTCTCTCATGGAAAGGAGACTAGGTTTATCCTTTTAGTAAAATTAACTCTAGCCAAAACCCGTTATACGTTTTGTGTTATTTAATAATTAAATACAACATTTTATATTTAATTATTAATCTTTAATTCTCATACGTAAAGTGTGCAATCCCATGGTCTCGAGTTCGATCCTAACATACGAATACTAAAATAATGTCCATAAACTAACAGGAAAAGGGGTAACGTTGTGACAGGTACGGTATGTATGTATAAGTATACAGAAAATACATATAGTAGATAGTGTAAGTCAAATCAGTGTAAGTCAAATCAGTATAAGTCCCCAATTAGTAAGGTGTAACGCATAGTTATGATAAGCAAACAGTAGTAAGGCAGCAAGCTTGGCAGGCGAGCATGTGGCGGTCATATATAGAGTTGTCTTTGTAAAAGTGGTTATAGTCTAGGTTTTAAAAATATACCCAATTCTCTATAACCAAGCCTTTGATACCAATCTGTAACACCCCCAAAAAAGGATTGCAGCGGAAGGTAATGTAGCTGGGGTGCTACTAAATTGGTACCACAACACAGAGTAAAGAGAACAGATTTACCGTATTCGTTTAGAAGAAATTGCAAAATTAAAAGTATTTAGTTTTACATCATTCAATGAAATGGGGAAATATAGGCCCATAAAAGAAATAAAGTGGTCCCCAAATGAATATCAGATTATTGTGATCCTATAACCATGTCATGCCATGACAAAAGCCGCCAAAGGTAAGCTAACACTTTAAGAACCTGAAAATACATGCTAAAAGGTCAGCATAAAGCTAGTGAGTTCGTATGTTTAAGTAAACAACAAGTAATATGTGGACCACAAGATTTCAGTAAGCATGAAAATCACAACGAAGATAACTTCATATATTTACAATGCCCTAATCTCATGACCCCGAAGCTCAACGTAATGGTATGCAATCAAGCATAGTAATAATCAGTGCCCCAAATAAGTGTTTGCTAGACACTCAGAAATAATCCGAATGATATGCGTCCGTTTGACAGGTTGGCGTGACCAACTCAAACGGGGGTGTTAGCCCAAATAGATCTATTCATAGCATTCACGCTTACAAGTAATTAACGGTTCATGATTCGTGGGGACTTTAGTGGCATAACGATAACTTAGGCAATGTAACAGTTTTAGTACTTGTGTCCAAAAGAAAGTAATTGAGCATGTATTCTCCCCCAAGAGTTATAAAATAATTAAACGAGTAAAAGTGAGGCTATGACTCACCTCAAACGATAGTAATGCAATACTAGCAAATGTGTGTATGGAAATCGAGGCGCGATACTCTAACCGCAACATAAATTAATAATATGTTTTAGGTCGTGCAATAATGTTGTGTATGCAATTTTATAAAATGTTATATCACCCGTACATGTTTGCAATAAAGTTTAGTGAATAAAAATGTAGTTACATCAATGTTCCCGTTTAATAGTCAAAGTATACCTTTTATGTAATGTAACTAGTTCATCTCGTAATTAAACTTTAGACGTCTCGTTAATAAGTATTTTAGAAATTTTCCGACTCAACTAAATAGTATATATAAAATGCTACAACTTTCGTTTAGGTCGTTTTAGCTAATTTTGACTCTAACGTTTTCAAAAAAAAAAAAAAAAAAAAAAAAAAAAAAAAAAAAAAAAAAAAAAAAAAACACATTTTTAATATTTCCATCAGCTTTCTATTAGGAAGTAAAAAGCTATCAAAGTCATATTTCCCGACAAAAAGTTCAACAAGTCATAACTCTCTCGTTTTAGCTCCGATTCTTAAGTTTTATATATCCTCAGGTTCGTATTTAAGTATACTAACATATTTTCAGTACCTCGGCTAGTCCAATTATCTTTTAATGTCCGGTTTTACCTCGAGAAAGATTCTAACACCAAGTTTATTTCCAGAAAATTAGTTTTTGTTGCTTAACTTAAATCTAACGTATCTTCTTCGTTTTAGGTCCGTTTTAATCCGTTCAAGCAACCATGTTTTCGTATTAGAGTCTATTTCCTATATCTCTAACCTAATCTTGTTAATATGCCATCGATTTTTCTGTTTTGATCAAAATGGAACAGCCCCGAAATAGAAGTGTCAAAACGCGCTTCTTCCTAGTTTCTAATATTCAAATCAACCCAATATCAACTCCAAATCTATCCTAACTCGTCCACCAATTTTCCAACAATTCAATAGTGATTTAAAAAGTTCAATTATCATAACATATTTTGTTAGGAATCGTTCGAATACACTGTAAGGTGGTTAAACCTTTGTGACTTTGTGTATATGATATATTGAGTTAATATGATTAAGTATGCGGAATCTACTTAATCACACTTAGAAGGTTATTTGTATTATGGAAATGGAAAGTATATGCAATGTTAACACCAAACGATTCAATATTATTCAAGATAATACGAGTGATCTTTTCTTTATCACTAGAGTTACAACCTTGAATCTTATGTTCTTATGACTTGTGATATTGTTGTGTTTGTTCTATGTTCTTAACAGATATGAAAGTTAGTTACAATTAGAAGTCTCCCTTGACTACTTAAGCTAAGATCTTCTTTTATAGTCCAAGAAGATCTTTACAATATTGTTAAGTCCTGTCAAGACATATCGAGCTACTTGCTAGCTTATGTGTGTCAGTAACTAAGATACAACATGTATCTATGTTTACAACTTGTTCTGAGAATATAAGATAAAGACTTAGCACATGGGGTAAGATATTATCTACCGTGTATATTTTACTTTAGAATACTTATCCATCCAGTCAACCAGACTTAATATCTCCAGCAAGCAGACTTAACATTCGAAGAGCAGACTTAATTCTGTTACTCACCAGAATTAATAGCTAGACTTAGCAACCAGACTTAACTTCAACGACCAGACTTAACCAGCAGATAACCAGCAGACTTAACTAGCTACACACCAGACTTAACTCTACTACTACCAGATTTAATCACTTAAGAGTATTTCCCGATACTTAATCTTCAGAATATTTAATTCCCAACAATCCTCCCCTAAACATGTGAATCCATTTCAACATGTTTTCTGAATTAACTGAGGAATTATGAAGATCTTTCAAACACTTCATAGTCAGACCCTTGGACTGAACTTTCTTCAATTCTGACAGATTAATATCTATCTCAGTAACTCATCTGCTTTCTGATCTTTGACTTCAACAATATCAATACACATCTTCAGGCTTCAAACATTGACCAAAAAGATGGTGCAATTTCCTTGGATGGAGGAATTATAAGAGGCAATGATTTCAACAAGTGAAATCATCTATCAGCATGCCTTTGCAAGTGATGAACAAACGTCGTGAACTGAAATTGAAACTTTTCTCCGTTTGACCTAGATAAAACTTTCTCCTTTTGAATGCTTCATCCCTTCTGAATATAAATAATACTCCAGAATCAGCTCTGTTCTTGTCATTTTCTACCTTTATGTTATCATCTTGTATGCTCTTTTCTTTTCCTCCCTTTCATTGGTTAATCTTCCTTCTTTGGATTTATTTCCTCCCCTGAGACATTTCCTCCCCAGAGATGCAAATAACATTTCCTCCCCTGTTTGGAAGATCTCTCACAATGTACCAAAATATTTCTCTCCCCATCATCTGAGCTATCAATTAGAACTTGTTATCAGACAATGTTGTACATGTAGCCATCATTTCCTTAAGAGTTTAATTTGCTGCCCTCATCACTTCTAGGTGTGTTAACTCCTATGAGAGGTGATTCATGGGGCATTGACTCATTATCCATCAATGGATGGTTTTACTGAGTCCTTTTGAAAATTCTTTTTAAGAAACTTTTGACTTAGCAGTATGCATATGATTTTATTATGAAAAATCATACTGCTTCCAACCATTTTGAAGGGATCAAGTGTAGTTACAGACACTCAATCAAAATTTCGGTTTAAAGCAACCTCTGGTTGTGTGAGAACCAATGTTTTCAGTTATAAATAACTGCCTATGTAAAGATAAACCTATTCAAAAGTCTTTCTTGACAGGGTTTCCAGCTCATAGCAATTGTTTCCTTTAACACAAGTGTTAGATTCACTTTTACAAGCTGTTCTTTCTATTAGATGTCCATAGACTTGCTCATTATACTTAAAAGTATAAAATGATAGAAAGTGAGTTGTATCAGTTAATTTCTGATCAACTAAGTCATCAAATCAATGTGAAACATCATAATCAAGCTTCAAGAAAGATGTTTTAAGGAGGTTTGAAATTCCTAAACTCTTTCTATCATAAACCTATTATGTCAACAACTAGTATTATCATTCTGCTGCTCACATATTTCACTTGAAACTTCCTTTGTGTTTAAATGTTCATACCTGAAATAGTTATTCTAAAACCAAAAGAACAAAGTACAAAGTACTTGTCTTGTATTAGAATAAAAATATGACTAATCTGCATGAATAACACAATTTAAATTTGTACAAACAGCACAAACTTTTGTAATAGCAGCATTAATTGACAAAGCTAACAGTACTAACAAAAATTTATATACAAAAACACATCAGATTGAAATTTTAAGGATTAAGCATTCCAATACTTGCTACCAAGTACTGAAACCTTCCAACATCAAAAGCTTTTGTTAGTAGATCTGCAAAGTTGTGTTCTGAAGCAATTTTAAGAACTTGAATTAATATTTTCTCATTGCAGTCTCTTGTAAAGTGATGTCTAATTTCAATGTGTTTTGTTTTAGAATGTTGTACTGGATTTTTAATAATACAAATTGTACTACTATTATCAATATGAATGACAGTGTTCATGAAATTGTACCCATAGTCAAGAAGTTGGTTTTGAAGCCATAGAACTTTAGCACAGCAACTTGTAGCAGCTACATATTCAGCATCAGTTGTTGAAGTAGCCATAATTTTTTGCTTCTTACACTGCCATGAGATAAGTCTAAACCCAAGGAATTGACATCCTCCAGTTGTTGACTTTCTGCCCAAGCTAGCACCAGCATAATCACTATCCGAAAATGCTACCAAGTCAAAAGGAGATTCCCTTGAATACCATAAACCCAACCTAGGTTTACCCTTGAGATATCTAAAAATCCTCTTGACTGCTATTAAATGAGAAACTTTTGGAGTTACTTGAAATCTTGTAACAGTACAAACAGAGAACATGATATCAGGTCTTGATGATGTAAGATACATCAAAGAACCTACCATAGATCTATAAGTGTGTATATCTACAGTGTCTCCATCTAAGTCTTTTAGAAGTGGCTTCTCAGAGTCCATTGGTGTGCTTGCCACTTTTGAATCAGCAAAGTTGAACTTCCTAAGTATCTCAGCAACATATTTATCTTGACTAATAAATATGCCTTCATATGACTGTTTAACTTGCTAACCCAAAAAGAATGTAAGTTCCCCCATGGAACTCATCTGAAACTTATCATGCATAAGCTTCTCAAACTCTAAACACATCTCTTTCCTTGCAGACCCAAAGATAATGTCATCCACATACACCTGCACTAATAGAAGATCCTTCTTGTGTTGTTTGATGAAAAGTGTCTGATCAATCTTTCCTCTTTGAAATCCATTCTCTTTGAAATAGGAAGCCAGTGTTTCATACCAAGCTCTTGGTGCCTGATGCAGGCCATATAGAGCTTTTACTACTTTGTACACTTTGTCTGGATTGTCAGGATCAATGAAACCAGGAGGTTGTGAGACATAAACCTCTTCTTCAATAGAACCATATAAAAATGCACTCTTGACATCCATTTGATAAATTGTGAAGCCTAAAAATGAAGCATAAGCTAAGAAAAGCCTAATTGCCTCAAGTCTTGCTACTGGAGCAAAAATCTCATCATAGTCTATCCCTTTTTATTGAGTGTACCCTTGGGCTACCAATCTGGACTTATTCCTAATCACTATTCCCCTTTCATCCCTTTTATTCTTGAAAACCAATCTAGTGCCAATTACCTTTGCATTCTTAGGTAAATCAACTAGCACCCAAACTTTCTGAATCTTGAACTGAAGAAGCTCCTCTTGCATAGCTTCTACCCAGCTAGAATCATCTAAGGCTTTCAGAATGTTCTTTGGTTCAGCTTGTGACAGAAAACATACAAACAAGCAAGAGTTTGAAAACTCATGCTGTTTTGAAGCATAAAGGGCATCAAGAAGCCCTTGTTGGTCTGAAGACATCAGTTGTTGTCTTGTCTTGACACCTGATTGTACATCTCCTATCACATTATTCAGGGAGTGGACTTTGTGAATCCTGGTGTGTGGTGTAAGTGGAACATGATAGTTTGGTGGGAGATTGCTCAAATCCACCTCATCTTCTATTAATTCTGCTTCTTTTGTTAAGTCTGTTTCAGCAGTTAATTCTGGTTCTTCAGTTAAGTCTGTTTCACCAGCATTATCAACAGCAGAACTATTTTCTTGATCATTTGTTCCATCTTCCTTGTATTCATCTTCAACATCTTCTTTAGCTTTACCAGAAGAAGATTCACCAATTGTTGAAGTTGATTCCACACTTGTATTTGACCATATTGGCATCCAAACATGATCTTGATTTGTCTCTTTTTCTATCCTTGCCTCATCTGTTGCTTGTGAACCTGAAAAATCATTAGTTTCTGTAACAACAGGCACATAATTCATTGATTTGGTTAGAGTCTCAAGATCAAATAGCCATTTTGGTCCTTGACCTTCTACATTGGATTTATTCTCCAAAAACTCCACATGTAAGTTTTCCTCTATAATTCTGGTTCTTGTGTTGTATACTCTAAATGCTTGGCTATTAAGAGAATATCCAACAAAGAATCCTTCATTTGCTTTGCCATCGAATTTTCCTAAATGGTCTAAGGTATTCAGAATTGTCACATGACATCCAAAAGGTCTAAGAAATCCTATTGCAGGAGTTCTACCTCTAAAAATTTCATATGATGTCTTATTGTGAGGTTGTACAACTAAAACTCTATTTTGAACATAGCAAGCAGTGTTGACTGCTTCAGCCCAAAAAGTTATAGGTAGTTAGAGTCAGCTAACATAATTCTAGCAGCTTCTATCAGTGTTCTATTCTTTCTCTCAACAACACCATTCTGTTGTGGAGTTCTAGCAACACTAAATTCTCTCCTAATACCTTTTTCTTTGTAGAAATCATTCATAACTCTATTCTTAAACTCTATCCCATTATCACATCTAATGACTTTCACTTTCTTGTCTACTTGGTTTTCTATCTGTGTAATGAATGTCTTAAGAATGCTAGAAGTTTCATCCTTAGAACCTAAAAAGAAAACCCATGTAAATCTGCTATAGTCATCAGTTATAACAAGACAATATCTCTTATGCATTATACTACTTACTGAAACAGGTCCAAATAAATCCATATGAAGCATAAACAAAGATTGATTGATAGAGTTAAAAACCTTGGGCTTACAAGTGGCTTTGTGTTGTTTGCCTTTAAGACAAGCAATGCATGTTTGATCATTTTCAAATCGTTTTTTGAGGTAAACCTCTTACCAAACCATTCTTAACAATCTGATTTATGGTTTTGAAATTAATATGACCAAGCCTCCTATATCATTTCATTGATTCATCCAATGTGGTCTTTGCTACAAGACAAGTTAAATCCTTTTTAGGAACAATGTTCTTCATGTCAACACTGTACATATTGCCCTTTCTAGGAATTTTAAGAAGTACTTGACTTTCATCACGCATCTTAAAATCAGGAGAAAGCACAAGACATTCAGTGTCACAGAAAAGAACTTTGTTCTTTTTGTCACACATTTGTGAGACACTAAAAAGATTATACTTAAGCTCTTGTACATAGTACACATCTTCAAAATCTAAATTTCCGGTTTTAATTGTACCTTTACCAGAAATTTTGCCACCAACACCTCCTCCAAAGGTAACATAGCCTCCATCTATTGATTGAAAATCTGAGAGATAAGACTTGTTGCCTGTCATGTGCCTTGAACATCCACTATCTGAGTATCCTTGATCCTCTTGATGATCAATTGAATGTTCCTGCACAGTAATAAGAAGTATTAGTTTCCTTTGGGGACCCAAGCCATTACTGACTTGGATCTGCCTCTTGCATCAATGTAATTTAATCTTTTAAGAACAGTTGATGCAACATTGGTTTTAAGAATCCAACATGCTGAGGCCTTAACAGCATTTGCCCTATTTCCCTTAGCAGCAGAATTAACTACTTGCCTAGCAGAATTAACTGCTTGCTTTGTAGTTGAACCCTTAATTTTCCAAACTTATTTTTGGACCACTGCTTTTGTTTTAATGGGCCTTTGAACAGTCTTTGGTGCATGTTTGTAAAATGTTTTTGCACCCTTAGCTGTTGATTTTGGGTAAACAGTCAGAAATGGTCTAGCAGAATTAACTTGTTTTAAACCAGACTTAACTGAAACTGTTTTGGGTTTAGTTCTGTTAACATTAGAACTAGAGTGAAAGTGAGATTGAGGATTTTGCCTTTTGAAATTCACCCTATTGTTTTCATACCCATATACCCATTTATTACAGAAACCTGTAAGGTTATCAAAACTACCACATGTATAATAAGCTTTGTTGTAAAAAGCAAAGTCATCACCTAGTTGGTGGGACTTGAGGTTATTCCAACTCCTTTGGTTACCTTTGGGCTTGTTAGTGGATCTATATTGTTCACAATATTTTATTGGTTGCCTAACATGTTTAATGTTTGATTTAGGCTTAACAGTATCCTTTTTTACCACTTTAGGAACCTTTGTTCCTGCTTTCTTAACTTTTTCAGGTTTAGACATAACCTGTTCATCATCACTATCAGTTGTACATTCCTCAACAACTATAGCATCTGCGTTCCTATCAGAGGACACCTTGTCCTCAAAAAGTGAAGTTTTAGGTAAACTCTCACTTACTTTTTCCAACTTAGGACCCTCAGCAGACTTAGAACCATATTCCATTATTGGTTCTTGAAACTCAGCAAATCCTGTGTGTGCTAGGTCAATACCAGGAGGTGAAGGAATACCTCTGTATGGTGGAGGGACAGACTTGTATTCTACACCAGACTTAGCTTTATTAATTACTTGAGCTTCCCAAATTTTATTTACTCCATCTGAGGCATGAGCTAAAGCATCTACTGTTATCTTAACATTTTCAGTTTTATTTTTAGCTTTAGCTAATGATTCATTTTGCCTACAAATTATTTCATCTCTGAACTCTATGCCTCTTTTTAGAGCATTTATGTCATCAGAAAACTTAGATTCATTTCCTTGAAAATGTAAAAGTTGTTTTTCAAGAACAGCTATACCTCTTTTATGATTACCTAAATTAGCTAATGCATCATATAACTGTTCTAGTTGATCATCAAATCTTTTTTTAAGATCTTCATAAGCTTTAAGAGCAGAGCATGATTCAGTACATTTAATTATGGAATTTACCTCTGAATCAAAAAAGGCCATTAGAGCAGTCTCAGTGGCCACCAGTGCAGCATTTGTTGGTGCTTCCTCTTCATCAGCCATGAAGCTCCAATCATAGTTAATCCCATCTATGGCTAGCATAGCCTTTGGCTCTTCCACTGTGATCTCCTTTCTCTTCTCTTGCTTATACCATGTGTTCCTATTATCCTGCTTCCTTGGGTTTCTACACTCTCTAGCAAAATGTCCCATCCTATGACAGTTGAAACACTCTACTTTATTTTTATCAAACCCAGCAGCTTCAGTACCATTGATGGTAATCTGCTTTCCAGTTCTCTGCCAGAACTTCTTAGCCCTCATGCTAAGTAAAGCAACTTGCCACTTGATGTCCATTTCCTCTAAATCATCATCATCTACCTGCTCAAGGTCTTCATGATTTAGAGTGGATTCACTATTTTGACTAGACAAAAACACATAGAATGTTGGATCTCCAAGAACAGCAGCATTCTTTTGTGAACTAGTAGAAGGACCACCATAGTTAGCATTAGAAACACTTTCATCTTCATCTACCTCTTCTGACTTACTAATACTAGGAGATGACAAGAGTGCCACATTCCCAGAACTAGTACTATAGTTCCCAGACTTTTTCAAACTTTGTTCAACAATTTTGAAGTTGTTGTGCAAATCATTGAGTTTCATGGTTTCTATGTCTGGTTTGTTCATCCAGACAATCACATGAGTACCAAACTCAATAGGTAGACTTCTCAAAAACTTCATGTTGAGATCTTCCTTTGCTATCTCAACACCCAATACACCTAGCTGACTGACAAGCTTGTGTAATCTAGAAAACAACTTATCAAGTGATTCATTGCTATTTGAACTGAAATTTTTAAATGTTGTTTCAGCAATGTCTTCTGTGTTTTCTTGGTGGTTTTATTACCACCAAACCATGCACAAATCTCTTCAAAAAGAGTTTTGGCATCAGGATACTTGCTAAAAGATAGCATTTGCTCACCAGGAATGGTCATAAGAAACAAGTTCCTTGCCTTTTGATCATTCCTCTTCTGTATCCTTTCATCACCAGTAGTTGGTCCAGTATTTCTTCTTCTATCAGTTTTGCCTTCAAGAATGACATCTGTATAACCTAGTGTAAAAGAATCACCATACAAAATGATATCCCAAAGAGCATAATCTTGAACCATAAAATATTGCTCAATTCTCAACCTCCATAACTCAAACTCATTTTGTTTGATCATGGGCAACTTTGCAGCAACATTTGTAGCAGTATCTTGTGCATCCATTTCTACTTCTTCTAAATCAACTATATCAACCTTGCTCTGATACCACTTGTTAGGAATCGATCGAATACACTGTAAAGTGGTTAAACCTTTGTGACTTTGTGTATATGATATATTGAGTTAATATGATTACGTATGCGGAATCTACTTAATCACACTTAGAAGGTTATTTGTATTATGGAAATGGAAAGTAATGCTTTAGTAACGAACAATGAACATGCAATGTTAACACCAAACGATTCAATATTATTCAAGATAATAC
The DNA here is from genome assembly GCA_021014915.2 of Artemisia tridentata subsp. tridentata. Classification (NCBI taxonomy): domain Eukaryota; kingdom Viridiplantae; phylum Streptophyta; class Magnoliopsida; order Asterales; family Asteraceae; genus Artemisia; species Artemisia tridentata. The sequence continues at coordinate 76,805,822 of CP139505.1, forward strand.
GAGTGATCTTTTCTTTATCACTAGGGTTACAACCTTGAATCTTATGTTCTTATGACTTGTGATATTGTTGTGTTTGTTCTATGTTCTTAACAGATATGAAAGTTAGTTACAATTAGAAGTCACCCTTGACTACTTAAGCTAAGATCTTCTTTTATAGTCCAAGAAGATCTTTACAATATTGTTAAGTCCTGTCAAGACATATCGAGCTACTTGCTAGCTTATGTGTGTCAGTAACTAAGATACAACATGTATCTATGTTTACAACTTGTTCTAAGAATATAAGATAAAGACTGAGCACATGGGGTAAGATATTATCTACCGTGTATATTTGACTTTAGAATACTTATCCATCCAGTCAACCAGACTTAATATCTCCAGCAAGTAGACTTAACATTCGAAGAGCAGACTTAATTCTGTTACTCACCAGAATTAATAGATAGACTTAGCCACCAGACTTAACTTCAACGACCAGACTTAACCAGCAGATAACCAGCAGACTTAACTAGCTACTCACCAGACTTAACTCTACTACTACCAGATTTAATCACTTAAGAGTATTTCCCGATACTTAATCTTCAGAATATTTAATTCCCAACATATTTAATTATCAAGACTTAGTTAACAAGGAAAAAATGCTCATTAGGTCTTATGTAAAGTTTTAATTTCTACAATCTCATCAAGGTTAGCAAGTGACCCGTGTGTTCATTATAAAAAGTAAGTTTATGTCATTGTTCTAGTTATAAACTAATTGTGGTTATAAAGTTTCACAAACATGTACATGGCTGATACTTATGTGTATGTAAACATGAAAATAGGCTCTTGTAAATGAAATTAACACAAAGTAAATTGTTAAGAGATTATGTAAATAGTGTAGTGACTTACTTGCACTTAGGAAGTGTATGTGATGATGGTGAACACAAATGTACCCAAGTAATAACTCTTAAACCATTTGTTATTAATTAATATACCTAATAAACACTAATAAGCGCTTAAGCTTGCAAGACCAAACATTTCTTTCTTGTTTCTTTCCTTATTCGTATACTAAGTGAGAGTGAGTGAGAGTTTTGAATTTGCAAGTGTCTAAAATGAACTCACAAGCATCCCTTTTATAGCCAACCAAAGCATGGGATTAATATTATTTAAGTTAAGCTACATTTAGGCTAGTTAAAAAAATATATAAGAATCTGTACTTGTGCTACCTGAGGTCGACCAAAAAGAGGAAAGGAAGCAACCATTTTGTATGCTTGGTCTTCTTTTATACTAAAAAAAATGTGCATGGTCTTTTTATTAAACACTTATGCTAGGTAATAGACAAAATAATAAACTGATGGAAAGGGTTGTCTTTGGTATGTTCTTTCAACTGAAAATAAAGAGTGAAAAGGGGGTAAGTTTGGTCTCTTCACTAGATTCATTATCCAATGTTTGAAGGTTTTGTCTCAAGTATTATTAAGTCAAGGTCAAAGATGATTATTATTAGGTAAAGAGGGTGGCCGGTGACGCATGGTTTTGTTTTCAGCCAAAAACAAGGAAGAACAAAATATGGTCAAGCTTCATTTTTGGTCAAACTTTTAATTTAATGTCAAGTCATGGTCAAAATTTACAAACCTAGCTTACTATTGATATTAGATGGGAGCGGCTGTATATATATACTAGGCAAGTACCCGTGCATAGCAACGGAATTCGTAGCGGCAAATAATTAACGATTTGTGATATTGTGGTGAGTATTTTGTGTAGCGTTCAAAATAGAACGTGAACCGATCAGAATGTAATTGCAAACGGTTGTACTACACGATAACTAAAGTCTAGAAAAAATTATTAACATCTATCAAACAACATATAAAAACATTTAATGAAACTGAAAGTAAAACATTACATTAGTTATGAGATAAAAATTTAACAACACACGTTACTCTTCGAGTAAAACTTCTTGATAAACGACATTTGAGGTGTAGATTCCTGCTTGACGGAACTCTTTAACTGGTTTAACCAATACCTTTGTTGTTCTACGGGATATCCCTCTAGACAATGCCACATAAAGCTGGCCATGCGAGAAAACAGAGTCGGGCAAATAGACACCCACATTTGGAATTGTTTGGCCTTGAGCTTTATTAATAGTCATCGCAAAGCTAAGGCGAATAGGGAATTGTGTTCTCCTTAGTTTAAAAGGGAACATGTCTTCTTCAGATGGAGCAAGAGGAATTCTTTGCAATCGATATAGCCGAGTACCCATGCATAACAACGGTATTTTCTAGCGGCAAACAACTATAATTGTGATATTGTGGTAAGTATTTTGTGTAATGTTTAAACATAAAATGTGAAAATATCAAAATGTAATTGCAAAAGGTTGTAACTTGCGATAATTCAACTCGAACAATAATTTTTAACATGTATCAAAGAACATATAAAAACATTTAGTGAAACTGAGAATAAAGCATTACATCAATTATGAGATAACTAACAATGCACATTAGTCATCACGTAAAAATTCTTGGTACACAACATTTGAGGTGTAGACTCCTCATTGACCGAACTCTTTGACTGGCTTCACTAATACCTTTGCTAAATAATTATAACAGGCAACAATATAGATCTGCAAAAAGTGAGAGTTTCTATTCAAATACTGATCAACAACAAATCTATTTACATGTAAACTTTTATTTTTGCTAACACTAATAAAATAATACAAACTGATCAAGAATTATACAAATACAATACAACTATAATGATTGCCTAGAAAAAAATTTGGTTGCGTATCTTTGAAAGCGATCGATAGTCGGGTTTTTCAAATGCTTCATGGCATTTCTTTAAATGCTACTTCCATCTAAAAAAAATGATGTAAAGAAATGCATGTTAGTTAAATGAAGAGACTAATGATAAAAACGAAGAATAAATTATAGATCGAAATTGATATTTAAATTTATTATGGAAAATCTTCTGGTGGAAGATTAGTTTTTCAAATAAAAATGATGAAAAAAATTATAGATAAGACGTTTTAAAAATAATTGTCCGAAATTCATGCATCTTTCTCTATAAGTTTTGAATATTTAATTGATTACATTAAATTAGAAAACTTGAAACTTTCAATATTAAATTAGAAAACTTGATTAATTGATCACGTTTCGCTATAACACTGATCTTTTTCTATATATAGAAAACTTGATACTTTCAATTAAAATCAGTATTCAACTTGATGTCCCAACGAACTTCTTACATTATTTTATCTAACAAAATGTTAATGATCTTGTATTATACATTTATACATATAGATATTATGTTTACAAAGCTAGTACCACCTATGGTTTTGCTATCAACTACACCAATACTATGAACTATTGTACAATAAATATTATAAATAAATATTTATATCAATAAAAGTACATACACTGTGCTTACAACATTGGGTAATGGTGTATGTCTTTGATAGATGAACACAAACCCATATTCCTTTCAACCACTATCCTTACTCTGCCCTTCACCTATTAACCCGACATTTTCATTCCAAAAAGTTGCACGTCAACAAACTTCCAAATAACTCAAATTGTAAACAAAGAAATGGTATAATTCAATAATTGGCGGAATAACTTGAGCTACACTTGTTACATGTACTAAATATGTTTTTGTTACCAATTACTTGTTCAACCTTCTTTTATCTTCAAATCTTCATACTCTAGCTTCGAGTCTTCATTTATTTTCATATTTTCTAGTTTCGGCATTTATGAACCACTGCAAACACAACACAAAGTAAAAATCAAACACTCTTGAGTAACCAAAACACAAAGAACAGAGAACTAAAATTACTAACCACAAACAAACACAAAAAAATTGCACGAAAACACAACAATCGAACAAAAGGAAGCCTGAATCCTGAAGCCGAAGGCGTTATGGATCACTGTTTGGTGTTGCTACATGTTATGAACTTATGAACACACCATTTTGCTAAACATAAAAGCTAAATGAAAGATATTCATTGGCAAAAAATGTAAGAAAAACCTAACCTTAGAAAATCTAATAACTATCACATCACCATCTTCATGTCATTATCTACTCCACAATTTTATCTCCATATCTACACCATAAAACATAACAAACGCCTCATATGAAAACTTTCTAAACGAACAATAAACAAATAAATTAGTATATCACATTATAGTAGATCAACTAAGAATCATGAAACCTGTGTCTGCGACAATTCTGGATGAAAAAAGAAAAGAAGAAGTGTTGGATGAGAGGAAGTGCGAGACTGAAAGTTGTGTGTTTGATCATGGGGTAGATAAATTTATAGGGCAATGGAATACTACATATCAAATCATTCCTATATTTAGTTTCATAAGTTTCAATTTGTAATGAATGTCCAGTTAATGTCTAGTTGTGGTGTTGCCCTTTATATGAATGTTTGTATACAAAAAACTATTCAACTTGCCATACATAGTTTAACTTGTTGTGTCTATACGAATGTCTAGTTGTGTTGTGTGTATTAGGCGTGTATGTTACCTAATATATTGTTACCTAATATATGAATTAAGTTGATGTACTGTTTGAATAATTCAACTTATTAGGCATGTGTATACTTGGTATGTGTATACAAAAAATGTTTGAATAATTCAACTTGCCATACATAGTTTCAATGTGTAGTTGACATGCCCATTATACGAAGATTGTTACCTAAGATTCAATACTTTCCACATTTCAAATGCATGAGCAATAAGGGCATTATGGGGATTGACCCAAATTTCAGTTTTCACTTTTCTAGTTTGACCGTTTTGTCTTTATAAGTAGTATAGATAAAATAAAAAAAAGAAGAGTGTGTACCATTTGTATAAAAATTGTATTTTGTGAGTGTATTGGGTATTAAAAATAGGTATTAGGTAATAGTTTTGCGGTTAAAGTTAAATATGTATAATTAAGTGGGCTTAGTAAAAGAATTATAAATGTGTACGAAAATAATTTTTGGCACTTTTGTAGTAATTTAGGGAATGTGAGAATGTATTAAAAATAATCGTTGGGAGTGTCGGGCACGTTGGGTGTTCATTTAAATTTTGAAAAGTGTTTATTAATTTAATACTTGCGAGTAAGAAAAATGCAAAAGCCCTAGCAATTAAATTATGAACTGGAGTAGTGGCAAGGTACTGTAATGTTGTAGACTAAATTTAGTCTAGAGTCGTAGTGCACAAGAGGGTTATTCTTAGTTTTATGTTTATTTAACCAAATAGTTATACATAAATTATTCTCACATAAACGTCAAAATTTAGTTTGAGTTTAGCAAATAGTATTGACCTGTAAAATAGCGGGTTGTTATACCATCTCATCTCGTCCTTGCTATTTTCTTATTCTACTTCGATCAAAAATCGTTTTTATACAAAGTTTTGGTGGTTTAATTGGGTTAAAAACACTTTTGAATAAAGCTATCATCATAAATCGTGGTTCTTATGGTTGTTTCGTGCTTATTTTTCTTTGTTTTGAACTCGGATTTGATTAGAAAACTAGTATGGGTCACGGGTCATGCTTTGGAATTGCTTGTTTTCAAACTTTTGCTCTAATACGTAATGCTTATTTTAGGTTTGTTTGTTGGTTTTAGCTTATTATTGGTTTGGCTTATATGTTTGTGGCTCATTCCGTGCTTAAGTGGAATATTTGAGTTAATTGTATTGTTCATTGTTTTGGATCGACTAGACACCACGAGGGTGAATTGTTTGTCTCGGATGGCAACAGTAAGGCTGGTGATGTGTGTGAACCGTGAGTATATTATTGTTGATCCCAGTTGAGCTTCACGATCTTATTAATTACTTTAGATATAAACCTAAAGCAATCGGTATAGAAACTGATCTTGAATTGTATATCAAATATTATGCAGAAACTAATATTTGATCTTAAGAAGAATTAAACACAAAACGAATTCTCAAACAACACTTCAATATATTAATACGATTGCTCGATAGCAATAGGGTTACAAGAAACCTTGAAGTGTAAAACAATAATGATGCGTCACTAAAACCTAACTCTAGACCCTCCTTTTATAGACTAAGGAGTCCTAGTCGGTTACAAAACTTTCTATACACGAAAAATATCTTTACGTATCTTTTCTATACATATCATTAACATACTATACATATCCAATAAGCAGCAGCATAATCTTCCTAGCAGCAGAGTCTTCGTGGCTAGCAGCAGAGTTATACAAAGCTTATTATCCCAATCCAGCAGAGTTATCAAACAGCAGAGTAATAGTCTAATCAGCAGAGTTACTTAATATCAGCAGAGTTATGAACAGCAGCATCTTTAAACCCAACAATCCTCCCCTAAACTTGATATTTTTCTCCAAAAATCATCAAGTTTCCTTTAAACCCAGCTAATCATCAGGAGGATGCTTCCAAACACTTACTGTTTGAAGTCTTCTCTTGTAAAATCTTTCTATACTTCCCAATTAGCACACCTGCTTGATAATCTGATACAAATGGCCTTTGTAACATTAACTTTCCTGGTTGCAACATATCAGTAAGAATATCAACATTGTTGTAGAAAGGATAATCTTTCTCTATCAACATGTAAGTACCAAATCCACTATCTCCAATCAGTTCATGTACTCCACATGACTGATATAAGTACCACTTAACAACCTTCTTTGACCTTCTCAACTTTTCCCATTCAGTATACCTTGCATCAGGCTCAAACATGTTACTCAGCCAAAGATAATGTACTCTTTCAGGCACTGACTCTGGTTTCTTGTCACCATATCTTTCCTTGTAAAGTTTCCAAAGTTTCACAATATCATCTCTATCCATGTACTCCAGCATCTGAGAGAATCTAACATACTTTTCACATTTCAAATTAGATCGCATAACTTCCCATTTTGCATCACAGACATCAAACACATCAGAAGAATAAGAAATAATTGGATACTTTGTTGATAATGGGACTGCATTGATTATTTCAGGTTCTGGTTGTGGTTTATGAACTGTGAAGTCCATAATAGCTTTCATAGCATCAGCTTCTTCTTGTTTGTTCTTATAACAGTCTTCAGTAGCAACTCTTCTTTTCTTTCTAGCACTCATCTTACTTCTTTTACCAGTTCTCTTATAACCAATGACTTCCTTACTTTCTTCCCTCTCAACCTCCATAGTTTGCTTGACATCTTGCTTCTCCAAATCACTTCCAGATGCTTTCAAAGAAACATTTAACTCTGGAGTCTTTGCTTTCTTCACATTATCAGATTCCATACCCTCTGGCTCTCTCTTCTTTCCAGTTTTGAACCCTTTTCTTGGGTTCAGCATAGCATAGGTTTCATAAAATTCCTTTGTAATTATGGCATCTGACTTTCCTTTGAAATCCCTCATCTGAAAATTTCTTGCATTCTTCAAATAATACTTCATATCATTTACTAATGCTTTCTTTGTAGATAACTTTGGTTTGTATCCATACTTCTGTCCTTCTTTAATTCTCAGAATTAGCTCTTCCCAATTAGCTACTCTATTCTTTTTGAGTATAAACTCCACAATCTCTTCTGTCTTTTCATTTTCATCCAACTGCTCATCTTTCATTATCAAGGAAGCTTGACCTCTTACAATCATATCAGAATCTAAGAAATATTGTAACTGTTCATTGAACTCCTCTTGAGTAACAGCATTAGATCTAGTTCTTTCCATAAAATCAAATATATTCCTTTCCTCATCAGCTGCCACACTCCTTGCATATTCCTCATCATGAGCAATCTGAGCTTTTTCATCAGCCAAATCCTTTTCTTGAAGTTGCCTTGTAACCTCTGCATCAAAATCTATCTGCTTTTTAGTTTTCGGTTTCAACTTTTGCATCCTTTCAAGTTCTTGAGCAGCAGATTCTTTTTCAAATTGTAAAGTAGGAGCAGCAGTAGGTTGTTGTTGTGATGATGTGGGTGTTTTGGTTCCAATGTTCAAAAGTACTTGAGCTAAGGTCATCTTTTCATCATTTGATTCAGCAGATTCCTTTTCTCCTACACTCTTCTCTGTATTTGCAGCAGAGTCCTTTAACCCATCAGCAGAGTATTCTGCTCCAGCAGCAAAGTCAATCTGTGCACTTTTATCACCAATATCAGCAACATTTTCACTTGTTTCTTTTACAACCTCCCCTGAACCTATTATATCCTCCTGATCATTCCTCCCCTGTTTGGAAGCATCTTCCTCCAAACATGGTTTGGAACTCTTCCTCTTCTTGGACTTCAGAATGTGAGGAAATCTTGCTCTTTTCCATCAAACACTCTCCAAATGCTTTACCCTTAACTTCAGTCTGTGAATGATTGCATCTTGAGAGTGTTGAGTATTCTTCATAACCTGCAACTCTTCAGTAAGAGCAAGAACTTCTGTTGACAATTTGGTACATTTATCCGTCAATTCATGAAGTTGTTTCAGAATAGTCTCACCACTTCGGTCTGTGTTACCTGACCCGAGAGGTGGATCATTGACATTGACATTTTGTACAAGTGGAGTAGCCATCAATTCAATATGTGGATGTTCAAGACTAGCCTCAACTCTTCGACCTGTGTTACCTAGTCCGAGAGGTGTATCATGGACATTGACAACATGTACAGTATCATCCATCAATTCATGAGTAGTTCCATGACTGTCCTCATCACTTCGGGATGTGTTAACTTCCCTGAGAGGTGAATCTTGGGACAAAAACTCAGTCTCAACCCTAGGTTGAACATCTGAGCCCCCCATATTAGCCAGTTGGCTGGGGTTACCATCTTGTGCATCAAGTTCAAGAGAACCTTCAGCATTAGATGTTGCCAAGGTTGGGGTCTTAATTATGTTGACACTGGCCTGCTCAGTTACTAAACCAGAGACAGTAGTGTCAGCCCCTTCCTTCATGTCATCTCCATCACCTATGGCAGCCTCATCTGCTACCATACCAGCACTAGTCTGAGGTAACATAGTGCCCTGTTCTTGTGAAGTCCTATGTGAGTGGGTATTTTGGGGTTCATTTGAGAAAGATTCATTCAAACTTGAAGATGAGGATGTGTGATGGGAAGCTGTGGGAGTTCCAGCTTCTTCATCCTCATTGACAGTAGCCACAATGTCCAAAATGTATTGAGATAGGGGAGTGATGGTACCAGAAAAACCTTTCCCATTTTTCTTTAGAAAAGCAAACATTTTGATAGCCATTCTGCTACTTGGCTCAATATTTGTATGTTCCAAAGGTTCTTTTAGTTGATGGTTTATAATGAGTTGTAAAAACCTTGGATACAAATAAAACTGCTTTTTGACATACTTCTTCATACCTTCAAAAATCATGGATGAAAAATCAAACGGTTGTCCTGTGGCCAAACAGACTAAGGCCGTGGCTTGAGGAGCACTAAATTCATTCCATCCACCTACTTTAGGAAACAAACAATGTTGAAGAGTATGAAAAAGAAACTTCCAATGTGAACAAAGATGACCTTTAAAAAATGTTCCACTAGCCTCAGGTCTCTCATACCCAATTTTCTCTAACTCGGCCAAGATAACATCTGCGGTAAGATTAGGAGGTGTTGGAACACCTGATAAACGAAGACTTCTCTTAATAGATGTTTCACTAACTACAATACTCTCTCCATCTACACTACCAATCAACCTTTCCTCCCCGTCGAGTGTATCAAGCTTAACAGTTGACCAAAACTGGTGCATATGAGATTTAAATATGGGAGGATCCACTGTTAAAGCATACCTTAAGCGAGATGCACTGAGAAAATCCATGACTTCATGAAAACCTTTAGCAGCCGAAACCTTGCTAAGAAAAGCAATCTGATTATGCTCATCAGGAAACTTTCTTCAAGCCATTTTGATTTTGGGGGTTTTCGATTTAATGAGAGGAATTAGTGTTTTTGGGTGAGAATTGGATGTAACTTTGAGCAATTAAAATGTAATGAGATCGAATTGGTGTTTGAGACCGTTTTGATCCAATTAGGTTTAAGACGCGCCAAAATTTTCAATTTTACCCCTTTACTTTCAAACTCAGCAGCAGAGTTATGAAAAGTTTGACTAAAAGTCAACTTTCCCAAAATCTCCAAATTTAATCCCTTAATCCGATTAAATACGATACCAACTCCTCATTTAAGTCTATAAATCCCTCAATATCTTAGCAAATCCCCAATTTCACAAACCCTAACACAAAAATCAAATAACCATGAGTGCATCAAAAACTCCGATCATCGAAATTTCCTCTGATTCCTCTTCCGATACTTCACAAGGATGGGAAAATTATTTTCCCCCAATTTCATCTTCTGCACAACGCAAAGGCAAAGCTATTGTTGAAGAAGAAGTGTCTGACCCACTTCCATCAACTCCATCTTCCTTTGAAGACTCCAGCTGTGATGAAGAAACAGCATCATGGCCAAAATCCTTGACGTATTATCAAGGTTCTTGGGAAATAGATCCTCCTCATCATCCCTTGACTGTCGAGCTCACAAGACAAATGGAGAAAGCTGTTGCCGCCTTTGGAAAGAGTGTCGATCCGCCTCATCCAAGGTCACGTACGGTGGAGCAGGAACTCCCTGTTCCAAAGAAGAATCCTGAGAAGAAACAAGTTCCATCCTCAAGTCAACAGCAAAGTCCATCTCCAAGACCAGTGATACTGGCACTTCCATGCAAGCAGGTGTCTGAACACATGGGTAGCAGAGGACCCCGCAGCAAAGTCATGCCTGACTTTGTTGGGAAGGGAAAGGGAAAGCTTGATTAGGATCTTTTGTTTGTATTTGAAACTTGTGTCTTGGTCTCTTTTGAACTATGGATGTAATGAAGCTTTATTTTGTACTCCACTTTGTGATTAATGAACTTGAACTTTCCTTGCTTTACTTGATTGTGTACGCATGTATATCTGCAAAAGGTTAGTAGAAAACCACAAACACAAGCAAGAATATCCCACAATAGCAGCAGAGTAGCATAGCAGCAGACAACATAACAGCAAATAATTTAAGAAACAGCAAATTTTGACTAAACACCAGACTTTGACTAAACAACAGCACAAATCCTTACACAATTTTACAAAAAAAAAAAAAAACATACAGAGATAAGATGTTTAAAGATTAAAGATTTATCATGCCAATACTAGCAACTAAAAATTGAAATCTACTTATATCAAAACTTTTTGTAAGTAGATCAGCAACATTATTGTCAGTATGTATTTTAACCACTTGAATTAACTTTTTCTCATAACAATCTCTAATAAAATGATGTCTTATCTCTATGTGTTTTGTTTTAGAATGAAAAACAGGATTCTTGATAATACACATTGTGCTGTTGTTGTCAATGTAAATTTTGGTGTTCATGAAATTGTACCCATAATCCAACAGTTGATTCTGAATCCAGAGCACTTGTCCACAGCAGCTAGAAGCAGCTACATATTCTGCTTCAGTTGTTGAGTTAGCCACCACATTCTGTTTCTTGCATTGCCATGAGATTAGCCTATGACCAAGGTATTGACAGCCTCCAGTGGTTGACTTTCTATCCAAACTAGCTCCAGCATAGTCACTGTCTGAGTATGCTATTAAGTCAAAGGGTGAATTATTAGGATACCAAAGGCCCAATTTAGGTTGACCCTTTAGGTACCTAAAAATTCTTTTGACCACTTCCAAGTGTGAAACTTTTGGGGACACTTGAAATCTGGCACAAGCACACACAGAAAACATGATATCTGGCCTTGAAGTAGTCAGATACATCAATGAACCAATCATTGATCTATAAAGATGTACATCAACCTCTTCCCCATCTTCATCCTTGAGCAAAGGTTTGTTTTTATCCATTGGTGTCTTAGCTGCCTTCACATCATTGAAACCAAATTTCTTTAACATATCAGCCACATACTTGTCTTGGCTAATAAAAATCCCATCTGATTTCTGCTTGACTTGAAGCCCCAAAAAGAAAGTGAGTTCCCCCATAGAACTCATCTCAAACCTGTTGTACATAAGCTTTTCAAATCCTTCACATAACACCTTATTTGTAGACCCAAAAATGATATCATCTACATAAACCTGAACAAGTAGGATATCCTTTTTGTCTTTCTTAATGAACAATGTTTTGTCAATGGTTCCTCTGCAAAAACCATTGTTCAACAAATACTTGGATAAGGTGTCATACCAAGCTCTAGGAGCTTGATGTAGTCCATATAGTGCTTTCTTCACCTTGTAAACCCTATCAGGATACTTAGGATCTTCAAAACCAGGTGGTTGCATCACATATACCTCTTCAGGAATCTTTCCATACAAGAAAGCACTTTTCACATCCATTTGATACACAGGAAAATTCTTGTATGAGGCATATGCCAAGAATAGTCTGATAGCTTCAATTCTTGCAACTGGGGCAAATACCTCATCATAATCTATTCCTTCTTCCTGAGTGTATCCCTGAGCCACCAATCTAGCCTTGTTTCTTATAACAATGCCTCTTTCATCTCTTTTACATCTGAACACCCATTTTGTACCAATTGCCCTTTTCCCATTGGGCAAATCAACTAATGTCCAGACTTCTTGAAGCTTGAACTGCAGCAACTCCTCTTGCATAGCTTCAACCCAACTTTCATCTTTCATAGCCTTGTGAATGGTTTTGGGTTCTTCTTGAGATAAGAAACAGGCAAACATGCAATTTTGTAAATCCTTGTGGCTATTCCTCTTTTTAAGTGTTTGAGCAAACAATCTCTGATCAAGCAAATCACTCAAACCTTTTGATTTACTTCTGGTCTGTACAGCAGAGTGAACATCACCAATAATCTGCTCCTTTGGATGATTCTTGTGGATTCTTGTTGTTGGAGTGGGACTAACAGGTATATCAGTCTCCAAATTGGATAAATCGGCTTCAGCACCAAAGACATCAACAACTTCATCATCAGTGTCCACATACACTTCTTCTAATTTAGGCATCTCATTAGAAGAATCATCATAAGAATCACCATCTTTATCAGCAGTAGAGTCCTTGGGCACAGCAGCAGAGTTACCAAGCTTAACAGCAGAGTGTTTTGGCCTATCAGCAGAGTGTTTTGGCCTGGCAGCAGAGTTGAGAGAACTGCTGCTATGTTTATTCCCTTGGATTCCATCAATTTGTGACTCTCCATTTCTTTCCTTATCATCATTCTTGTCATCATGAGAAGGCTCATCATCACCTTCTGCATTAACCTTTGGTACTTCCTTATGAACAACATCATCATCTGAACTTTTTCCCTCTTTATCTGTTGGAGTGAAGAACTGATCAAACTTCCACTTTTCAATCAAAACAAACTCCTCTGCAGATCCATCCTTCTTTGCTTGTGTACCTGCATTGGGGTTAGTTTGTGTACCTGCAGACATGTTAGTAGTACCTGCAATGACTGGTTGATAATTCATACTTTTGGTTAAAGAATCAATATCAAACATCCATTCAGGACCTTTTCCATCAACATTAGGTGTGGTTTCTCTAATTTTAACATGTAAATTTTCCACCACATGCCCAGTCCTTTGATTGAAGACTCTAAAAGCCTTACTTTCAGTGGAGTATCCAACAAAGAAACCTATGTCTGCTTTCTAACTAAACTTTCCAAAGTGGTCAATGGTGTTTAAGATAGTGACAGGACACCCAAATGGTCTAAAGAAATCTATCAGAGGTTTCCTACCATGCAATAACTCATAAGGGGTCTTGTTATGAGGCTTAACTATCTTACTTCTATTTTGCACATAGCAAGCAGTGTTGACTGCTTCAGCCCAAAAGATAGTAGGTAACTTAGACTCTGACAACATGGTCCTAGCAGCCTCAATTAATGTTCTATTTCTCCTCTCAACAACACCATTTTGCTAAGGAGTTCTAGCCACACTAAATTGTCTAGTTATACCCTTTTCCTCACAGAACTGATTCATCACTTGGTTCTTAAATTCAGTTCCATTGTCACATCTGATGATCTTAATCTTGTGATTAAATAGGTTTTCTATCCTTGTAATAAAAGCCTTAAGAATGCCAGGAGTCTCATCCTTAGTAGCTAAAAAGAATACCCAAGTAAATCTACTAAAATCATCAGTGACCACTAAGCCATACATCTTTTTGTTCAAACTTTTCACATAAGTAGGTCCAAATAGGTCCATGTGTAACATAAACAAGGGTTCAGTAATAGAATTCACCAATTTGGACTTACAAGATGCTCTATGTTGCTTTCCCATCTGACAAGCAACACATACTTCAGGGTTTTCAAAAACCTTTGAAGGTAATCCTCTGACCAAGTTCCCTTTCACCAACTTGTTGATAGCCTTGTAGTTCAAATGGCCCAGCCTTCTATGCCAAAGTTTGGATTCATCAATAGTGGCTTTGGCAAACAGACAAGTTAAATCTCTTTTGGGAATAATGTTCTTTATGTCCACACTGTATATGTTGTCATTTCTAGGGACTTTAAGAAGTACTAATTTATCATCAGGTATCTTATAGTTGGGAGATAAGACAAGACACTCAGTGTCTGTAAAAAGAACAAAATTCTTTCTGTCACACATTTGTGAGACACTAAAAAGATTGAACTTTAGTCCATTCACCAAGTACACTTTTTCAAAATCCAATTTTCCAGTTCTGATGATGCCTTTTCCAACAATTTTACCTCCTTTAGGGTCATTCCCAAAGGCAACGTATCCACCATCCAAAGCTTCAAAGTTTTCCAAATTGCTCTGGTCTCCAGTCATATGTGAAGAGCATCCACTATCAAAAATGCATTTATCCTTTAGCTCCTTTGTAGATTGCCCTGCACAAAAAGTAAGAGAATTAGTTTCTCTTTGGGACCCAAGCCATTACTGACTTGGATCTGCCTTGTGCATCAAAGTAGTCAAATTTCTTCAACTGCATTGGTGCACTGCTGTGTCTGAGAACATGATCCAAAACTTTAACTTTAGGTTTCCAGACCCAGCAAGCTGAGGCCTTAACAGCATAAAAATGGTTGCCCACAACAGTATCAGTAACCACTTTTGGCAAAACAGCAGAGTCTGCCTTAGCAGCAGTATCAACTATGTCCTTCTTTATGGGCCCTTTTGGTGTAATTGGTGAGATAACTCTAGAAATACCATCTCTCATCAAAACTTCCTTGGGAACCATGTTTCTTTTGGGATGAGGGTGAGTCTTTCTAGCAAAATTTCTATGGTTCACCCTTGAGTATTGGTTCCAAACTGGTTTTTGATAGTAGTAGCACTCATCTTGCAGATGTTCAAAACTACCACAACTATAACATGCCTTTTTAAGTAATTGAAAATCAGTACCTAATCTTTGTGAAACAAGGTTGTTCCAATTTCTCTGGTTTCCTCTAGGCAAGTCATTGGATCTCTTAGGATATACTCTAGGTGTGTTTTCATACTCAGCCATCTTCCTAGAGATACCTTTACCTAGCTTAGGCTTAACAAACTCAACCTTTTTAACTTTAGGTACTTTTGATTCAACAACAGCAGGAATTTCTTCCTTTATGTTCTTAGGGGTTGAATCAGATTCCACCACTTCATCATCACTGTCAGACTCCCAATCTTCAATAAGGGGTGCATCAGACCACTTTTTCTCAACCTTAGGTGACTCTATTTTAGTTTCACTAGTTTCACCTACAGGTTTGGCCTCAGACTCAGGTATGAAAGATAGTGTCATAGTAGGAGGGGCATTGGCACTAAGTTTCTTAGGTGGAGCAACAGCATTATATCCTAGACCACTGCCTGAGTCTGCAAAGTGCCTTCCTATTGGTTTACTGAGAATGTCAGTGGCAAATTGTTGTTTTTCCACCCTAACGATATGTTTTTCAGTCTCACTTATAGCTGAATCTTTAGCCTGTTCAGCCTCTTCTACTTTCCCCATAAGAACCTTAATCTCACAATCTTTCTTAATAAGCTCAATTTTTAGACTAGTGATCTTATCAAGATATTCAATTTCAGCCTTTTTATAAAATTCGAGCTTCTCTTCTAAATTCTTTAAACCATATTCATAACTAAGATTGTCTAACTTAAGTTTTTCATTCTCCATTTTAAGGTTTCCATTGCTAGACTTAAGTATTTCTATTGTATCAGAACATGATTTAAAAGAACAAGATGATTCATTGGATACCTCAGAGTCTGATCCAGAGGAAGAGTAGGCCATGAGAGCAAATTGTTGTTCTTTAGGTTCTTCATCAGCCACTAATGCATAATTTGGACCATCTTCAGCATGATCACTCCAGTCATACTCTCCTAACCCATCACATGACACCATAGCAGTAGTAGGATTTGGCTCTTCATCAGTAGACTTCTTGACATTCTCATTGTTTCTTTTTGGTGCTCCACACTCTCTTGCAAAGTGTCCCTTCTTATGACAGTTATAACATTCAGCCTTTGATTTGTCAAACCCCACATTCTTGTTTCTTCTGAACTTCATCTCTTTACCAGTTCTTTTAAGAAACCTTCTTGCCCTTATAGTTAGCATTGCAAACTGCCATTGCATATCAATCTCTTCAACATCATCTGGATCAAGTTCATCCAGATCTTGAGGCATAACTGAAGTACTTGTAGTAAGTTCAGCCAAATAAGCACAAATAGCAGCATCACTGATGGTGTTGGTATTTGTAGAGTCAGCAGCAGAGATATGTGAACCAGCAGTAGAATTGAAAGTACCAACAGCAGACTGCTGTTCTTGATGACTACCAGAATTCTTGTTGCTTGAGGAAACAAAAGCAAGATTGTTTGTGGTAGAAGATGAACTTGACAATCCCTTGACTTCAGTTTCATACACTTTCAAGTTGTTATACAGATCATCCAATGTCATCTTCTCAAAATCTTCCTTGTGCCTCCAAATCACTGTGTGAGTGTTCCATTCAGAAGATAGACTTCTCAAAAATTTTAGATTGATATCTTCTTGAGATACATCAATCTTCAATAGAGCCATATGACTGGTCAGCTTATGAAGTCTATCATAAGTTCCCTCAATATTCTCAGAACTCAAAGCAGTAAAAGTTTCAAACTGGTGCTTCAGTAGGTTCTTTCTTGATTTCTTGGTAGCTTCATTCCCACCAAATCGAAGTTCAATAGCTTCCCATAAATCCTTAGCAGACTCAATATGATTAAAACTTAGTTGATAATCATTAGGTATTCCCATCATGAGAATACTGTGAGCCTTGACCTCCAATCTTCTCTGTGCTTTCTCTTCACTTGTCTTGAGAGTCAAGACTGATCCAGTAGCAGTCTTGGCTGGCTGACTGTCACCATGTAGAACAACTTCCCAAAGTGAGTAATCAACCATTCTCATGTATTGTTGAATTCTCATCTTCCAGATCTCATATTCTCCAGTCTTGAGCATGGGGACTCTTGATGCAGTAACCATGTGTGTAGAATCGGATTCCATTGCTTACTTTGATGATTAACAGATCTTGTATTCAGTAATTCTTCTTGGTACCAGTTTCTAGATCACAAGCTCTGATACCACTTGTTGATCCCAGTTGAGCTTCACGATCTTATTAATTACTTTAGATATAAACCTAAAGCAATCGGTATAGAAACTGATCTTGAATTGTATATCAAATATTATGCGGAAACTAATATTTGATCTTAAGAAGAATTAAACACAAAACGAATTCTCAAACAACACTTCAATATATTAATACGATTGCTCAATAGCAATAGGGTTACAAGAAACCTTGAAGTGTAAAACAATAATGATGTGTCACTAAAACCTAACTCTAGACCCTCCTTTTATAGACTAAGGAGTCCTAGTCGGTTACAAAACTTTCTATACACGAAAAATATCTTTACAAAACTTTATAGACTAACTCTAGACCCTCCTTTTGTAATAGCAGTAGTATCTTTTAAAGCCAGCAGCACAAACAAAAATTTATTTACAAAAACACAAAGTTTAAAATCATTGAGGATTAAGCATTCCAATACTTGCTACCAAGTACTGAAACCTTCCAACATCAAAAGCTTTTGTTAGAAGATCTGCAAAGTTGTATTCTGAATCAATTTTAAGAACTTGAATTAATCTTTTCTCATTGCAGTCTCTTATAAAGTGATGTCTAATTTCAATGTGTTTTGTTTTAGAATGTTGCATTGGATTTTTAATAATGCAAATAGTACTACTATTATCAATATGAATAACAGTGTTCATGAAATTGTACCTATAGTCAAGAAGTTGGTTTTGAAGCCATAAGACTTGAGCACAGCAACTTGCAGCAGCTACATATTCAGCTTTAGTTGTTGAAGTAGCCACAGTTGTTTGCTTCTTACACTGCCATGAGATAAGTCTACACCCAAGGAATTGACATCCTCTAGTTGTTGACTTTCTGTCCAAGCTAGCACCAGCATAATCACTATCTAAGAATGCTACCAAGTCAAAAGGTGACTCTCTAGAATACCATAGTCCCAACCAAGGTTGACCCTTGAGATATCTAAAAATTCTCTTGACTGCTGTTAAATGAGAAACCTTTGGAGTTACTTGAAATCTAGCACAAACACAAACAGAGAACATGATGTCAGGTCTTGTTGATGTGAGATACATCAAAGAACCTATCATAGATCTGTAAGTGTGTACATCTACATTTTCTCCATCTAAGTCTTTTGGAAGAGGCTTCTCAGAGTCCATTGGTGTGCTTGCCATTTTTGAATCAGCAAAGTTGAACTTCCTTAGTATCTCAGCAACATACTTATCTTGACTAATAAATATGCCTTCATATGACTGTTTAACTTGCAAACCCAAAAAGAATGTAAGTTCCCCCATGGAACTCATCTGAAACTTATCATGCATAAGCTTCTCGAACTCCAAACACATCTCCTTCCTTGTAGACCCAAAGATAATGTCATCCACATACACCTGCACTAACATAAGATCCTTCTTGTGCTGTTTGATGAAAAGTGTCTGATCAATCTTTCCTCTTTGAAATCCATTTGCTTTTAAATAGGAAGCCAGTGTTTCATACCAAGCTCTTGGTGCCTGATGAAGGCCATAAAGAGCCTTAACAACTCTGTACACTTTTTCTGGATGGTCAGGATCAATGAACCCTGGCGGTTGTGAGACATACACCTCTTCTTCAATAGTACCATATAAAAATGCACTCTTGACATCCATTTGGTAAACTGTGAAGCCTAAAAATGAAGCATAAGCTAAGAAAAGCCTAATTGCCTCAAGTCTTGATACTGGAGTAAAAACCTCATCATAGTCTATACCTTCTTGTTGTGTGTACCCTTGGGCTACTAATCTAGCCTTATTCCTAATCACTATTCCCCTTTCATCCCTTTTATTCTTGAAAACCCATCTAGTGCCAATTACCTTTGCATCCTTTGGTAAATCAACTAGCACCCATACCTTCTGAATCTTGAACTGAAGAAGCTCCTCTTGCATAGCTTCTACCCAGCTTGAATCATCTAAGGCTTTCAGAATATTCTTTGGTTCATCTTGTGAAAGAAAACATACAAACAAGCAAGAGTTTGAAAACTCATGCTGCTTTGAAACATAAAGGGCATCAAGAAGCCCTTGTTGGTCTGAAGACATCAGTTGTTGTCTTGTCTTCACACCTGATTGTACATCTCCAATCACATTTTCTAGGGAGTGGACTTTGTGAATCCTTGTGTGTGGGGTTGAAGGAACTTGATAGTTAGGTGTGATATTGCTCAAATCCACCTCATTATCTGAGAAATCTGCTTCATTTGAGTCTGAAGGGCCAGCAGTAGTATCATTTGGCCTAGCAGCAGAAAAAGTTAGCCTAGCAGTAGAATGCTCTGTCTCAGCAGCACTATCATCAGCAGAAACATTTTGTTGTTCTTTTGTTCCATTTTCCTTGTGTTCACTTTCGCCATCTTCTTTAGCTTTACCAGAAGAAGATTCATCATTTGTTGAAGTTGAAACCACACTGGTACTTATTGGCATCCATATATGATCTTGATTTGTCTCCTGGTCTAACCCTACCTCATTTGTTGTTTGTGAACCTGAAAAATCATTAGTTTCTGCAACAACATGCACATAATTCATAGAATGGGTTAATGACTCTAGATCAAATAGCCAATTAGGACCTTCACCTACTACATTGGATTTATGCTCTAAAAATTCCACATGTAGGTTTTCTTCTACTTTCTTAGTTCTTAAGTTGTATACTCTAAATGCTTTGCTATTGAGAGAATATCCAACTAAGAAACCTTCATCTGCTTTGCCATCAAATTTGCCAAGATGGTCTAAGGTATTGAGAATTGTCACATGACATCCAAAAGATCTAAGAAATCCTATTGCAGGAGTTCTACCTCTAAAAAGTTCATATGATGTCTGATTGTGAGGCTTAACAACTAAAACTCTATTCTGAACATAGCAAGCAGTGTTGACTGCTTCAGCCCAAAAAGTTATAGGTAGCTTAGAATCAGCTAACATAGTTCTAGCAGCTTCTATTAGTGTTCTATTTTTCCTTTCAGCAACTCCATTCTGTTGTGGAGTTCTAGCAGCACTAAATTCTCTCCTAATACCCTTTTCTTTGCAGAATTCATCCATAACTCTATTTTTGAACTCTGTCCCATTATCACATCTAATAACTTTTACTCTTTTGTCTACTAGGTTTTCTATCTCAGTAATGAAAGTCTTAAGGATGCTAGGTGTCTCATCCTTAGTAGCTAAAAAGAAAACCCATGTAAATCTACTATAGTCATCAGTAATAACTAGACAATATCTCTTATGTTGCATACTTCTAACATTTGTAGGACCAAACAAGTCCATATGAAGCATAAACAATGATTGATTGATAGAGTTAAAAATCTTGGGCTTACAAGTGGCTTTGTGTTGTTTGCCTTTCAGATAAACAATGCATGTTTGATCATTTTCAAATCGTTTTTGAGGTAAACCTCTTACCAAACCATTCTTACCAATCTGATTTATGGTTTTGAAATTAATATGACCAAGCCTCCTATGCCATAACATTGATTCATCCAATGTGTCCTTTGCAACAAGACAAGTTAAATCCTTTTTAGGAACAATGTTCTTCATGTCTACACTGTACATATTGCCTTTTCTAGGAATTTTAAGAAGCACTTGACTTTCATCAGGCATCTTAAAATCAGGAGAAAGTAGAAGACATTCAGTGTCACAGAAAAGAACTTTGTTCTTTTTGTCACACATTTGTGAGACACTAAAAAGATTATAATTTAGCTCTTGTACATAGTACACATCTTCAAAATCTAAATTTCCAGTTTTGATGGTACCTTTATCGGAAATTTTACCACCAACACCTCCTCCAAAGGTAACATAGCCACCATCTAATGTTTGAAAATCAGAAAGATAAGACTTTTTGCCTGTCATGTGCCTTGAACATCCACTATCTGAGTATCCTTGATCCTCTTGTTTATCAATTGAATGTTCCTGCACATAAATGAGAAGTATTAGTTTCTTTTGGGGACCCAAGCCATTACTGACTTGGATCTGCCTCTTGCATCAATGAAATTTAATCTCTTAAGAACAGTTGATGCAACATTGGATTTAAGAATCCAACATGCTGAGGCCTTAACAGCATTTGCCCTGTTTTCCCTAGCAGCAGAAACTGCTAGCTTTGTAATTGTTCCCTTAATTTTCCAAACTTGTTTTTGGACCACTGCTTTTGTTTGAATGGGCCTTTGAACAGTCTTTGATGCATTTGTATAAAAAGATTTTGCATTTTTAACTGTTGGTCTTGGGTTAACAGTCATGAATGGTCTAGCAGCAGAAACTGCTTTGACAACTGCTCTGGGTTTTGTTCTCTTAGACTTAGAGTGAAAGTGAGTTTGAGGAGTTTGCCTTTTGAAGTTCACCCTATTGTTTTCATACCCAGATACCCATTTGTTACAGAAAGCTGCAAGATGATCAAAACTACCACATGTGTAACAAGCTTTATTATAAAAGAAAAAGTCATCACCTAATTGGTTAGACTTGAGGCCATTCCAATTTCTTTGGTTACCTCTGGGCTTGCTAGTGGATCTATATTGTTCACAATATTTAACTGGTTGCCTAACATGTTTAATGTTTATTCTAGGCTTAACAGTATCCTTTTTTATCACTTTAGGAACCCTTGTTCCTGCTTTCTTAACTACTTCAGGTTTAGACATAACCTGTTCATCTTCTTCATCATCATATACCCAGTCTTCAATGACTACTCTATCTGATCTTCTATCAGAGGACACCTTGTCCTCAGGAAGTAAAGTTTTACTTAAACTTTCACTTACTTTCTTAGGTTCATCAACAACTAGCTTGGTCTTTGGCTGTACACCATATTGTAGCTCAGGTTGTTGAAATTCAGGAATACCTAAATTTTCTAGGTCAATCCCTGGGGGTTTAGGGATACCTCTGTATGGAGGTGGGACACTCTTATATCATATTCCTGACTTAGCTCTATTAATCACTTGACATTCTATCATGTTGGTCACACCTCTAGAAGCATGTTCTAGTGTCTGTGTAGTCAAGTGAATATTTCCATTTTTCTTTTTGACCCTATCAAAAGCCTCTCTTAAAAGCTTAATTTCAGCATCTTTAAAGAATATGTCCTGTCTTAGGAGAGCTTTGTCATCAGAAAAAGAAAGTTCATTTTCTTTGTAGTATAAGATCTGCTTTTCGGTTGATTCTAAACCACACCTATAATTAATGTAGTTTTGATGAGTTTTGCTTAGCTCTTTCGTTTGTTCATCATAATGTTTGATTAAAGTTTGTAATTCTTTAAGAGCAGTACAAGCATTTGAACAAGCTTTATGAGATTGTGCCTCAGAAGTAGAAAAAGCCATGAGTCCCATCTGTGAAGAATCTTCTTCTTCATCAGCCATGAAACTCCAATCAAAACCTAGCCCATCAATAGCTACCATAGCCTTTGAGTTTGGCTCAGAAACCTCCCTTGTTTTGGATGTGCTTCCAAAACTTTTGTTCTTGCTATCCTGCTGTCTTAGCCTTCTACATTCTCTTGAGAAGTGACCCATCATGTGGCAGTTATAGCACTCTATCTTTGACTTATCAAAACCATCAGTATCAGTGTTGCTGATTAAGAGCTTCTTCCCCGCCCTTTGATAGAACTTCTTGGCTCTCATGCTAAGAAGAGAAATTTGCCATTTTAGATCCATTTCCTCTAGATCATCATCATTGATCTCTTGGAGGTCTTCATAGGTGAGCATGGACCCATTATTTTGACTTGTAAGAAATGCACAACAAGTCTTTTCATCCAAAATACCCATGGTACTGCTTGATGAACTAGCAGCACCAACACCATCAACAACTTTCACCTCTTCACTTGATTTTGAGGTACTAGGAGTTGACATAAATGCCATGTTCCCAGTATTAGAACTAGTACCTCCATTCTTCTTCAAATCTTGCTCCACAATCTTAAAGTTGCTATACAAATCTATCAACTCCATTGTATCAAGGTCTGGCTTGTTCTTCCAGACAACAACATGCATAGCCCACTCTTCTGGTAAGCTTCTCAGAAATTTTGAGTTCAGATCTTCTTGAGGTATTTCAACCCCAAGAATAGCAAGTTGGCTCACAATATTCTGAAGCCTATTAAACATATGGTCAAGAGATTCATTGTATGTAGAGGAGAAGTTTTCAAACTGCTGCTTGAGCAGTGTCTTGTGGGTTTTCTTGGTGGCTTCATTTCCACCATATCTGGTAATAATACCTTCAAATAATGACTTGGCATCTTTGAACTTGCTGAAGTTTAGAAGTTGATCATTGGGAATGGTCATCATCAGCATGCTTCTTGCCTTTAAGTCATTTTTCTTCTTTATTCTATCTTCTGCAGTTGTTGGCTTTGTCTGCAGAGTTGTCACCACTTTGCCTTCCACTGTTGATGAAATGGTTGTAGGCTGGTAAGAGTTTCCATCTTCAATGATTTTCCAAAGTGCATAGTCTTGCACTTGGAAATATTGCTCTATCCTCAGCCTCCACATCTCAAACTCATTCTATTTGAGCATGGGTATTTTTGCAGCAACATTGGTCTGAATAGATTCAACGTCCATTTCTTCTTCTTCTTCTTCTAAATCAACTATATCAGCCTTGCTCTGATACCAATTGATGAGGATTCTTCGATACACTGATAAGGTGGTTAAACCTTTGTTGCTTTGTGTATGTGATAAGTTGAGTTAATATGATCAAGTACGCGGAATTTACTTAATCACACTTAGAAGGTTATTTGTGTTGTGGAAATGGAACAGTTATGCTTGTGTATATAGAACAAAGAACATGCAATGTTATCACCAAACGATTCAATATTATTCAAGATAATACGAGTGATCTTCAATATCACTAGGGTTACAAAGACCTTGAATCTTATGTTTTCTATGACTTGTGATGTTTGTTCTATGTTCTTGAGAGTTATTTTCTAAGCGCTTAAATAATTCACACTATTATCTATTCGTATATTTATCACTAGTCTAAGATCTTTCTTTTATAACACAAGAAAGATCTTTACAATATTGTCAAGTCTAATTGAACGCTTGTTTTGAGAGTGTCAGTCATTAAGATACAACTTGTATCTATGTTTACAACTTGTTCTGTGAATATAACATTATGACTGATCACATGGGGTAAGATATTATCTACCGTATATTGTTGACTTTAATACACATAATATCTTTTCATACTTATCCACTCAGCAGCAGAAAGTTCTTCACCAGCAGCAATGTTAACGCTAGCAGCAGAATCATTCAGCAGTAGAATGTTAAGCCTAGCAGCAGAATGTTAACGCTAGCAGCAGAATCAAATGCTCCAGCAGAAACCGATAACGCTAGCAGCAGAATCCGATATTAAACTTCTTGAATATTTAATTCCTAACACAAGACAATTTTGGAAATTGAAACACATTAACTTTTGAAAACTCTTGCGCATTTGATTATTGTTCACATGTCAGATTTTGAGGCAAGTCTTTATGTATTAGGTCGTGCCGAGTTCGTACCGTTGTTTTGTACTGTTTCTTGATTCTGTTGTGTGATTGCATTGCTGTACTTGAGGTGAGTTTCATAGCCCCACTTTTACTCTTATGAATTTTTTTGCAAAACTTTTGGGTGAGAAACATGCAAAACTTTTACTTGGACCAGTGCTGAATTTATGTTTTTATGAAACTATTACGTAAAATGAGCCTAAGTCATAGAATCCTTTTCTTGCCCATTTTCATGAACCATCAATTCTTGCGGGGAAGCGTGAATGCTATAAATAGATCTATTGGGGGTGACTCCTCCGTTCGGTTTGGTCAGGTTGACCAAATGTGAGCGTATAACATGTCAAAACACGAGTGTCACGGGATAGACACTTACAATGGCCTTTATTTAATGTGCTTCTAGAGCATGCACAATTTTCAAGCTTTGGTTGCATGAACTTAGTGCTCACGTAATAGACTTTACTTTGGTGTGAACAATACATTTACTTATGGTCCTATTCACTGTTTTATACTTAAACATATGAACTCACTAGTGTTTAGCTGACCTTTTTAGCATGTTTTCTCAGGAATTTGAACTGGATATTGTATGATGTACTGTTTGAAAGCGCTTGGCAAGAGGCATGGTCATGGGAATAAGTTTAAGTGTTTTTACACAGACTCTGAAACTATTGGGACCACATTATTTCTTTTATAGGCCTTATTTCCGCACTATTTTGAAATATGTAAACCATAATACTTTTGATTATGAAATATCTTCTAAATGGATGCGATAAATCCGTTTCCCTATGCTTGTGTTGTCCACCAATTGAGTAGCACCCCGGTGACATTATCTTCCGCTGCGATCCATTTTTGGGGGTGTTACAGAAAGTAAAGAAAGCGCAAACCGGACACGATGATTTATAGTTGTTCGGTCACGAAGCTCCACTTCGCCCTACTTCACTCCTCGAGTACCCAACTCGAGAGTTACTTCACTAATCAACAAGCTCCCTTCTCGGCGGAGAAAACCATACAACATCGCTTACATTATTTTTCGACACTAAGCTAAATGTCGAGTTCTAATCTAGCTATAACCAATCTCACACACGATCTAACACGATCTACCCGATCTAACACGATCAACATGATCTACCCGATCAACACGATCATCACGATCTACACATCTATCCGATTAACACGATCTACCCGATCAACACGATCTACCATATCTTCACACGATCTACCCGATCTACTCACTATCAACACAAACTACACAAGATCTTCCCGGTCTCTACAAGATCAAAATGATCCACACAATCTAACTAGACAAGATAATAAACAACTTGATGTATAAAGATATACAACAAGTGCGTAAAAAATGTTACGAGTACACTAAACTAACCCTACAACACTTTGCATCTTCATGATATGGTGTGTTCTTCTCTTGCACTAATAGAGGAATGAAGGTGATCACTTGAATGGATGATTGGATCATTCTTTAACAAAAATAAACTAACTACATGATCAAAGAAAGTGGATTGGATTGGGTGGATTTAATACATAAAGTTCTATGTGAAAAAGGATGCATTAAATTTGTAAAATGGTCCACTATTTATAGAGGCTGAAAAACTAGCCGTTACAGACCGACGGTACCGTTAAAGGACCGTTAAATTTAGTGGTACCGTCCAGACAAAAACGCTCAATTTTTTGTTTTTAGTGGTGAAGGTTTATTTGTGAATGTTTGGAGCTGTTTTGGGGGGAAAATAGCTGTTACTATTTTTGAAATAATTTTCCCAAATAAAACATTTCTTTATAATCCAAAAATGATTTGTAAAATGTATTTTTGAAAAAATGTTTTGTCACATTTATAAAAATGTTAAGTGTAGAACAAAAAATTTATTTCTTTGATCATCCGTCAAGTCTTAAATTTGTTTGTTCATACCTTGAGTGATTTACGTCGAACTGGAAATCTAAGACTGTGTTGAAGCATACTTGAGATATCGAGAGATGTTGATGTAAGTATGCATTGATGATTAGTGTTTACGAGTAACTTGTGCATTTTACGTTATGTACTACAAGTTACATGTTTGTCATTATTAAAACCGAAGAGACCGTTCAGTTTAAATATCGTAATAGTTGCACTAATAAGTCTTGTAACAATTAATAAGACTTCATGTTTGTGGCTTTACAAGAGACATAAACATGTTTAACTAAAGTAATTATGAACAACAACTCTTGGTTTCAACAGTAATTTCAAGTTAGTAGATAACTCCAATTATTTATGACATTCCAAGTATACATAAATATTTAAATTGAAGTAATCTTTGTTATTATCTTGACACATGCTCTAAATAAGACAACAAACATTTTATGTGCATAAGTCCTAGTAGAACATTAGTCTCCAACCTTGCGGTCAAGAGAAATCTTTAATTATATTCCTATATGTTGTACCTTGCACACAATAAATATTTCTCCCACTTGTGCATGGAACAACATTATGTAGCAGACAAACAACACGACACGCGTTTGTTTTTGTGAACAATATGATAGTGTCATAGATATTAGCATTACAAGTAGATGTAGAACCACATTGTTTAATAAGTGATCTCACACGACTATCCTTAAAGACATGAGTGTCTACAGTTGGAAAGTAATGTATTATCTCGAGATAATCTAGAAATAATCTGGGTTCTAACAAGATAATAAAGCTTGTAGCTCCCACTGAATTAGACAACATTACAATAATGCTCTTTTAAGTAATAAACGCAATGCTCCCACTGGATTTGACAATATTGTAAGTGTTTCATAACTAGTGAAAAAAATAGCGTTCTAGTTACTTTCCTACTCACTTTGAATGCCTACAAGTAACAATTACTTAGGTATTGAAAAGAGTGAATGAATTTCTACTACGTAGATGAGGGACTATCCATCAATGCTATTTATTAACTTGAAAATTGGGCATGCAATTTCCTCCTTAATATTCCTACCATTCCACAAGGGTACGTAGTACCTTTATAGAGTTAAAGCAAAACAACTGGATAAACCATGCTAGTTTGCTTCTACCACTTTTACAGTAATTAGTCTGGTTTCTAATTTTAATAACTCATAAAATATCATACATCAAGATGTAGTCATTTGTTAACTATAGGAACATATTCTCCAGTTAAACAAATGCCTTATTTGTTTCAAAAGAATTCAATCACCAAATAAGGGTGATGAAATTTCCATGAAAAATAAGATGTGCAATCCACTTAACGATTTAAGTTTGCTATGAGTTATATAAGAATTAGGACAATTCTAATATTCCTATTATAGATTTCTTGAATACGAAAAAGAATAGGAATGGGTCTCTCTCTTTCTTACATGGAAAGGAGGCTCGGTTTGTCTTCCTAGTAAAATCGATTCTAGCAAAACCCTTATGGGTATGGATTGATTTACCAACAAAAGAACAAAACCATGTTTACGGTTTAATGTTGCTTTAATACTATCAAAAAATTTACAAAATTCAATTTTTTTAGTATTTTCGATAATAAGTCCTTGAAAGAAAATTAAATAGCCATAGTTTAATAACATAAACCAATTAATTTTCTTAAGGCTAGGACCTTAATTGACATACCACCATCACATCAGTTGATCTGCTAGTAATGTTGTATTGAAGAAGGTAAGTGTCGAACAATAATTGCAAATCCTGTGCAATTCCTAGATCATTATGGGACTTACTAATGGCACTAGGGACAATCACAAAGTGTCATGTAAGCTTGTTTCATCACATCTTATGCCTCGGGTTAAGGGTCTTACCATGTAACTCAATTAAGTTGTCCAATAAAGAACTATAAATATTTCATCACCGTCTCACGATGAGTGGTAATTTACCTTGGGTTGCAATTTATCTACGTCTCACACAGGGTAAAAGGCAATTGCAAGTGTTCTTACAATTGGATGGCATAAACTTAAAATTTCAAAGGGTATATAAATTTGATGTATATATCAAATATGTACGAAGAAGCATGCATACATCTTCGCATCATAGGTTTTGATTAAAAAAAATTACTTAATTTAAGTTATTTATTACAGTGTATGTCACTTAAACTTATATGCAAATCTTGTTAATATAAAACTTAATGACATATCACTTTTAAAAATTGACGATTCACCGTGATTTATAAGTTAAAGTGATATTCTTTTTATCGCGGTAATTAGTAAAACAATTTAAAGAAAGTTCAACCAGTATATCGTACTACTGCATGAGTCAAAGACTCAAGTTCTTTCGATAGTTCCCTCTTATGCCAAAGCATGTAGTGGGGCGTGGAAAAATTACGTTCAATCACCCTGAAGATGATTTTGCAACAACCATTCACTATGAAAGCCATTGGTTGGAACAAAAAACATCATCGAAAAAAGAATAAGACTTTAATTTAAAAACACACATTATAAACTATTTATCTTGCTAGTCTCGTCTCAGGAGCAAATTACCGTGCGAAGCGAACCACTTAGCGATACATAAGACTTTGCAAGACAATAGCTTATAATAAATCAAATTTCATAGTTATTAGTCATGTTTATATATTTTCTAAAAACACCCTTTGCTTTTACATGAGTCAAAACAAATAAAAAGAAAATAAATAAACAACTAATACATTATAACACTTATCATCAACAATTAACAATTAATAATATGCATAATATAATTCAATGATAACTTAATAAAAATCAACTACGTAATATGTAAATATTTAATTAAGGCTCCCATTTGTTTTCGAGCTAGGTACCAAGTGGACTACATAAATCGATAGCGTAAGCCCTACATTAAATATACACATAATAGCACATAAAAGTTGATTAAATCATATAAAGATGGAGTCTTCCCCAATCTTAGAATTAATTATAAAATTTTAGTAATCGTGTGTCATACAATAATTAACTAAAACATCTTAATTAATTTATAAATCATCGAATAAGCATGTATATACAATTAACAATTAATTCAACAATTATATATCAAATATCAAGATCCATCATCCATGATGAAAACATGCACGTTTTCACCATGGATATCCAGTTAACAATTAATCATGGCAAAAATTCACATAAAATTGCATACAACCTAAGGGTGTATCTACTAATTTTATAAACTTTCAAGAACGCGTCCTTTTATACTAAAAATCTCCCAAAGGGCTTAATAAAATTAAGGATCAACTAAAAAACCCTAATTTGTCCAATTTTATGTTAATGTAATTACATACACTATATTTAGGCTCTGATACCACTGTTGGAATTAAAGCATATTATCATATAATATTTAATCAAATAATCACAAGTAAATGCAACGGAAGACAAGATCAAGTATAGCATAATGTAATTAACATAAGATCAAGAAACGTGTACCTTTTAGCAAATTAAAGCAAACGAACAACGATTCTTGAATACTTGCGTGTGAGTAAATCTAACATACGAAACCACTAAGATCAAAGTAAGATCTCTCTATGGTTGCTCACACTACATGTTAAGCAAGAACACTAGGATGCTAGTGCTTAATACACGAACGAACAAACGAGGCTAGCTTGTCTTGTTCTTTGTTCTTGCGTCAAACGAATGAAACAAAACCTTTTGGGTTTTTGTTTTCTGTCGATCGGAACTTGCATGGGGAAAGGAAGAGCAACTTTGCATGGAATTTTTCTTTTAGCATGCGTATGTATTACATGCATGGAACATAGGAATTCATGCGTAGGTTTTAGTTTGTTTAGGTTTTGTGTAATATGAGGCGTAAGACATTAATGAACCAAAAGGGTTTCATTATATAGCCTAATGACTTGTCCTCCAATTCATAATACAACACCTCCTCAAGTTTGCAAGAAACGACACTCGGACCCCCTCCTTTTCTTTCTTGTTCAACCGGTGTCAACCAATACCCCACGGGTTTTGGTTTTGTACTAACAAGTCTCTTACTTGTTAATAAAGTGTTTATTAATTAATTATAACGTCCAACATTATAATTAAAGACCATTTAAATAATTTGCGTATTATTATTTAATATAATTAACACATCTAATATATTAATTACATTAAATAAAGTGTTCTCTAAATGTATATGTGTGTAGGGCGGAGCATCGCAGACCCAAGACCGACCGAGACCGAGAAAACCGACCGGACCGACCGAAAACCGACCGAACTGAAGGACCATCGGTCTGGTCTCGGTCCCAACATTTTTCTTATTTCAGTCTCGGTCCGGTTCGGTCCAGTCCAGTCCGGACCGGTCTTACGTAAAAACCGACCATTATGCCTTCTTGGACCGGACCGACCGAAGGACCGGACCAACCCGGACCGGACCGGTCCGGTCCTCGATCTAGGGTTTTGGTCTAATTCGGTCTCGATCCGGTCCGATTTGGGCCGGTCTGGTCTGATTTTGGACCGATGCTCACCCTTATATGTGTGTGCCCCCAATAGGCTCACGTATTTTTGGACATATATTTATTTGTGATATGGACATATCCCAGATGTTAGCTTTAAATAACATGATTTATAGACTTATGTTTAGGTATACCTTTTGTCATTGAATAACTAGCTTGTACCAGTATATACTAATTTTGTGGTCTTAATGTGATGAAAGAATATCTGATATCAAAGTTTTCTGACGTATGTTCAAGTTTACATTTGAATATTTTGGTTATGGGCTTATGACCAAAATATTAGTTTATTACGTGGGGATTCTCTTGAAAGTTATTTATTAAAATTTGTTGTCATTGATATTTAATACTCGTAGTAAATAAGTTTAGAGTGATCTGACTATGATGCCATATTGCCATTACCCATTGTGAATCTGGTGACACATAATTAGATTTTATAAATAAAACAAATATAGAAATATACTTTATTTTGAGAAGCATTAAAGATTGGAAGTTGACCAAATAAAAGTAAACATGTATGGCTCAACCACTACTATGACACTATCTTTGACAATCTTCACTACTCCGTATTTTATAAGATTGCTAAGACCAAGAGTAGTGGGGAGGGAGTATTGTTGACACTTGGCGGTGAGAGAAGAAGAGCGTTGAAGCAAAATTGGGGGTAATACTTCAACGCCCGTTTTATATATTGTTAGGTGTCAAGCTTTGACTTGCACATGTCACAAACTTATCACCATCATCATCAACACACACACCATAACAAAAAAAAAAAAAACAGCAGATCGTTGTGGAAAAAAACTTTTAGAGTGATGGTAAAAGAGGTTAATTATATTCAGTTTTGATGATATGAATACAGCTACTTTTACTTTATCTCCTCTCTATCTTTCTTCTCCACTCAAACCAAACATCAAATCGATCTAATCCTCAAAGATCAAATAGATTATAACTCAATCGATCTAATCTTCAACATCCTTTGGATGGTGAATTCCTCCAACAACTTTATTGTCTTTGTGTCTCCACCGACAACCGAGACATTGTGTTATTCATTTGAACAAGAGCTCATTTTTTCTGGTAACTCTTTAGTATAATCACTTTGTTTATTTATAAAATTAAAGAGATATAGTGGTTTGGGTCCCACCTTCAACGTAAATAATAAATCAACGCCCGTTATTGGATCAACGGGCGTTGATTTTTTGCCAATTCAACGAGCTTCAACGCCCAATGGGGGTGGAACAACGGGCGTTGAAAGGGCAACTAAGCCCACTTCAACGCCCCGCTACTCTTGGTCTAATAAAGAAAATGACATATCTTCCTACTTAATATGGCTAGATATCCTCCTACTTGTGTGATCATGACAAATGGATTGATCAATGAATTAAATTAAGGAAGAGAATTAATGCATTACACATGCTATAATTTGGTGTGGATAGGAGGATAAGTAGTATGATATTGTAGGACGATATAGCATTGCTCTTGCTAATAAAGATCCTCACTTTTGTAGGCTAATAAAAACCAACGAATACACAACAAATACAGGATACGAAATACCTTTTCTGTTTGCTATTATTTTTCGTACTCAACTTAGAGAGTTTAGGTATACACGAAAGCAAATTGTTCATCAATAATTTTTTTTTTTTTTTTTTTTTTTTTTTTTTTTTTTTTTTTTTTTGTTTGTTTTTTGTTCATCACGACAATTGATTATTTCTATCACCAGACACTTATCTTTAGAAAGTAAAATGAAACGTTGTCTCTGATTTGAACCACTTACTCATCCACAAATGACAACCCAATATCTTAATGAATGACCAATGTTTTAAAACCCGGGTTGACCTGGGAACCGGCTTAGAGACCGGGACCGGATGTGAGCGGGTTTTTGCTTATTTGAGAACCGGATTGAACCGTTGGTTTTTCGCGATTTGATAAACCCGACCAGGTCATATTTTTTATTAAAAAATCTAACAAAATATTTATTATCCTATCAACCTTTCTAAATTTAATTTACAAGTTGAAGTGGTGAGGAACAATGTTAGTTAAAATTTTGTAAAACATTAAATTAGAGTTATAAACTATCTTAAAAAACGAACTAATATAGTTTTAATTATAGACTGTTATAATTTAGAATCATAGGTTCATTGTTGTTGCAAACCTTTGTTATATTATAGATATAGAACTTAAAAACAAAGTTTATCATTAGAGTCTTAATCTTTTATATCGGTTCAATCGAATGTAGGAATAAAGTCAGATAAATCATGAGATCATGGTACACTAAAATATAGAAAAAAAAAGGTATACATATGTATAGAACCGGTTGAACCAGTGACCCGGTGAACCGATGACTAAACTTGGTTGATAAAAAAATCGGGTTTTAAAACATTGCGAATGACTATGTCACACAACTAACACACACTTTTATTTAACAAAAGAAAATTAAATGTTATACGCATTTTGAACCACAGATACATCCATTAGTGACAACCCAATATCTCAAGAGCACATGTACCCTTGAGTTATAGGATAAGTTATAGCATTACCCCCCCCCCCCCCCCCGCCCGTCTCAAGCCATAGGTTCTGGCGCCAAGATTACAAGTCGGTGTTATATGACTTTTTTTTTCTTATTGTGTGTTGTATTTGTATTTTTTTGGGTTAAGTATGGGTCAAAGGGAGTCTTATAACTTGAAAGATGAAAGCAGAGTGTTTTTGATTAAGTTATAGGTTCTGAGTTATAGCGAAAAAGTGCTAATGTGCTAACACTTTTTCTTATAACTTGAGTTGTATGGTTCCGAGATACTAACGAATGAAGACTCCACACAACATAACATGTGTCCTCATTATTTAACATTAATTAATAACATACTTACCATACTTTTAGCTACACTAGCAGGGTACCCGCGCAATGCGGCGGCGGGTACCCTGCGACTATATTTTGCGGCGAACAAATGTTATTCGGTTACACATTTTCTTTAACAATAACTGTATAAATGAATGATGATTTAGATTAAAATAACTTTAACCAATAACAATGAAAAATATTTCATATCCAAACAAACATAAGGTCCAACCAAAAGAAAGTAACACAAGTAAAACTTTATTCATTAAATTAATAAAAGCGTTACATAGATAATTAAAAACGTAAACGTACTAAATATAAAACATAAACATTTATTCACAAATTTTTGGATCAAAACATGTCAGCTTAATAAATTTTCAGATAGACAACAAAAGCCCAAACAAAATTACGCGAAAGTTGAAATCTATATGTCTTGACCCAATAGAAAATCCTAGCCCAACACCACAACCTAAATAAACGCTATATAGTTCCCTAACAACTCTCACAAGTAGCCCTAATTCATTCCACATCAAGCGCAGTCAGCAAACTCTTCCAGTCTACACTTTTCTCTCAACCAAATCGCATCCTCCATCTTCATACCACACCAACCAAATAAAAATTACTATCATCATACGCACTCCAGCTACCAAACACAAGTCCTTTAATCATAAACAAAAATCAGAAACTATGTGATAAAATGATAGCAGAATTATTATTTTTAGATACATTGCAATGGAAAGTAGAAGGGGGCCTGATTTGCTTGAACTTTAGAAACATGTGCCCAAGAACCAAGCCAAGTCAGGTACTCGTGATCGATTACGGATGGTTCTGCGTAGGTAAATGAGCTAACCCACGCCACCAAATGGTTCAAAAATTTATAATTTATACTACCCACATACTAAACTTGATATATTACATTGATTTTCATTCACTAAAAGAAAATCCTCAAAAGAATCAGTGAATCACACACCTAGATATAGACCAACTCATGATATTGACTCATATATCAGATAGACCGATGTATCATATTCACTCAACGTCCCTTTAATACTTTTGTTTTTTATTTGCAGTTTCCTTAATTACCCCTCACCACTTCCATTCTCTTTTTCTCTACATAAAATCTTTTTCCTCCTTTGCTAAACAGTACTATTAATATTGTCCTAATTAGTATCAATATCGTCGTTCATCGCTGCTACAACCATCACACAACTGTCGAAGGCTCATCGGTGTATCAACCACCGCACCACCACCCCGCCTCTTTGCCAGCGATTGTTAACAGCCGGGACGATGGGTTTTAATGGTCGGAATGGAACTTTAGCCGAAACCTTCCATGCCCGAAGATCTGTTGTTAGAACATCACTAAAACCACAATAAAGATAAAACCCAGAAACCATTCAAAACACCAACAACCCACTGACACCAACAACCAAACTAAACAACCGAAGCCACCCAACCCACCGAAACAACCAAAACCACAGCGATATGTTGGCTATCTCGATAGATGGCGGCATTGTAGTGGTTATTGTGGCGGTAGTAAGTGGCGGCAGTGTGTTTATGGTGGCGACAGAACCTGGTGGTGGCGACAGTTGTTTAGCCGGTGATGGTGATAATAGCATGTGTGTGTTTAGAAGCTGAGATGAAAGTGTGTTAGTTTGTAGGCTTTTTATATATATGAAATATGCATTAAAATGGCAGTTATAGTATAGACGTGTTTTTATTAAAATCACATTGCAGTTTTTTTTTTTTTTTTCTTTTTAGTTAGGCTGTTAAATCACATTGATTAAATGGGCTATTACAAATTAATGAGGTTTATAAATATTAGAGGCTGTTACAATTGAAGAGATTAAAATCCATAATGTAATATAACTCCTATTCATATGTATGTGTTAGTTTGAAATCCTTCCAATTAAAGAAATGTTTTTGGTCTTAATCTTTTTAAGACTTCCTCTTTTAGAAGTCCTAAATGCATTAGTATGTAGTATAGATATTTTTGAGTAATCTGAATCAATCCATTTACAATAATACACGTCAATATATCTTTTCCAAAAAACAAAAATACATAACACAACCAAATCTATCACACTAATAGACAATAAAATACATACACTAACTACTCAATAGATTCATCTTAGGCGGTAAGCGAAGGAATTGTAGGGCTTAGGGGAGCGAGTGAGCCTCGGATTTTTCTGACTTAGTGTCAAAATAGTTGTGGGCAAGGCTAAGTGTAATAGTCATCAAATCAACTACTCTCACATTAGTATCACATTATCATTCAACACCCTACCAAACCAATCACCAAACAGGTGTAATGGTCACCACAAAACGAAACATATAAAAATACTCCACTTTATACAAACAAACTACACAATATGCCTCACAAACACACACACAAAAAGTAGGCAAACCGTTCGATGGTTTGCACCACTAAACCATTGCAAAAATTAGAACTTCTGCACACAGTTGGGATTGTTTGTAATGGAGATGGCGCGTGGTTGGTGGCACCACCAGGTGGTCGACCACGACCATAACACCAAGCCTAATATCATTAAAATATGCGATGATCAAGTTCAATTTTCGCTAAATGCAAACTACATTGAAGTGACCATACTAAACTTTTGAAAAAGAAAGTTTTTACTATTTTTGTGACAATGAGATCAAAGCCTCGCTAATTAGTTTATAAAAAGTTTCTCAGGCCCGGATTTGGCATTGGGCCATAAGGGCGACGGCCCAGGGCAGCCCAAGAGGGGGGGGGGGGGGGGGGGGGGGGGGGGGGGGGGGGGGGGGGGGGGGGCAGCAGTCTAGAGATCCATAAGTATACATACTATGTTAAGTTTGGCCCATTTTAGGAAAAGCCCAATACATATTACTTTTGAAACAAAACCTACGTGATTTACTCATTTGGAACGGCAGGTTTGACTAAACATTTAAAAGATACATTTGACTAAATATTTAAAAGATATTTTGGAACGGCAGTTTACAATTTACATGCGTAGAAGATTAGAAGAAAAGAAAACCATAGGCAAGGCTGTTTGAATAAGCATTGTGATCACGGCCTCACGGGCAATAAGTTTCGAATTGGAAAGGCGTTTAACGAAACAACCGATCATCTTTTTTTCTCTTCATAAATTTGATCAGGTGATATTGTTCCATTCATATTATTTTTGCTTTTGTAGAATATTAGATAATGTACCCTCTATTTTGTCATGTTGCGTCGTTCACAACCGTCAGGTGCCCAAAATAGGAAACGAAAAAAAATCAACAAGAATTAGAGCGACCTCAACACGGTTCTATGGATGGGTATGTAGTTAGAATGAAAAAAATAATAATAATGTTGAAGAAAATAATGACGAGGTTAACGTTAATATAGATGATGAAAATCATATAAATAATGAAAACCTAGAAAATGATAAGGTTGACGTTAATGATGATAATGAAAATCTAGAAACTAATGAGGTTAATGTTAGCGAAGATGATGAAAATCCTAAAAATGAAAATCACGAAAGTCCTCAAGAAGAGTGTTATGTTGACTAAGTTAATCACAATATTTTTGACGTAAGAGTTTGAGATGGTTTAGATTCAAATATTAAAGGGTTACTTGAAAGCAAAGGGGCATATTTCACTCGGCTCGCCCAGGGCATCTGAAATCTCAGGACCGGCCCTGCTAATTAGTTTATAAAAAGTTTCTAAAATAATTATAAAAAAACACAAAATATATATATACTTTAAGAAACAGAATATTACGGAGTACTTGTACATGGCAACACTCTCCACTTTGGTCCTAGGGGTCCCGCTAACCACGAGTCAAACAGTTGCAATGTCTACGAAGACAACACTCTGTCTACATATTCCCCACACGAACTCTTCTTAAATTACCAGAATACCCTCTTCATTTTTTCCTTACCTAATTTGTAAAAAAGTATTGTATATTAATATTTCATATACATTGTTATGTTAATGTCTACAAATTTAGTATTGGAAATTGTCATATGGCAAATACTAGGTTATATGTAGTTCTTCTTTTAATTCAATTCTTGTTTGGTTATGTATTGACCACCTTTTTTGTTTTGCTTACGACAAAAAGTATCTATTTGGAAAAAGAAAAAGAAATCTACGTGAAGCCTATAGTAACATGGGCGATGTTAGTTTTGGAGATATCAAGTTTCATTAAACCGTATAGGTCGTATACCAAAACATTTTAAAAAAATGAACAAAAATGACTCTTTCCAAGATGAATTTGTCGAGTTTATATATTTGAAAACAAATTGGATGGCGATTGGTAAATATTTTGATGTATTAATCTTGTTCAAACGATGCAATACGTTTTGGGTAGCTTTCCAAACATACCAAAATTTCACTTCACTTTTTAGTAAAATCACATGTCAAAGTTACCTATTATGTCTACTAAAAGATACTCCGCATTATAAGAACTCATTGATGTTGACTTCGACCAACAAATTTTCCTAATTAAAGATTGTAAGTGAAAATGCAATATAGATTAGCTACTCTTTTAGACTTTTACAAATTAGCAAACAAAACATTGCAAGAGACAGGGACATTTTAATTTGTTCATATTCTTTCTACTTATCACATCATTGATCAATTTATTAATTATTTGATAGAGTACGTAACAAGTCTATATACAGTATTAGTTTGAAGACTAAACAAAATAATTAGAAAGCTAAACCTGGCAGGCTGCAATGTTGGGTCAGCTCAGGCACATAATTTAGATGGTTTCAGATGAGAGTATTTTGCAAAAAGATACTAGTAATTACGTTGTTGAACAGTGTATGTTGGCATGTTAATCTAGATTGCATACAAATGTTGTTACTGAATTTTATGTTCTTATTCATTCAAGCTATTATATTGTCTTTGTATTTACGTATTTTGCTCTATTAAATTCGTCTTTTCTTAGGTTACTAAACTCCAAAAAAATGACGTATTGATCATTTACAAATTTGCACCGTTAAATCGAGTAACCTCAAGTATAATTTCTCGTAAAGTTAAGTAACTTTGTGTTGACAAGTTTATTGATCTAAAAGTATAATTTTTAAAATTTAAATAACATAAATGTCATATTTTATAAGTTTAATGTCTTTAGTAAAAAAAAAAAAAAAAAAAAAACACTAAGGTAACCTAAATTAGGGATGAGCACAGTACCAGAATGGTACTGAACCCGTACCAAATTGGTGGTACCGATTTTTTCCCGTGCATAAAAGTGGGTACCGGTCCCGTACCGTACGGGATTCGGGTACTGGTACTCAGTACTGGAAAATCGGTACCTATACAGTTCTTCCCGTTTTTTGTTAAACCAAAAAGGATTCCAAGAAAATGCTACAAAAAATAGGAAAAAACAAGCATTTTCAAGTTATTTAAAACCACGACGTGGCACAAAACGCAACCAACAATTAAATAAATACATCACCAAGATAGTCGAACATACAAACGTTCCAAAACTTTTAAAATAGGTTCGGGTTTAATTTTTGGGAGGGTTTATGAATGATCTATAGTTGCCATAATAAGTTTTTCGAAAGTTTGGTTTCTTTCCATATGTTTTACACGACTATTGTTTGACATGGAATGAGCCAAATGGGTGTTTGGATGAGTTATGTAATTCAAAAACATGACTACTCAAATTTCGGGTTTTTTCGGTACTTCCCGCTTTAGTACCGGTACCGTATTAGTGGTACCGATTTTTTTTTTTGCTCGATTCATGGTACCGGTACCGTACCGTTTATTAGGAGTCGGTATCGTTTCGATACGGTATCGGTACAGTTCCGATTCGATACCGGTATTCGGGTTCAAATGCTCATCCTTGACCTAAATGAACCAAAACTAGTTTAAAACAAAAGTTAGAGCATTAACTTTCAAAACTCGTCTTTAGACAAGCCGTTAGAACCGGTCAACATTATAAGTTATCAATGTTTTTTCATAAAATATAATCAAATGCCTTATTGGTAAGTCATGTAATTTTCACACGAGAGGTTCATTGTTCAAACTTCAAACGATACATATTTGAGGGTGATATTAAGTTAAAGACTTACCCTAATCGTGAAATCTGAACACAAGAAAGGAATGAGATTCTTTAATGTTCATTTTGAACATGATAGAATTGATTGTTGCAAATATACATATGAAGTTAAATAAAATAAAGATATTACAATGATGACCCACTTTCCATTGTACTTTCATAAAAAACTCAACATGACTAATCATGTTCAAAATAAAAATGAGAGTATCCTTATCTCGCAAGAAATCGAATATTTTATTTTAGAGAAATGATATTTACTTCTGCTTTTAATTCCTACTTATCTTCCTAATCACAAGGTCGTGAAATGTGTCATAAGTCATAACTAACGGTTAAAATTAAGAGAATGTTTTATTTTTGTGTCGATAAGAAGTTAAAAATAAGTATGAATGAATACATGTTTGGCGCACGAGTTTATGATAAAATTATGCTTAATTTTTGAAAAAAAATAAGCTACTTCCAATATAAGCTTTGTTCGACTAACATAACTTATCACATATTTTAAAAAAATAATCTTTCATAATATGTTAAAATCAAATACTCTCTCCGTCCCAAAATAAGTGTGCAGTTTGACTTTTCAGAGTCAAACTGGTTCAACTTTGATCTTTAATTTATTTTTTTGTGTTGTATAATAATTGATGAAAAATTATACATATTGAAAAATACAATTAAAACACAATCTAGTTATATATTTTTCATAAAATATTATGTAACACCCACAAAAATAATTAAGGTGAAAGTTGAACCAGTTTGACTCTTTTGGGACGGATAAGTTAATGAAACTTATAAAAATAATCTCCATTTTTAATGTATAAAAGGTCAAAACAGTCATTTCAGCTCAATTAATTTTGTGTTCTCCCCTCTCTCACACACACAAAAAACACCAGATTCAACAAACACACAAAATCAATCAAAACCCCTAAAAACCACAATCCGCCACGTCATCATGGCAGCGACAACAATGGCAACGGCGGCAGGTGCGATGGTGTTACTATACTACGTCTTAGCACGGCGATTAAGCTCATCAACTGATCCGAAATCAGGCACTGATAATGACGATGAAGGATATAATAGTAAATCGAGACGGAAGATCCGACCCGCGCAAGCTCCGGCGACGTGGTTTGAAACGATGACGACTTTATCCGAGACTTTGAGATTTACTTATTCTGAAACGCTTGGGAAATGGCCTCTTGGTGATTTGGCTTTTGGTATTAATTACTTGCTTCGAAGGCAGGTATAACTTCTTTTTTATTTTTATTTTTATTTTTTATTATTACTGTTTGTTTTAGTTTTTATACTTGGGTTTATTTCCTAATAATGTATCGAACTCGACACGTTATTTAGTGTGTATCAAACTTTTTTATTTCCTATTGAATGTATAAACTTCTATTTTATCACAGGTTATGTTATTGGTACCCCTCGGCCACAAAAAGTACCAATGTTCCCTACCTTTTACCCCATTTGACCTCTGTAACACATTTTTTTTATCAGTTTTTGTTCAGCACTTTTTCTCAGTTCCATATTTTTTTGGGGACCACTTCCCTTTTTAAGTAAAACAATATAGGATGGGAATATTTTATTTGAGTGGTTGAAAACTAAAGTAGCCCCACTTTTATTAAACTTTGCGATTTCTCTCTCATGACAATAATTTTGAGACGTTGGGAGTATTTTTTATTCCGCATTTTCCGTTTCACATGTTTATGATATAAACAAAATTATAAAAATAAAAATAAAAATAAAAATAAAAATAAAAATAAAACCAAAAAACAAGGGGGTATTACTTGTAAAAGAGGGGGGGAGAGGGGGGGGGGTCTTTATAACCTATGTGTACATCATTACCGGTATTGTTCGATAGTGTATCGAACTTTTAACTTAATGATGCACACAATTGGATAAATTAAAAGTTTATACATTCAGTAAGAAATAAAAAAGTTTGATACATTATCAGACCCTAATCACTTTATAATTTATCTACTCATTTCTTGTGTTTTCATGTGAGGAGAACAAGTTTAGTATTTTCGTTACTTGTTACTTTTGAATTGAATTAGTTTTGTGCAATTTGAAGACATTCATATACTTTGCTTACTTTTGTTTATCATTGGTTTAGAAATGTTAAAACTTTTGTGGATGCATATCGACTGTAGTGAAAAGTATATATCATTGACGAAACATAGCTAGAAGGAATGAGTCATTGAATTAGGCGACATTTTCATAGTAATTTAGGGTAAAAGGTGGTAAACATCGGCATGTCTGACAAATTGACTTAGTTTATTGCATCATTGAATTCATATCAACTTTGAAGTGAAACGAATATATCTTTAAATGAAAACAGAGCTAGAATGAACGAGTCTTTGAATTAGGCGACATTGTATCGTAGCAATTCCAGTAATGCTATGTCTAGGTATGAGATTGGTTCCAGACTTGATGTTTGCATTTTCTATTGTAGGTTTTGCTCATATATCAACATAGTGGACTTTACTTGTAGGAACTTTGAAGTACTTGCATCATGATTGTAATGTGTCGACATTTTGCTGAATGATATTAATAAGATTAGTGTAACATGTAAGTATGAATTTAGATGTTCTGTGCTGCATGGTTATTTTATTTTGTACTGCTTACCGGGTGTATAATTGTCTTAATCTGCTAAATGTTGATACAGGGTAATGTACAAGTAGCTAGTGTGTATGCTGGAGAAAATTGTGTACAGCTTAAGGGACCTGAAATCGTTGCCGAGTTGAAATACTATTTATGGTTGTTGACACTTGGCATCCTTTTCTCAAAGAAACCCTTTCCAGTGTTTTTGGAGTCTGCTGGTTTTTCAGAAGCAGATGTTCTATTGCAAAAGCCGAAAGCAGGGGTATGGAAACC
Organism: Artemisia tridentata subsp. tridentata; assembly: GCA_021014915.2. Lineage (NCBI taxonomy): Eukaryota > Viridiplantae > Streptophyta > Magnoliopsida > Asterales > Asteraceae > Artemisia > Artemisia tridentata. Next base: position 76,848,720 of record CP139505.1, read on the forward strand.
GCTACAATCTTCTATCTTATTAATAACACGGTGTACTTGTTTAGTGGTTTAGATCACTGAGGTTAACTTTTTCTAATGAATGCAGATTTTGAAGCCTGCTTTCACGATTATTTGTGACAAAAAATCTAAATGCTTCCTTCTATTAATTCGAGGCACACATAGTATCAAAGATACACTGACAGCAGCAACTGGCGCTGTTGTTCCTTTTCACCATTCAGTTATACATGATGGTGGGATAAGTAATCTTATTTTAGGTTATGCACATTGTGGAATGGTTGCTGCTGCTCGGTGGATTGCGAAGCTCAGTATTCCGTCTTTGCTTGAAGCCCTGAAAGAAAACCCTAGTTATGAAGTAAAGGTAGATTTTTTCTAGCCTAAACTTTTCCTAATGTTTTGACTGCAGAAGTACTGTTCAAGCTTTATTTTTGCTCAGTTGGATGCTTAAAACAATCAATATACATTTAACTACAATTGATTATTGTTGTTACATGTGATATAGTAAATATGGTTCTGGAATATAGGAATCATGCAGTGTGATAAATTTGAAATTAAACGTGGGCCCTGTTCATCAGCATTAAAAAATATGGGCATTTATTGTAGTATCACATCCTATAGTAATTCAGATTATATCACTAGGCACTAGCTCTCTTTGATTCATCAAGAGCTGTTACTGTCAATTTGAAACTTTCTAGTTTCTACCATGTCAACATCAGTATTTATGATTGCTACTTGTAAATGCACCAGACCGGCAGAGTTATAAAAACTTGCTTTGACTATTGATCAAATGTTTCTGATTTTTCATTATGACATATACACAGTACTATCCAATATCCAATAGCAAAATATATTGGTATAATGATATCATTGTCTTCATAGTAGAAATGACTGTCCTGCTCTCTAAAGAATGTTATATGTACTATGTTTTTGTTACAAGCATTATTGTGTTTAGTGCATATACTTATTTAAATCACTATATGCCTAATGGTCGTGTTAACTTCATTCTCACTATTGAATGATTGTTCTAATAAGCTTTATATGTGTTTCTTCAGGTTGTTGGCCATTCACTTGGTGGTGGCACCGCTGCACTCTTGACATACATTCTTCGAGAACAAAAAGACTTGTCGTCTATTTCATGCATCACATTTGCTCCGGGTATGTACTGTTCATGTACTTGATGGTTCTGCTTCTTTCCTCCCTTTACCAAAGGCAATATTTTCGTAGAAATGATATTCTGGTAAACAAAATTATGCTTGTAGAAAGGTTAATTCGTCTATCTTCTTGGAGCATCCTGATCAAATGTGAATAATCTGTCATTTTAATCACTTATGATCCTGATGATAGATTATGATATAAAAATTCTAAGCACTTTGCGTTAGGAAATATAAACAGTTTGTTTCTTACTTTGAAATTGCCTTGATCAAAAGCCCATGATTTTGGCAGTCTCGTGGTCTGTATGAAAATAATGTTTTACCCAACTGCTCTGATTTCATACATGATATTCCTAGTACCTGATCATATCAATACATTTCCCTAGTCCCCCCCCCCCCCCCCCCCCCCCCCCCCTAGTTTTTTTTCCCCCCGCTCTTTTGGAGCTACATTTCGAATATAATCAACTAAGCTTCATGTGTTTAATTGCATCGTTTATACCTTCTAAAGGAGGAAAGGAAAACTACAGGTTTTAACTTTAACCGTTATACGTCACTGCAGTAATCAGCACAGTGTAGCATAGCTCTGAGTTCCCAAATTTGTGTACCTTGTGATTATGTTAAAACAGCAACATTTATGCTAATCCTAATTGCATGTGTTCGCACCCCAATGACAAATAGTTTTGTTGGGACCCAGGACTGTATCTGCATAGGTTCATGGGTCGAGCTAGATGGCGTTGACTGAATAAGGGATAGTTGGGTTTTTCATGATCTAGTTTGTATTGATGATACGAATTAGTTTGAATTATTCCATATAAGAATAACATAGTGTATCAAGACATCAAAATGAAGATAGCAAAGAATAACTTGGTGGTACATGATTAGTTGATCTTGTTGTGCTGATCACAGATTATGAGGCCATGACATTCGCTATAGTCTAAGGAAGTCTATCAAAATTCAAAATGATTTAAAGTGATGTTATTTTCTGAAATGTGCAGCTATCAATGAAATAATGCATTTTCTCTCCTATCGTACATGTCCCTATAGAGTCTGCCCTTTTTGCCCTCAATGCGATGGGAGAATGGGAGAGTCTTATCACTTAATAGAGATGTTAAATAAATAAGTGGAGATGAAGGTTCCATCGTGCTTGGAAGAAAAGAAAGTTGATAGGGTTATAGGAATACAAATGTCAATGGACATATGCAAGGCACTTGACATTCAGTTTTTGCCTCTCAGTATGTTCAAGGGATGATATTGTTGTGGGACAGGGACACACAAGCTTTATTGGCCAACATAGTCCTTTTGGTAGCTCTTTTGAGTTTCTGTTTATGGAAGAATGGGGCGATGCAAAAACAGTGACTATTTTGCATGTTTTTGGTTTTGTATGTGTGGTTTGGAAAGATTGGACTCATGTCTTAGGCTCTTAGCAATAGAAATACCTGCAAAGCCCCCTTCTGACAACCATTTCAACCTAGAAAACTCAGAGTCACATTTCTCTATATTGATCGTAGAAAACTCAGACTTCTTTTATGTGCAATAAATTTGGATTCTATTTGACAAGCAAAATGTTTTTGGTTTTGTATGTGTGGTTTGGAAAGATTGGACTCATGTCTTAGGCTCTTAGCAATAGAAATACCTGCAAAGCCCCCTTCTGACAACCATTTCAACCTAGAAAACTCAGAGTCACATTTCTCTATATTGATCCTAGAAAACTCAGACTTCTTTTATGTGCGATAAATTTTCTTCTCTTTCCAGAACTGATTTAATGAGTGGGATGAGCAAAAATAATATATCAAAACAACTAAGTATGTTATTTTTTATAATCAGGACAGGAGCATGTTATTTTATGTGTAAACATAGCTCTATTAGCATGCCTGATTATATTTTTATACTGCAAGTAGCTCCATACGTAAAATCTATTAATTTCATCTTCTGCAGCTGCATGTATGACATGGGAATTGGCAGAGTCTGGTAAACACTTCATCACTACAATAATCAATGGCTCAGATCTGGTGCCAACATTCTCAACTGCCTCTATAGATGATCTTCGCACCGAGGTACTAAAACTCCCCGATTTTAGTATCTCCTGAAAAATTACCCCCTATCCTGCTCTGTAAATTGAGGAACATTTTCTGACTCCTCTTTTAAGGATTTTAGCCTAGTGATTTACCCAACAAAGTACTGATTTTTGTGGAAAAAAAAGTTCCCATAAATAGTAAACTAAGATTCTTAACATTCTGTTACTCTTCTGTGATGAAAGTACTAGAATATGAGCTTAAACCTATATCAAATATGAATCATATAAATTACTGTATTTCTTAATGAATTTTTTTATTTGCAGCTTACAGCTTCCTCTTGGTTAAATGATTTGCGTGATCAAGTTGAGCAAACTAGAGTTTTGAATGTTGTATTTCGTTCTGCTACTGCCTTGGGCTCACGTCTCCCATCAATGGCCAATGCAAGAGCCAAGGTTGCTGGTGCAGGTGCTATGCTTCGTCCTGTTTCTAGTAGCACACAGGTAAATTCTTTTTCATTTTGGTTCATGTATGGAAGGTTTAATGATAAACCTAGGAGTGGCAAAATGGGTGGGTTGGTGAGTATGGTACATGTCATAACGAGTTTGAGTCAAAGTATACAGGCGCAAATGGATTGGATCTGGTTATGTCCACCTGCCAACACTATAATTTTCTTTAATTTTTTGTATTAATTTAAAAAGTAATTGATGTCCTGAATACAAATTATAGAAATAAGAGTAAATTACATAAATCATCAGTTGGTGAAAATTAGGAATTTGTCGTTGACTCTTGGTCTCTCAAGTGTGCGACTAATTTCTATTGGTCACTAAAGGCTAAATGGAGAGGGACCAAAAGTCAAAGAAAACAGTGCAATTAGGATACAAATAGTATCGACGAGGGATACTGTGTGTAATCTAATCTAGAAATTATATTGTTAAAATGGTTTACCTGTTCAAAAGTACGTTTAATAATAGAAGGATTAAGCATTTGATGAACGCTTTGGTTTACCTGTTTGAAATTATAAAACTTTCGTGTTCAACCTGTTGGAGAAAATACAACTCCTAGATAAGCCCAAGGGGGATATCTAATTGTTTCTTTTTTAATAAATTGTAGGTAGTGATGAAGCGTGCTCAGAATGTTGCACAAGCAGTAGTTAGAACCCGTTCAACCTTATCTGCGTGGTCATGCATGGGTGCACGTCGTCGTCCAGTTGGCAATGCACCAACTGATGATTTTTCTGAAACTTCCCTCATACTCAAAAAGCATGCTGATTCTCTTACATCAGACACCGGGCCAGACCATGACTCAAATAACATAGACCATTGTTCGTCCAGTGGTGGGTCTGGGTCCGGTCATGATGACTCAGATGAAGAGGAGCTTCTTATACCCGTGGACCACGCTACATCCAAATCAGAACACATAAGTGAAGGCGAACTATTATACGAACTGGAAAAAGAGCTTCAAAGGCAAGAAAACGAGGCCCATATTCAAGCCCAACAAGAAGAAGAAGCTGCGGCTGAAGAAATAATAGAAGAGGAAAAAGTTATAGCTGATTCAGTTGATGCCGAGCAGCCGCTTTTATCATCAGATAATTCAGAAAATTATCATTTGTATCCTCCTGGAAGAATAATGCATATTGTTTCAATAATGTCAAATAATCCAGTTGATCAAGAACAAGACCATGATCATGTTCACGATACTCTCATTGAAGAAGATGAACATGAAAATGTGGGTATTTATGAAACTCCTCGGGAACTTTATGGTAAATTGAGGTTGTCAAGAACGATGATCAACGATCATTACATGCCAATGTATAAGAAGATGATGGAGAAATTATTGGTGGAGCTAGAAAAACAGATATGATTATATTAGTTGGTATATATACAAATATATATTGTAATTGTAATTGTAATTGTAATTGTAATTGTAACATGAATGGTTATTGATCATTCGAACAAAACAGACTTAACTAACTGTTTGTTCCATTAGTATTTATGATGTATCTAAACATTGTTTTAAGACTAAATTCAACTTCTGATTTTAGATTTCAATGAAAATTTACAGATTGTATCTCTAGATTTATAAGTTGCAGATTTCTAATGTACCTTTAGAACAAATCATGCATTTTATTGGCTTTATTTTGCCGTCCTATGATGTATGCATACGGGGGGATCTATACGTAAACGGTCATCTTCATGTAAACAGTTTTCAGTAAAATTGATGACAAAGTATTTGAAATATAATATCTGCATGGAAATTCTTAAGGACATATTGAAAGACATCCCACATATAAAAGTACCAAAAATGTAATGGTTGTAGAAAATACGACCACGATCACTTCACAAATTGAACCTGAAGCCAGATAACTAAAATTGTAGCAGACAAAGCTAAAAACAAGTAGCTGCAGCCTCACCACAATCAGTAAACCACAATGCAAAAAATTTCCGCCGAAATGCTCTTGATGTGCTAGACATTATGGCCGGTAGCCTTGAGCCGTTTGACCCAATTGTCAGACCCATATTTATTCATCTAAAGCTCTAAAATCGACTTTTTTGATATGATATCTGAAACTTTCTAATTTTCACATCTTTACAATAATTTTTTATTGAGATCCTATAGAGTCGGTATAAACAGTACCATCATGTTCCTTCACACAATATGGTTGTTGCCCTAACCTCATTGGCTTGTGTTCCAATGGTATCCCATGTTGTATGAGAAACTCATAATTATATGTGGTTTCAAGTCCAACTTATGACACATATGAGATAGATTTGTAATGCATATGTTATGAAATAGTTAGTTGTCGTTAAAAAAAAGAGATAGGTCCCTTTGTAAAAGTTCAAGATGCAATATGGTTGTTGCCCCAACCTCATTACACCGTGGGCATTATACAATCACCAAATCTGGTGTTTTGTAGTTCCGACGTTGGTGGGGTAACGCTTAAACCAATGTGTGTATTTGCGCCTGTTTTAGTGGGTTTAAATTTCAGTAGTATGACTGTGGGTAAACTCAGTTTAACGGTATGCTCATGTGACAACATATTTTTATGACATCGATGTTACACAACCTGTTGCTCCAAGCTCCAATGTTTTGTTTGTGTGGAAACCAATTTTGGTGTTTTGTTTTTGCCAAATTTAGCGAAAGTAAGAGGGTATTTGGGATTGCTTATTCTTTTTGCTTAGAGTAAACTCCAAAATACATCCCCGTGGTTTGCCAAATTTCGCACCATACATCCAAATCTTTTTTTCCTAACATATACATCCACCGTTAGTAAAAGTTAAACACAATACATCCACGAGGACGAACGGTGCAAACATTGTGTCGTTAAGTTGGACACGTGGCAGTTATCTTTTTTAGGCAAGGGTAATTTAGTCCTTTTAGCTTTCCCGCTTTATCTTCCCGCTACCTCTCATCTCCTTTTAAAGCCAGTACTAACCTAATTCAATAAACCCTAATTGAAAAAACGCACACTTTAACAGTGATTTAGCATCCTCCCCAACATTTCCCCCAAATTAAAGAACCCTAATTGAACACCATAAAATTTCCCCCAAATCCACAAACACTAATTGAACACCCTAAATCCACAAACCCTAGCAGACACACAACAATGTACAACCCCAAAAGTTGTAGATGTGGGTTACCCACAATACTTAAAACATCATGGAAACCAAGAAATCCTGGACGCCGCTTTCACTGTTGTCCTAGAAGTGTAAGTATTGATTAATATTTGTTTACATTTTGATTTTCAATTTATTTGATAGTTTGATTAACAAATTATTGAAGGAACCAAATTGTGGATTTTATGATTGGTACGATCCACCCATGTGTGAAAGATCAGTGGCGATAATTCCTGGATTGCTGAATAACATGAACAAGCTACAAGATTTATCAAGGGAAAATGCTTTAAAAGCGAGAAGATTGAAGTTTCTTTTAGGGTTTAGTTGGTTCTTCTTCATTGTGTATCTGATGATGAAGTGATGATGAAGATGAAGTGATAGCTAGTTGTTGCAATCTTTTGTCTCTTTTAGTGTTTAGTACTGATGATGTAGATGATGTGAAAATAAGTAGTTTTTCTGTTTAAGTCTTGTCTTGTAAAGTTTTGGATATCAATGAAGTGTTTTTCTTTTCATTTCATAGCACTCTGTTTAGCATTTGAAGGCAATGTAAAGAAGTGGGTTGAATTGGACATTTTGACCATTTGCAGTCAATGTATTAACCAACTGAAACAATAAAAAGAGTAAACTACTTAAAATACTAAAACAATACAAAGAGTAAACTAATTAAACAACTGCATTCAACTAGAATATTAAGGTCCTTAAGCCATTACACCATTACAGTTGACCATTTAGAGTTAATGGTTACAAAAGCATGAACATGGTTCCAAAAGCATAAACAACTAAAATACTTATAAGTTAAACTACATGGTTCCCATTGCAGATGCATTTTGACTGCTCTTTTTTGGTTGAGACCTTCTTGTGGGCTGTGATCCACCAACAGATGAAGACTGTCTTCCCCTTGCACTGGTTTGTGACCCACCAACTGTTGAAGACTGTGATCCACCAACACCAGAAGCCTCTTTACATGTCCTTTTGTTGTGACATGTTTGGTTGCACTTAAGACATGTGACAGTCTTCCCAGCCCTTGACAGTTTACCTTTTGCATTCATTTTTTTCTCTGAAATCTCTTGTGCAGACTTTTTTCTTTTCTTTGGTGGCCTTCCAATTTGTGGCTTAATCTTTGGTGGAATGATAGTGTAAGGACTAGGGTGTTTCTTCCACAAGTTTGGTCCATTGCATGGGTTTATGGTGTAACTATATTGCTTCTCCCAAGTGACTAGCCAATAGCAAGCATGCACCCAAGTTTCAGGCAACCCAACATCATCTCTATTAAGAGCCATATCATTTAACACTGCTACTGCATGCTTGCAGGGCATTCCAGTTAATTCCCATTTCCTGCAACTGCAACTCTTCTCTTGTATATCCACTACACACATATCATTCCATGGACCACTTGCTTGATACTTGGTGTTACCATTCCACATTACCTAACAATACATAACAGGTATAACTACATATGACATCACAACTACCAAAATAGAACATCTACATGAGTATAACAGTTTACCGTATAAGAGCTAGCTTGAGTCTTGATTGCATTGAACATCACAGTAGCATCTGGTGTTAAAGGACCTTGGCTCCTTGCAATTACTTTTTTAACATTGGCAATCTTTTTTGTCAATTAGTCTTTAACATACTCTAGACATGTGATAATTGGAACATCTTTTCCATCCAATAATCTTCTATTAAATACCTCAAACATATTGTTAAGTAGAACATCACAGTGTGGCCTACCTACAATTTTTAAGTGGCAACATAATTTAAGTAACAGAACTACTAATGATAGTGAAAACATACCACTGAAATGTGATAAATGATGAATAAAACATACCACTGAAATGTGATCTTGACCAATGTTGTGGTGGTATTTTTTTGAGATAATCATAAGCTTCTTCATTTACATTCTTTAACTGCTCCATTGCCCTATCAATCATGCATCTCTGTGGTGACTTCCAATAAGTTTCCAATACAGTATGCTCATGTTCAATATAAACTTCTATGAGTTTGTACTTATCAACATACCTAACTAAGTTCAACACATCCCCATCATTTCCTAGTGCTTGTAACCCATAATCCAAATCATTGTTAGGTATTTTGAAATGATAGTACATTGCACAATCTTTCCTCTTGTAACCTAATTTTTCAATCATATCATTAATTTCTATAACTGAAAACAGGTCCACATCTATAAAGTCTATAAAATTATGGGTCCCTTGTATGTACTTTCTACCTGGACTTTCAGTGAAGAATCCACCATGATGTATCTTCAGTGAGAACATGTTTGGAAATTTACCTACAATGAAAAATTAGTTTCAAACAATTAGGGTTACTGCTTCAATTAGGTATTTTGAAAAATATAATCACGAACCAAACACTTACTATAAGCTTCTTCTTCGTCGACTGGATCTTCATAATCACGAATTCGCCATTCAGCGACCACCATTGCAAACAACAACCCAGATACTAAAATTGAAAATGTGGATTTATTGATTTTGATTTGTCAATTTGATTTCTGAGTTTGATTTGTGTTCGTGTTTTGATTTGGGTTATTTGATTTCTGCGTTTGATTTGTGTTTTGATTTTCGAAGTTTGACTTAAAAGAGTTAAGAGTATTAAAAGATGAGTACTGAGTAGGTGCGGGAAAGCTAAAAGGACTAAATTACCCTTGCCTAAACAAGATAACTGCCACGTGTCCAACTTAACGACACAATGTTTGCACCGTTCGTCCTCGTGGATGTATTGTGTTTAACTTTTACTAACGGTGGATGTATATGTTAGAAAAAAAAAAGATTTTGATGTATGGTGCGAAATTTGGCAAACCACGGGGATGTATTTTGGAGTTTACTTTTTTGCTTATATGCTTTTCTTTAAACGAAAAAAAATAAACAAATAAACAAATAATAAAATTCATCCAAACACTTCCTGCTTTTTTGTTTTTCTAAAACATAAAAACATTTTCTTAGAGCTTGAGGTGTCGTGACAAATTAACACTCGCCACTCCTACGTGGACCTTGTTGTCAGCTCGCCACCACACTAGACATGCTTGTTGTCGTTCGCCACTTTCATGCTCGTCGTTTGCACGACGAAGTAAATACTCGTCCTTGTTCGTCCTTTTTTTGTCAAACTTAAACGTTACACAACGTTTAATATAACTTAAACGTTACACAACGTTTAATATTTATTATTATTATTATTTTTTTAATAAACATAAATTTCACACTAGAAATACTAACACATTTTTACAAATATTAGACAACCTTTCTTTCAAAACACTACATTATAATAACCAATAAACATGAATAATTCATCTTATTCCGGTGAAAGTGATCTTGATGAGATATCGGAACTAGAGATGATTATGCAACAATATGAGTTTGAGCAATCGTTGCAAAAAAAAGAAGCCGAAAGTTCACGCCGCCGTAGATACATCCCCCGTGAACGTGATGTTGCTGAAGCACGTCTAATGGCCGACTATTTTGGTAATGACCCAAAATATCTGGACACAAATTTTAGGCGTCACTTTCGTATGAGCCGTATACTATATTTAGAAATAGTACAAGGTATTGAAACATATATTGAAACTCATCATCCTCTTCCCAAACATTTTGATTTCTTTAGAGTCCGACCCGATGCTACGGGTATAATGAGTTTTAGTGTGATTATGAAATGCACATTTGCCATACACCAATTGGCGTACGGCGTAGCACCTGATGCATTAGATGAGTATTTACAAATAGGGGAACATTGTGCACGCGATTGTTTAGATCATTTTACTATGTGCATAATTCAATTGTATACTCCTGAGTTTTTAAGAAAACCATATGTGAATGACATTCACAACTTATACAACGCACATAACGCGGCTCGTAAGTTACCGAGAATGTTGGGAAGCATTGATTGTATGCACTGGGAATGGAAAAATTGTCCAAAAGAATGACAAGGGCAATTTCACAGAGGTGAGAAAAAGTATCTAACTACAATGCTTGAAGCCGTTACGTCATACGATTTGTGGATTTGACATGCATTTTATGGGGTAGCGGGTGCGAATAACGATCTCATCATTTTGAATAATTCTCCGTTATTCGACGACCTGCTTGATGGCATCGCCCCCGTGGTTCCGTTTGAAGTAAACATAGTTACATTTGATCAAGGGTATTATCTAGCTGATCGGATTTACCCAGAGTGGTCATCTTTTGTCGAATCATTTACGGTTGCACAATTCGCCAAAAATGTCGTATTTAAACCGAAACAAGAAAGTGCTCGTAAAGACATTGAAAGCTTTTGGTGTCCTCCAAGGACGTTGGCATATTATTGAACAAGTTACGGAGAATCATGTAAAAGTGCATCATATTGCATAAAATGATTTTGAAAGATAAAAAATTTGCGATATCCGAAATGAGCGAGAAGTATATTTTTCCGCGAATAAATTTACAACGGGCATGGGTCGAGCGATGCAAAGTGCAACGAAAGAAATCCAAAGAACTCCGTGATAAACGCACACACGCACGGCTTCAGTGAAATATCATCGAGCATGTTTGGCAACGACATCTATGGGAACAATATCAACAACAACAACAACAACAAAATAATTAGTTTCTTTATAATTTGATATATTTCTTAAGTTTCGTACATTTTTTTTTCCGTATCATTTCTTTGTTTGGTCAATATTTGACCCAAATATCCCTAACAAGTATTTGAACATAAAATAGCCAAGTCACTCACTGACAAAATATCAGTGATCATTTCACTCACTGATGATCAGTGAGTATTTCACTCCCTGATACATGGAGAAGCTCAACAGCATACTTCAAAGAAGGCAAAGACCAACTGAAGATGCACTTTACCTCACTGGTGTAGAATCAGTAAGGAAAGTATCTGGGCAAACATCAGAGACACTGAGATCTGACAAATGTCTCTAAAACCCTCATGACCTTTCTCTCAAGACAATGGACACCTACCCTAACTATAAAAGGAACTAACTGATCAAGAAGCCTCGCTGCTAGTAGAATCAGCGAGCAACTTCATCAAGGTTCAAAGGTACAGAGACATTATGAATCTAGGAAGAACTGATTAAAGAAGAAAAAGTCACTGAACAGCTCCAGCAGAAGTTCAAGACCTAGATAGCACCAAAGTTATCTTGTAAGCTTACTAAGTGCTAATCAGCCAGTATGTACAAGGAACTCTAGCTTAGGAACAAAGGATCATGAAGGGCAGCAATACCTTGATGATCCCTCAGCTCTCTGTACAAGACCAATAGAGCATAACTCTTATGCTCTGATAGTTAGGTGGGATTATACAAAAGCATTTAAGCGGGAAAACCCTTGGGAAGATAACCATTGCTCCTTCCCAAGGCACTAAAGCAGTTCACGGGTACTCGTTAATGTCAACTCCGATAAACCCAAAGGACATCAAAGCTAGAAGACTAGGCACGTGTCTATCTACCAACAGTTGACAAGATCACTATTCCCACGTGAAGCAATAGTAACTCGCTCGCTATAAATACCCGTTCCAACAAAGAAGAAAGTGTGCATTCAACGAGAGTGAGAAGTGAGAATTTCACACAAAGTGTTATAGTGTTAGAATCCTCAAACACTTAGAACCCAAACCTAGCTTGATTCTTTGTGTCTTTCAATTTGTCTCTCAACGGGGATAGTCGTCTGCAACTATCCCCTTGAAAAGCCACCCAAGTTATTAGTGTGTCAAAGTGGGTTCTTGAGTAACCTTGTAATTTCGCTGATAACATCAAATTAGCCTAATATTTTATATATCAAATTCCCTTGTTTATTGCCTTATTTATATTAATATGGTACTTAATTCGTTCATATTTGTATTTCAGGTAAATTGAGGCGTTGGAATGGATGTGAGAAAAGGCCATAAGGCCAAGGAATTTTCTAAGTAGCAAGAAAGTTACGGTGTAGCTTGGTTATTGAGGTTACGCCGTAGATATCCATGGAGTTAGCCGTTTTCAAGAGCTATGAAGGTTACGCCGTAACCAATTAATAGGTTACGGCGTAGAAATGGAAGAAATGTTAACGAGAGTTCTACGATCGTAGCCTGCCTTGAGGTTACGCAGTAGTGACCAAGTGTGAAGGTTACGGCGTAACTTGCGATTTAGTTACGCCGTAATAGTAGATATACATGTGAATAATTCATGCTGACGAAGACATACGGCGTAAGTTATATTGGACTTACGACGTAACTTATGCCTTGGGCGCAAAGGAGTTGAAGTCCAGGGTGTAACAATTCGCATTTTTCAGGTTCCTATCCATTCTAGAATTATTATTTTTTTACTATTCACTATTACTATTCATCTCGTAAAATTTTTTTTCATTTATCATGACAAGTTAGTTGATACTCGACGGGTCATACTGACGACGTACGTTGAATCCATTCAGAACCGATTTCACAAAACCGTGTTTGAGATTTACGTTTAGGTTTAAACATCATTCAAGCATCTCGATATGTCCATTCAACATTATAAACAATAGAAATATGTGTTTCTCACATCTTACGACAATTCCACAAGTTTTGGAATTTAACGTTTTTCAGTTCTGCGTTTTACGCGATTTACGCGTTTTAAACCTACGTTTCCAGTTTTAACAGCGTTTAAGCAACTCGATGAAACTTATCACTCATTTTATATATTAATATGGAGTATAATGATAATTTTAATCATTTCTACAAGTTTTATATTTTTACGATACCCGGTTCTACGTTTCGTGACTTAACGACTTACAGTTAGCGATTAACGGGAGCAAAACTCACTCCGTAAACTAGATAATACCAATTTTATCCATCTAGTCACCCTATCCAACATATGGCCGACTATAGGGGGATTCACAAGCTTTGTTGGCTTGTGATGAAGCCTTGATCACTTAGGATTAGAACATGTGTTCAAGCTTCCTATGTAAGCCTTGAAAAGTCCAAGTAACTAACCTCCTCAAAGGCCTATAAAACCCCCCTCCCCTTGTTGTTTTACGTCCATCACCACACACAAAACATTCTCCATTTGCTAGTTTACTTCAAGAGTTATTCAAGAGAACAAGTCCTTTATCAACAAAGCTCTTATCAAGCTTTGTTTGATCCTAGTTATAGTTTCTTTCTTCCATTGGTGATCTCCAAGCCACACAAGAAGTGTTCTAGTAGAAGACTTCAAGTGCTTTCCTAAGTCATCTTAACTTAGTATCAAGAGGTTGAAGAATTTGGAAGCTAGGGTTACTAGTTCTTGTTCTAGTTCTTTAATCCTTGATTTCCTTTCTTATAGAAAGCCAAAAGTTGTAAGAAAGACTAACACACACTCTTGCTCAACATCATTTACATGTTTCTTATTCTTAATCTATGCTATATATGCTCTCTATATTGGATCATGATGTACAAGTTGATAAAAACAAGACTAAAACTTATAAACCATTCTATGTTATATTATGTTAGCTAGTGTAAACTAATGAACTTATGTACAAATTTGCCACAAAACCGACCACATCTAGACTTGGTACTTTATATATTGTTGTATAAAAGGTTAAAATGAAAACATAGCAATTTGAATCACCCAAAACGAGTACACGAGTCAAAAGATACGGCCAAATGAACAAAACCTGAAAGCTGTTAAAACTTCTGTGACAAAAAGAACACGAAAAACGAGGCACTTTTGTTCTGATTCATCAAAACGTTAAAACACAAAAGTTGTCCGGAATGACGTTTTCTTCAAAAAATTCGGGTGCACGGGTCCAGAAAACGCATAACGAAAGCTATTTTGTTTCAAAATCTTAACAGCCCTATATAGCCGCACGGCTATACACTTTGTCACACGGCTAAGGCAAATCAAACGGCCTAAAGGCCTTAGGCTGAGACCACAACCGCGGCTAAGGCCAAGGCTGAGGTCTAAAGGCCATGGTAGCCGAGACCAAAGCCACGGCAAGGCAACGGCTAAGGCCTCAAGGCTTTCTAAGCCGAGACCATTAGCCAATGCCTTAGCCTTAGCAAAACAACACAAAACGATTACATTAAATGACCTATTCCCGACCTCGATAACCCATGAAACTTCACAAATATCATCACATACTAACAAATATTGAGTTCATCAAATAACATCATATACTCATACTATGGAATGACTATTTTTGTAATTGACAAAAACATATAAACAAACCAAAAATATATATTTTCCATATTGAGCACTACAATAGTAGGGAGCTTCATGTGAGGGGTTTCATTTGGGTAAATCGTATCGACGAGTTGCTGGATTTATGAATTAAAGTGTCCTAGATCCTCGAACGTTTACTACATGACCTCTGAATTATGATGGCCCGAACGGTAGTATGAGATATATAGACTATAAATGTTTCATAAACCATTTCTATAAGACGACATACACGAACTACCATATAAAGCATCATGATCAATATAAATGACATATATAGACTCTTATGTTTTCCATAAACTAAGACACGATACCGTATTATAGGTTGCTCATAGAGACTTTCATGAATCGACTACCATTTTCTCTACTCACTACACATCAATAACTCATGGTGAGTTCGTAGCCCTACTTTCTATTGTTTAACTATTTCACAAACCCGTGGGGGGGGGACATACTACTAATTTTCTACTCGAACACAATGCTTTCTACTGTATGCTTACCCGACTATGTTTTATTGTCACTAAGTAGCGATTGCCATGTTCAAAGTCCCTATATCATGAACCATTAGTCACTAGCTTAGTGAGCGCGAATATTGTGAATAGGCCTATTGGGATTGACGAATCCTGTTTGTATTGACCGGTTAGGCAATCGAACACACTATATTTGAGATCTAGAGGTATAATGGCAAATTACCTTGGTAGGGTTTCTATGTTACTAATATACCAATTTTTGTTGGTTCGATGTTAATGTTTTGGTTGTCATGAGCTTAGTGAAATAATAAGTATTTTGTTTTCTATCTATGAATGTGAGATTAATTACCTCACGTTACGATTATTGTGTTCAACGATTTAACTAAACCTACGAATTCCACTAAACCTTTGTGTTAACTGTTTTAAGCATGTATTTCAGGTCCATAAGGTACGATGACGGCACGAAGGAGCATGGAAATTTAGAAGGCTATAAAACTTTAATTATCATTCGAAACTTTGTATTATGTAACCAACAAAACTACTGGGACCTCTATATTTTGTAAACTCTGATGTTTGAATAAATCGAATGATAAGTATTTTAAAACGACTCAGTTAGAGTTCGTTTTCTGTTATTATAACTGTTATACCATGAGGTAACACCCAGTTTGAATTCCGCTGCATTCACGAAATTAGGGGTGTTACACAGGGGCTGAAAGCGGAAAATTGATACGAAGTTTATTTATTACTCAGGGACTAATAATAAAAATAACAGGTACGATGGAGGACTAAAGCTGGACGAATCATATGAAGAATTAATTATCACAAGGACTTGTTATAAAAATAACAAGAACGATCAGGGACTGAAGGTGACAATTCAAATGAAGTTTAATTATGTCACAAGGACCAAGTATATAAATGTCAAGAACGATGAGGGGCTGAAACCGTACATATCTTATAAGTATTATACTTATAAAGGCATATGGACTTGATATGAAACCATGCGCTACTTCAAGGGTCAAAGACGGACAAGTCCATAAAAGTTTCAAAAATTTAGGCAAATAAAACTACGAGACGCTTACGCCGTAACCGAATTTACGGCGTAACTTTGGTTACGGCGTAACTTAGATATATGAAGATTTTAATTTTAAAATAGTTACAGAGTAACTCACTTTAAAGTTACGTTGTAACTTTGTCGAGGCCTATAAATACAGCCCTAGTTCAGCACTTTTGAGTATCTCTCTTCCCCCCTTTCATAGGGGTCGATTAGGGCACCATTCCAGGGCATTTTCGAGCAGTCTCAAGTTATTTTTCAAGGGAGAATTCACTTGAAATCATCATCTTCATTAGTTCTACATCAAGTAATTTATATCAAACAATATGTTCAATTCAATTCATGTTTTATTCATCATTGTTGGCATAATTTACTATATGTTTGGCTAATCATTTCACATGTTAGCCTAGTTATGAAATTGTTATTGTTATGATGTAGTTTTCTCGTTTTCATATCGCTTTTTGTGTATGCTTTCTTTGCTTATTCTGGGATACCCTTGTTTCGGTAGCATGGATAGTTGGTTGTATCTAGGAAACTAGGAGAATTGATCATAGGACCCTAGTGAAATAGGTTGCGAGTAGTGGTAAGAATTGACCATAGGACTATCACTATCTAGCGTGAGAATTGACCATATGATCACCCTCCAAAAGGAAATGCTTAAGAAGTTAGGGGGAACCTAAGTTCCGACCGGCCGGGTTCCGTTGAATAAGTCTTAGATCATAGCGGTGCTTAATGACTCTTCCGTAGGGTAAACCCACGAACTCTTGTAATCATTTGGCTACGGAATAGGACGCTATGGAAAATAGGCTAGACAAATTGACCAAAGGATTCTAGTGACTTAAACCCCCATGTGGAGCGATAGTTAACATTAATTAGAAAACGTAATCATAGCATAACAAGATTAGTAACTAGGCTAGCACATTTCTCCCCATTGATTATCTTTACCAATTTAATTTACTTGCAATTTTATTTCATTTCTTAGTTTATAATTTATCTATACAAAACCCCCTTTAAAACCAGTGACACTATAACTTAAATTAGATCCACACGCATAGCTCTTGGGACGACCTCGGCTTTACCGATTACTACACTACACATGAACGGCTACACTGCCCATTAGTGCATTAGGTAGACGAGAATTATAAATATTAAAACCTGGTCAGAAATCCTGCATCATTCGCCCATCATGAATCGTAAACTCGTTCTTCTTTCAATGTCCAAACGTCATGCGTTTATGATTATTATGTTAATTCATGAGTTTCTCAGGCTCAATCGAACCAACAAGTAGTATCAGAGTGGGTGGATCACTTCCATGATCTAGATCCGTTCTTGAATGACTGCTAATAACATATATCTGTTCTTAAATGACGGCTAATAACCTACAACCACAATCCTCTACTAATCTGCATCATCTAATTTCCCTTCCATAACATCCTCGAGCGTCTTTTTTGGCAATATGGTTGTCTTCAAACCATTCTTGTGGAAAGAGATGTCTCATCTACCAGCCCTCAACCTTCCATGCAAGTCACTCCTATCACCACCAGCCTTGAAAGAGATTCTTATCACCAAAATTAGCACAAGATTCTATAGTGATAGAATTTCAAGTACCTTTAATCTGATAGAGGTTTACCTGGACCATGACGTCATGTGTAATTGCCTTCATCATCAAAGGTCATATATATGGCAAGAGCTTCATTGCCAATTAGGCTCTCATTGGCCATCAAAGTGGTAAAACATAGGAATGTTTAATGGTTGATCTCAGTAACAGCCAGCATGGATAAGACACGATAACCGTAAATGCAAGAACTCCAAAAACTTCCACTAAGGTTGCATTTTTTGAGGGGGAGAAAGCATTTATGAGAATCTAAGAAAGCCATAATGAAGAAAGGTGAACCTGATAAACAAATCATCAGGGACTGAGTTCACATACAACAATTGGTATAAAAAATGGCTTGAATAGAACAAACATCAGGGACATGACCTTGAGCATAAAGAAGGTGAAATGGTTCAAGACAAACAAGCTGAAGTAGAAATTCCAGCCACATCAACAAAGAATCTGGTTCTTACTAAATGTCATTTATGTTTTCTTTGTTGTAACCCAGTCTATAAGAAGAAGCCATAATGCTCACTTACAAACTGATAAAAACTTAGGCTATCTATTGGGCAAACTTTTGCTAGAACCTAAATGTAAAATATCCTAAGTAAAACCCTAAGCAAGAACACTCAGGAAGTCATCGTCAAACTAATCATCAATACCTAAGGATAGAGCTCGGACAAGTGAAGATCATAACCAAGAATCAAGATGGTGACCCAAGATGAGGTACAACTTCATCCTCAACAAATGGTATCAAAGATAGAGCCTAAAAAGAAAATTGTTTACTCTAATGATGCTTGTAAATCAAAGTATAAGAAGAAGCCGTTATGCTCACTTATCTCTGATAATATCCAACAAGTAGTATCAAACAATAGCCAAATACAATAGTCGTTTACTATACCTTTGTTATAAATCAGAGTATAAGAAGAAGTCGTTATGCTCACTTATCTCTGATAAAACCCACGCTATTTTTATGTTCAAATAGGGGGAGATTGTTAGGTCAATATTTGACCCAAATGTCCCTGACAAGTATTTGAACATAAAATAGCCAAGTCACTCACTCACAAAATATCAGTGATTATTTCACTCACTGATGATCAGTGAGTATTTCACTCCCTGATACAGGGAGAAGCTCAAACAACATACTTCAAAGAAAGCAAAGACCAACTGAAGATGCACTTTACCTCACTGGTGTAGAATCAGTGAGGAAAGTATCTGGGCAAACATCAGGGACACTGAGATCTGAAAAATGTCTCTAAAACCCTGATGACCTTTCTCTCAAGACAATGGACACCTCACCTAACTATAAAAGAAACTAATTGATCAAGAAGCCTCGCTGCTGGTAGAATCAGCGAGCAAATTCATCAAGGTTCAAAGGTATAGAGACATTTTGAATCTAGGAAGAACTGATTAAAGAAGACAAAGTCACTGAATAGCTCCAGCAGAAGTTCAAGACCTAGATAGCATCAAAGTTATCTTGTAAACTTACTAAGTGCTAATCAGCCAGTATGTACAAGGAACTCTAGCTCAGGAAAAAAGGATCATCAAGGGCAACAATACCTTGATGATCCCTCAGCTCTCTGTACAAGACCAACAGAGCATAACTCTTATGCTCTGATAGTTAGGTGGGATTATACAAAAGCATTTAAGCAGGAAAACCTTTAAGAAGATAACCATTGCTCCTTCCCAAGGCACTAAAGCAGTTCACGGGTACTCGTTAATGTCAACTCCGGTAAACCAAAAGGACATCAAAGCTAGAAGACTAGGCACATGTCTATCTACCAACAGTTGACAAGATCACTATTCCCACGTGAAGCAATAGTAACTCGCTCGCTATAAATACCCATTCCAACAAAGAAGAAAGTGTGCATTCAACGAGAGTGAGAAGTGAGAATTCCACACAAAGTTTTATAGTGTTAGAATCCTCAAACACTTAGAACCCAACCCTAGCTTGATTCTTTGTGTCTTTCAATTTGTCTCTCAACGGGGATAGCCGTCTGCAACTATCCCCTTGAAAAGCCACCCAAATTATTAGTGTGTCAAAGTGGCTTCTTGAGTAAACTTGTAATTTCGACCATCATGAATCGTAAACTCGTTCTTCTTTCAATGTCCAAACGTCACATGTTTATGATTATTATGTTAATTCGTGAGTTGCTCAAGCTCAATCGAACCAACATTTTTTTTCGTATCGTTATTTCATGTTTCGTATCGTTTTTTAATATGTTGTATTGTAATTTTATTTTTATGAATGAATTTTATGTTATTTGGAAAATTGAATAAAAAAAATAAAATAGGAAGTGGTGCGACCCAGAAAACCTTGTTGTGTTTAGTTGTGATAAGGGGTGGGTTGGGAGGGGGGGATTGTAGAAGGTGTTGTGTTATGGTGATGTGACACCCGTGAGGCCTAAATGACAAGCTTATGCTTGTCATGACACCTCAAGCTCTTATAAGCAGCTCCCCTTAGGGCTAAAGGGAATGTTTAAAGTTCAAACATGCATTAATTGTTTGTACTTTTTTATAATAACCGTTCACTCATTGCATTTAACCTTTTTCAACCGATTTTTATGTAACATAAATTATACATGTTTTTATTTTTTTAAACATAATCTAAAGTGATATGCTTAGCAAAACCTCTAACTTAAAATCTTTATAAACGAGATTGATTGAACATTTCTTTTAAAATTACAATTTTACAATTGTTATTGTAAAATAACAAATCCAAACACTAGTTTCAAAAATACTTATTTTATATGTGATTATTTATAAGCAAACTAAAGCAGAAAAATAAGCAACTATAGACACCCTCTAAAATTATTTTTATCAAGTAAAAGTATTGTATTTTATCAATGTGTTCTATCTAGGGGTGACAATTCTTGACACGACACGATAAACGACACGAAGTTAAATAGTTTTGGGTTGAGGATAAACATGTTTAGGTCAAAAACAGGTCAACCCGTCTAACCCGTTTAATAAACGGGTCGTGTTTGGGTTAAGTAAGTATTAAACAGGTCAACCCGTTTAAGTACATAAACCATTAAAATTAAAGTATATAACCCACTAAAATTAAAGTATGTAACTTGGATTTTATGTTGGATTTGGATTAAATGTATTTTGTTATGTACTTAATATATATGAGTGAATTACGATTATATTCAGATATTATTAAAATTGTCGCATAGTTATTTGTATGTTGTTTTTATCATTTTTTAGATCCTTATATCATTTTTGCTTTTAAACTAGTTAAATCGACAAAACATTAATCTTATTCACCGTTTGACCTAAACGAGTCGCAAATTGGTTACACGTATTATGCAGGTCTGGGTTAGAGTTGAGTTTCTTGACACGATTAATAAATGGGTCGTGTTTGGGTAGAGGTTATAATAACACGTCAACCCGCGAACCCGAATAGGTCAACCCGAACACGACTCGATTGCCATCCCTAGTTCTATAGTATCATTTAATAAATAAAATGAAAAAAATGAAAAGAAACAAAAAATTGTGTTCTCAAGCATTAATTAAAGAAAGGAAAGAAAAAAAAAAGTTTTGGTAGAAAACCAAATTTCACAAAGATGTTCAACTGCACTTGACACTACTAGTCACACAAACAGTGAAAGAAGCTTACAATCTCCATGAAATGAACAAGACACTTTTAAACAGAATCACACCACCTCAATTCAGTTTCTCACCATCCAAACACAATCTCCATCTCCCATCACTCACTCCATCACTTCCACTCACTCGTTACACTCATCCACACCTTCACTTAAACCTCAACAACCGCCGTCGTAACCGCCACCTAACCATGTCATTCTCCGGCGACACACTGCCATCAAACCACCGCCACGTCACCGAACTCACCACGGAGTCTGATTTCGAACAGATTGTTGATTCTGATGGCGCGTTGTCGATCTGTGGCTTCGGTTCTTTACTATCCGGTTTACTTACTTCACTTCATTATCATCGATTATTTATTTATTTCAGTATTCATCGATTTATATATTTTAGTTATTCATAGGTGTTGAGACTCCTATTTTAGATGTTAGTAAAAGAAGCGGTTAGTGTTAGCGTTTAGCTTTTACGTCATTCTACACTTTATAAGTACATATACAACTACGCTACCAAACGCTTTTATAATATTGCAAATCGCATAAAAATGTACCCTACTTTAGGTCGATTTAAATTTAAGGTATTCAACTATTCTTTTCTCAATTTAAGGTATCGAACTTAATTTTACGTGCAATGTTAGGTTTTTTGACTTTTCGAAACAGGTTATCGGTCATAATTTTAGCCGAAATGACTTTTAAATGCTCAATAATAATGATACATCACATTAATTAATCATTTCAGCTAAAACGGGAAACCTCATTCGAAAAGTAGTAAAAACCTCAAAAAACCTTACATTGAACATAAAAATAACTTCGGTACCTTAAATTAAGAAAAAATAAGTTGGATACCTAAAATTCAAATTGACCTAAAGTAGAGTACTTTTTTATGCGATTTGCCCTTTATAATACAAACTACTACTGCTGCTGATTGCAACTGCCTATAGTGCTTGTTGGGCAACAAGCGTTTAGTGTGTAGACTTTGTTTGGGTGTGTTGGGCAAAAATAGCAGTAGTAGAAGTAGTAGTAGTTGTGAGCAATAGCCTTTTTTTCTGTACAAACGTTTGGTAATGTAGTTGTGGGTGTAATAATAATGTGTAAAACAGCTCCTAAATGCTCAACGCTTCTAAATGCTACTTCATGGAGCGTTGAAAAATGAGCATTACAAAAAAAAAAAAAAAAAAAAAAAAATTTGATAAAGCTACTTGTTGCTTGCCAAACGAACATTAAAGATCACAACGCTCAACACTCACCGCTTATAAATGCTCCGCGCCTCTCCTACTTGAAGTTGCTAATAAAACAAGTGTTTAGCGGTAGCCTTTAGCTTTTACGTCATTTTACACTTTATAATATAGTGCTTGTTTGGCAACACGCGTTGAGTAATTAGATTTTGTTAAGACTCCCATCAGCAGCGGTTTAGGTTTATTGATGTTAGAGATAAAGCTATGTTTGGGGACAAGCTTTTTGGAGCAACGAGCGTCTAGATTTTGTTTAAACACTCATATTTAATTCCTAATAAAAGAAGCATTTAGCTTTTAATTTCACTTTACAATTTACAAATGGAGATATAGCTATGTTCCCAAACACTTTAATAAAACCAAAGTCTACTGCCAACTGCTAGTGCTTATGGCCGGCTAGTGATTACAGTCACTTTATTTCATTTGAATATTTTGTTTAAATACTAGATAGAATTAATGTTTTTTATGAATATCAAATCTACTCAGCTAGAATGTGAAATGTATACGTGTTTGCCTGTGGGATTAATTTAAGTATTAATTTTGGTTTATTAATATGAAGTTTAGCATAATTTTGTTTTGAATATTGCGATGTTAGTTTATTTGATGATGCTAATTGTAATAGATATACAATGATTACTAATTTGAGCTAATATTAGAGAGGAGTGCCAGGAGTACATTTCCAGATCTGGTTAACTTTAGAGTTGCGAAACTAAACGGATTTCGACGTGTTTTCGCTCATGTTGCTCCGATTTTTTTCGAACGTGGGATCGCTAAGCCTGAAACCAAGGTATTGTATGCATATTTGTGATAAATTCTTTTAATTCACAAATTTATTTTTGTGACAAATGTTTTTACAAGAGATTTATAATTTTTCAGATAACAAGTCGGTTTTATCTCCGATATATGTTTTTGAATATTTATTGTTTGAGATGGAAAATAAATTATATGTGGTGATGAGATGATAATTTTTATATGTGTTCAGGAAATTTCAAGCTTGAGTGTGGAACCATGTGAAGGTGAATCACTTATCGTTACTGTTTTTGAGATCAAAAAGTCAGAGGTATGTATTGATATTTGTTATATTTTACACAAACTTTGTGAAGATGAGTAACCCATCGAAATCATTATTGTTGTGATCAGATTCCATCCTACATTGAAAGGGAGCATGAATTCCGTTTTTTAGCTGTAAGTTACTATCTAATTGGTTGCATAGGAATCCATCTCTTATTCTCCATATTTGTGCTTTGTCCTAACGATGTTATCTTGTTTATAAAGGTCCAACCTGAAACATTAGAAGGCAACCAGTATGCTACTCCTGCTGTGAGTGACACCCGACCAACATCTCTCCTAAATATATAAGTTTTTAATCGGCTTTCATTTCTTTAATCTGCTTGTAAGACTGACAATATCTTTGGTTGTTGATACAGGTGCTTTGTGCACGTTATAGTGATGAGGAATATTTTCAGAATAGATGCAAAGGTACTCCGGGTCTGAACCAAAATTGTTTAATTACTGTAACCTTTGATTTTCTTTTACATGTTACTTTAGATAACGTTTGACTTAGGAAAGATGGTTAAATTTCATGATTCATGTTTGTTCCTCTTGTATGACTATGGGTGAAGTATGAACTTTGGACACTAGTAACGTGGTTTATAAACGTAGATTGGATAGACTGAATGAAACGATGCTATCTATTATCTGTTCTAGCAATGTAGCATAGAGACTGTTTAACTTGAAATATGTACATCTGGATGTATTTGGCTCTTTAATTGAGGTTCGTACAAGGAATAAAAAATTAAATATTTCTCTTCATTAATATTTGATTTCATCATAGTGGTTTAACATAAATGAATTCTTATTTGAATTTGTCCCATAATTATTTTGAAGTATTACTGATTTCTGAATGGCGATCAGCAATTTTCTGTTATCACTTACAGCCTTAGTTCTGATTCTGATCTGCTTGTAAAGCAACCACATGTATTGATATAATTTTAAACCTTCTGTCCAAATTTTGCAGGAAGCCAGGATATCTACCACGAAAGGTATGGACGATTTGGCATTGACAAGATTTGGAGAGACGATGTTTTGCCTTGTCGTGTATATTGTCGGCATTGGTAAGTTATCCTTGCACAATTGTACATTTCTAGCACACTTTTTAGCTTCACCATACATCATACTGTATGTTCAATATTAAGTATACGCACATTAAAACTTTTAATCCATCCCCATTTCAACAAGATCTATAGTCTGAAGTTTAAGTGATGAATGAAAATTTCTTGTGTAGTGTATTGGCGGCAAAAAATCTTGGAAATGAAGTATACGACAACTTCTTGGATCATACGTATATTGCTGACCGTAAAACAACCCTTCGGGAATACTTGGCCACAACAGGTTCTGGTATAATGGAAGAAGAGCCTCCGGAGCTGCTCAAGGTTCGGTACGGTGGTTAAGATTGACGCCTCGTCAAGCCATCTGTAGCAGCCAAGTTTGGTATCAGTGAAGACCCAAACAAGAGAGGTTTTATCGTTTAGCATATACATTATTACCATTGGAGATGTGTATTGCATGATCAACTAGTTTACTATCTAACTCAGCTGTCTCAGCTTGTAAAGCTTTGGACTATTAGTCTTTAGGCCCTTGGGAGGTGGCCACATAAGCTTTGGACTATTAGCCTTTAGGCCCTTGGGAGGTGGCCACATATTGGACCTAAAGTGTTTTGGGCCTCAATTGTCACGAAATTATCACATTTTTAATTTAAAAATAAAACACACGCGCAAATAGAAGTACATGGACCTAACCTAATAGTCAGTTCCGAATTTATTGCTCATGAGTCGTGACACCATAATGGTGTACATGGTAAAAGTGCAATATATTATTGCTCATTAATTACACCACTAAATGGTCCATGTGGTTTATATTTCTTGTTGAACACCATGTGGTTTTATATGATCAAATGTTTTTCATTTCTTACCTTTTTTTCCAGTCACTGATATCATCTTTAAAAATTAAACTTACAACATTTCTAATCCTTGAATTTGATAATTCCATCATATGTTTGTTTAGTTAACACATGTTACAAGTTAACACTTATCCTTCATATGCACTTCCTTTTCTTGTTACAAAGGAGACAACATTGCGGAATATTATCTAGTTGCACGGTGTGGAGCAACACTATCTAAAACGGCGGAGTAACACTGTCTAGAACGGGTTTTCAACTCGGGAATAAACATTTTCGTATCTCTCTCCTGTGAGTTTGGGTACGTTGTTGTCTTTGTAACTCCGTAACGAACATTGTTTTTGGTGTATGCATATATTTTTTTTGTTGTGATGCATAAACCGATTAATGTTGTCAATTATTCAGCATTTTGCAAATTGTGATAGGAAAATGTTCGAACTTTGAACTATACACGGAATCTTAATACAGCTCTAGAAACGTCCAATTGGCACTTTGTTCCCCACCACAAACAATGAAACACATCGAACCCAATTTCACCGCAAACTCTCTTCATCGGCCACTTTTTAAGCCACGTGAACAAGTCCCAAAAGCCACTATCGTGGCCCAATAAGTATCCACTTATTTGTCTTCACCCTTCAAAACACACACTACTCTAGTCTCCTATAAAACCCTACCACCTTTTCTTTCTATAAACCACCACAAACAAGTGAACAGCTAAACTTTCAAAACAACCAACTTAAGAACAACCTTGAAAACAATGGCAGCTACTTCATTCTTCTCAGCGAGCCTCACAACCACCCACTTTCACAAAAAGACTAACATCACCACCTTTAGAACCATTAAATGCATGTCACAACCACAAGATGACATCAAGCCACCATCATCAGCAGCCACCCCAACACCTCCACCACAAATGAGCTCAACCCCACCAACACCACCACCACCACCACCACCACCAGCTCCTAAAGTCAGCACCAACTTCTCAGACTTGTTAGCCTTCAGTGGGCCAGCACCAGAAAGAATCAATGGAAGGTTAGCCATGATAGGGTTTGTGTCAGCTTTGGGTGTTGAGTTGGCTAATGGCCAAGACTTGTTGACCCAAATATCTAACGGTGGGCTAACTTTGTTTGTTGGGACTAGTGTTGTATTGACTTTTGCTTCTTTGGTGCCTTTGTTTAAAGGAGTGAGAGCTGAGTCTAAGTCAAGTGGTATAATGACTTCAGATGCTGAGTTGTGGAATGGTAGATTTGCTATGTTGGGTTTAGTTGCTTTGGGTTTTACTGAGTTTGTTAAGGGTACTCCCCTCGTCTAAATAATGTAATAGTGTAATCAATTTTGCAATGTTTATAAAAAGGACTACCAAATACACTAGATATTGGTGAAGTGTTTTAAATATTTGTTGGTATTTGTTTTGATATTAGCTTCCAATTAACAGTCAACACAAGCAATGATTGTTTTAGTTGATTTTTAGTATGTTTGGTTCAATCGTATTCCATGAGGTGTTAATATCTAGATCTCACTTCAGATCATGTTTGTTTAAAAATCAGATCGATCATGTCAAATTGCAAGGTTTTGTTGACAAGGGTCGCATTAAAGATAAATATAAATTCATATAGGCATATAGCTATTAGACGATAAGGTTTTGTTTGAAGATATGTCTTCGCTTGCTGTCAGATATCTTCATCAATAATTTTATAGTTTAGCTTTGTTTAATGTTTATTTAGTTTCTAATTCAATCCGAGCTTTTGCAATTTCGCCGCTCGAATTGTGAGGGAGTATTAGACGATAAATATGGCCCACCTCTGATTTTGGGTTTGGATCAATTAAGGTTTCTAGATGTAATCACATTATAAATATCGTATTAATAATAGAATATCTTCCATCATTCAACAATGGCAACCTCCCAAAAACGTCAAAGTTTAAACATCATGATAATAGTAAAACATAAAAATGTCAAGTTTTGATGATTAGATTAACGAGCAATTTAGAAAAAACTGAGTCATGTATGGGCATGTCTATGGCAAAAGGAGAAAAATTATGTACTCTTTTTTGTGATTAATATATTCTTCTCCTTTCAAAAAAAAAAAAAAAAAAAAAAAAAAAAAAAAAAAAAAAAAAACCAACTGAGTCATAAATGTTGAAAAGCACGTGAGCCATAGTGTCAAAGGTCCAATACGTAAACAATCAATATGCGGGGTGTAATGGTAAGGTGAAAGGATGGTGAAGGTGATGGTTGGCGCGTCAAGCACCATTATGGTGGAGGGTGTGGTGTGCGAAGGGACGAATTTGAGGTGGGTAAGGTTAAGTGATTAACCTAAAGAAAAAAAAAAGGATAACGGCAAAAGATTTGGACCATTAGGGTATAATGAAAACAAAACATTTTTATTTAATTTTTTCATTATGTTTATCTATAAATATCTCTTTACTTTTCATTTTTTTGCAGTCAAATGTTATATTTCTCTTATTATCCAAGCAATCTAATAATTGTCCAACTGCATATCGATTGTATCCAACAATCCAATAATTGTCCAACTGCATATCGATTATACGAATTAGGAGTGGGCGGATTGTCCAACTGTTCGAGGTCAATATGGTGCGAATCTATTCATTTTGCTCGAAGCTGTTGCATCACACGACTTATGAATTTGGCATGCTTTCTTTTGTGTGGCTAGATCGAACAAAATTGTTATACATCAATCTTTTATTCAACGATCTCAAAGATGGGAAAGCACCGAAGGTTCCGTACGTGGCTAACAGCGTAAGTTACAAATGGGCATATTATCTTGTTGACGGAATATATTTGGAATGGACGACACTTGTTAAGGCGATTTCACATCCAAGTGATGCAAAGCGAATACGGTATAAGCAAGTGCAAGAAACGGCAATAAAAGATGTGGAACGAGAGCATTCAGTATGCTAAAGAAAAAATGGAGTATAATAAAAATCACGCACGACCTATGTCTTTGGATAAAATAAAGCATATGATGTACACATGCATCATGCTACATAATATGATCGAAAAGACAAAAAAGCGGCAATATCTCTTGGTTTTATTCGGAGAAAGATATCTTGAGGATGACCTCGTCCGAACTAAGGAGCAAACGTTATGAGTGATAAGACAAATTAAATGCTTTGAAACACATCAAAAACTTTATTAGGTGGAACACCTTTCTGGTAGAGAAAAATAAATAATTATTTTTACATGTTGTGTTTTGAATTATTAATATAATGTTTTTTTGTTTTTTTTAATTTTAATGAAGATTTAATTTTAGTATTTATTAAATTTGTTAAAAAATGATAGAGTTTGATGGCTGGCTAGATAGTGACCACTACGGCCAAAATGTGAAAATAAAATAATATGTTAGAAAAATTTATGTGACAGATAAAATAAAGGTAAAAGATTATATGATAAATGAAGTGGAGGTGAAAAGAGGTGACCATTAGAGCACTCCCAGTAGTAACCTAAAGTTAAACTTTAATACACTGTCACGTCAGCGCCACATCAACTTTAACCTTTTCACATTTAACTCAAAAAAACACCCACTATCATAATTCACCTTAACTCAACTTTAAATCAAATATTTTCAAACTCAACCCCTAAACTTATAATAATATTTCATTAATTAAAAACATAACATTCATTAAAAACATATTACATTACATAGTTAATAAAAAAAAAAAAAAAAGTTACAACGAAATTTAAAAAAAAATAATAATAATAACGAAATTATAAAAAAAAAAAAAAAAAAAAAAAAAAAAAAAAAAAAAAACGCACACACACACAAGAATAACCAAACTACAACATTAAAAAAAAAAAAAAAAAAAAAAAAAAAAAAAAAAAAAAAAAAAAAAAAATACTAAATCTAGTGACGAGGTTGGAGGTTATATTTTTTGATGATTCAATCTTTTTCGTCATTGATCCAACAAACAACATTTGGATCCTTCCCGGTGGTGTCCATCATCAAAAATTTCATTTCCTCCAATCTTGTTATCGTCTCATCTTTTATTTGGGCCGCCCGATACGCGGCTTGGGCGGTTTCCCGTTTCAAACGATACTCGTTCGTCATAGCCTCCCCGAATTGGCTAGACGAGCACGTTCCTCCGATATTCGCTCCTCCCGTACTTGTCGTGCTCTC
This sequence comes from Artemisia tridentata subsp. tridentata, assembly GCA_021014915.2. Taxonomy (NCBI): domain Eukaryota; kingdom Viridiplantae; phylum Streptophyta; class Magnoliopsida; order Asterales; family Asteraceae; genus Artemisia; species Artemisia tridentata. The sequence goes on from CP139505.1 coordinate 76,878,684, forward strand.
GGATCTAGCTTTCTTTGAATCACTCTTTGTTCCAATAGGACGTGGTTGTTCATCACGACCAAACAACGCCTCGTTTGTTTCGCTTGGGACATCGCGGGTTAAATCAACCCCTTCCGGCGCGTCCCATTTCATATGAGCCCACAAAATCTCTCAAGCCTCCTCGTTGTTAAAAGGAGCGGTTCTGGGCTCGTCCCAATACATTTGTTTGGCGCGTTTAAGGATATCCATGTCACTTTCCTCACTTTTTTGTTGGCATTGGGAACGTTTGTAATAGGCGTTGAATTTTGTGCAATCACGGTTCAACGTTTTCCATTTTCCTTAAATCATATCCTTGTTTCGCTTTTGAAAATTGAGTCTATTAAACACATTTTTCACCTGTTGCCAAAATGTATCCTTGCTTTGTGAACGACCCACTTGTTAATCCTCGGTCGCGACCACATAACACGTGGCAAGTAATTTTTCCTCGTGTTGGTTCCAATGTTTGATGAAGTCGGTATTTTCTTCATCCTCCTCCAATGGTTCGGGTTCTTTCGTTTTTTTGCCTTTCGTTTGCCACCCCGTTTGTATGGCTTTGGAGGAGACGTAGGTGTCTCGGGAACATCATGGGTTTCCGTTTGAGATTGTTGTGATTGTTGTGTGAATTGAAGATTAGAAAAATTGGTGTTTAGGTTCTGTTGTTGTTGTTGTTCCCAATATAGCAATCGTTGATGTTGTAAGTAAAGTTCTTGGGTCGACAAGCCAAGTGGGTTAGGGATTGGTGGTGCGTTCAGGTTTGAAAATGACCCACCCGGTGTTTAGGAGATTCATGAAACTATTATCGTCGTTTGGGTTAAATCCGGACTTTTTTTTTTTTTTTTTTTTTTTTTTTTTTTTTTTTTTTGTGGAAGTTTGAAGATGGAAGTATATGATGTATTAGATTGATTTGTGGAAGTGTAAAAAAAAATGTTGTGTTAATTGGGTATTTATAGGGGAATGAAAATGGTTCTGATTTTTTTTTTTGGATACAGCCGTTTGATTCAAGCTGTTAGAATGGAAGGGGGTGTTTTGATTTTTTTTTTTTTTTTTTTTTTGATATAGCCCTTAATGCAGCGTTAAAGGGTTAACGCAGCCCTTTAATGTTGCGTTAACGCACGTAGCTTCCAATGGATAACACGAGTTTAACGCACCCACGTTAAAGTTTAACGCAGGGGTGCGTTAAAGTTTAACGCAGGGGTGCGTTAAACGTTGGGAATGCTCTTATACCTAATGCGAAATGGTGCATTGACTTTTTATTCTCATCCGAATCAAAAGGCGTCAAAAATTACGCCACCACCGACAATAGAATGATAGAAGATGACTAGAAGGGTTGGTCAATTATGTGATTTTCTTATTCTGAGTGTTTGTATAACTAAATTAAGCAAACTAAAAAACTACGATATAAGTCTTTATTAATTCTTTTCTATTTAGGCTTAAGCGAGTACGATGTAGCCCTTAATGCAGCGTTAAAGGGTTAACGCAGCCCTTTAACGCTGCGTTAACGCCCGTAGCTTCCAATGGATAACGCGAGTTTAACGCACCCACGTTAAAGTTTAAAGCAAGGGTGCGTTAAACGTTGGGAATTCTCTTATACCTAATGCGAAATGGTGCATTGACTTTTTATTCTCATCCGAATCAAAAGGCGTCAAAAATTACGCCACCACCGACAATAGAATGATAGAAGATGACTAGAAGGGTTGGTCAATTCTGTGATTTTCTTATTCTGAGTGTTTGTATAACTAAATTGAGCGAACAAAAAAATTACGATATAAGTCTTTATTAATTCTTTTCTATTTAGGCTTAAGCGAGTACAATGTGTCTAACTCTTTATTATCATTAAAACCAAAAAATCACAAAAAATGGGGCTTCCTATAAGAACAGATTACTAGTCGATTTTATGCAAGATCTCATGGATCCTACAATCCAAGTGTCCCATGTCGATTTTACTAGTTTTTTGTCTGCAAAATTGTAAAATCATATGGTATAACTCGCAATCTTAACAGCCTTTATATCATCTGAAAAAAAATATATTAAAGTATATTGTAATTAATACTTGAAAACTTATATATATATATATATATATATATATATATATATATATATATATATATATATATATATATATATATATAGTGAGACTTTCTTGCGAGAATCATCTTATCTGCGAGAACTGATAGAACCACAAAAAACATACATGCACGCCTTCAATAATTGTATTTTTGCACATATGTTCTAAAACCAACATATATGTTTTAAAAAAAAATTGGTTGTTCTAAAGAATTTGATAAGAAATTGGAAATACAAAATTTTTCTTTGAAGGTGTGCATGTATGTTCTTATAAGGCGTGCAATGACAATATTGCGGTCGTGTGTAAGGTTTTTGTGAAAAAGGATGATGAGTTCATGATGATATTGAAGAACATAGGTGGATACTTACGATTATTGATGATTTGCATGTATTTTTATTTTATTTTAAAAGGCGTGCATGTATGTTTTTGGTGGTTCTGTCAGTTCTCGCAGATAAGATGGTTCTCGCAAGAAAGTCTCCCTATATATAGGGGCCCTTTCTTTTCAGAACCACCTTATCTATAAGAACTACGAGAACCACTTATGTACTCCTAATAATGCATAGTGTGCAACATATCAATGCAAAATGACATTTTTTTAATATTAAACTTTTTTATTTAATCCAAAAGGTATAATAGTAAAAGACATTTTTTTAAATTATTTTATAAATAAATCCTTTTTTTATTTTTAAGAAATGTTATTTTCCAGATTTAGTGCATACATGTTTTTAAGCTAGCATATTTAGTGCATATATGTTTTCTTTAAGATGGCATATTTCTAGATTTAGTGCTACAATATATGATTTTAGAAATAGTTAGGTGCATATGGGTTTTTTTTAATATAATGAAATTTATAACAAACCAATAACAGAAATGTCATACACAAACTTCGATATCGATTGAAACACAATTAAAATACAAATTGCTAAAAATCATAAATACATGAATCTAATTGATCTATACACGTGAGCACTAATAAATATTCAACACAAAATGGACATATGTGCACACTCATTGTTATCATCATTTTTAGAAGTCGGACGTATATGCACACGCGTAGCCGTTAACATTTTTTCAAAAGTCAGACATAGATGCACACTCATAGCCCTGAACATTCTTGTAATCACACCTGATACAAAGAAAAGTACAAAAATTAGCAACAACAATATTATTAAAATAGAATTGTGTTGAAATACATATATGCAACTACTAAAACATGTATGCACACTTGTTAAACAAGAGACCAATTTTTTTATGCACACTTGTTAAACAAGAGACCAATTTTTTTATGTATGCAAAACACACTTGTTAAACAAGAGACCAATTTTTTTATGTATGCAAAACATACATGTTTTTTTTTTATGTATGCAAAACATACATGTTTTATACGTAAACATATATGTTTTATGTATGCAAAACATACATGTTTTATACTAAAAAAAACCACGTAATTAAAAGCCACATGCTAATTGCCCATAAACTATAAATCCATTTCTCCCATGACACTTGTGCAATAAGGTGATTAGTCATTCAAGCTCGAGGATGGCAATTACTAACACTGATAGAGCAAAAACATGTCCAAAGTAAACTATTGATCGAGTTCCAAAAAGTCTAACATCATTGTTACCGTAACAATGTCATTCTAGATCAATTAATAACAATATGCAAGTGATCTATTTTTGGTGATCTGTAATTTTTATATGAATACAAGGTGTACAAGATTGGGGACATAAGATTCCAACGATGGATATTACTAAACGAGTTCCTACTCTAAAATTAGCACCATCCTGATAAGCGAAAAACACTTTACCAACTATACGGTTATTCATATATCATCACCTGAGATTTTGAAGGAGGCTGTTGAACAACCTTCTTTGAACCCTTGGTAGCTGCTTGATGGAGAGAAAGGTTAGTAAATATGGTATCTAAACACCACAACACAAAATCCCCAAGCGCGTCTACAGGTTGATTGTTAAGCCAGTCGGCAGATGTCCTATGAACATCTTCAGATATCTCTGATAAAGGAATCTGCAGAAAAGCCAACCAAATCAATCCAAAAAGAAAAATTCCATAATCATTAACAACCTAATGCTTTCACATAATAGATCAATCATTTCATAAAACAATCATTTCAATCAAAATAACACATAATCAAAATATAAAAACAGATTCATTAATCAAAAACCATCAATCGATTTATTTGAGAGATGATCTGTTGTGAGGAATATATTAATCACAACATATCATCACTCAACGAAAAAAAATTAAAAAATCAAAAATTAAGGAAGAGGAGGTAGCAGATCTATCACTCACAACAGATCATCACTCAAACAAATCGGATTCAATATCAAATAAAATCGGATTCAATATCAAATAAAAAAATGGATTCAATATCAAATAAAGAATCAAACCTTAAATCTGATTCAATCTCGTTGATGCTTGGCCGATCTAAAGATAGAGAGAGTCGGCTTCTTGTGAAAGAGGCGGCATATCAACCTTAATAGAAATTGAGGGTTGGTCGATCTAAAAAAAAATTTGGATTCAATATGAAATAAGGAATCAAACCTTAATAGAAGTTTTGTGAGGGTGGGGTTTATTGTGAAAGAGGCAGTTTATTGTGATAGAGAGAGTGGGCTAGAAGGTTAGGGGGAGGTTTTAGGTTTTGAGGGGAGAGAAGATCGTAGATACATGTTCCTCCCATCATTTTAGGGTGAATTAAGAAATACCCAAATTACCCTTTCAGATTTACCAAAGTTTCTTAATCCTTATTTTAATTACATTAATGGCACAAGTAATCTCATCCATTGATGAAATAATCTAGTGGTTTATATTGGTTCTCGCAGTTCTCGCGCTTAAAGTGGTTCTGAAAAGAAAGTTACACTATATATATATATATATATATATAGTGTAACTTTCTTTTCAGAACCCTGTTAAGTGCGGGAACTGCGAGAACTCCCTTTGAACCGTCAGATCTTTTGATCAATGGTCAAAATTAAAGATGGCAATTTTGTAAATAAAGAAAAAAAAAAGGAAAATCTGATAAAAGTAAAAAGGGTATTATAGACATTTAAAAAAAATAATCACACACACAGTTTTTTATATTTAAATTTTTAACCACCCCGTTTCTTTCTCTCTCTCCACATAAAACGCCTCCATCTAATCACACACTCCTCTCTCCTCTCAAAACCTAACCCTAATCCTTTCACAGCCTCACAACCATCTCTCCACAATAGTCCATGTTCTTAGCACCACTAACACAAAATCCGATTTAAGGTTTTTTGGTGCTGCTCGTAGTAACCACCAATCACCAACCGCCTTTCATAACCTCTCCTCTCCTCTAGATCTGGCAATCGGAATTATTTTGTTCAACTGTCTCCATTCACGGATCAACGACTATCCCGGAAAAATCACAAAACGATCTATTGAAGGACAAGGTAAATAATCTTTTTTAATCAAAAAAACTACTCATCTAGATCTAAAAGCAGCCTTATTTCTTCTTCAAAAAGTCGCCGGAAAATATATGTTAATTGTATTAAATATTGTTAATCGTTAATTTAACTTTTTCAGAAATTCGCCGGAAAAAAATCACCGGAAAAAGTATCCGAAAAATATATGCTAAGAAAACACCACAATGAAGTAGAGAAACATTTGTAACCGAGATATCAATCTCGCCCTTGTTGTAACAAAATCTTGAAAATAATTCAAATCCATCTGAGCCACCAGGGAAATCATTAATCTCGATTCATGTTTTACAAATTTGGGTTCGTTTCTTTTCTTTCTTTATGATCTTCCTTAACTTTCCTGAAAATTTTGATATTGTTTTCTGCAAAAAAAAACCTGATCAGATTTTGAGGGAAAAAATATATTTAGACAGCAAATACTCACACATACACATATGTCAAATGTTACCTCATTAAGATAGAATGTTTGCTGACCATTAATATGCACTTGCAAATCACATAGTTCTGCCATGGATTAAAATGAATGTGGAACAGAAAAAGTGACGTTGCTCAATAAATTGATCAATCCATGAGTTTGTTTTGTAAATTTTGTTTATTTTTTAGGACCACAAAAAGTTATCAACGGGTATACAAATGCTATAAAGTTAGAATCAGTTTTTGAAGGTTAGTTGTTTTCTACATTGAACATGACTGTTTTTCATGTGTAGATAATACATGTCTAGATTAAACGTGGAATTCGTGTTTGAACATACTTGTTTTTTGGGTGAACATACTTGTTTTTCAGTACACATTTTGGTTTTCATAGAACATACATGTTATTCATCGAACATACTTGTTTTTACATTGAACATGGCAGTTTTTCATGTTATTAACATATATGTTTTAAGGTGCATATGTGTTTTATAGCTGATATAAATCAATAAAAAGTGTGTGCATATGTTTTTCAAGGTTACTTATAATTAGTGAAATGGTGCATATGTGTTTCAGGGTTAATACTGTATAACATTAATGAAATGGTACATATATGTTTTTATTGTTGGTATAAAATCCTTGAAAGAGTGGGCATATGTGTAAGAGTGGGCATATGTGTTTGTTAGTTGTTTTTGATATGTGTTTATGATTAAAAATATGTTTGATATATACAAGATTGCGCATATGCGTTATGATAGTTGTTAGGATTATTTTTTATTTCTTATTTGTTTATGGTTTAATTATTTTTGTGCATGCATGTTTCAGATTAATGAAGATGACGATATCATTGAAGACCGAGAAGTGGATGAACAAAAATATACATGAAGATAATTTGTGATTTTTGAAGATATACGATTATTGCATACGTGTTTTATGTTCTTGTAATTAAGTGGAATGTAACATTTAAGTATATGAATCTTATTTTTTTCTTTTATAATGATTTATTTTATTTGATTTGTGTTTCAAACTTCTTAAAAAATAATGGTTAGACAAAAATATTGATAGGTTGATAAAAAAATATGAACAATTAGGAACACATTTAAATTTACATTATTTAAAAAACATGCATGTACCTAATTTTTTTCAAAAAAAAAGAAACAAAAACACATATGTTCTTGTAATATTCTGGATACACATTACAAAATAAAAAAAAAAAAAAAAAAAAATCCGAAAATTTGGGAGTGTTTTGAAACGGGATTTAATAAAAAATTCAAAAATAATATAAAAATTGTATTTTACTAAAATACCCTTATGATTAAATAATAATCTTTAATATTTAAAAAAATCTTATTGGTCTAGAAGAGTTCTCGCAGTTCCCGCACTTAACAGGGTTCATATATATATATATAACGTAGGCAATTTTCATACCGTTGAGATGGTCTGGTTACAAAAATTACACCCGTTCTCATATATATATATATATATATATATATATATATATATATATATATATATATCTTAACTATCTATAAAGGAGGAATTGTCAAAGTGGAAAAGTGAAATGTTGAAATTTTGGTCAATCCCCATTTTACCCTTGCTTCTTCAATGCGTTCTTCCTTCATATGCTATCTCTTGCAAAGTTCGTTACAGTCTATCAATTAATGTTGACAACCAATCATCTCCAAAAATAAATCACCCTAATAAAACCACAACACAAAATCACAACACAAACCCTAAATCAAACCCACAATAAAACCCTAAATCAAACCCACAATAAAACCACAACACAAAATCAATTCATCATTTAACAATAAAGGTTTGTCTCAATATCCTATGCTTCTATTTTTATTTCTTTAATTATGTATCAATCAATCTGATGTTTGCCACCATCACTCGCACCACCATCGAAACTCCCCTCTCCACCGAGACCCACCACGGCCGAGACCAACAACCACCAAACCCTGCCGCCGGATCTATATCACAAACAGGTTTTTTGTTTTTAGTATTGAAGGTTTTTAATAGATTTATTTCTATTTTTGTAGATCTCGCCGGAATTTGTGTAGCCGCCGGATCTATATCACAAGAAGAAGTATATCTTTACCATTGATGATGATTGCTTTGTAAGTGTTTTTTTTTTCCTTAAAGATTTTATGTTTTCTGATCTGGGTTTTTTTATTTAGATATGGGAATGATTATTGGTTTGGGGTTTTGGGGTTAAAGATTGGATCTTTTTTAGGGTTTTAGATATTATGCACACCAGTGTTTGATGAAATGTTTTAGGGAATTTTTTGATGTTGGTGTTTGGATCAGCTTGTTTTCTGGGCTTATGGGCTTATTTGAAATTGGAAATGAACATAAGCTTATTTTTTAGGCTTATGAGCTTGTGAAGGTGAGCTTATGGACTAATGGACGTACATAAGTCCATAAGATGAAGTTGATAATGGGTCGAAACGAAGGTAACTTGTTCAATTACGTATAATGTAACTCCTTTGGTTACTTTTCTGATGTAAATGACACATTAGGTAAAGTATGCCAAGATATTTGTTATTACAGATAAATAATCACCAATGCACGTAAGACATGATGAAAGTTTGGCAATTATTTAATGTGCTCGTTACTTCATATTTGAAACAGGTGCGGGCTTTTATCTGAATGCTGCTGTAGAGAAGTGGAAGAACTGGCAGATGTATGACTATGTAGTCAAGGAACTACCACAACTACTTAGTGAGAACTTCCCACAGCTTCATACATCAAGGGCTTCTATTACTGGTCACTCTATGGGTGGACATGGAGCACTTATTACCTACTTAAAGAACCTCGACAAGTACAAGGTATTCCAGTTTGTCCTATGCCTTTTCTTGATTTGATTAAAATGTATACCCAGTTAGCAACGAGCCTAGAACCAAAATCATTGTTTAAAAAGTTGAGTTAGTACCAGTTAACTAAAATTCCACAGCACAGTGTACTGCATTGGGGAATATTTAGAAAATGATTTTTGAATTTTCATGTTTAGATTGCGTATTCATTAGTAGCATTATGCGTGTACTGTGATTGATTTGCTCATATTTTCTTTTTAATGTATTTGCTTGCAGTCTGTTTCGGCATTTTCTCCTATTGTGAACCCCATCAATTGTCCATGGGAACAGAAGGCATTCACAAACTATTTGGGAGACGATGAGACTGCTTGGGAGGTATTTTTTTGTATAATTTGGTTGGGGTGTTTGGTGTAACAAGAAGCAAGTCCTCATAGTAATATTTCTTAATATGCAGGAATATGATGCCACTTGCCTGATAGTGAAGTACAATGACGTGGCAGCTACAATCTTGATTGACCAGGTAAATCAATCTGTTCATCAACATATTTGGATGCTATAATGATCTTTTGAAGGTCATTATTCCTTGAAACATTTAGATATTGCAACTTTACCTCATCGTACTCCAAATATATTTACTTACTATACTAATTGTATACTATACCACCCAAAAAGATGCATCAATTTTCATAAAAACAAAATAGCATGATGATCAATAATGTGTTGGAAGGCATATATTATGTGATGAAATGAACATTTTACTTCATCAACAGTATATAAAGTTTTGAAATTGGCATGTGTTTACAATTATTCAGTGGTTTAACACTCGTAAGCTCATTCGTATAAATTTATGATTTTTGTCTGCAGGGTGATGATGACAAGTTTTTGCATGAAAATCAACTGTTGCCAAGCAACTTTGATGAGGCATGCAGGGCAAAAGCTCCTTTGCTATTGCGCATGCAACCTGGCTATGATCACTCTTACTTTTTCATAGACGATCACATCCGTCACCATGCACAAGCTCTTAACCCGTAAGCTTGCTTTTAAAGCACGCCCCTTGACCTTGTGAATATGATAACTTAAGACTTAAAAGAACTTCATAAGCACGAGTATTCATCTTGTTTTTTTTTGAATCAGATGAAAACGCGTGTTTTAGTATTATGCATCAGAAAAGAGTGCACCTGGGCCTTGTGATGATGAAGGAAGTAGCACCTAAAAAAGTTTGTCAGAAAGCAACAATCTTAAGGCAATGGTCACAGCCAGTTCAAAAGGAAGTTTTATCAATATATCTCAAATGACTGCTTGTGAGGGACAACAGAACGTTGAGGGTAAACGGATTCCATTTGGTTTTATGGATCAGACTCTTCCTCATTTCACAAAAGATAATTATTGAACACATTTCAGATTAAATAGAACTTCTTTCGTTTATCTAATGTGTTCCTTATATCTGAAACGTTTGTAAGTTACGAATGTGTTGCTCCGACTTCATGTATGATTAAATAGTTCTTCCGTTAATCTAATTTGATTGTATGTTTTTACAGTTATTATCTTGTCAAAAGTTAATAAGTAATGAAATTTAAATTTTGAAGTAACAAGTTTTTTTTTTTTTTTTTTTTTTTTTACCCTTGAATACTTAATAAATGTTTATTCTTTATAGTTTATGACCCTTGCTTTTCAAGAGTATAAATCTACACCTCAAATGTCGTTTATCAAAGAAGTTTTACGCAAAGAGTAACGTGTGTTGTTAGTTTTTATCTCATAACTAATATAATGTTTTACTTTCAGTTTTATTAAATGTTTTTATATGTTATTTGATAGATGTTAAGAATTTTTTCTAGACTTTAGTTATCGTGTAGTACAACCGTTTGCAACTACATTCTGATCGGTTCACGTTCTATTTTGAACGCTACACAAAACACTCACCACAATATTCAAATCGTTAATTATTTGCTGCTACGAATTCCATTGCTATGCATGGGTACTCGCCTAATATATATATATATATATATATATATATATATATATATATATATATATATATATATATATATATAACGTAGGCAATTTTCATACCGTTGAGATGGTCTGGTTACAAAAATTACACCCGTTCTCATATATATATATATATATATATATATATATATATATATATTATATATATATATATATATATATATATATATATATATATATATATATATATGAGAACGGGTGTTAATTATCTTAGATATAGATCTAAAACAATAAGTATAGAAACTGTTCTTGAACCAATATTAAATACTATGCGGAATCTAGTATTTAATCTTAAGAAGAATTAATCAATCAAACACAATTGAATTCTCTCAACAAACACTTCAATATATTAATACGGTTACTTAAAAGTAACAGGGTTACAAGAACCTTGAAGTGATTCGACTCTAACAATGATACTTCTATGATACGTACCAAAACTCTAACCCTAGATCCTCCTTTTATAGACTAAGGAGTCCTAGTCAGTTACAATAGCTTTCTATACAAGATAAATCTTTTCGTATCTATTCTATAATTATCTAAACATACTATACATAGTTATCTGATAAGCAGAAGAATACTAACTCTAGCAGTAGTATCTTCGATGCCTAGCAGTAGTATCCACTTAGCGTATTTCCTTGATCATCTCAAATACTCCAGCAGTAGAATAAATACACCAGCAGTAGTATGATTAAGCCTAGCAGTAGAATCACACTTAGATAATTTTCCAGTTAGCATCATGAGAAGTAGTATCCATTCTGAGCAGCAGCATCTTAAAACCCAACATTCTAGAACCACTCACAAAGTCCACACAAAAAATCTACTCGCTGACGCGTCAGCGGGTGATTGGTTTAATAAGAAAGAGGAGAGAGAAACTGACAGAAAATGCACCAATCACCAGCTGACACATCTGCGAGTGGATTTTTTGTGGATTTTGTGAGTGGGTATATCATTACTCTTTGTTTTATTTGTTTACACAATCGATTATTCTAGCTAGATTAAACAATTTAACAAACATCCTAGCTAGATTAAACAATTTGATCATGATACGAGTTGTTAAATTTGCAAGATTAAACTATTGTTAGACTGCTCCTAGTGGTGGGACTGATCAGCCTCGGTGACGAGACAATCTCACGCGCCACCTCTGCTGGCACATCCATTCCTCATGCGTGAGGGATGTGATTTTTGGAAACGAACGGTGAGCTCCTCACCTTATAGGACGATGTGTAAAAGTGGGCCCTCTCCCAACGATTGCATTTTTTTTTTTAATTTTTTGTTTATAAAAAAATGGATAATGTATATGGAAGTCACTCATGTTTTAAACTTTTAACATATAAGCCACCCATTTATTGAAATGAACTTATAGGCCGCCCAACTATATGTTTGTTTTCGTTTACACCAATTTTGGTCAAATTTATACCTGAAAGCTATAAAATCTATACTATCTATAATGTGTTTACCACATATTCTTGAAAGTGAAAAAAATTAAATTAATGTTTTGCTTAAATTACCTTTAATTAATCTATATTACATATAATGGGTTTACAATAAATTTTTAAAAATAAAGGATTCTTGAAAATTCATTTTTTATATATGGAAATGCACTATTAGAGCACACGCAACGGTTAACGCACCCCTGCGTTAAACCTTAACGTGTCTGTGTTAACCACACCGAGTCATATGCGTCAACGTAACGTTAAAGGGCTGCGTTAAGGGCTATATGCTAAAAAAAAAAAAAATAAAATCATTTCACCCCCCCCCCCCCTAATGTAACCGTTGTATTCAAACGGATATATGCTTAAAAAACAAAAAAAAAACACAACAAAAACATTTTCACTCTCTTATAAATACCCAATTAACACAACATTTTTTTTCAAACTTCTACAAATCAATCTAATATATCATATACTTCCATCTTTTAAAAAAAAGTCCGGATTTAACCCAAACGACGATGATAGTTTCATGAATCTCCTCGGCGGGTGGAATAACCCAAACGCGGGGTCATCTTCAAACCCGAACGCACCATCACCCAACAACCCAATCCTTAACCCACTCGGCTTGTCGAGCCAAGAACTTTACTTACAACATCAACGAATGCTATTTTCGGAACAAAACCAACAACACTCGCTAAACACCAATTTCTCCAATCTACAATTCACACAACAATCACAACATTCTCAAACGGAAACCCATGATGTTCCCGAGATACCTACGTCTCCTCCAAAGCCATACAAACGGGGTGGTAAACGTAAGACAAAAATATCGAAAGACCCCGAACCATTGGAGGAGGATGAAGAAAATACCGATTTCATCAAACGTTGAAACCAAAACGAGGAAAAATTACTTGCCGTGTGTTATGTGGCCGCGACCGATGATGTACAAGTGGGGCGTTCATAAGCGAAAGATACATTTTGGAAATGGGTGAAAAATGAGTTTAATAGACTCAATTTTAAAAGCGAAACAAGGATATGATTCAAGAAAAGTGGAAAACGTTGAACCGTGATTGCACAAAGTTCAATGCCTATTACAAACGTTCCCAACGCCAACAAAAAAATGGGAAAAGTGAGATGGATATCTTTAAACGCGCCAAACAAATGTATCGTGACGAGCACAAAACCGCTCCGTTTAACAACGAGGAGGCTTGGGTGGTTTTGCGGGCTCATAAGAAATGGGACGCCCCGGAAGGAGTTGATTTAACCGGCGATGTCCCAAGCGAAACAAACGAGGCGTTGTTTGGTCGTGATGAACAACCACGTCCTATGGGAACAAAGCGTGCTTCAAAGAAAGCTAGATCTGAGAGCACGACAAGTACCGGGGGAGCGAGTACCGGAGGAACGACCTCGTCTAGCCAATTCGGGAAGGCTATGACATTCGAGTATCGTTTGAAACGGGAAACCGCCCATGCGGCGTATCGGGCGGCCCAAATAAAAGATGAAACGATAACAAGATTGGAGGAGATGAAATTTTTGATGATTGACACTAACGGAAAAGATCCAAACGTTGTGTGTTGGATCAATGAAGAAAAAGATCGAATCATCACAAAATATAACTTCCAACCTCGTCACTAGATTTAGTATTGTATTTTTTTTTTTTTTTATGTTGTAGTTTGGTTTTTTTTTTTTTTTTTTTTTTTTTTTTCTTTTCGTTGTAACTTTTTTTTATTTTTTATTAACTATGTAATGTAATATGTTTAAGAATGAATGTTATGTTTTTATAAATGAAGTATTAGTTTAAGTTTAGGGGTTGAGTTTGAAAATATTTGAGTTAAAGTTGAGTTAAGGTGAGTTATGATAGTGGGTGTTTTTTTGAGTTAAATGTGAAAAGGTTAAAGCTGATGTGGCGTTGATATGGAAATGTGTTAAAGTTTAACTCTGGGTTACTATACCGAATGCTCTTAGTAGTGAAGTTGACTTTAATTCATGTCATCCAATCCACCTGTCAATTAACTGATTTTTTTTTTTTTTTTTTGAACGGCGAATTTCTTAATAATTTGGATAAGACTTCGCACTCGCCTCACTGGCGAGCTCTCATCCACCACTGGCCAGACTATGTTGTCTTAACCGGGCCCACGCTGGCCATGGGGATTCAACGACGTCCTTCCGGAAATCGTACCGCCTCCACACAAGATTAACTTGCTGAAGTAACGGCCGGATGAAAACCGGGCTTCGGCTCAGTTCGAACCTTAAGCCACATCGGGATCGAAATTAATTGAATTTTTAGAGCCATATTTTTAGAATAGGTTGAGCTCTTAATTTTATCACTACGAACATATTTCTCCTATTTATTACTTTGTTTGACTAAGGGACCGCTTGGTTCAAAGTGGGGAAAGGAAAAGGGAAAGGGAAAGGGAATGCAAAAGAATGAGTGAGGTGGGTAATAAATCCCTTACACCTCAATTTACTCTATAATGATTCATTACCCACTACGGGGTAATCAATCCCTTTGCACTCCCTAACCAAGCACCAAATAATGAGTGAGGTAGACCCTTTTGAATACCTTACCCATTCCTCACCCCTCTTAACCCCCACCAAGCACCCCCTAATTCTTAAATGCATGAGAAAATCAGTTATTGCATATTAAATCTTCTCAATTTTCTTATTATTTCCGAATTTCAAATGATTTTGACATTATCCACTTTTTATTAATTACTAGTAACAATTAAGTTTTCTTTGCTTGTAGCAGGTAGAACATTTGTGATCTGCTATCTAAATCCCTTCGTTACATGTGGATGATCTGTCAATGGAACAACAAATAGATTAGTTTTTCTTTCTGCTTACAACCCAGTGACCACTTTGTTCTTTTATATTTTGTTTTGTTGATATATATCTAATTGTAATTGATGTCCATATGATCCTTAAAGATATTTGATTAATCATGTTTCACGTGTTTATTATTGTAGAAATGCGCAAAAAATAGTGCATAGCAACGGGATTTTATAGCGGCATATAGTTATAGTTATTTTTTAGTTAAGTGTATTGTGTAACATTTTGTATATGTAGTATATCAGTAGTAAACTTAAACATAGGTTAGGGACTTAAGTGTACTTTGTAATTAGATTAGGTGGTAGACTAGAACTAGGATTAGTTAGCTTGGAGTGTAAGGCAATTTAAGGTTTCTACCCCTCATCTCTATAAATAGAGATAAGAGGATGCTAGTTATTCATTCTTCTTCCTCAATTATAAAAGCTTTATTGGTTTTAATAAAGGGTTCGTTGAGGTATCTCGTGTGCATATACATTCGGTTAAACTTGTAGGTATTCTTATTCGTTGGTTTCTTCGTTCTTCAACGGGTTACGTTTGAAGGTTGCTACTTGTGCTCAATACAATTTGTGATCTAGCGTTTCGCGATCGAACTTCAGGTTGTTGTCGAGGTTTATCCAACAAGTGGCATTAGAGAGCCGCGGTTATTGTGGTCATCCAAGTTCGAGTGCTAGATTGAGGTTTCGAGTTCGTTCGAGGTTTCGCGGATTGGTTTCGAGTTCTCGGAAAGTAGCAGCGATCAACAAGAAAGGAGGTGAACTATTTGTTTTGTAATCCCACGTGAAAGTATAAAGGTGGTTTTCTTCACTTTTTGGTTTAGTATTAACGAGCGGTGTAACCCGCGCGTTGCCGCGGGAGTGCGTTGGTCTATAGATTAGGAGTGTTCGGTTTTATAATGTATATGATTTAAAGGGTTTTTTTTTTTTTTTTTTTTTTTTTTTTTTTTAAATAGAGTAGATTACGTGTTTTTTGCAATATTGGTTTGTCATATATGTCGGAATTTTAATAACTTTTGGATGTTCGTCATTTTTCTTATGTTGTCGGAGTGTTTTTCTTATGTTTTGTGTGTTTGTTTTTATAGAATTGTGTAAATTTTATAAGGAAATATATATTTGTGTAATTGTTTTTTTGGGCTTTTATTATTGTGTTTGATGTCATTTCATTTGGGCTTAAGGTTTGCTTAGTGTTGTTGGTCTATAGGATGTAGGCTTTATTTTTTTTGGCAGTTTTTTACTAAAGGGCCCTTTCACTTTCTAGCGAATAGAATAATCATATCGATATAACTATATCATAATGATCACAACTTTGAATTTATTCATTGAGACCAGCAAGAACTGTGGATTATTGAAGTCATCCATGGCAATAACTCTACTGACACTTCAATCGTCGTCCTATTCATAGGTTTAACTATTTGTTTTACCAATTCCAAATTAATTTGTTGTTTGTTGGAATTGATATATAATTTCTGGGTGTTATCTGTTGGGTTCTTCATGCTATTTTTGTCCGAGAGAAGAAGGCATATAGTGGTGATGAAAAGAATTATAATGAAATGATTGAAGAGATATAGGCTATGGTTGAGTAGAGGTATGATATTATTCTATAGTTATGAATAAAAAGTACCAGTTTCTTTAGCTTTTAATGTTGTTGTGTGTTTTGTTTTTTGTTGTAATATGTTTTTAGCAGTCCTTTATTGTTTGATATAGAGATTATTTAAGGACTGTGAGTGCTGAAACAATATAGTATACTCGAATGATATTAGCGTCAATACTTTGTTTACATACACTGCTAAGGAATTCATATTGCGTTAACAAAATATTTTCCATACATTAGGTTGATTGATCCATGTGTCATGCCCATGTTACAAAAGACGCATACATGACATAAGTTTTTTGCACATAAGTTGTGCAGGTGGCATTGTTGCAGCCATATAACAAAAGATGCCGAAATGGCATTTTCATGTTTTAAGCGTCCTGTGACGTTGCTATTGTCACATGATACATATATTTACAATACTGCTAGTCGTATTTAGTTGTTGTCAAATGATATGGGTGACCAAAAGTCTGGACATAGGATGTAACCTGCAATAGTGAGTGTAATTAGATAGTGTTCATAAAGCCATATGCATTTTTGTAATGTATTTATTTGTATTGTATTTTTACTTACTTTTATAGAAGCAGTTACTCCTTTTTGTTTTTTTTGCCGTCACATGGTTTATCCTGGAAAAGTGGTCGTTTAGCAGTCTTGTGTTCAGTTGTTTCTGTCATTGGTTTCTTTGAGGATGTCTGGGGGCTGCTAACTGTTGGTGGTGGTGTGTTATCAGCTGGCCATAGAGGAAAAATAATGGGGTTAATCAATATGCCTATTTGCATGTTTGAAACATATGTGTGTGTTTGATTTAAATTTGGTACCTATAGGTTTTGTCTGTATTGGTTGTTCTTCATTTGTTTCCTCCTGGTTCTGAATAGCAGTTAAGTCTGATGGAATTGGAGAGACTGATATGAAAAAAAATAAATGGTTGATGCCTGGATTATTTATAAATAATTGTGGTAACATGAATTATTGTAATGTTTTTTGAGTTTTTTTTACCTGAGGAAGATGTATTTGGGTTAGCTGTGATTGGTGCATATTCAATAGCTTCATGTGGTTGATCCGTTGCTGTTGATCCTGATACAAATAAAGGAAAAAATGTTTACATATAAAGTGGAGCCTATTTTTTAGCCATGAGGGATATTAAGTGAGTGTATTTTTATTATTGTTACCTGATGCTTTTGCTTCCAGTTGCTGTGGGGGATCTGGTTTGTCTAAGATTTCATTTAGAATAAAGTTTGGTGGTCCTTGTTTCATACCTGTGTTGTAATGAAATTGGAAAATGTGTTTTTTTTTTTCCAACAATGCCTTTTATTGCTTCTGGAAATTGCTTTGGGTCTGGATTTTCGAGTGAGTTAACTAATGAGTTGCAGTCAATACCAACAATATCATCTGCTTTTGGTGTAAAGCATGTTATCATAACTGTTTGCGTGTTATCCGTTATGTATGCTTTAAAATTGTATCTGCATGTAGAAAATAGATTATTTCAGATTATTTGAACTATTTGAAGGCGGTTATTTAGTATAGTGTTCCCTGTAAGTTGTGGATGTCACTGGTCCATGCACCCTGCACTCATAGGTACCTGCATTATCATTGACTTTATTGGTACAGCTGGTACATGATCTGTAGTACCATTCACGGGATGGGTTGATGCTTGTTATAGTTCCCTCACAGGTAAAACGAACTCCCTGTTTTTTTTAAACAACAACAAATAATGATTTACAGTTAATTTTCTAACTATGGTGTATACATATGGATATTTTTTTTTTCGATAGTAAAAGCATATGGAGATTTGCTTTAAGCTTACTGCATGAGTTTGCGGATTTTCTTGCATGAGGATGGCAAGAGGGATCCTGTTTCACATTTTTTCCTGTTCTTTGTCTTGGAATGGATATCTAACAACCTGCAAGGGTGGATTCAAGTTGTGCAATTGTCTGTACCTGTTATACCCATGGATGCTTTTCAGTACATAGGGTAGTATAGAGCTCGTATTTCATTAAAGGTATAATTTGTAACTTACTCAGCTTGATATTGCTCAAGTTGTGGTATCTTTGGATTTATGTAGAAATATGTTGCTGGTGTTGATGAAAGCTGCAGGTTGTTCTTGAATCGTGAAACTCTACAGGATGTGACAGCTATGATGATTGGTTTTTCAAGTGCATCTATAGCATGTTTGTTAAACTTCTCAGCGAGTTCGCCCCATAGTGTTAACTCGAGAGAGTTGCGGCTGTTTTAATCAAATATTGAAAAGGATTATGATGCTGGTACGGGTTTTATTATATAGGAGGCAGTAATAAATTTTGTTAATTATCTTACTTTAGATTTTGAATTTCGATTTTGCGATGCATCACTTGGTTTCTGTTTGGGTTGCCCATTTTTTCTTTTTCCCCGGATCGTATGTAACACCCGATATAGTCTGTTCAATAAAGAATACAAAATTTTTTAAATTTTTTTTGTATATACTAATAAAATAAGAATTGTCTTTGTTATTACCTATTAGGGCTGGATGTGGCTTTTTACTCTTGTTATTTGGATCAATGACTCGGTAAGGCAGTTCATTGTAAGAGATGAAATCGAAATAATGGTCTGGGAATCCAACATCTTCTATTGGATCGAATTTCGTGAAAAATCTGGTAAATGACAGTGATGTTTTATTTGCGAGGGTTTGCTGCCAGTTCTCTGTATCAATACATGCGAATCCTAATATCCGGTATGTCTTTCCAGGTATGACAATACTGGTGAAGTGGTTAATGTCGCTCGCATTCATGTTTGCTTGTATTGCGTTACCCTATTCAGTTTACACTGTTAGTTGCTGCTCATTTATAAATACATTGTTTATTTGATTTCAGTATTTTATGTATGAGATACCTGTTTGTCTAATAAAATTGCACGGTAGCCTTTGTCTGTTGTATCTGGTGGGTCTCTATGTATCCATGCTCGATAGATTTTTGCTTCTAGTATCTTGTCCCTGTCCCCTGGTTTTAGGTCCTTGATGTGAGCTTCTGTCATCCTGCATATATAAAAATCATATAGGATTTAGTATGTGTGGTTTAACAAATATAATGGAATGTAGATTAAATATACACTACTGAATGGTAAAAAGATTAGTGCTGATGTATGGCTGTTATTATATAATGATAGACTAAGATGAAGTGACACTATATGAGTAATGACAAAGGAATGGTGAGTGGGTGTTTTGATCATAGAGACCTCTGTTTCATATAGGTTATTTAAAAAGTCTTTGTAGACAATATTTTTGGTTGTATTTGGTGGGTGTTCGGGATGGGGTTTAATTAGGATTTTTAACCCATGTGGTGATGTGGCCCTTGATAATGCAACATATAGCTGTCCGTGTCCAAAAATTGGGTCTGGGAGGTAGATGCCGATCTTTTTTAGAGACTGTCCCTGGCTTTTGTTGATCGTCATTGCGTAGCAAAGCTTGACTGGGAACTGTTTCCTCTTGAATATAAAAGGATAGTTAGGATCCTTGTGGGTGAGTGGGATTCTTGGAATATAAACTTTTTCTCCAACCCTGGTGCCTGTGATAATTTCTGCCTTGATGAGCTTTAACCAAAGGTTTTTTACTATCATTCTCGTTCCATTGCAGAGACCACCTCCTAGGTTAACATTTCATAGTAGCATGATTGGTGCTCCGACTTTTAGTTGAAGGTTAATCGGGGGCAAACCGGGGAATCTAAAAGTGTTAAGATACTCTGGTGGGTATAACATTTCTGTGGCAGTACTATCTTTTCCAACTGGGATTGCCTCATCCGAACTTATGTATGTTGTAGTGTTTCCTGTGAGCATTGACAATACCTTCTCGTTTATAATATCAGCAGTTTCATTCTTTGGACAGGTAATTGCTTTTTCTTGTAGGACTTGTGCTGTTGGTTCTTTTAGTGTATATTTGTCATAGATAAAATCAATAAGATTTTGGATGCCATTCTCGTCATCTTCAATTTGATATTGTCGTGGAATTGTAACCCATGCAGCATCATTTGGTTCCATTTCATCAGGTTCCCCAATTCGGCCATCTCCTATATCAAGCAACCATGTAGAGAAATCATGTATAGTGTTTCTTTCATGTTCGTTCACCTTTGTTTGTAGCAGCCTCATGTTTTGTTTTAGCTTGTACACCTTGAAATGTGACCATAAATATGACCTAGCTACGGATGCGTCAATTATTTGGGATTTTGATGCTTTCTTTTTAACTGGTAATGTCTGCCTGAAATTACCACCCAACATCACTGTTTTCCCACCAAATGGCTTACTCGAGATGCTCAGAATATCTCTTAGACTCCTATCTAGTGTTTCAAAACATCGGTGATCATTCATCGGCGCCTCATCCTATACTATAAGCTCAGTCTCTTGTAATAATTTGGCCATAAGAGTATTTTTTTTTTAATGTTGCACATTGACTCGTAGGTTAATTCAAGTGGCAATTTGAAGCGTGAATGTGCTGTGCGACCAGATGGTAAAAGTAAAGACGCGATGCCTGAAGATGCGACAACGATCACGATCCTGCCTTCTGAACGCAGTGTGTTAATGATCGTTTTCCACAGAAAATTTTTCCCTGTTCCACCATGTCCGTAGACAAACACCAATTGCTGCTGTTTGTTGTGACACACATTGACTATAAGGTTGTAAATGGCTCTTTGTTCATTGTTTAATTTCGCAACAGCAGTGTCTGCTTCTTCTTTTAATTCTGCCCGATTGTAATTCTTTTCTACCATTAACAATCTATTTTGGAGTTCGTCTAACAGATCCTGTGGAGGTAATGTTAAGCCAATCTCTTTAACTGACCTTGAACAACTGTTTAAGATCATCTCTATTTCAAACAAAATGTAACCCTTTTTTCTGGGTCATTGACGTGTAAATCTCTAATGTGAACCATTTGTGAAGCTCTTCTTGGTATGCCGTCTGCCATACGATTCCAATGTCTTTCCTAGAACTGAACAGGGTCTGCAACTTCACACTACAACAGAATATGAGCAAAGAGTGTACGGAGTTCTGCAGAACTTGCTGTTAATGCTGCTTCTTCCAGTGCTACATCTCATTCTTTATCATCATCAAGTAGGCCCAAAGCTTGGCATGCTGCGCGATATGTAGGAAGCACTCGACTATTAAAAGTGCAGACTTCCACAAATGATTTACAACCTTTCTAGTGACCAAGCAACATACGGAAGTAAAAGAGTTCACCTGCAGCTGGATGGACATAAACTAATCGACCAATTGAAGATTTTGTTTTACGCTTTCGGCGCCTCCATTGTTTTGAAGTTTCATACCAAACATATTCTGAGGGGAAATCTAAATATGTTAAATGCCTTCCGTCTTCATATAGTGTATTATATGTAAACCATTCAGTGAGCGTTGTCAATTTTCTACTATCATCTGTCATCACAAACCCCAATGGTTCTTTGTCACGTAAAGTAATTGTCTACATGTCTTCGAGGTGGACTGCAAGAATCTGAACTGCTGGTTCCCTATGATGTATAGGAAAATTAAGTATTCTCCAGCATGCCTCATGTGGACAGATAAAGCGTCCGTAAATAAAGTTTTGAATCTCATCTATTTGTATTTTTGGAGCAGACGATGATGTGCTTGGATCACCAATGGGTCTTGTGATCCGTGCGGCAATTCTGTCTGTACCTTTTGAGATATACTTGAATAGATACTGATAACGCTCAAATCTAACATGTTTTTAGGAGCGTTATTGTGGATTTTATGCATATATATTGGTCACTTTTATGAACTTATGGTACTTAATGGAGTATAATTTACATTTTAGGTTCATGGAAGTTCAAGTACAAGAAAATGGAGAAAAAGGCGAAGAAATGATCAATAAACGAAGATTTATGCATGTACGAAGAATTCCCGACAAATGCGAGTCTCTTGGAGTATGTTCGAGAAGATAAAGTCATGAAGTTTGTCACTCCAAAGACTCAAGAATAAAGCACAAGAGGGAAAACGAGGAAAGAAATGAAGAAAAGAAGCTCAAACGAAGAATTATTGGAAGACTCGTTGTTCCCGACACACCTTCACCATTTTGGCCATAACTCGAGCATACGAACTCGGATTTCGATGATTCAAGCGGCCACGGAAAGCTAACAAAAAGTTCTACAACACAGATGTAACCATCCGATCGGTAGGAGCCCGCATCCGAATCGGATGGAGCAAAAACCGATCGGATGGATTGCATACCGATCGGATGGTCGTGACTGCTATGATAAAACTTCACTACTAAGACTCCAAACGTGTACAAACCAATTCTAGATCCTTCCCAAGTGTATTCTAGGCCATTCCACTCTCCTTGGAGGCCAAGTTGAGCATTAATACCCCTGGCTTTGGTTCTAGTATAAATAGGACTCATTTGTAAGAGTTTTACACACAACTCAAAATTACCTATCTCATCTATCATGTAAACTCTCTAGAAATAGTTCTCTATCCGCCCCTCACCTTTTCCAAAGGTGTTGGGTGGTTGGTTAGGTCGTTTGGCTATGGAGCAATTTAGGATTCATGTATTTCATCTTACAAACTTTGGTATGATTTCTCTTTTAATAATATTCATGTTTGGTTTCTTTAATTGTGTTGATGTGATGTTTTAATACTTGTTTGGTTCATATGATAACTTGTGATGATAGGATGTTTGGATATAATTAGTGTTTGTTTGATAACATCATATTTGGTTAAGTTGGAACTTGTCTTGTTTATTGTTTTGATTAATCATTGTTGGGTCTAAATGTCGAAAGGATTCTTAATAGTGGTTGATTTCAATTCATTAGTCGACAAATGTTTTGGTCTTGTACTTTGTGACGATTGTATGAGAAACTTAATAAACATAACAAGTAAAGGTTTAATTTGGATTTAAGGTCGAAAGACATCTTTTGAATATGTGTTAATCAAGTAAATGGAACTTCACGAATTAATAACATCAAGGTGATGGTCGAAAGAACTCTTTGATTATTGTTGGTTTAGGCATAAGTTTTATGACATAACCAATTGATTAAGACTTATGTATATTTGATTTATAAAATGCTAAATTATTGGTTCTAGAGGCCGAAAGGAACACCAATATGTTTTCCAAACTAGTAAAGGCTTACACCAAGTCCTTACGCCAAGTCCTAGTTAAGGCTCACACCAAGTTCTTACTAACTTGTTATCATTGCCAAACATGTATGTTCTTTGTGTGCTTGTTCTCATATTGCTTTTCTTGTTGGTTTGATCCGTGACAATCATAACCATCAACTTGTTACTTGCTTAAACAAACAAACGACACTTGAGTACAACCAAGTCTCTTGGGACGATCTTGACTTACCCACCTTTACTACAACGGACGAGTATACTTGCTCGTATGTGTTCCTAATTAATCGGTAATTCATGTTTATAAATTTAAAACCTCGTGTGAACGTATCAAGTCTTTATGCACGATCCGAACGCATCAAGTTTTTGGCGCCGTTGCCGGGGACTTGCGTTTGTATTTTTGTGTTCGTTTGTTTGTTGAAATGTTTGCTTGAAATGTTTGATCGATTGCTTGTTTGCTTGTTTTCTCATGATTGCGCTTCTTGCTCTTTGTCTAATAATTTTCTCATTGCTCATAATTGCTAAAACCAAATCCCAACATCATCAAAATTTAGTTTCATGTGTTCTAAAAATTCTCATTTAAATGTTTGCTTCATAAGTTTGCTCGAAAGTTTTTGCGAAAAAAAAAACCCCACCCAAACAACCCCAACCGATTCGGATGGATTTCCATCCGATCGGATGGAGCTCTCGGTAAAAAAAAAAAAAAAAAAAAAAAAAAAAAAAAAAAAAAAAAAAAAAAAAAATTAAGTTTTGTTATTTTTCGTTTTCTTTAGTATTTAATGTTTGGTTTATGTTAGTTAAAGTTTATAAATGAAACTTATTAAAAAAAAAAAAAAAAAAAAAAAAAAAAAAAAAAAAAAAGAGAAAAAGAAAAATACCGAGCCTTCTATCCGATCGGTTTGACATTCAACCGTTCGGCTGAACCTCCCAAACCATCTCAACCGATCAGTCACAACCCGTAACCGATTCGGTTGGAGGCTTCTGTCCCATTTTATTTTTTTTTAGTTTGTGTTTTTCTTGTTTTGTGAGTTTTAGATATGATCTCTTGCATGTTTTTGTGTTTCTTTTTAGTTTGTGTTTTTCTTGTCTAGATTAGTCTCGTATTAATTTGGAATAAGACTATCTTGTTTTAGATCGTTTTGTTTTGATTTGTGTTACGTGACTAATTGTGTTTGCTTGCGTCTATGTGCTTGTCATTTTCTTTCATTGTGCTTTTAATTGTTCATGTTTATTTTTGTTTTAAGTGTCGTATTATGTTCTTGTACATATGTGTTTATGTGTTTTATTTACTTGTGTTTATTTCCGTGTTCCTTAAGTCTTATTGTTTTATTTTGTCAATAAAAAGTTTTAAGTAAAACTTGTTTTCAAAAAACCAAAAAAAAAAAAAAAAAAAAAAAAAAAAAAAAAAAAAGTAAAAAAGTTTTACGACCTGTCCAACCGATCGGATGTGTGAGTATCCGATTCGGTTGGCGAGTTGCATGTTTTACGAATTATCCAACCGATCGGTTAGATACTCTTACCGATCGGATGGTCGTCTCGGTAAAAATTGAACAAACCCAACCGATCGGTTAGATACTCTTACCGATCGGATGTGGCTCTCGGTAAACTTTGTTAACTTCCAACCGATCGTATGGAATGATAACCGATCGGATGGTCAGTTCGGTAAAATTAAAAAAAAAAAGTTATTTTCATTTTTCGTATTGTGTTCCTGTGTGTTTGTGTTTAGATCGAGTTCATGTTTATGTTTGCCATGAGTGTCTAGTCCTTTTGTGCACTTGCTTAGATGATGTTTATTGCTTAGTGATTTGCGTATGATTGTGATAACATGTTTTAATTCAATTTCAAGTCAATTCTAAGATCCAATTGTGGTTAAGTTTCATAGTGACATTTGTTGGTCAAGTTTGACTAGTTAGTAATAATGAAAGTTCGAAGATTTATTGTTATTTAACTAGTTATAATCATTTGTCTATGAATGATTGCTTTGTAACTATTGTTCTTGGTTAAACAAAAGAAACTTAATTGTGATTGTAATAAGAATACTTTTTGTCTATCAAATTGGATTGATTGAAAACCACCTAAGCGTATTTGATAAACAAAAGATTATTTTTGTGTTTAAGTTTGTTATCTCAAGCTTATGAACCCTGAGTTGATCTTGAATTGATTGGTTAGTCTTAATGCTTGTTTTTATAAACTAAAATCTTGACGAAGGTTTAACTTGTAAAAACAATAGATTAGTTTATCAAACTAATTATCATAACCAACATGCTAGCAAAGATTATCACAATCATGCTTATCAAGAGTTGTATACTAGTCTAAGCAAGTGTAGTTATTTTATCTTAAATGTCTTTTGGTTTTTGCAAGAGTATCATTTCTTTTATTCTACTTAATTTTTTTTTTTTTTTTATTTTTTTTTTTTTTTATTTTGTTAATTTAGTACATTGTGAATAAATAAGTACTTGTTTTAAAAATAAAAATATTTTGAACTTTGTGGGTATGTTCACTGGAAACCCTCACGAGACTTCACTCGTCCACTCGGGCCACCGAGGGGTTTAAAAGGCTTGTTGCATACGCTAAATGCAATCGTGATGCCTACGAAAGTGAGTTTTTAGGATTTTACGCGTTTTTTGTAGTTTAGTTTGTTTTTGCAGATTTAATAAGCTCTTGGAGATTGGATTATTGGTGACACTATACTTGGTGTGGAGATGTTTTGTGAAAGAGAAATTGATTGATCTCATAAGCTTATGCTAGCATTTGCTTAGCAATTTATCATTTGGAGTTCGATCGCTCTTTCTTGGCCCGGGAAGTTTCGTTTCTCTTGGATTATTTATTTATTCATTTATTTTCCCTATTTTACATGCTTTGAAGTTTATTTTTCACAATGAGTACAATGCTTAACTTAAGTGTGGGGGAAAGTTAGATGGTGAAAAGAGCGAAACTAATTTTTAAATTCCAAAATTTTGGGCCAATTTAAAATTTTGTGTACTTGTTTGCCCTTGTGATCTAATTGTTTTCACGCTTTTAGGATAATATATTAGAATAACTAGATCATCCCACTGGTGAAAAATGTAAATTTTGAAAAATCTGAGATGTGTCCCGATTAATATTGCAATCCATTCTGGGATCGATAACATTTGCTAGCACATATTATAGCCCTTTCCACTAAATTGTGAGGATTTTAGCCTGTTTCGTATATAGCATACATCTTTTATGCTTGAATCTTTTGCTATGAGTGTGCCGGTGATTTTATTTATTCTAGAACTTGTACTTGGAAATCATTACCAGACCGCAGTAAGATCGCATTCGTGTGATATAAGTGTATTCGTGTGATAAAGAGGCACCCTTAGGAATAAAACCAAATGGCCTTCCGTTTGCATCTAATGATATATTAGCTAGCTACATCAGTTAGTTAACCACCCATATGGACCCATTTGTTAGCGTTTATCTTTAGCGCTAGATACCCCTAGTTACACCCTCCGAGCCATCCTTTTCATTTTTTATTAAATCCAGAAAAATACAAAAATATTTTACACTTTAAACCTTAGCCTAAACCCTTGTCAAAGTCTAAACGGTGGGTTGCTAGTTGCTTGGTTGTTGGATTGTTTTTGATGATTATTAGTTAGCCACACTTTGTCATTCGTGTGTGCCATTCCGACGAAGATGGAGAGGGCCCGCTTCATATTTTGTATTTTTGTGGTGATGCTTATGCGAAGTGTGGGGGAGATGTTAGGTATGAAAGGAGAAAGAATGAAAAAAATGAATGAAAAAAAAAAAAAAAAAAAAAAAAGGGGGAAGAAAAAAAAAAAAAAAAAGAGAAAAAAAAAATGAATAAGTCATCGAAGAAAAAAAAGGGAAGAAAGAAAAATATGTGTGATGACAATTATAGCCAATGTGCTATATTATTATGAAGATGAAGGAAGAGGAAGTATGTTTGAGATATCGATTAGCCAATGTGCTAAGACGTGATATACATATATATTTGGTGATCGATATGTGAAGAGGAGAAAGTTGTTAACTATAATTATTTACGGGTTTGCGGTTTGTTCGGTAACTAGCAACATGGGTATTAGACTTGACTTTATTTTTTTTAAAACCAATTTCATAAAAACTCCCATGCCTTATCCTTACCCTTTTGACTTTGTGAAATTATCAAGTGTATTGACATGTAGTGACCATCCGATTTCTTGAGGAATTAGGTAACGTTGTTAGCGATCTAAGGTTATCCTTAGTGACCATCCGTTGTTTGGTGATGCAAGAATTCGTTGTTAGCGAGCTATTATGTTTTGCATAAGATAGTTGCACGTAAGTCTGATATAACCCTTTAAGCCTTAAACCCGAATAAAAGTCCTCTTTAGATGTTTACACTTTGTGCTTACGCCACGTCGGTGGAGTTTTGTTTCTTGTACAAGCCTATGGTAATAAACGGATCATGACTGAGCAATGAGTGTGATTTATCTTATATATACTCCACTAGCTAAATAAATGAGTGATTGAGTGAATTATAATTCGTTTCTTTTTCGTGAGGTGTTTAGAAATGTTGCTCAAGCAAGAAAATCTTTATACATCTCGGTTTTTCACCATAGCGCTTAAAAACGATGAATCTTATCTTGTACTTGGTAGATTTGCATCATAATTTTTATAATCATTTTTCATGCACCATGTGGATTTATTTTTCTTAATATTTGCTTGAGGGCAAGCAAACCCTTAAGTGTGGGGGAGTTTGCGCTCATTTTTCGCTTATTTTCTCTTTTATTATTAAATATATATAAAAAAATTAAAAAAAAAAATTTTTTTTTTTCTGTCCAACCGATCGGATGTGAGAGCATCCGATTCGGTTGGCGTGCTGCATGTTTCTACGAATTGTCCATCCGATCGGATGGAAGTGCAAACCGATCGGATGGATGCCTCGTTAAATTTTTTTTTTTAATTTTTAAAATTTTCTTTTCGTTTTGTCATTTAGATATGCATTTTAATTTTTCTTTTCTTAGATTTGCTTGAGGGCAAGCAAAGTTCAAGTGTGGGGGATTTGATAACGCTCAAATCTAACATGTTTTTAGGAGCGTTATTGTGGATTTTATGCATATATATTGGTCACTTTTATGAACTTATGGTACTTAATGGAGTATAATTTACATTTTAGGTTCATGGAAGTTCAAGTACAAGAAAATGGAGAAAAAGGCGAAGAAATGATCAATAAACGAAGATTTATGCATGTACGAAGAATTCCCGACAAATGCGAGTCTCTTGGAGTATGTTCGAGAAGATAAAGTCATGAAGTTTGTCACTCCAAAGACTCAAGAATAAAGCACAAGAGGGAAAACGAGGAAAGAAATGAAGAAAAGAAGCTCAAACGAAGAATTATTGGAAGACTCGTTGTTCCCGACACACCTTCACCATTTTGGCCATAACTCGAGCATACGAACTCGGATTTCGATGATTCAAGCGGCCACGGAAAGCTAACAAAAAGTTCTACAACACAGATGTAACCATCCGATCGGTAGGAGCCCGCATCCGAATCGGATGGAGCAAAAACCGATCGGATGGATTGCATACCGATCGGATGGTCGTGACTGCTATGATAAAACTTCACTACTAAGACTCCAAACGTGTACAAACCAATTCTAGATCCTTCCCAAGTGTATTCTAGGCCATTCCACTCTCCTTGGAGGCCAAGTTGAGCATTAATACCCCTGGCTTTGGTTCTAGTATAAATAGGACTCATTTGTAAGAGTTTTACACACAACTCAAAATTACCTATCTCATCTATCATGTAAACTCTCTAGAAATAGTTCTCTATCCGCCCCTCACCTTTTCCAAAGGTGTTGGGTGGTTGGTTAGGTCGTTTGGCTATGGAGCAATTTAGGATTCATGTATTTCATCTTACAAACTTTGGTATGATTTCTCTTTTAATAATATTCATGTTTGGTTTCTTTAATTGTGTTGATGTGATGTTTTAATACTTGTTTGGTTCATATGATAACTTGTGATGATAGGATGTTTGGATATAATTAGTGTTTGTTTGATAACATCATATTTGGTTAAGTTGGAACTTGTCTTGTTTATTGTTTTGATTAATCATTGTTGGGTCTAAATGTCGAAAGGATTCTTAATAGTGGTTGATTTCAATTCATTAGTCGACAAATGTTTTGGTCTTGTACTTTGTGACGATTGTATGAGAAACTTAATAAACATAACAAGTAAAGGTTTAATTTGGATTTAAGGTCGAAAGACATCTTTTGAATATGTGTTAATCAAGTAAATGGAACTTCACGAATTAATAACATCAAGGTGATGGTCGAAAGAACTCTTTGATTGTTGTTGGTTTAGGCATAAGTTTTATGACATAACCAATTGATTAAGACTTATGTATATTTGATTTATAAAATGCTAAATTATTGGTTCTAGAGGCCGAAAGGAACACCAATATGTTTTCCAAACTAGTAAAGGCTTACACCAAGTCCTTACGCCAAGTCCTAGTTAAGGCTCACACCAAGTTCTTACTAACTTGTTATCATTGCCAAACATGTATGTTCTTTGTGTGCTTGTTCTCATATTGCTTTTCTTGTTGGTTTGATCCGTGACAATCATAACCATCAACTTGTTACTTGCTTAAACAAACAAACGACACTTGAGTACAACCAAGTCTCTTGGGACGATCTTGACTTACCCACCTTTACTACAACGGACGAGTATACTTGCTCGTATGTGTTCCTAATTAATCGGTAATTCATGTTTATAAATTTAAAACCTCGTGTGAACGTATCAAGTCTTTATGCACGATCCGAACGCATCAGATACTTTATCAACATGCTCCACCCACAATATTCAACATTTATGTGGGCATGGAACATAAGACAAAGCAGTCGGTTGTAAGGCACAATGTAGCTGTTGTCTAGTTGTAACTCTCCTCTTCGTACATAAGCTTCTGTTTTTCTTCTACGATAATGTATGTGGCCGTTTTTATCAAAGTAAGTGCTCTGATTGTATTTTTTCAGAAATTTCTTTGTGCACACATCTTCTTGCATACATGGTGTGCTTGGTTTAACATTTCCACATGGGCCATACATCATCATATTGGCAACAACTCTGTAAGCTTCAGGGTCAGATGTCTTATCAGGTAATTCTGCTGAAATGAAGTTGTCTACTTGCTCAAGACTCTGTATTTTGTCTTTTGAATCTATCCATAACAATGTATGACAGTGTGGAAGTCCGCGTTTTTGGAATTCGATAGTGTAAAGAACTGCATGGAAAAAATATTTTTGTTTATTAAGTGGTTTTATTTGATTTTAAAACTGAAAGAAAATAAAAGGTAAAGGGAAATACAAAGTACATTACAGTTGTTGCTTACCTCCAGTACAAAGACCAAAGATATTTTGTTCTTTCAGTATTTTTACAAAATCTTGCACTTTCTGTTCGAACACACGATCTACTACATCAGCCCTGTCTGATGGAGTAAGTTCTGGATAGCGTCACATATGTCTCTTGATTTCAGGCCAATTAACGTTACATGTAAACGTAATGAAGAATTGTGGATTTCCAATAACACAACAAATGGCAAGAGCATCAAGGTAGTGACTATGCATGTATCTTGGACTTCCAGTAAAGCTTGACGGAAGAATGATTTTTTTCCAATATCAGCGCCAAAGTGGTCTCCTCTTGAGATTGCATCACAAATGCCAGACAAACATTCACTTCGGATAGCATTCTGCTTAGCTCTGATAAAATCAAGACGGTCTTGTTCTAGTGTACAGTACACGGAAACTACATATTGCTGGAATAATCTTCCGCTTCTAAACAGCAGCCCATATTGATCAAAACGTTCGTGCAACTGGTACGTATAATATGCATTCATAGATAATTTTGTCCTTTTTTTGTTTCCATTAACACCACGGAGCGTCAGTTTGGTATTATAACCTGGCTGGCCATATACAAAGAGAAGAGGAAATTGGAGAGACATGTATGAGCTGTGAAGCTTGTTGATTCTTTTAGGACCCCTGTCTCTGTATTCTATGATTACATCATAGTCTGTCTGAGTTTTTGGACCATTCTCAAACACTATTGCTCCAAGTGTTCCAGTAGAAGGCAGTTGATATTGTTGTGCACCAACGACATTATACAGTTGAATCTTGAATTCAGGTACATTTGTTTCGTTGCATTTGTCTCGAGCTGTTCTAAATACTTGAACCTACTCATTGTGTTCATCTAAGATTTGTATCAAACTTTGCACAATCTGAGGGTTCAAATTACTTTTAGCTTCACCACCAAAAGGTTTCATTCTATTAGCAACTTCATTTTCTGTATCGTAGATGTAAAGTTGTAGAAATTTTGGATCTTTATTATCTTCTGGGCACAATGTTCCTATCCAATGGTAAATCTGACGTGAAATCCTGAACACATATGGGCCTCTTCCATCATTTATTGATTCATCAATTTGGGCACCAAATGACGTCATGCTAAACATCTGGTTATATGCGCGTATGTTGTCCAAGAAGTGCTTATCATTGAACAGTTGTTTGAAAGAGTCAGGAGGATCTACTTCCTTTGGAAGGTACACTTGTCCTCCTCCACAGCATCGGTTGTATTTTACTGTATTTTTCCACTTCCTTTCAACCTTTCTCCATACCAAAATGCTGCGTTACAATATTGACATGTCCAAGAACAGTCACCCAAATCAATGTATAACTGTGACACATCTGCAATTTATATGATATAATAATGAGTCATAAGTTTTATTAATAACATAAAAATTAACTTGATTAGGAGTTATATATCATTTTTGGCATAATTTTTAGTATCTACCTTCAGTGTGCATTGATCTCTTGTTGTTGGTGCTAGATTCATTTATATGCCTTCTTTTGCGTTGCAATGGTGTTTGAACACCTGTTGCAACTTGTTGCATTGCTTCTCTTTTGTTTCCTGTTACGTTTGTCTTTGAATTTGAGTCAATATTATTTTCAGTGCCCATGGTGTTTGGTATTCCATATTTTTCATAGGCCTCTGCATTTGTACACATTTTTTTTGTTAGTTATATGCAGTAAATATATATTTATATTTGTATGAAAAAAAAAATATGTAAAAACATAAAATAATGGTCACCTTTAATTTTAATATAGGCAAGAGATACTGGAGATGTGTCAGAATTTTTGCAACAGTCTTGTAACATAGGAGATTCTTTGGTGTACGATGTTGTATTGCTGTTGCTGTTAGATTTGTTTGTACATCTTCTTTTGTGTTTTAATGATGTTTAAACACCCATTGTAATTTCTTGTGTTGCTTTTTTAGTATCAGAGGTTGCATTGGACTTCTTTCTGAGAATTGAATCAGAACAGCAGTTATTTGTTTTACAGTCGCAATCATATTCTGCTATACCTGCAATAACCAAGTGTGGAATAAGAAAATATGAGGTTAGTATTTTTTAATTTGTGTATTTAATGTAGCATAAAAGTGCATTTAATGCAATTTTAAATTACTGCATATCAGTGACATAATACTGGTATAATAAATGGAAGTTACCTTTTAGTCTTTTGCCTTTGTTGTTTGCTACTGAATCTAGTGGACCTTCTTTCCTTTTCTTTGTATTATTTGTGAAGATGTATTCGTCTTGGCAATTAGTGAAGCACGTAGGCGAACAATGTTCAATGCAATCATAACAGTCACACATACGTTGCTCATTTGAACTGCTAGAAGAATATATACATTCTTTGATAGGATTATCGTTTTGCAGTATACCTACATAAAGTGGAAATTTTTTTAGATTT
Organism: Artemisia tridentata subsp. tridentata; assembly: GCA_021014915.2. Classification (NCBI taxonomy): domain Eukaryota; kingdom Viridiplantae; phylum Streptophyta; class Magnoliopsida; order Asterales; family Asteraceae; genus Artemisia; species Artemisia tridentata. The sequence goes on from CP139505.1 coordinate 76,912,140, forward strand.
CATATGCTTGGTGCATATAGTGTTGTTTCTATATAAGGATACTGGTATAATAGATAAAAATTACCTTTTAGTTTTTTGCCTTTGTTGTTTGCCACTGAATCGGTCAGAGCATCTTTCCTTTTCTCTTTATTATGTGTCAAGATGTATTTGGGTTGGCAGTTAATGGAGCATGTAGGTTCAAAGCAGTCATATGTATAGTTTTCAAATTGTTGTGGCGTTGGTATGGTCATATTGTAATATATGCAGTAAGAATGAATTTTAATGTATGCAGTAACAAAGAATATAGCTAAATATTGTAAATCAATATATGGTACATCAAATAAGAAAATCAGTAAAAGCAGTAGTATAATTAGTTATAAAACCATTAAAAAGAAAGCTCATTACCTGTTGCAAAGGTTCTAAATTTTCTTTGTATTGCTGAATAACTCTTTTCTTTGTATTGCTGAATAACTCTTTCTTGTTTACCAAATCTTAAACAATAATAAAGGTTGTTGTAAGATAAATAACTAAAAGAATTGATATAAAAAAAATAAAAATAAAAAAGTAAAATAAATAAATAAATGAAAAAGTGTATATATATATATATATATATATATATATATATATATATATATATATATATATATATATATATATATATATATATATATAAACCTGGAAAAAGAAACAAAAAGTTATATGAGATTCAAAAAGTGATATGAGATACCTTTGTATCCGAAACTTTTGTTCTTTTGTTTATGTGTATCAATGAGGTATTGAAGAAAACAAAGAAAAAGATGGTGAAGCAGATAAAGAAAAGGTATAGAAGTTTCTGGGTTAGTTTGTGGGACAAAGGTAGAGTACTTTTTATTATTTTCAATTTCTTTATGTTGTTGCAAAAGGTAAAGAACATTTTATTAATAGATACATATATACACTTGCTGAAAATATGTTGCAAAAACAATTGCCATGAATAGTGGAAAACAGTACGTTTACTATTCATGAGCACTGTAGCTAAGTACCAGAATTAACTCTTTCATCCAATAGCATATTAAGTCTTTTTCATAAAACACCAATAGCATGCCGAATTAACATTTTAATCACTCTTTAATTACATTGTTGTGGACCCCGCGCCCCAATCATTTTTAGTATATATTATAATTAGCGTGGGTGAATTCATACTAGAAAGGTGGCGTGAGGGTTTTGTAAAATCAAGGTGAGTAAAGATTACCCCCTCCGTCTCAAAATTATAATCCTCCGACAAAAAACACACAGTTTAAGAAAACATAATCATTACTGCATTATTTCTCTTACTTTTTTGCAAAATGTCACTTTTACCCTTATGGAATTAATTAAATCTTTGAATGATGTTTGTAATTTTTAGTAACATTAGGTGCAATATGGTAAACTTGTTACATTCTTCACAACTATATTTGAAAAGGGATAATAATTTTGGTACAACCCAAAATGGAAAGAGCGACTATTAATTTGAAACAGAAGGAATATTTTATTCACATCTCACGTAAAGTATACATACTGAAAAGGTGTTGATAAACAAAAGATATTATCTTTTGTTGTTGTCAAAACTATTCAAGTATTAGTTTAAAACTCGACTTCGGGTTACCCTTTTTTGTTGGGATTTAAAGCTTCGAAGGTGTTAATGTTGCTCATGTAATTAAGACTGCTCAGGGATTACAAGAAAAATATTACAAGTCATTAATGCTGCTAGTTATAAAGATTATTGCTGCTGATGGAAGTTAAGACTGTTAGAGTACATTAAGACTGCTGACGGACTTCAACGAAAATACTCTAAGTAGTTAATGCTGCTAGAAGGAAACTTAGTACTGCTAGTACTAAGTTAGTGCTGCTAGAGACTTAATGCTGCCAGAACAAAGAGTTAGTGCTGCTTATGCATTATTAGTGTTGCTAGAGTATTAGATTCGGTTATTATGTATAGTATGTCTAGATAAGTATAAAAAAGATTTTATAAAGATTTATCTTGTATAGAAAGTCATTGTAAGCCGACTAGGACTTCTTAGTCTATAAAAGGAGGTCCTAGGGCATAGAGTTAGATACTGAGAGATTAAACATACGATTCTTTATAGAACTTCAATGTTGTAAACCCTAATACTTTTAAGTATTCGTATTATATCAATAATATTGAAGTGTTTAGTTTGATATTCTTGTGTTATTGTTTACTGTTTCATTCAATATAAAGTTCTTCTTAAGATCAAATATAAGATTTTGCATTGTGTTTGATATAGTTCAAGACAGTTTCTATACTTAGGGGGCGCTTGGTTGAGATGGAGGAATGGAAAAAGGAATGTTAATGATAATGCAATGGCCATTCCATTATATTTGATAATGTTTGGTTGAAATGTTGAGGAATGAAACTGATGTTTTTATAAAAAAATTCTTAGTAATTTATTTTTTATTTTTATAGTTGATGGAGCAAACAATATTAAAAAGATTGGTAACTGTGGGCAAACAATATTAAAAAGGTAACTGTAATACGATATAAAAATTATTTTCAAACAGTAACATGGATTAAATGATTACGGTGTTACAAATTTTTCATGCTAATTGTTTATATGTTTATATTATAATTTAATCTATTGCCTTTGGAAGAAAGAAAAAAAGTTAAACACAGAAAACAATGTTTTATCATGCTACGGAGTATTGAAGAAATAAACTAGAATCCTAGATCAACAAATATGAAAACGAAGATATGATAAATTGACTGCAAATATATATAAAAAAAAAAAAAAAAAAAATCAGAAAAAGGGATAAGAGAGAGGTTATGGCAGTTGAGAAGCAAAAACATGGATCTATTGGTGGGGAATGGTGTATTACCCACTACGGGGTAATGATTGATTGCATTATATCTAACCAAGCATTACTTTTGATTTCCTTTCCCATTCCTTACACCCTATAACCCCCAATCAAGCATGCCCTTAGTTGTTTTAGATTTATCTAAGATAACTAAACCTTTACAAGCTAAGGGATTCGATCAAGTATATTGCTGGGATCAACATTTTTGGTTTTAAAATTCGATTGAAGCGAAGATTTGTTGTTGCGGGTTATCTTGTGGTTCAAGTTTCGATCGTGGTTTGCTTAGGTTTCAAGTTAATGATCGGGGTTGCTTGTTTGAAATCGAGGGTTTAGGGTAATTAATTCGATTTGCAAGAAGGGTTTTTTTCAACAACGGGTATATTGCACACGGCTTGTGAGACTTGTCGGTAAAGTTGGTGAAGAAACAACTTGACAAGGTTTTTAGCAAGGTATAAGAAGAATGACTAGTTCTATAACTAGGTTTGACATCTAGAAATTCAATGAGAAGAATGACTTCGGGTTATGGCAAATAAAGATGCGTGCTTTAATGGTACAACAGGGATGTGAATATGTGATGCTGCATTAGAGACATTACCCACAGATATGGAAGCAGGTGAAAAGGCTGCTTTGATGAAGAAGGCATACAGTACCTTGATTTTATGCTTGAGAGACCGGGTTTTACGTGAAGTTACCAAGGAAACAACTGCTGCAGGAATTTGGACAAAGTTGACTAGTCTGTATATGACTAAGTCCTTAGCAAACAGACTGTATCTGAAAAAGAAGTTGTACACATACTATATCAGTCCAAGTACGAAACTGGGTGATAATATAGATGAGTTTAATAAGTTGATACTTGATTTGGCGAATATTGATATCGATATTGACGATGAGGATTCGACACTTATGTTACTTACGTCGTTGCCATCGTCTTACTAAAACTTTATGGAGACATTGTTGTATGGGAGGGAATCCTTGACAATGGAGGATGTTCTGACGACTCTGAATTCAAGAGAGTCGACAAAAAGAACTGAAGGCACAAAGGAAGAAACTGGTGACGGGTTATATGTAAGGGGAGGGTCAGATGACTCAAGGAAAACTCATTATGGTGGAAGTTCGCGGTTTAAGTCAAGGGCTGGAACTAGTAAACTCAAGTGCTTCATATGTGTGGAAAACTAGAAGGGGGGTTGAATAGTTTTACCGTTTTAAACTTTTCTTCGCTTTGTATACTTAACGTGATTTCAAAGTAAAGCAAACAATCAAGCAATATATATAAAGCAAGTAAGGAAAGAAATGATCAAACCGCACAACACAGATCTTTATGGTGGTTTGGCTAAAAGGACTCTCTTCCTTGCCCTACTCCACTCCTCGAGTCTCTAACTCGAGAGTTTTTCATCACTAAGAAACAAGCTCCCTTCTAGGCGGAGAAAACCTTTACACGTCGCTTACTCTTTATCCGGTACTAAGCTAAACACCGAGTTCTTTACAAGGGTACAACCACTCCCGTTGGTTCTTTAACAAGGGTACAACCACTCCCGACACTCTATGTGTTTTGAGGACTAAAACACTAACCAAACTCTTCTGAATGAATGGTATAGACAATGATGTGTGAACATAAACTAATCACACAGTATCTAACTATCAAAACTTGCAATAATGTGTTGAAGCTTGTATGCTTGATCTTCTTTGCTACAAAAGAGAGATCACTAAGAATGAAATGAATAAATGTAATGGGTTAGTAATGTACAAATGAATGAATATATAATTTAAGCTATATGAGTGATGAGTGTGCTTGAATGATCAGCTTGCTACTTATAGGCAAAGCTGAGCAGACAAGCGACGGATTCGGCGGACCCAAATTATGGGTTCCGCCCATATATTTGTTTGGTTCTGCCGGGACATTTCTATATTTTGTCTAGTCTTGTCAAGATCTTACAAAGTCAACTCTTTTGCTTCAAGATCTTTCCAAAATATATTGTAAAGTCAACTAAGATTTCCTAATGAGGTATGCCATGATGTCATGTGTATTTCTATTTTTAAGAAATAAAAATAAACATGTAAATGTATATATGTATGCAATGTATAATTCCTAGTGATCATGTGATATGTAAACGTGTTTTAAAAAGCTTGTTACTAAAATGTAAAAGACTTTAACATATACTTATGCTTTGCTAAAGATAAACCTTATAATTGTCATTAACAAAATAAAGCAAATATCGTAAAATATAAATAACGTTTTTAGGACGATATTTGTATTAACAATCTCCCCCTTTTTGTTGATGACAAAACATAACGTTTATTTTTAAGCAATGAAGTAAGTAAAGTGAAAATATTTTAAAAATATAGATTAAGTTAGTTTTATGCAGGTTGTGAAAACTATTTTAAGTATAAAAGCATGTACTGTGATGTTAACAGTGATGTATAACTTAATCCTATCTCCCCCTTTTTGTCGAAACAAAAAAAAGAAATGCATTGCGGAATGTGGTGAATAGTTCTTGGTTATAACTCCCCCTAATTTGGAGTACCAAGAATGATTCAATGATTTTGAGAACTTAAAGCTCCCCCTTGGATAATACTCCCCCTAATGGGAATTCCAAGTTCATAATGAATGATCCTGCAAAACAAAAGTTAGTGTATGATATGCTCCCTCTTGATCAATACTCCCCGTTGCTAGGTGATTGAACAAATAATTGCACAACCAAGCCTTCGATGGTGATCAAAGGAATAATGGGGTGTTGAGAATGCGCCAAGTTTGTTCTTAACCTGAAAATAAGAAATAACGAAACCTAACGTTAAGTGATTGCGCAGGGGTTGGACCCTGCGAACCACCTCCGGTGTGTGAGTAAGTATGTGTAATCGTTTGAGTAGGTTGTAAATGACAAGAGTGAAGTTAACTTACATTGTTCATGCCCGACTATGCTATTTATAGGGGAGAAATAGGACATAGTGGGCGGTTGCACATTGTTCGGAGATCATGGGGGCGTCCCATGATTTTGTGGTAACCGCTAGGGCTTTGTAGCCCACGATCTTTGTTTTGGCGGGAAAGCCAAAGGGAAGAGGAGATGTGTGTTTGACCAGGTCAGAATGGTCCTTCGTGCTAGTCCCTTTGATAGGAATACCCCGAAGGGCTTAAGGCTTCGATTGGCGGATTCCCACATGGTAACCAGTTCGCAGGCGAATGGTTTTACGCCAATGAAACGTGTTAAGGAGATTAACCTGGGCCTTCGAAGGGAGGGCTTTCTACAGGCTCGAAGGGGAGTCCTTCGACCCGTTCGGAGGGTACATCATCAAGCCCCCCAGTCGAAAGTGATATATACGTACGAGTTTATATTGCATTCGACTCAAAAAATCAAACATGCCTTATACTCCTTGTATAACACTAATCATGCAAAAAAGAAAATAAATGTTCAACTAACCACGTATTTAATGCGGATTAATCATGATTATCCCACTTGGACTACCACAACTACTATCTCGGTATAAGTAAACGTCCTTTCAGAATTTAAAATCAATTTCAAATCCGCATAGATAGCGAACTAGATACGTTTGCGGTCATGATTAAAAATTTGATTGGTATTTATTCTTCGATACGGTAAAACCCTAGAATACTTTTACCTCCGCACAAAATATACACATTGCTCTGCAATCTTGTGCTTCCTTTGGAACAAAAAGGTAAAATTCCCATAAACCTTCCTTGATCTTTTATTCTTTTAATATGAGCATGGCTACAAAGCGAATTATTAGGCAACAGACCTGTACCTTGTCGAAACAAGCCCTATCTAAGTTCCTGCTTGATTACCCTACACCCTCTGAGTACCAAATCATGCTCCCTAGCAAGAAACAAAATATTTTCGATGCTCCTGAAGGGTTTGTTGGTTTGTATGTGCATGCATTCACTCAATCGAATCTTAGGATACCTATTCATCCCTTGATTTTAAAGCTTCTACAATACTATCAGGTTCATGTTTCTAGGTTAAACCCTTTTGGTCTTGCTAAGTTGACCACTTACATCGTAATGTGTAAAGCATACGGCTATGAACCCACATTGGAGGTGCTTAGGGGTTTTGTGAATCTCTACCCTGGTGGAGATTGGGTAACCATTGCCAAAAGGGGTGAACATGACGTACCTGCTCTTGTGACGAAACCCTTTTCAAATATTAGAAACTGGAAAGGACAGTTTTTCTATGTTGAGAGTACCATCATACCTCCTGAGTATTCAGCATTGTTGGATAAAGCAAACATGTATGATGAGAAGAAGTACAATGACCCTCTTCCCTATGAGATAAGGAGCGACCCCTTGTACCAGCGTCTCGCACGCCACCCTGCTAACGTCCAAACATTTCCGGAGCCTATATTGTACATGGCTAGTTTAAGTGACAGCTGGGACGGGTCTCCGTCATCACCTGAAATAATTTGTGAAGGAAAAAGTATGTATATATCTTATTTAAATAATTTAAATAACTTATCTGCTGATATTCATCTCCTTTTCGTTTGTTTGTGCAGAAATGGCTTTCAGAAACTTTGTTGTGGCTGGAGGTGCCAAAGAAGTTAGCTTTATGCCGAAGGATCCTCAGGATACAAGTTACGGAATGGGATCTCCTTCTATATCTGTCAATAATAACGATGTTGATGTCTCTCCACCCAAACCTCTTGTTGTGCTTCCCCCAATCAAACCCCTTGGTACAGAGGAAGCCCCCCAGCTTGTGGAGGATGTTGGTGACTCTGATGATACCCCTTCCAGAAGTGATCAGCTCAGGATCGTAGGGTCCTCCGGTATTGCTGATAGAGTGAGAACAAGGAAAGGTACCAGTGCAAAAGCTGCAAAGACTGCTCCAAAAAGGAAACCCAATGTTCCTACTCCCTCATCGAGGAATGTCAAACAAAAAATAGAAAAAGCTCGTGGGAAAGCCATTATGTATGCACCAGAGAGGATGGTTGATGAAGATGATATCCCTGGTAAGTAAAAGTTCTTCGAGTCCTCCTCCTTTTCCATCGTATTGCATATTTGGCTTATATTGTTTTTCTCTCTCTTTTTCTTTTTTAGGGTTGCCAGATGTGAAGGAACTGCCCAACGCCCTCTCCTGTCGCTTGCTTGTTGAGAATATCACTCCTGCCTCTTAGAGGAGTAAAATGAGTGAGATGTCCCTTGAGAAGCTTTGCGATCTTAATGACAAAAGTTATATCAGGCAAGCAATGCTGGACAGCCATCTTAGCTTTCGTACAAGGGGATTGCTTAACAAGGTCAAGGAGGCGAAGGAGGAGGTTGCTGTTGTGGTGGCCAGAGAGAAGGAAAGGGAGAAGAGTTATGCTGAGTTGGAGAAAAGGTGTAACGAAGCCATGGCGGATTTTGAAAAACACCCAAGGTACGAGGCTCTGCGAGCCAAGATTGATGGTCTTGAGGAGCAGCTTAAGGAATCGCAAGCTGAGTTTGGTAGGCTAAAGTTGGAGGAAGCTAAGGTTGTTGGTTATGAGAACCAGGTGAGTGCCCTGGAATCTAAATGTTCTGGTTTGGAGGCTGAGAGGGTCAGGTTAGTGGAGCAGGATGCCAAGCGCTGTCAAGAGGTTGATAAGTTGAAGCTCGAATGCCAAAGTCTGAGAAAAGATAGGGCTGAGGTTGTATCGAAGGTTGTTCCCTACATTGCTATGGAGTTGTACCATAGTGATGAGGTGGGGGAGGTTGTGGGCAAACTAGTGAATGTGGCCATATTCCATGGCAAATGCACAACTTTGGAGGAGATTGCTGAAACCAAAAAACCAGTTGTGCTTTCGGAGGTACCATACTATCGTCCGAATTCCATGCGGGAATATGATGAAGCTGGTAGCGCATTCACCACGGCAGTGTACCCCTTCCTTGCCGAAGCAACCAAAGATCCTTCAGCCTCCATCGAAGATCTCCTCTCTAAAAAGCCAAAGAGCATACAGCCTCCGTCTCCAACCAGAAGGACCTTGTCTGAGAAACCTAAGTCTGCAACCCACCAGGAGCGTCCCAACTCTTCCAAGAACAATTGAAGGCTGCCGTGTTGCCAGTAATTTGGTCCATAAGGGTGACATATACCCTTTTTAAAACAATTTATCATGTTTAAAGGCTGGTGCCTTTGTATTTGACAATTTATGATCTGTGTGCCTGTTAGAACAATTTATCTTTCATGTTAGTGGGCTTCGACCCATAACTTTAGACAATTATCCTTTTTGCGATTATGATAGCTAAGACTGTACGTAGTCTTTATTAATGCTAATTTAGTGGGATATGTCCCACTTTTATTGTCATGTTTATCTTCTCTTACGCTCATTTCAAGAACGTAAACATACAACCTAAGGTTATAACCTTATTGTGTGTATTTTGGACCAAGATTTTAAGCAATCGTATAATTTGACTGCGACAGAGGGTCGCGACCCACTCCGTCTTTATCCTTAAGTTGAAGAGGGATTTTAATACCCTAATACTTCATAGGAAAGTTAATGTGAATTGTAATGGATGTTGTATATATACAAGACATATGCCTTGCTTCATCCTTCGACATTGAAACTTGTAAAGTACTTGGCTGAACAAATCTATGTTGTATAAAACGAAACAAGAGATTTTGAGGGAAACATGTTATATCATTAAGTGGGTAGGGAGGATTACATCATTTGAAGAAATGAACACTAGACACCTACCATTAATGCTTTTTTCCCATATGAGAAGAGTGCGTTACATGAAATTGAAAAAACAACTAAATGCTTTAAAGAAGGTAAGTTTTTATATGTAAAACTTACGAGAGTTGTTGTCATGTCCAAACTTGTTCACGACATTTTTTTTCTCTGCGCTTCGAGCTCGTATGCCTTGTTGCCACAGCATTTTTGACGCTGGGCTCTTTGACTTGGCTTCGCTTGCTTTCATTCGAAGGACAAATTCTTATATGCCCTCAAGACTTTGGGTAGTTTTTCTGCCCACTTATGCTGATATTGCCCTAGCTTTATCTCGATTTCGTCGATAATATCCTTGTCAACACAAATGAACCTTTGCTTCACATTCAGGCTTTTGCAAAAAGAGGGGAGCACTCCTTCGGCAAAGTGTTTCCCTTCATAAGAGGTGATGACTTATGGGATTCCTAATCTGAAAATTATGTGTTCCCACATAAACTCTTCCACATCTTTTCCTTTTGTTGATGCCAAAGGCTTGGCCTCGACCCATTTGGTGAAATGGTCGATGGCTATGACCAAGAATTGTATCCCTCCGGGAGCTGCTGGTAGGGGTCCGATTATGCTGACGCCCCATTGACCGAAAGGCCTTACTGTCATGGTAGAAGACGCCTCATACTCTAATGGTTTCCGAGCTTTGGAGTGTGTCTGACATACCTTGCATGTTTTGATTACTTCCCTTGCGTCTTCTATCACGGATGGCCAGTAATAACCCCACCTTGTTACTTTTGAGGCGATGACTCTAGGGCTTGTGTGTCTTCCACAAAATTCTTCGTTAGCATTGTAGAGAATGCTCGAAGCCTGCTTTAATTCTATGCAACGAAGCCAAGGAGATGAAAGACACCTTTTGTAGAGATTATTGCCTATGAGCCTGTACTAGGGACTTTTGACCTTGATTCTTCGTGCTGACTTTGGATTATCAGGCAGAATGCCGCTTATCAAGTACATTTTTATTGGTGTCGTCCAGTTGGAGCCTTCATCAGATGTTTCACTTCGTGCAATTGACCTAGTGGCCAATACCTCCACTAAAACCTCGCTGGGTAGATGAGCTAAAGCAGTTGACGCTAATCTGATTAGGGCTTCCGCCTTTTTGTTATGGCTTCTGCGGACATTTGCTACTTTATGTCGTTCGAAACCCTGAAGGAGCTTTTTGACTTCATCCAAATATTCCTTAATTACTGGCTGCCTTGCTCTGTAAGAACCCTTGATTTGGCTAGTGACTGAAAGCGAGCCTACAAAGACGGAGAGGTAATGAACCTCCATGCCCTTTGCAAGTCGAAGGCCAGCCAGCAAGGCTTCATACTCTGCTTCATTCTTTGTGGTCTTGAATTCAAAACGTAGTGCATAACTGTACTCCTTTCCCTCCGGATTGGTCAGGATTAATCCTGTTCCGGAACCATCGGAGCTTGAGGCTCCGTCGGTGTATAGTTTCCACCCCTCCGTTGCTGTCGGGGGTGTTTCTCCCTTTTGGTTGTGCCCGGAAGGTGTTTCGTTGAGAGCTTCTGCAGATGTCTGGCTTCTGAAGGAGCTTGGACTATCACGCCTTGTTAATGACCTCGGAGTTGGTAGATCAACACTTGCTTTGAACTTCGAAGGGTTGGCCTTGATTCCTTGCTTATTTGGTTCTATGGGTTTGAACCCCTTAAGTTGATATTCCTTGCCGTGGAGCTTGTCATCAATCACTTGTGCCTGAGGGGCTCTGGTATTGCTGGAATACGTCCCTTCGAAGACCTTCCCCTCAGCTTTGTGTGGCTTCTTCAAGTTTGTCGTGGAACTTGCTGGAGGTTGCTTTTCGTCTGCCACCCTTCGTCCTGTGTGATGCCTATTTGTTACGATATCTTTTTCAACATCCGCACCACTGAGAGTATCCTTTGGAAGTCCTTTAGGACCTTCCCTGCTTTTCTTGCTAACCTTCGGGTTGTGCTCAGAAAGTATAGTCCCTATTCCGTAGGGCGTGTGAAATTTCACCGCTGCATGTATAGTAGAAACTACGATACCCATCTTTTGCATGGCGGTCCTTCCTATCAACAAGTTGTAAGGAGAGTTGGACCTTACGATAGTGAACATGAGGGTTTCTGTCCTTGCGAGCTTGCCTTCTCCAATTGTTATTTCCAACGGAACTTCTCCTAGAGGCCACGAACGTTCACCAGAAAACCCTACTAAAGGCATCTTTGAGTCGACCCTTTGAGACCTAACCGAAGGCTTGAGTTTTCGAAAGCAATGTTCATATATGACTTCACAAGGGCTTCCGCAGTCCATGTAAGCTCCGCTTACTTCTTGGCGAAAGATGAGGACTTTGATAACTACTGGATCATTTGAAGGGATCCTGCCTGTGATAGGAGAAAACGCTATTTCCCTTATCTCGTTCGCTTCCGGCTCCGGTACTTTCCTTTTCGAAGTGGTTTCGCCCCTATGTATCATTAGTATGGGGGCTTCGTTAGGGTTACCATCTTTGGCCATTTGAGTGTCGGTCATCTTTTCTTTGCCTTTCTTTATACCCTTCACTAAATGTGCCAATTGCCCGGACTTCACAGCTTCCTCTATCTGTTTCTTCAGCTCTCTACAACTGTTCGTGTCATGGCCATTGTCTTCGTGGAAGTGACAGTACTTGCTGGTATCCCTGTTTTTGCCCTTACTTGTCATACGAGGGGGTGCTTCGAAGGCCTTGGCAGCCCTCTCCGTAGCAAGTATTTCCTTTGGAGACTTCGTTAGACTGTTTAACAAACCATGGTTGGGGCCTTTGTTGTACGGAGAAAACCTATCTCTGTTCTTGTTCTTGTTTTTGGACCCTTCCCACGAAGAATGCTTCGAAAACTTGTTGTTGCCATCTTTGTCTACCGGAGCCCCATTGGTGGACACCTCTTTTGCTTCGATCCAAGTATATGTCTTTTTTGTCAACCCTTTGTAAGTTGTCGGAAGGTCAGTGGACAAGAATTCCACCAAACTCCGATTTCGAAGACCATGTACGAAACCCGAAATACGCTGATCTTCATGGAGACCCAAAATCTGCAAAGTCTCATCGGTGTACCTAGTAACGAAGGCCCTTGTGTTTTCGTTTTCTTTTTGTTTGATGTTGTGCACCGTTAAATGAGTCCTCGTGAACTTCTTTTGCTGACTGAAATGTGACCGGAACTTAGCCTTAAGATCATCAAGATTGACGATGCTGCCGGGCTTTTGCCCATTCCACCAGATACGAGCAGAATCCCTTAGGGTGTACGTAAACATATGACAGACCAATGGCATAACCCATTTTTGCATTTTGATAGCCCCTTCGAACAAATGTAAGAAATTGTCCGGATCCCCCTTCCCATCATAAGTCCCAACGTGCGAAGGCATTTTCAACCCATCAGGCAATGGGTAATCTTCGATCCACCTAACGAAGGGTGTAGCTGAACCCATAGGGTCTGAGTATAGACAGTTATAAGGTGGTGCATACAGGGGAACAATATTATATGGGTTGTTGTTTGGGGGCATTCCCATAGGAGTTTGGCTTGGGTAGGACGGATAAGGTGCATTCATGGCAAACGGGTAACCGTTTCCCATGGCGTACGGAGGGTACGCCATAGGATGCCCGAAGGGCAGGCTCCCATAAGTTTGGGGAAAGCTTGGGTTATTAGGCTGCCCATTTACTGGAGGATATAAATTTTGAGGATAAGACTGAGTTTGGAACGAGGGGTACATACCATTGGGAGGAAGATTTCCTCCCATATTAATTGTAGGCGGATTGCCTTCTACGCCTGATGCGTGAGAAGGCTGCAACGGAACCCCAGCTTCAGTCCTTCCAAGATGAGCTGCTAGCAATGGAGGCAAAGTCACCCCCACTTCTTCCCTTCGCTGGCTCCTACTGTTAGAGCCTTCGGTAACCGCCCCTTCCCTTCTTGTCGGAGCCCTCTCAGGGACTCCTTCGAAACCAACGGATCTTTTGCTTAGCGTTCGACCGACTGGAGACCCAATTCTTAAGGCCGATAGGGTTGGTCCTTGGGTCGGAGGCCTAGGTTCCATTTCCATTTCTTCATCATACTCATCACTCGAGTATTCCAACTCCCTTCGTACCTTAGCATTCCTGACTTGCCTGTTACGATCCCTTAAGAGGGATTCCAACACTTCGTGGTTGGCTTCGACAAAGGCTGGGCTAATGACAGGTTCTGGATTGGCTGATGTCGAAGCATGATTGTTAGTTGTGATTTCTGGGTGAGAACGTGCTGTGAAAGTGGAAGCGGTTATTGGGGGAAGGTTAATAGTGTCGTTGATTGGTATTGGTGCCAAGGTCGAGAAACCCGGTGGGGGAGTATCTTCTCTTCCTTGATCCATGCCGGAATAATAGTGAAAGTGGTTGGTTGGTTATAAGCTCGGAATTAACGAGACCAATTGTAGCGGTCCCACGGATGGCGCCACTGATTGAACAAATAATTGCACAACTAAGCCTTCGATGGTGATCAAAGGAATAATGGGGTGTTGAGAATGCGCCAAGCTTGTTCTTAACCTGAAAATAAGAAATACCAAAACACTACGTTAAGTGATTCCGCAGGGGTTGGACCCTGCGAACCACCTCCGGCGTGCGAGTAAGTATGTGTAATCGTTTGAGTAGGTTGTAAATGACAAGAGTGAAGTTAACTTACATTGTTCATGCCCGACTATGCTATTTATAGGGGAGAAATAGGACATAGTGGGCGGTTGCACATTGTTCGGAGATCATGGGGGCGTCCCATGATTTTGTGGTAACCGCTAGGGCTTTGTAGCCCACGATCTCTGTTTTGGCGGGAAAGCCAAAGGGAAGAAGAGACGTGGGTTTGACCAGGTCAGAATGGTCCTTCGTGCTAGTCCCTTCGATAGGAATACCCCGAAGGGCTTAAAGCTTCAATTGGCGGATTCCCACATGGTAACCAGTTCGCAGGCGAATGGTTTTACGCCAATGAAACGTGTTAAGGAGATTAACCTGGGCCTCCGAAGGGAGGGCTTTCTACAGGCTCGAAGGGGAGTCCTTCGACCCGTTCGGAGGGTACATCATCACTAGGGTACCAACGTATGTGATGCAAGGTTTATGAATGCTACAAAACAAAAGATTAGTACATGATATTCTCCCCCTCGATCAATACTCCCCGTTGCTAGGGTACCAACGTATTTGATTCAAGGATGAGAAATGCTACAAAACAAAGGTTAGTTGTTTATAGATCAATCCAACCAAGTAGCATAATGCATATGTAACAGTTCAACCATACATTGTAGTTCAACCTATTTGACTTTAAAAAGTCAACTAAGTAAAATTGTCCAAACCAATCACAAAGTTCAAACAAAGATACTTTTAACCAACCATATATATAATGATGCAAATCAACCAAAATATTATGTCAAATAGTGATCACCCATAAGCATAAATATAACATCCATTAATAGAAAATTTGTTTGTGACATAAGTCACAAAACATGATGTTACAACATAAAAAAGAAAGCAACTTAGATAAATCCTAAAAAGTCCTAAAAGTTCCTATAAAATGAAACTAGGAAGAAACTAAAAGCTCCTATTGTGGAGGATGAGAAAGCGCATTTAGGCGCTCGAGAATGTGGTTCAAAATGAACCTCATTTCATTTTGGAGTTCAAGAACCGAGATGTTGGTTCGTTGAACCAAATGGGCGGTCCTCTCACACATGATACAATCATGTCTCGGAGGTGGAAGGGTTGGTTCTTGAGTTGGTGGTGGTAGTGGTTGGTTGTTTGATGGTGGAGGAGGTGGAATGTAGTTTGGAGACATAATGGAGGCCATCAAGGTTGATTGCAAGTCCATTGCCTCATGGAGGTGGGAATCCACCATATTTGAGAAAGCATAGAGGCGGTCTAATTCCTCGTTGATTTCTTGCTATGATTGGGGTTGGTTGTTCCACATTGTCTCATCAATGGGATTGAGTGTGGATGTTGGTGAGGGTTGTTGAGGTTGAGGTTGTGGTGGCTCTTGGTCACGGTAGAGAGGACCGTGGATATCTCGATAAATGGGATGGAAGAGGAGAGGTTCTTGACCTTCAAAGGTCATAGGAGGAGGATTGGTAGTCCTTGTTGGAAGGTCTTCCAAAGTGTCAAGATATGGGTGTGGTGAGGTTGGAGGAGTAGCAAATAACTCCATTGGTTGTAGTTTGGGTGAGTGTGATGGTGATGGTGATCTAGCAGGCTGTGATGGAGCGGGTGGTGGTGTGGTTGCTACAGGGGTGATTGTTGGTGGTGGAGTATGGATGACTACATTTGGTGGTGTTGGAGTGGAGAGGTTGAGAAAATTCTCATTGGCTATGGGTGAGGAGATGTTGAGAGGTGATGACTCCTCTGATGAAGATGTTAAGTTCCCAAAACAACACTGTTTAACACTTATGCGAGCAGTCCTGCGTGGTGGTCTGTTGGTGGAAGAGTTGTTGGATTTTGTCATGGTTAAAATGAGAAGGTTTGTAAACAAGTACAGGGATGATACTTAGAGTTGATGGTGAAGGTGTGAGTTTTGATCAACTAAAGGTTCCAATTTATAGGCAGGAAGGATTATAGAAATTGGTGTTTGGATTTGATGTTCATCCATAGAAGGATTGAGGTTCCTAATGATTTGGAACAAAAAATTGTGTTAGTCACATCATCTAAGTCAACCCATAGAGATGGAGTTGAGTAAAGTATTGAGGATATGCAGTTAATGCAAGGTTTGAGTGGGAAATCTATTGATGTGATGTTTCCACGGATTGCAAGGAACCAAATTGAGGGTTCCTTGCTTGTTACAGAAAGGTAACTTGATGGAAAATTTGAATTTTCACATTTTGGTGGGAAATGGATTACTTATGATTCTACGTGTTCCTAAATCATCCTAATGTGCCTAATGATCAGTAGGATAATCCTAAGAACTAGAATCAACAATCTAAGGATCGAGATTAGTCGGGAAATTTGAAAAAGTTACTGTGAAATTGGCGGATCCAAACGAGAACAAGTGCGGAACCAATTTTTTGGTTCCGCGGAATCCGCAGGGTGAAAATTGGAGGAGCCAAGAAATACAACAGACGGAACCCAAAAATTGGTTCCGCCATATCCGCCAGACGAAATTCCTTAACAGTGGGCATTTTAAACTACCCGAAACCCGTTGAAATCCCGAAAATTATCCTAAATCATATGTAATTAATTAGTTTTGATTGTTTAGAAACAAAAACACATGTTCTAACACATGAGAACACATAGATCAAACTGATGAAATTGAGCTTACCATAAAAGGATGTTAAGCCAAACGGTGGCTTAAACACGAACATTGATAAAAACACGTGTTATCATCCTAAAAAGTTATGTTAGTTCACAGAAATGTATCACACCAACATAATATTCTAAGAACACAAGAATTCAACACATCATTGTCTTGAAATTGTCTTATACCAAACATTCCCTAGCCCTTACTTCTTGCTAAGCTTTTTGTGGAGCTTCATGACCCACCGTCCAAGATTCTTCATCATTCCTCGAGTTTGACGAAACTCCTCAGATTGGTTGTCGATGGGAGGTAGTTGACTCATATACTCGGGTGGAGGAATCCTAGAATTTGGCAAACCATCATCCTCGCTAACCGATGATGATGATGATGAGGTGGGAGGATGAGCTCGTTTTCCTTTTGCTACGGTTACCCTATGATCACTAAGTGGAACAAAGGTGTGGTTAATCTCGGTGTAGTTGGGAACAAAACCTCTAGTGTTTTGAGGAATGGGGGTAAAAGCTCTATAAAGACGGGTGAGAAGCATCCCGTAGGGCATGGCGGTGGTGCCTTGAACTGGAATATCGGCCATTCTTTTGGCGATATAGTAGGCGAGATTGAATGGTTGGTGGTTTGACACACAATAGAGCATATAGCAAAGACTTGCGTTGACATGGTCTCTATTTCCTATGGTGCTAATCACGTTTTCCCTAAGAACTTCCTCGAGCTTCTTGAATTGGGGCCTAAGTTCGTTTAGCTCCATGCCAAACGGATCACGATCTACCTCTTTTCCTCGACTAGTTCTAGTGTGGGAGGTTCTAGGAACAAAAAGATGAGCACGGATGTCCTCTTTTGGGGTTAAAGGTGTGTTGTATGGTGGTGTACGATCAAGGTTGGAATCAAGGATGGACAATGACCATTTGTCCGAATAAAAGCAAGTTCCTTAACTTGGAACACCTAAGACTTCTCCAAATTGATCTAGAGGGATGTTGAACTGAGTTTGGTTTACTTTGAAATGGGCGTTCATGTAACCATAATCATTTGTACTGAGACCTACAGTTGCATAGAATTCAAGTATGAATCTAGGGATTATGGGTTCATCAATATCTAGGAGATAATCGAATCGAATGGCGGCAAGTTGTTCTCTAAGAATGGTTCCTTCTAGGAATGAGGGATCTACGGTTCTACCCTCATATACATAGCGTTTTTCTAAGGCTTTAAAGATTTCAACTTGGTCCTCGGCCAGTCCTTTGGTTTTGTGGTGTGGAGGTAGGTATTTGACGGTTGCTTTATGGTCATAATAAGTCGTGGGAGGCATGATTATCCTAGACACGAAAATTACATAGTTTAGTTAAAATTATTGAAAATACGTATATAGATTTCTAGCGTGTGCCTATATGGGGACAATGTGGAGGTGTGGTTATCTCGACTCTTTTTGATGCATGAAAATTTTGTTAATGCAAGTTTTATGATAAAACAAGAGATAACCCAAACGCTCCTACTTCAATGTAGCTTCGATTGAATGTACCCGAAAATACATATTAATTATGTATTCCCTTTGGCATTCAAGAGACATTATGCAAGTGATGTGTGAAACATAACGTTTTGTATTTGTATGAACAATGTTCAAAAAACCGTTTTTCCTAGTCGTGAGAAGATTTTGATAAAAATTTCTCATGTGGTTTTTGATGAATTATGATAATGCCATATATGATGTAGTTCCTAACTAAGGAAAACATGATTTGTTATGCAATTTAGTAAATATGTTTCATGATTTTACTAAAAATATGCATAAACCCCTAGTTTCGATTTTGTGCATGAAATAGAAATCCTAGACTCAGATCAGGAATGTAGACGTGATTAGGATACTTACAGAGATGATTAGAGCACAAATTGGTGAAAGAAGATGACCTAAATTGTGAGTTTGGATGATTTTGAGTCGAGTTCCAGTAGGTGGTATGTTTTTGGAAGTTGTGACGTACAATATATGTTGTTTATTTAATATACTAAAAAAAACTGACTCGGGGGGCCGCGGATCTGGCGGAACCAAAACAAGGGGTCTGCCCTTGTTGTCGATTAGTTTTGTGGATCAGGCTCAGGTTTTTGGTTTTTGGTTAGTCTAAGGTTCAGGCTAAGGTTTTATCTACTCACTAGGTTCCATTAGTCCTAAACCAAGTCTAAGAAAATTAAAGGGTTCTCTCTTAAGAGGTTTAGTGAGAATGTCGGCAATGTTGTCCTCTGAGGAAACTTTCTCTATTGAGATGTTTCCCTTCTGAACATTGTCGCGTAGGAAATGGTGACGTATTTCTATGTGTTTGGTTCTAGCGTGTTGGACTGGATTTTTGCTAAGGTCGATAGCTCCTTTGTTGTCGCAAAGAATGGGAATGTCGTTGAGTTCAATTCCGTAGTCGACGAGAGCTTGTTTCATCCACAGTGGTTGTTGACACGCCTTTCCTGCAGACACGTACTCAGCTTCAGTTGTTGATATTGCTAGGGCCGTTTGTTTCTTGGCAAACCATGAGGTGAGACAATGCCCAACAAAGGTACAAATAACACTTGTACTTTTTCTATCGACATAGACACCGGCATGGTCTGAGTCGGCATACACTATGGTTTCCATTCCCGTTCCTTTGGGATACCATAATCCTAAATGTGTAGTACCTTTGATATATCTAAATATCCGTTTAACGGCCTCAAGATGGGATGTTTTGGGATCTTCTTGAAAGCGTGCACATAGACAAACACTAAACATAATGTCCGGTCTACTAGCCGTGAGGTAGAGTAAACTACCAATCATTCCTCTATATTTAGTGCTATCTATGGATTCACTTTCGTCATCCTTGGTGAGTTTGGTTTCGGAGGACATGGGAGTTTTCATGGGTTTGGAATATTCAAGATCAAATTTCTTAAGCATATCCCTTATATACTTAGATTGGTTGAAGAATATCGCATCTTCTAATTGTTTTATTTGGAGACCTAAGAAAAAGTTTAGTTCCCCCATCATACTCATTTCAAACTCATCATGCATGATTTTCGAAAATTCATCGCATAACTCTTGACAAGTTAAACCGAATATAATGTCATCCACATATATCTGGACTATGATAATATGTGATCCCTTTTTCTTGGTGAAAAGAGTGTTGTCTACTGGGACCATGGTATACTTATGGTCAACCAGGAAAGTCTTAAGTCGATCATACCAAGCTTTTGGTGCTTGCTTAAGTCCGTATAAAGCTTTCTTAAGTTTGTAGACATGATTAGGTTTTTCAAAATCGGCAAAGCCGGGAGGTTGTGCAACGTACACTTCCTCATTAATAAAACCATTTAGAAAAGCACTTTTAACATCCATTTGGAATAATTTAAAGTCGTGTGCACGTGCATATGCAAGTAATATTCTAATTGACTCAAGCCTAGCGACGGGTGCAAATGTCTCGTTGTAATCTATACCTTCTTGTTGATTGTAGCCTTGAGCTACTAGCCTAGCTTTGTTTCTAGACACTACTCCATTTTCATCCATTTTGTTCCTAAATACCCATTTAGTTCCAATTATGGTTTGATTTTTAGGTTGAGGGACTAATGTCCAAACGTCATTCCTAACAAACTGATTTAATTCTTCTTGCATCGCTACGACCCAAGATTCATCTTTTATGGTCTCATTTATATTTTTAGGCTCAATAGTTGAAACAAAACAAAAGAAATTACTTTAGTTTTGGACTTTTGATCTTAATGTTCTTTCATTAATTTCACCTATGACGTTATCTAATGGATGACTTCTAGATTCTTTTATCTTGACTATTTCTCTTTTTACCGGTTCGTCTTCTTTGTCATTTTCTATGTTTTCTTGGTTCTCAACCATTTGACTTTCAACTAAGTCATCATCTACCAAAGATGATGTCTTAGAGGGAGGTGGACTTTCGTCGAATGTTACGTTCAACGATTCCTCGACTCTTGAGGTTTCTTTGTTCAAAACTATGTAGGCTTTACTATTTTGCGAATACCCAAAGAAACACACCTTCATACGACTTTGGGTCGAACTTGGTGAGATAATCCTTAGTGTTTAAAATGAAGCACTTGCTTCCAAAAACTCTAAAATATCCTAAAGTAGGCTTTTTGCCTCTATAAAACTCATATGGAGTCTTTTTCAAAAATGGTCTAATTAATACTCTATTTAAGATGTATGTGGATGTATCTACGGCGTGACACCAAAACTTTTGTGGTATGTTTTGTTCATTTAACATTGTTCTACTCATTCCTTGAATTGTCCTATTTTTGCGTTCTACTACACCATTAGATTGAGGAGTTCGAGGAGCCGAGAAATTATGTGTTATGCCATTAGCATCACAAAAAGCTCCGAATTGGGTTTCGTTATCAAATTCACGACCGTGGTCGGTTCTAATAGATACAATGTTATTTCCTATTTGATTTTGAATTTTCTTACTTAGAATTTCAAATTTATCAAATGCCTCGTTTTTAGTTTTCAAAAACTTAGTCCAAGTATACCTAGAGTAATCATCTACTATTACCAAAGTATAGAAGTTTCCCCCATAACTTTGTATAGCGGATGGACCAAACAAATCCATATGTAACAATTCTAGACACCTAGATGTAGACACCATGTTTTTAGCCTTATGGCTATTATGAACTTGTTTCCCAATTTTGCAAGCATCACAAAAGTGTTGGTCGTATTTCAACTTGGGTAGATTCCTAACGAGTTCCTTAGATGATAAGGATTGGATTAGCCTAAGCGTCTATGCCATAGAGTTGAGTTTTCGTCCAAAGAAGTGAGACAAAGTTTATCTTTAGGTGTTTTGTCTAATTTCATAACGTAAACGTTATTCTTCAAAACACCTTTTCCTACGGTTATGCCATCTTTAAGTATTTTACTTCCATTTTCACTGAAAAGGACGTTATACTTTTTGCGGCATAATTGACTAATACTAAGCAAGTTAAATCCTAAGTTATCTACATGAGCAACATCATCAATAGTGAGAGAGTCATGAGAGATTGTACCTTTTCCGATGATTTTACTTTTAAGCTTGCTACCGAATGTGACATTACCTCCGTCGTACACTTGGTAGGTTGAGAAAAGGCTTTTGTTTCCCGTCATGTGTCTTGAACACCCACTATCTTTGATCCACTCATCCGGTTCTAACCCCGACTCTTCTAAGTCATGAGCCATGAGAGCAACTTCGTCGTTCTTAGGCTCGTCGTCATCACCATCACTGTTGCTCCAGGCTCCACTAACAAATGCTTTTTGAGACTTGTTCTTTGGAGGCTTTGGACATTCTCCTATTAGGTGACCTGAATCCCCGCACCTAAAACACTTCCTATCTACTTTTCCTTTCCTATCATCACGGTCTTTCCAGAAGGATTTCTTTTCTTCACGAGGTTGTCTTACGAACTTTCCTCGTCTCCTAAAGAACTTTTTGAAATCTCTAACGGCCATGGCATACTCTTCGTCTTTGCTACCCGAACTAGACTCTTCATCACTTGATTCTACTCTAGCTTTTAAGGCAATGGACTTCATCTTCTCCTTTTTGCCTTTAACTATTTCTGAGTCTTTTTCCATCACCATCTCGTGAACCTTGAGATTTTCGATGAGCTCGTCAAGTGTCATGCATGAAAGATCCTTGGATTCTTCAATAGCCGTCACCTTTGCTCTCCACTTCGGATGAAGTGCTCTAAGAAATTTCCTGACAAAGTTCTTACAAGAAAAAGATTCGTCAAGTGCTTTAAGAGAAGTAATTATAGTATTAAACCAAGCAAAAGCACTATCAATAGTCTCATCTTCAGAGATAACAAATTATTCATATTGTTGAACAAGAAGATCAATTTTGTTATCTTTAACTTGTGAGTTCCCTTGATGAGTGATAATCAATGATTGCCAAATATCCTTAGCCGTTTTACACATAAAAACTCTTTCATATTCTTTCTTAGGTAAGGCATTATGAAGATATATTTATAACCCCTCAGTAACTAATAATCAAGTTAGACAGAAATTTTTTAGTTCGTATTTTTCTGGTAAAAATCAAAAAGGAGATAGGATTCCTGATTATTCAGAACTTAATCGAATGACATGTGCTGGTCGTTGGAATCTCAGATATCCGTCCATTCTCGAGGGGAATTCATTATTTTTGGCAATCAACTTCTTTTGCTCATCACTATGACGAGTAAGAGAAGTACCCTCATCCCGACCACCTGATATATTTGATATTGGTTTATTATCACCTTCTACAATAATATACCACAAATCTATATCCTTTGACTTCACATAAGTTTCAAACCGATTTTACCAATATATAAAACTATTTGGTTCAAATAGTAGTGGTCTTTGCATAGATTTCTCTTCTTTGAAGTTTTCAAAATCCATTGATCGTTTCAAGTTTTAAAATACAATATATTTGAAAATATTGAGTAACGTAGCTCTGATGCCAATTGTGGAAAACTAGAAGGGGGGTTGAATAGTTTTTACCGTTTTAAACTTTTCTTCGCTTTGTATACTTAATGTGATTTCAAAGTAAAGCAAACAATCAAGCAATATATATAAAGCAAGTAAGGAAAGAAATGATCAAACCACACAACACGGATGTTTATAGTGGTTCGGCTACAAGGACTCTCTTCCTTGCCCTACTCCACTCCTCGAGCCTCTAACTCGAGAGTTTTTCTTCACTAAGAAACAAGCTCCCTTCTAGGCGGAGAAAACCTTTACACGTCGCTTACTCTTTATCCGGTACTAAGCTAAACACCGAGTTCTTTACAAGGGTACAACCACTCCCGTTGGTTCTTTAACAAGGGTACAACCACTCCCGACACTCTATGTGTTTTGAGGACTAAAAAACTAACCGAACTCTACTGAATGAATGGTATAGACAATGATGTGTGAACACTAACTAATCACACAGTATCTAACTATCAAAACTTGCAACAGTGTGTTGAAGCTTGTATGCTTGATCTTCTTTGCTACAAAAGAGAGATCACTAAGAATGAAATGAATGAATGTAATGGGTTAGTAATGTACAAATAAATGAATATATAATTTAAGCTATATGAGTGATGAGTGTGCTTGAATGATCAGCTTGCTATTTATAGGCAAAGCTGAGCAGACAAGCGGCGGATCCGACGGACCCAAATTATGGGTTCCGCCCATATACTGGTTTGGTTCCGCCGGGACATGCTAGCTAAGAGTTTACAATATCTTTCCATATTTTGTCTAGTCTTGTCAAGATATTACAAAGTCAACTCTTTTGCTTCAAGATCTTTCCAAAATATATTGTAAAGTCAACTAAGATTTCCTAATGAGGTATGCCATGATGTCATGTGTATTTCTATTTTTAAGAAATAAAAATAAACATGTAAATGTATATATGTATGCAATGTATAATTCCTAGTGATCATGTGATATGTAAATGTGTTTTATAAAGCTTGTTACTAAAATGTAAAAGACTTTAACATATACTTATGCTTTGCTAAAGATAAACCTTATAATTGTCATTAACAAAATAAAGCAAAGATCGTAAAATATAAATAACGTTTTTAGGACGATATTTGTATTAACAATATGTCATTCAGAGGATCATCTGAAGAGAGACTGTCCAATGAAGAAGTCAAGTAGGTTCGTCAGTAAAGGTACGCATGATCAGGATTATGATTCTTCTGATGACGACGGTAGCGGTTACTTTGGAGAAGCCTTGGTGGTGGTCGAGAATGATGAGATGACTGAATTGGTAATGGATTCAGGTGGGTCTTACACCTAGGAGGGATTTCTTGTATGACTTCAAGGATGTTGATTCGGTTCAGTTAGGTGATAATAGGACATGCACTATCAGAGGGACAGGAAAAATGAAGATACAATTACGTGATGGTTCAAGCATTATACTGGAAGATGTTAGATATGTTCCAGGGTTAAGAAAAAGCTTGATTTTATTGGGTACTCTTGAGAAAGAGGATTATAGTGTGAAGATGCAGATGGTTAATATGTTCCAGGGTTAAGAAAAAGCTTGATTTCATTGGTTACTCTTGAGAAAGAGGGTTATATTGTGAAGATGCAAATGGGTAGTGTCAAGGTGATCAAAGTTTGTCGGGTTATGATGACTGGGATCAGGAAAGAGAACTGTGTGTATACTCTTGAAGCAAAAGTGATGAATTTTGGTGTACAAAAGCATGGAGGTTCAAAGCAAGTTGGATTCAAGCAACTTGGTCATAAACAAGTTAGGTTCAAACAACTTGGTCATAAATAAGTTGGGTTCAAATAACTTGGTCCTGGTGTGGAACACCCCAAAATCTGATTTAGCAGAAGCATACGTGTTTGGGTGCTACTAAATAGGTACTACAACACAAGGTACAAAGAATGGTTTTACCTCAACTGTTTAAAAGAAATTTCATATTCAAAAGTGTTTTGTTTACAGCGTTTCAAAAACGGTGCGGAAATATAAGCCCATAAAAGAAATCAAGCGGTCCCACATACATCAGAGTCTTCTATGACCATGTCATGTCATGCCATGCCAAAAGCCTCCACAACTAGGTTATCGCCTTAAACCTGAAAATACATGCTAAAAGTGTCAACACCAGGTTGGTGAGTTCATAGGTTTATGATAAAGCAGTAAAAATACTGTAAGTTCCAAAAAAGTTTTGTGACCATTGTGTCACTCACAATGTCATGAGAATAAGGTTTACCTTAAAGTAAAATTAGAGATGTGGACCATGAGTAGGGTATGTGACCATTACCACGAATATAATGTCACACAAAATAAAATTGTCTATTACGCTAGCACTAAGTTCATGCAACCAAAGCTATGACAGTATGCATGCTCTAGAAGCATGTTAAATATAAAGGTCCGGCAAGTGTTTATCCCAATACACTTGTATTTCGACATGTTATACGTGTTGGAGTATGCTCTTGTCATAATGACTAATTATATGGCTAGACATATGTGAGCCTATGGGGTCACACACATATACACTGAGGTGCCATTTTATATATCGTGATTATCGTATTTACGATATATAAATAACCGTAAGTAACCAGGAACCGCTATTCGGCTTCTAATGACTAAGTGTTGGACTTATTTCATTGGACTAGAAAAACAAATGGTGAGCCCATTTTTTCCCAATACATGGCCGGCCTTAGGAGTTTTTCTAGGGAAGATTTGCTTTGAATTTTTGGTTAATATATCACTATTATTTCTCTTAATTGTGATTGTAAGTTACCAAAAAATCTTCCCTCTCTCTCCTTGTAAAACTCATGGCACAAACAAGAAAACCAATCTAGGGTTTTCAATTTCATCTTCTCTTCTTTGTTTCTTGATTAATCAAAGAAGACTAGATCGGTTACGGGGTTAACGACTAGCATCAATTGGTATTCGGTGACGCGTAGTGTGGATACACATAGAGGTGATCTCCATTTGATCACTTGGGTTTCTCATTCCATTCGATTGGTAGTGTTTGGTGGTGACTCCCGGATCACGCTACAAAGGTATAAAACTTATGTGTTTATTTTATTTGATTGATCATATGGCACTATGGATCCTTGTATGGTGATGGTTTTCCGCTGCGTTTATAATATTAATTGTTAATTTTTGTTTACATCACCTATAGTGGTATCACGAGCCATCATATGTTGTCATATGATCATCTTGTATGCGTAAAAATGGCTAAAAACGTGTTTTTTTAATGGATTTAAAAGTATAATCTTAAAACAGCCTCTAGGGCTTATATATTCTGAATATGTCGACCTTAATGAGGTCTTAATATCTGCACTTTTTGATCCTATAGCCATTTGTTATGCATACTTTAATTGTTTACTTGATCGGTACCCGTAAAATGGCATAAAAACGTGTTTTTTTAAGAGATTTTTAACCCGATTTAAAATCAGCCCATGAGGCTTATTTTTCTGTGGTAAAATGATGTTAAGAAGGTCCTAATATCATTGGGTTTTGAGTCTATGGCC
Organism: Artemisia tridentata subsp. tridentata; assembly: GCA_021014915.2. Lineage (NCBI taxonomy): Eukaryota > Viridiplantae > Streptophyta > Magnoliopsida > Asterales > Asteraceae > Artemisia > Artemisia tridentata. The sequence goes on from CP139505.1 coordinate 76,938,768, forward strand.
ATTTGTCACGCGTACCATTCGGGGATTTAATTCTTGTTAATTATTTCTTCGATTCGTTGGCTAACAATTTAATTCTTGTTATTATTTTGTTGTCCATGGCAAATACATGCATGTTTGTCCATGGAGTTAGCCAACACCTTGTAATGATCATAATTTTAATGTATTATTATGTGTATATGCAAAGCCGATGAAAACCTAGACCACTTGTGCGTTGTGATGTTGTGATTGTTGGTTGTTTTTCTTGTTTTGGGGTTTGCCATTGTTTCGGCACTTTTGTAATGTATTTCATTTTGGTTTTGCCATTGTTTGGGCATTTTTACAGTAGATAGAAATTAGATTAGATGTATTTTACTTTATATATATTGTAATCAAAAGCTTGGAAGCTAATGGCGAAAGAATGAAGAGTTGTAGTCCAAAAGTAGCTGCTGGACACCTGTTGGGAAAACGTGATTTCCCGTTGATTGGTAAGGTATTTTTGGCTAAATTTTGTTTTGCAGGTCCACAAGACATAGGGCTACAACTTTGTCAACTGGGCCGAACCATGAGGAGGTCGTCTTCTAGGAGCTTTGGGCCTTGCAAAACAGAAAAACTGGGCTGACAGAATCTAGAGTTCATTGCATTATGGGCCTTTTACTTGCCCATGATTGTCTTGGGGCAAGTGGGAGCCCTCCATGTGGTTGTGCTATATGTCCCTAGTTGACTCTTGGTTCTTGTGATGGCTCACAAGATCAAGCATAGGATTTTCATCGGTTGAGGCTTTGCATATTGTGGTTGTATGTTTGTTTGGTTGTTTTATGTATGTTGTGACTACATGTAAAACGAAAATTGTTTTCTTAAAACTTGAAACAAAACATAAACCATTTTGAACTAAGTCTTATGATTTAGTTTAACTAAGTTTAAATATGATTTGAAACTTAAAAATCATTGTTTTCTAAATGACACTTAAACTAGTTAAGATTGTTTATTTATTTATTTATTGTATTGTCAAAACTTAATTATAATCCACTTAGGATTTATATTAGTCTTGAAAATGGACAACTTGACACACATAAATTAAAACAATGATTAGACTTAAGTTAACAAAAGTTTTTAACTTGTGCTACGAAGAATAAATGCATGCTTCTTTCGTACACGTTTTTTATCCACATCAAAACATTTACCCGTCAAAATTTAAGTCATGCCGTCCAATTATGAGAACACTTGCAATTACCTTTTGGCTATGGTCAGACCTAGGCTAAACTGTAACCCAGGGTGACTATTCTCTATGGTCAGACCTAGGATAATTCTCACAGTTTTCAAATTGGATGACTTAATCGAGTATTATGGTCAGACCCTTGCCCGAGGCAAAGATGGGACTAAACATACCTACATGACACTAGTTGTTTGACACTAGATGCCATGAGTCCCATAAAGATCTAAGAGTTGCACATGTAATGCAATTGGTCGATGTTACCTACCTATTGAATCCACCATTTCTAGTAGATCAACTGCATTAATGGTCGAACCTCAATGAGGATCTTAGCCTTTTCGTAAATTAATTGTTTTAAATTGTAAACATGGGGTAGTTAAATTACAAAAGGATAATTATCGAAAAATACTAAATATGAACTTTGTAAATTCAATTAATGTATTAATGCAATCCGTAAACAAGAGTTTGTTCTTTTCTTGTTAAAAGGATAAACTAAGTCGTTCTTTCCTTGTAAGAAAGAGACTTATTCCTATCCTTTTTCTTTATGAGGAAAAGCCATAATAGAAATATTTGAATTTTCCTAATTCTAATAAAACTCAATGAACACCTACTCTAGAAATCGTGATGTCTTGTAAAAGTCAAAACGGTTAAGTATGGTTAAACATCTTATTCTTTCAAGATTGTTTCATAACCCTAGTTTCGGTTTTGAAACCTTTAAGAAATATAAGATATTTGGATAACTAGAGAACACGTGCATTTGACTTGACCTCTTTGGTCAGACCTTAGGGCCATTTCAACCCATGGCAAATTTGCTCATTGGTCAGACCTTTGGCGATATTTGCATGTTCTTGCTTGGTCGGCTTATTTCGTACTAGCTGCCATACTAAAATGAGTTCAAATAATTAGAAGACGGAAATATCAATAAACCAAAAAGTGGTAAAGGCAATTACTAGCATGATTACCTAGCAGTTTGTCTTAACCCAATAAATCTACTGTGGTACTACATACCCTTGTGGTATAGTAGACCAAGTGTGGAGGAAATGCATGCCTATTTTCAAGTTAAAATAGTAATGATGGCTAGCCCATCATCTATATGTTAGAACTTGATGCACTTCCTTGAATACCTAAGTACATGTTTACTAGTCAAAGTGACTCACATTAGCAATAATGTGTAGATATTCAATGAAAGAAGGAAAGTATCTAATCGCCGCTCACTCTCCACTGGTGACGAAACACATGTAATGTTGTCTAATCCAGTGGGAGCTACGTGATTATATTACTGGTGACGAAACACATGTAATGTTTTTTAATCCAGTGGGAGTTGTAAGCTCTATTACCTTACAAGTTACCCATCTTATTTCCAGATTGTCTTGAAATAATACATTACTTTCCACATGTTAAACATCATAGTTTATATAAGAACCATTGCATAAATTTTATAAGATAACTTGTCGCGTTTCTGATGTTGCTTCCTGAAATGTTATCTATAAACTTGTTATGCATGATTCATTATTAAAACGATAAAGTTCTACATATTTATATTTTGATTTTGACTAAAAATCATATGTTATCTTAGACATTGTCATATTGCTCATACAAACACACGAGCGTAGTGGTGCTTGTATACTATCATGATGTTGTGCCATGCACAAGTGGGAGAAATCTTAATGTATGCAAGGTACAACATATAACAATATGACTAATAGTTTTTCTTGACTGAAAGGTAAGAAACTAAGATTCTACTAGGACTTCTACACATAAAATGTAGGCTGTCCTAATTAGAACAAATATCAAGATAACATGAAAAGCTACTTCAACATATTCACTGAATTGTTTAGTAAATATGATTATGTCTTCTCGTAAAGTCATAATCATGAAGTATGAAATTAACTTGAAATTACTATTGAGGCCTAGTGTCGGCGCTCGTAATTACTTTAGTTGAATATGTTTAGGTCTCTTGTAAAGACACAAACATCAATTCCGATAATTGTTGAAAGACAAATAATGTAAAGTAAGACGTTGATTTGTTATGTCTTCTTGTTAAGACATGTACACTTACGACGTATAATATTAAATATTTATGTTTTCTAGTCAAAACATACACATGAAGTAAAGTATGCAATAGGCTAAAATTACTATTGATGCCATCTGGTTTGACTTGGTTGGTAGATATGTAAGCCAAAAGTATAAGTTCATCTAATGAGTTATGTGACAGTCTCACAACATCAGTCCTCATGGAATACCACAACTTTATGGTATGTCCATCGTGGAAAATCAAACACTATTGATATTGTTTGATCTTTGATGACTTAAACTATTTTACCTCCAAAGCTATCAAGGTTAGAAATTGGGTGTGCCATGTGTACACTCAATATGATTCCAACCCAGAAGGAATTTAAGACACCATTGTATTGTGGCATGAGATGAATCTCATTATGTCTTGATTGAAGTTCTGAATTTGTTAACTACTTAAGAGTAAGTAATTAACAAACTAGAGTTAAGAACTAACGGTGTATTTTGGTTGTCCCACTTGAAAACAATTTATTGTTACTCAAGATGCTGAGTATCTAGAGATTAGTCTCTACATACAAAAGCAAGTGGGAATACCTTTAGACCTTGAAGTTGTTCAAGAACCAAATACAAAACCTTCTGAGTACACTTGCTAATGTCATACTAAGGTTGAACATGCATATGTTAAACCATAGATTGATATCTCTCATTCATAAATCCGCAAGGATACCTCTTGCACCTGAATGATATAGTTTTTATATCAAAGCTGAGGGACATAAGTTAGAGGATCATGGTGAACCTGCTAACTACTGAGATGCATTATCAGATATTGTATCTGATGAGTAGCTCAATGTTGGATCGATATACTCTGACCAAACTAACTTGTAGCTTGTCTACGGTTTAACAACTTTGAATGAATTCAAAACTATTAATAATGAAACACTGATATACTTTGCTAAGTATGCGGAATCTACTTTAACAAAGCTAAGAAGAATTAATAAACAACTTTGAATATTATTAAAACCTTGAACCTGCTTTCTTACACAGATTCACTAACAAACTCTAATCACTAATACTTCTAACAAGCTTCTTCATGTAAACTTGTCTCTCTAAAATCTTATCTAATCGTATCTCTAATCGCATATGTCTAATGCCAACCTAGGGATCCTTTTATAGTCACAAGGAAAACCCTAGTCGGTTTACAAACTTGAACGACAAGTAATTCTAATTATAACTCTAATCTAATACGAACATTCTAGAATTACACATTAGTCCTTAAACTATTTGCATAGCAGTCCTTCAACGAGCAGCAGTACTTTGACTTAATTAGCAGTACTTTGACTTTCAGCAGTACTTTGATATTTCATAGCCCAACAATCCTCCCCTAACTTGAATTCTACTTGCTTGATTTCAAGTTCCTTTGTATTTCTTTAACTTCAACACTTTATCTTCAAGGAAAGGTTGTCTCTTTGAAATCTGTCTCGTTGTTGTTTTGTCATCATCAATGCAATCAGTATCTTCAATCTTCATCAGCAACAATTCTTTTCAGCATCATATCTTTTCAGCAACACAGCATCATATTGGCAATAGGTACATCAGATCTTAAAAGTTTCATACTATTCTCATCACTTCCAGGTGTGTTAACTCCTGTGAGAGGTGAATCATTGAAAACTTAATGGATTTTGATGTCTCTTTACCAAAGCCATTAACTCTGGAGTAGCCAATGTTTAGATTTAGGAAAAACCATGGTACATTGATAACCATATGATTTTTAGCAAATCATCAGCTATCAACGGATTTGAGTAGTCTTTACCAAATAGCCGTTTGCTTTTGGACTAGCTAGTTCTTTTAGTACAATCACTACCATGGTGAACTAATTACCATATAATGGTTTTCCACAGCCTTTACCACAAAGCCATTATCTTGTGGGCTAGCCAACTCTTCACTAATATAGATATGGTGAGTTGAAAACCATACAATTTTTAGTAAATTGTCAACTAAAAACGGATTTGATAATCACATCAGAGCCGTACCCTCATGATGAGTCAAACTCTTTCTTGTTTATTAAACATGGTGAGTTGATTACCATTTGTTGTGTAGTACAAGTACTAACACCATGCTGTTGCTTTCAAAACCATTTGTTGCTGTTTAATCTTTGTGCTTCAAAATGTTTTTGCACTTATCAAAAATTACTGATTTTATCAAAAGACTTTACTGGTTTTATGCTGCAAGCAGTACTTTGAGAAAGTACTGTTTGACTAGCAGTACTTTGAAGAAAGTACTTATTTTTCAAAAGATTTATATAATAATTAAACCATACCAGTAGTTATGCATTAATCTTCAGATTCAGTTGTCCACTTGATAAACAATTTTATGACCATCAATGCTACTTCATTCTCTTGTTCCACTTCCATGCCATGCTCTAACATCCTGATCATCAGATCTCTTGTGAGTGGATATCTCTGTTCTGCTAGCATATGAATCATAGTGCCATCTTCTAACTCCAAAACATGTATTCCAACTGATTCAAGAATCTCCATCTGTTAATCTCCCAATTGTCTTGATTTTCCCACAAAGTACTGTCCTTTGTTTCCTCTGTCTCCCAGATTGTTGTGAGATCTCCTAACAATATCAAACCTACTCCTTGTGGTGGAATATGCTCAAAATAAGTTTGTACTTGGAGATATAACTGAAGCATATCATCTCTATCAATCAGATGTAGTATATCCCATAATGAATTGAACACTCTAAAACTTCCATCTTGTCTATGAAAGATCAGATAATCTCCTTCTTGAGATTCTACAACTGAAAAAGTAGATATCTTGGACTTCTTATCAGTATCTTCTTTCAATTTTGGATGTTCAAAATCAACAACTCTAAGATAATTCCTGAGCTCATCAACTGTATCTGTTCTCAATTCAAATGCTTCCTTGAACTTCTTTGATGGTTGTTCATCAGTAGTTCTTTTCCTCTTTGAGCTTCTTGTAACAGCTCTTTCCTTTCTTTTATCTGCAAGCTCCTTATCTTCAAAAGAAATAATGCTTGCAAGATCCTTTTCTATAGCTTCTCTAACAGCATCATACAGATCCTTCATCTCTGTATATGTCAATCTGACTAAACCTGTATATCCTTGACCTTTCAGATAAGCCATCATATCATTCCTTTCTCTAGCTTTACTAATTGGCCTTTGTGATTGAACAGTCTTCCTTGATTCTTCAGCATCTATCTCTGCTTGCAATATTCTAGCTGCTTCCTCATTTTTGGCAATCTGAATTTGTCTTAACTGTGCCAATGTCATCTTCTTCTTCTTCTTTTCTACCAAGATCCCTTTGCCTTTATCTTTTGGATCTATTTCCTGAGTAGGTTGAGAAGAAGTATGATGTTGTTGTTCAACCTCATGAATACTGATGCCTCTTTGACTTGACATATTAATCATAATGTCAGCAATTGTTTCATCATCACTGTTAGTATGAGCTATAACATCTTCTTCCTGAGCTGGTTTAGAAGGGCCAACTTCCTCTTGAACTTGAATTGAAGGACCAATATCTTCTTCAAAATTTAAAGTTCTAGGTGTAATAGTAAATTGCCTCTCAGTACCTTGTTGAGCAGTACTTTCAGCTTCAGCTCCTTCCAAGTTTATTTCCTCAGTATCACCACTTCTTACTTCAACAGCAGCTTCTTCCAAATTGATTTGCTCTGTTTCATCACTCTTCCTCTCAGCAGTATCTTGAGGAATATTTTCAGGTGGTGTCCTCTGAGTATCATCCATAAATCCAGCATCTTGTTCAAAACCAGCATCTTCATTCAAATTCTCTAAATTCCTCCCCAATTGGAATGAAGATTGCTTCTTAGACTTTTTCTTCTTTGACTCAGAAGACTTCTTAGGTTTCTGACCACTCTGCGTCTGAGACTTTACCCATAATCGATGGTGTTGAACTAGTGGCCAAACAAACTTCTTCAACCGTTGAAACTTAGTCTTTAATTTGACTATCTTAGCAGCTTGAGCCTCACTCTCCTTTTTCAGCCTCCTTAACTCCCTTGTTAAAGCATAATTATCCAACTCTGCCTCTTCTTCTTCAAAGTGCTTAGACATATTTGTGGAAGAATAATCATTAGGAGATGGTGGTTGATTCATACCTTGGTCTGATTCCTCATGAGTAGGAATGTCCATAGGAGCAGTATCTTCCCGAGTAGCAGAATGTGGAGAAGCAGTATGTTGAGAAGCAGTAGGTTGAGGAATACTAACTTCTCTTGAAACTGGAGACTCTTGGCTTGCTGATTCAGAATTTGCTTCTTGCTCTTGCTCTGCATCTCTAACAACTTGTGCAACTCCCAATATATGAGCAGTCAAAGGTGTGTTGGTTCCAGAAAACTTGACACTTTGTTTAGATAGAAAAGTAAACACCTTTGGTGGAAGTTTGACAGTGGGTAAAAAACTTTGAGGTTTAGGGACATCCTCAAGTTGATTGTTCAAGAATAACTGAACAAACCTTGGATACATTAAGAATGGCGAACCATTAGCAATATGTGTAAGCATACCATCCAGAATTAGTCTTGAAAAGTTGAATCTTTGATCGGTAGCCAAACCCACTAATGCAGATGCAATATTTTGACCAAATTGATCAAAAGAAGTACTCTTGGGACTTAAAAAATGAAGTAAGACGTGAATGAGGTACTTCCAATGAGAACAAAACAAAGGCTTCTGAAAAGTAAGTTTCGTCAGATCTCCTTCATAACCTATATCACTTAAAGTGTCCCAAAGCACTTGTTTTACAAAACGAACAGCCCCTCCTTCATCATTAAACATCAAAACATCCCTAATCATGGCCTCAGAAATCCAAATAGTTCGTCCAGCAACCGTAGCCCTAATCAACGAGTCATCTTCAATCGTTGCAGTAGCCTAAAATTCTTGCAACCAGGGACCAATAACATCAGGGTCAACTAAAATAGAGTAGTTGATGGAAGACCCAGTTAAGAAATCAATGATCGCATGAAAATCAAGATTATCCCTTGTCTTGTCCAAATTAGCGATCATATTATGTTTGCTAACAGTGAGTCGATTAGCCATGATGAGTGGTAGAGAAGTATTCGCTTTGAGTGTGTGTTTTGTGAAAAAGATTGTGGTGTAAAAGCGAATGAGGGATCTCAAATATGGTAAAAGGCGGGGAAATAGGGAGAGTTTCTTTAAATAGGATGGAAACAAATCAAACTCAAAATAATAAAGTTACCGTTTTGATTAACTTATTATCTCCACCGTAAGGAATTAATTAACCATAGCCCCACAATTTTTGACCGTTGGAACAGTACATCCACGTAAGCAGTACGTTGAAGCAGTACTTTGCTGAGTCAGTACTTTAAGCAACAAAGCAGTATGTTCCATCTTCTTATCCACAATCAACACTCCAAACTAAACCAAGAACTTGTAAATGGTTCATGCATAAGTTCTAACTAATGACTATGTTTCCTCCCCTCAAATACAACATATGGTCTAAACTAAACTACTAAAAACCAATACTTTCATTAAGAACTAATAGAAAGTATACTAACTAATACTAAAGCCTCCCCTCAAATGTAGCCTAGTAGTTAATCATCCCAATGCTCACAACTAAGTGGTTGAATCTAGAAACATCAAATCCCTTAGTGAGTAGATCAGCTACATTATCATCTGTGTGAACCTTAACCACATTTATAAGCCTGTGCTCATAACAATCCCGAATGAAGTGATGCCTAATCTGAATATGCTTGGTCTTGGAGTGATAAACTGGATTCTTCACAATGCAGATGGTACTCTCATTATCAATATTGATAGGAGTATTTTTGAAGTTGAATCCATAATCCTAGAGTTGATTTTGCATCCACAAAACTTGTCCACAACAGCTTGCAGCAGCAACATATTCTGCTTCAGTAGAGGAGGTTGCAGCAATTGTTTGCTTTTTACATTGCCAGGAAACTAATCTTCTTCCAAGATATTGACATCCTCCTGAGGTTGATCTTCTATCATAGTTATCCCCTGCATAGTCACTATCTGAAAAAGCTTCCAAATGAAAAGGTGACTCCTTAGGATACCATAATCCTAACTTTGGTTGATGCTTGAGATATCGAAAAATCCTCTTGACTGCATACATATGGGAAACCTTGGGTGTAACCTGATATCTTTCACACAAACATACAGCAAACATGATGTCAGGTCTTGATGCAGTTAAGTACATAAGACAACCAATCATTGATCTATAAATCTTGACATCCACAGCTTGTCCATCTTCATCCTTGCCTAAGGGTTTATTGTTATCAATGGGTGTGGTGGCAGGCCTGAGATTTGGAAGGTCAAATCGTTTAAGTATGTCTGCAACATACTTTTCTTGGTTAATGAAGATTCCATCTCTTGTTTGTCTAACTTGAAGTCCCAAAAAGAAAGTTAATTCTCCCATAGAACTCATTTGAAACTCCTTCTGCATAAGATCTTCAAATTCTTTCACCATAGACTTCTTTGTGGCTCCAAATATAATATCATCCACACATATACTTGGACTAACATAATGTCTTTCTTATCCCTTTTGATAAACAAAATCTTATCAATTGCTCCTCTCCTATAACCATGTTGTAATAGAAAATTTGAGAGTCTCTCATACCAAGCTCTGGGAGCTTGATGAAGGCCATACAGTGACTTGATCACTTTGTAGACTTTGTTTGGATGTGCAGGATCTTCAAAACCAGGAGGTTGTTTAACATAAACTTCCTCAGAAATTGTGCCATAAAGAAAAGCACTTTTCACATCCATTTGGTAGACAGGAAATCCCATATATGATGCAAAGGCAAGAAATAACCTTATTGCCTCTATCCTTGCAACAGGAGCAAATACTTCATCATAATCCACTCCTTCTTCTTGACGATATCCTTGTGCAACCAATCTAGCTTTATTTTTGATAACATTCCCTCTTTCATATCTTTTGATTCTGAAAACCCATCTTGTACCAATGACTCTTTTGCCATCTGGTAAATCACATAATACCTAAACTTCTTGAAGCTTGAATTGTAGAAGCTCCTCTTGCATGGCTTCAACCCAACTTTCATTAGCTAAAGCTTGAGCTACCTTCTTGGGTTCTTCTTGAGATAGAAAGCAAGCAAACAGGCATGTTTGTTGATCCTTGTGATTCATCTTGTTTTGTTTGTAAACAAAGCTAAGTAAAGCAGTATGTTGCTTAGAAAGTCCTTTAACTTTGTTCCTTGTAACCACTCCTGAGGAGGGTGATCCAATAATGTTACTTTGAGGATGAGCTTTATGAACTCTCAATGTAGGAGTTGGTGGTACTGGAAGATCAGACTCCAAGTTAGTAAAATCAATCCCTTCATTGGAGAAAATACCTTCTGGATTAAGCTCATCATCAATTTCTTCTAAACCAGGAATGTTAGCATTATCCAAATCATCATCATCAACATTGGAATCATCAGCATTGTTCCAATTTGATTGTTCTAACACACCAAAAGTACTGTCAAAAAGATCATCAGTACGTTGATCAAAAGTACTATGAACAGTATCTTGAAATACACTCTTTTTCTTTGCGGCTTCATAAGCCTTCCTTTGTTCATCTTCATAGGACTGTGCTATAGTTTCTTGAAAAGCATCCTATTAAGTTCATCTTGTATGGCTTGATCTTCATCAGATACTGTATTAGTTGGTTGAGCAGTACTTTGGTCTTCATTAGTAACTTCAGGTTCTTTGTCAGGAACATCTTCTGGTGTAACATTGACTCCATGAACAATGTACTGTGAATCATCTTCTTTGTGATTAGCCTGATTCTCTTCTCTAACAGGAACATAATTCATAGATGGAGTGAACTTGATATCAAGATCAAACATCCAATCAGGACCTTTACCTTTCTGAGTTTCCTTATCTTCCAAAAATTCAACATGAAGACAATCTTGTACCTTTTTGGTATTCCTGTTATAAACTCTAAAACCTTTGCTATTTGTACAATAACCCAATAGATATCCTTCATCTGACTTACCATCAAATTTTCCCAGAGAGTCAATGGTATTTAGAATAGTCAGAGAGCAGCCAAAAGGTTTTAGAAAACGAATGTTTGGTTTCTTTCCCATTAGTAACTCATAAGGTGTCTTCATCTGAGGTTTAGTTACTGAAACTCTATTTAACACATAGCAAGCAGTACTTATGGCTTCAGCCCAAAAGAGAATAGGTAATTGGGAATCTGCAAGCATTGTTCTAGCTGCTTCTATCAAAGTCATGTTCTTTCTTTCTGCAACACCATTCTGCTGGGGTGTTCTAGCAATGCTAAACTCTCTCTTGATCCCTTTCTTGGCACATAATTCATCCATATGCTTGTTCTTGAATTCTGTTCCATTGTCACATCTAATACCTCTTACTTTGAGTCTTAATTGATTTTCAAGGGCTACTATTAGGTCATGGATAGCATCAAAGGTTTCATCTTTGAATCCCAAGAAAAAGACCCAACTAAATCGGCTACAATCATCTGTCACAACCAAGCAGTACTTCTTCTTGTTTAAACCCTCTACTGAAACTGGTCCAAACAGATCCATGTGTAGCAACTCCAAAGGTTCTCTAATATCTCTTTCCCCAAGCTTCTTACATGAAGCTTTATGTTGTTTACCCTTCTTGCAAGCCAAACATGAATGATCAGTCTTGAATGTTTTGGAAGGTAAACCTCTAACTAAATTTCCTTTGACCAGCTTGTTGATGTTCTTAAAATTAACATGACCTAGTCTTCTGTGCCACAAATGTGCTTCTTCCAATGATGCCTTTGCTACTAAACATGTTTCTCTTCCAGCAGAATTGAGACTCTTTAAGTCTAAACTGTACACATCATTGGTTCTTGGTACTCTCAATGTTACCAAGTGATCATCAACAAATTTGAACTCAGGGGAGAGAATGAGACATTCTGTATCAGTGAACATAATTGGGTACTTCTTGTCACAAATTTGAGATACTGACAAAAGATTGAACTTTAGCTCCTTCACATATCTAACATTCTCAAAATCAATACATCCAGCCTTGATTGTTCCTTTGCCAGTGATTCTCCCTCCATCAGGATCATTGCCAAATGCAACTCTTCCTCCATAATATGCCTTAAAATCTGACAGGATCTCCTTGTCCCCTGTCATGCTGCCAGAGCAACCACTATCAACAATAATATGATCTTTAAGCTCCTCCTCTGGGTTGCCCTGCACATTAAAGAAAAGGGTTAGTTTCTTTTAGGAACCCAAGCCATTACTGACTTGTGTTCCCCTTGTGGAGTGACATACTTGAATTCCTTCAGTATGTAATCTCCACTGGTTTTAAAGGCATGGTCAATGATTATTTGAGTTGGTCCCATGTCCTGTGTTGTATTATCAACAACACTTCCTGTTTCACCCTTATCTGATGAAAGTACTGCTTGTTCCCCATCAGTACTTTCTTTCTGAACCCAATTTCGTTTGACCTTAGGTTTCTCTGATCTAGGTATTCTGCTTGAGGTGTAAGACCTTTTATATGAATTGAATCTCTTAGGTCTTCTAGGTGAAAAAGTGTTAGCAGTACCATGATTGGGTGAAAACTTATCAGTCCTTTGAGAAGGTACTTCTTGAGACTTAGCAATGTGTGAAGGTACTGGTGGTTTGGAAAACATTCTTTTCTGGTGAGGGTACCTATAGTCTTTAGAGAAATTACTATGGTTGACCCTATTTGAGTGATTCTAAACTGGTCTAGTCTCTCTTGGCTTATGGGTGGCAGGTCTATTCTTTGGGAACTGACTTAAATATTCTGAGTGTAAGTCACAATGCTTAATCAAGTGATCAGGACTATAGCATACATAACATAACTTTCTCTCCATATTCCCAAATCCTCTTCTATGATTAAAAGGTTTCCTATAGTGAGCAGTATTTTGAAAAGTTTCTCTTGGAGGTACTGCTGAATGTCCAGCAGTACTTTGAAAAGTTTTTGGAGGTACTGCTTGTTTATGAAAGGCTGTAGGAAACTTTTGATCATTACCCCTTTGAAAATCATTCTTAGGTTTCTCAGAACTAAATTGACCAGTAAGCTTCTTCCTAAACTCTAGGTTGTCTACACCATAACGAGAAACATCTGTCCTAAGTGGTTGAAACTGACCAGTGGGTGGAGGAACTGAGTGGTACTCCTTATCTTTCTTAAACTCAGGAGGTGATTCACTAATTGGTTCCTCATTCCTAGATGTGTTTTCTTCTGAGCTTGTAAGATCATCATCACTAGGTGTAATCTCTTCCTTATCACTAGGTGGGGTTTCTTCCTTATCACTAGGTGAGGTCTCTTCCTTATCACTAGGTGAGGTCTCATCTGAACTACTATCTTCACCATAACCTAGTCCAGCTCTACTGTTTATGACTCTTTGTTTTTCAACAAATTGAACATGTGAAAGACCAGCCTGTTTAATACTACCAAGTTTTTCTAACAAAGTATCTCTTTCCTTAGTAATCTTCTCTAATTCAGACACCTTACATCCTAACTTCCATTCACTTAATTTCAATTGGTAATCTTGTTGCTCATATTTTTCTACCCAAGCCATTTCATTATTTTCATGTGTTAATATTTTGGCTTCCATTGACTCTAAAGTTAATTGATAACCAGCTACCTCAGACCTAGCTGTTCTACAATTATCTCTTTCAGTCACATATTCTTTAAGCAACTTTTGATAAACATCATTACACTTAGAGCATACCTCAGAGACATTGGATGAACTTGGTGAAGTAGCTACCATAGCAATCTGAACAGGTTCATCTTCATCCTCCATGCTCCAGTCAAAGCTTCCAAGACCATCTCTTGATTCCAAAGCAGCATATCCTGGTTCCTCATCAAAAGTTGTGCCCCAATCAAACTCTTCCATTTCAACCATAGAATAGGTTACAGGTTCATCATCAAATTCAGCACTCCAGTCAATCTCTGCTAAATTTTCTTGAGCCACCAAAGCTTTTGGTTGTGATTCAGTAATAGGAACCTCCTTTCTTTCAACCTTGGGTTGTTCAACCATCCTGTTTGCCTGATATTTTGCAAACTTGCATTCCCTTGCAAAGTGTCCGAGCTTTTGACAATTGAAACATTCAATCTTGGATTTGTCAAAAGTTATACCTTGTTTGGTTTTGAAATCAATTCCCCTTCCTGTCTTGCTCATGAACTTCTTGATCCTTTAAGTGATCATAGCTACTTGCCAACTTATGTCAATCTCCTCTAAAGCATCTTCTTCAATCTGCAACAAGTCTTCTTGATAGGTAACAGGTAAAGTGGCTTGTTGTGCAAAGAAGGAACATACAACATCATCAGAATTGGTGTTGTTTGTTGGTGATGGGTTGGGAGTAGTTGTGGTTGTGCAAACATGCTGTGAATCACCAACAGTACTTTGAGAAGGATAAGCAGTACTTTTAGTGGAAGTACTGCTTCTGTTTTCAGAAGACACAAAAGCTATGTTGTGAGTTTTCTGAGAACTGTGACCATTCATCTCTTGCTCGTACACTTTCAAATTGTTATAGAGATCATCAAAGTCCATAGACTCCAATCCAGGTTGTCCTCTAATCATAGTAGCAACCACATGCCAGACAGATGGCAAACTCCTTAAGAACTTCAAATTTGCATCTTCAACAGATACCTCTGCTCCATACAGTTCTAGCATACTAAGTAGATTTTGAAATTTGTCATAGGCAGCATCAAGACCTTCTCTTTCACCAACAGTGAAGGTTTCAAACTGCTGCTTCAATAAGTTTCTATGCATCTTCTTTGAAGCATCATTACCTCCAAATCTTGTCTTGATCGCAGCCCATAGTTGTTTTTCATCCTTAGCATCATGAAACTTTAGTAGGTGACCATCAGGAATAGCAGACAACAGTATGTTGAGAGCCTTATCTTGATTTCTCTTTGTAGCTGCTGGCAAGGTTGGTTGAGGTGGTTTGGGTTGTCCTTCAACTTGTAAAGGTTCATCAAGAACAACATTACCATTGACAATTACATCCCATAGAGCATGGTCAGTAATAGCAAGGTACTGCCTCATCTTCATGCTCCAGAGATCATATTCTCCCTTCTTGATGATAGGAATTCTGAGTGAGGTGATGGATGGGATAGGTGCAGCTTCAGTCGACATTGTTGAGGGTTAGTTGATAAATCGGTTTTAAGGGTTTCTTCTTAATCAGAGTCTCCACACAAGCTCTGATACCACTTGTTGGATCGATATACTCTGACCAAACTAACTTGTAGCTTGTCTACGGTTTAACAACTTTGAATGAATTCAAAACTATTAATAATGAAACACTGATATACTTTGCTAAGTATGCGGAATCTACTTTAACAAAGCTAAGAAGAATTAATAAACAACTTTGAATATTATTAAAACCTTGAACCTGCTTTCTTACACAGATTCACTAACAAACTCTAATCACTAATACTTCTAACAAGCTTCTTCATGTAAACTTGTCTCTCTAAAATCTTATCTAATCGTATCTCTAATCGCATATGTCTAATGCCAACCTAGGGATCCTTTTATAGTCACAAGGAAAACCCTAGTCGGTTTACAAACTTGAACGACCAGTAATTCTAATTATAACTCTAATCTAATACGAACATTCTAGAATTACACATTAGTCCTTAAACTATTTGCATAGCAGTCCTTCAAAGAGCAGCAATACTTTGACTTAATTAGCAGTACTTTGACTTGAGTAGCAGTACTTTAACTTTCAGCAGTGCTTTGATATTTCATAGCCCAACACTCAAAACTATGAATGTTAAGATGCAGCCCTTGAAAGACAATCACTCATGGAGCTTGATTGATCTCTTACCAATCAGTAAGACTGTGAGGTTAAGAATGAGTTTCTTGATAAGAAGACTCAAAAGGGAAAACTTGTACACACATTTAATGCACGACTAGTAAAAGGAGTTTACTCATACTCAAGAAATTGACTATGACTAAATCTTTCTACCTAGAAACATTAAATGTATAAAGATGATTAATTGTCATACATGTCTTCATATAAAATGAAATATGACAATAGGATATGAAAACACTTTTCTTATTGATTACCTTTGCGAGGACGATGAGTAATCAAAAGGGTTTATGAATCCATATAATCTTTATTATGTATACAAGATAAAATAATCCATGTGTGGATTAGATCATGCATCTAGGAGCAAAGATCTTGAGTTAATTATAAAATCATTAATTTGATTTTGATTAATAAGATTACTCCTAAGTACACTAAGAGCAAGTTGGAGCACTGTATTTATTTTCTTAAATCTCATATGTCATTAACATATTAGAAACAATATTCCATCTAATCTAGACTTTAATCCTTAGCTTGGAATGAAGTTTCTCTTGAGGGATTTATAAAATAAGACATACAACCTTGTTATATAGCCTAAACACAATATGACACGTTATTGAGGGGAGTCTCAATGATCAATCTCACTTGATGAGATTGAACACATGAGTGGAAATCTTAAGTTCGACTAAAGGATTCATCATGTAAGTCATATTACGCATTGGGATTTGCATGAATGCAAAGATGAGTTGATAACAACAAATATCTAAGTGAACGTCATTAGATAATTGTTAAACGAACATTATAATGGACCTACGAAGGACCACAGATATGTTCAAACATTTACGGATATATGAGGAACTCTGTTTTGTTTGCATACGCTGATGCTTATTTAACTGAGATGATACTCAACCCTAATCGTGGTAGGATGTCATCATGAATGATAACATTGCTGACTGGATGTGCTCGACTGAGTGCATTAATGCGTTATACATTAAAAGAATAAGAATACTTTATAGTTTGAGAAACTATTCAGATGACTGACTAGTGTAGGTGTTTTGCTGGCTTCAAACACCCTATGGAATGTATTGTTGCAATCCTCGTCTTGTACTTGATTGCACACATACAAAGGACAATCATCATTCAAACCTTTCATGAATTTTGAAAGAAGTATTCTCAAAGTTTACTCAGATGACTACTTGTTGCCTTGTACAACATGATTCGATCATGGTGGGAACATCGGATTCTGACCTATGAGTAGTCTTATGCATATCTGTTTTTAGTATTTGGATAATGGAACTGTAAGCAGTCGTATTATACAATGAATTGATATACCTGGTATGATCGTCTTCATTTATACTACTGTGTTCTATATTTGCATGTTTAATCCATGAATAATTTATTTATTATAAAATTATCCATTGTCGGTTGACGATACGGGAGTATCATCAAATTAAGACAAATGTGAGCGTGTTGGTGATTTATTTTCCACACTCACATGTTGTTCATTGTGATGAACATTGGATTGACCCAACCTACGAGTATTCACTACATGGATCGTCGTCAATAGTGAATCTCGCAAGAGGTTATGTCTCTTATCCTTAGACTTGAGATGCAAGCAGGTCTTGCATGTGTGGAATTTCATTCCTTGATATGGTTAAACGCTGTCCTGAATAAGGTAGTTATAAAGGCCATTATCAGGAGTGATATGAAGCATGTGAATGACACGTGTAGTCAAAACGGGATTTGTTCCTCCACTTGTTTTGGAGTTAGATACTATTGGGCCCCTCGATGAATTGAACAGATGTTTGTATGGCCGTACCCAAATGAGATTAAGATGAATCTTAATTCACTTGGTAATCTTGTTCAATATCTATATCGAGAAACATAATAGTTGAACTATTAGAATGACATTTGATCCATGTCTAATGTTCAACACGGTATCTGTAACAAAAGGATAGATGACATATAAACCATCTTATATGAGACGTTTACGAAACTAACCTCACATATTTCTAGGGGCATTGGCGTGTTGCTAGACGCTAACCATTGCTTGTATAATTACTTGATTATTATGATGTCGCAAGTGGGAGCTGTTGGAGTATGCTCTTGTCATAATGACTAATTATATGGCTAGACATATGTGAGCCTATGGGGTCACACACATATACACTGAGGTGCCATTTTATATATCGTGATTATCGTATTTACGATATATAAATAACCGTAAGTAACCAGGAACCGCTATTGGGCTTCTAATGACTAAGTGTTGGACTTATTTCATTGGACTAGAAAAACAAATGGTGAGCCCATTTTTGCCCAATACATGGCCGGCCTTAGGAGTTTTTCTAGGGAAGATTTGCTTTGAATTTTTGGTTAATATATCACTATTATTTCTCTTAATTGTGATTGTAAGTTACCAAAAAATCTTCCCTCTCTCTCCTTGTAAAACTCATGGCACAAACAAGAAAACCAATCTAGGGTTTTCAATTTCATCTTCTCTTCTTTGTTTCTTGATTAATCAAAGAAGCCTAGATCGGTTACGGGGTTAACGACTAGCATCAATTGGTATTCGGTGACGTGTAGTGTGGATACACATAGAGGTGATCTCCATTTGATCACTTGGGTTTCTCATTTCATTCGATTGGTAGTGTTTGGTGGTGACTCCCGGATCACGCTACAAAGGTATAAAACTTATGTGTTTATTTTATTTGATTGATCATATGGCACTATGGATCCTTGTATTGTGATGGTTTTCCGCTGCGTTTATAATATTAATTGTTAATTTGTGTTTACATCACCTATAATACGTTCGCGTTTGCCTATCCGGTCAAACTGAACGGGGGAGTCACCCCGATAGATCTATTTATAACATTCGCGCTTCCCAGCAAGAATTGACGGTTCATGAGTTTGGGCATAGTGGGATTCAAAGGCTTAGGCTAATCTGCGTAATAGTTTAATAAATCATAAGTTTCAGTTTGGTCCATAAAAGAGTTTGCATGTTTCTCACCCCAAGTTTTACAATGCAAAGTAAAGTTAAAGAGTGGGGCTATAACTCACATATAATATTTAAACACTTGTATTCAGAGTAAGGTAAACCAGTGTGCCATAAGCAGATAAATCATGTTTTCAAGTAAGAACAAGTAATGAGTTTAAGTATAAACAGGCATTGAGTTTAATTAAAAACGAGCATGTATTCTCCCCCAAACATTTATAAAGCAAGTAAAGGTAGGGGCCATGAACTCACCTTATGTCACACCCCCAAAATTTGGATTGCAGCGGAATGGAATTCCGGGGGCGTAACGTACATGGATAACAAAGTACAAGGAAATAAAGAATGACCTCTAAGTGAGTCATTTTAAAACAAGCGTTTGATTTAAACATAAACGTTTTACAAAACATTAATATTAGAGTTCACCATCAAATGTAAGATTTTAATACACAACCAACGCTAAATAATGCAAGAAAATCTTCATCATGATGTGCGTTCCAAAATGTGACTCTAGAGTGATCCATAGATAGGTGATTATTATCGCCTAATTACCTGAGAATACACGCTAAAAGGTCAACATAATTGTTGGTGAGTTCATAGGTTTAAATAACCAAGTAAAGTGCGGATCACAAGATTTCAATAGCATGACAATCACAACAAATATAACGTCACTGCCAAAAATAATATACAGTGCCCTAAGCTCATGACCCCGAAGCTCAACGTAATGGTATGCAATCAAGCATAATAATAATCAATGCCCCATATAAGTGTTTGCCAGACACTCGGAAATAATCCGAATGATATGCGTCCGTTTGACAGGTTGGTGCGACCAACTCGGACGGGGGTGTTAACCCAAATAGATCTATTCATAAAATCCGGGCTTACAAGTAATTAACGGTTCATGATTCAAGGGGACTTTAATGGCAATGCGGTAACTTAGGCAAAGTAACGGTTTTAATACTTGTGTCCGAAAAATAAGCAATGTATTCCCACCCTGAGGGTTTAGAAATCATGTGTAAATAATGTAAAAATCGGGGCTATGAAACTCACCTCAGTTATCAAGTCTCGATTAGAAATATGGTAAACTGGGAATAAAGGTCCGATAACTCTAACCGCAACCAAAATAAATACCATATCTTAGGTTTGAAAACAAGGTCGTGCATGCAAGTTCATACGCTATTATATCACTAGTACATGTTTGTTGCAATATTTGTCGACAAAAATATTGTTGCGTCAATGTGTCCATTTATTAAGCAAAGTAACCCTTTTTAGAAAACGTAACTAGTTAATCTCGTGATTAAACTATAGTCGTCTTGTTAATAAGTATTTTTGAAAACCTCTAACGCGCCTAACAAGTATACATAACGTTCTACCATTTTTGTTTACGTCATTTTAGCTAAAACCGACCCTAAAGTGTCCAAAATCCACATTAAATATTTCCATTAGCATTCTAATAGCGACATAAAAGCTGTCAAATATATATACATTTCGCCGCAACTTCATTAGGCCATAACTTTCTAGTCTTAGCTCCGATTCTTAAGTTTTATATATCCCCGGGTTCGTGTTTAAGTATACTAAAATGTTTTTAGTGTCTCGGCTAGTCTAGTTAACTTTTAACCTCTTCTAAATTCCCAACAGCATCTATATTTTCAGAAAAATTCATTTTCGCCGCACAAATTAAAACTAACGTATCTTCTTCGTTATAAGTCCGTTTTAACTCATTCAAGCGGCTACGTTTTCGTTATAGAGTCTATTTTTTATATTTCTAGCCTAATCTTGTCACCAAGCTACTGATTTTTCTGGGTGAGGTCGAATGGGACAGCCACTCTTCTAAAAGTATCAAAACACGTTTCCTAGCCTTCTAGTTATCCAAAACCGCTTAACAACAACTCCCAAACTAATCCTAGCTCTTCCACCGATTTCTCAACATGTCATTAGAGATTTATCAATAAACTTAGCAATATGAAAAGTTCAATTCATTGTAAATAAAGTATTCACCGAAACTAGTTTAGCTAACTTACTAGCTCATATGTCATGTTTTTAATTTTTACATCTTGTTAAGATTTATAACCAACTAGTTTATTCATGATAAAAATTTGTTTAAGACATAGCCATTAGTTAAAAGATTATTGTGGTTATAAGGTTTTATTAACATGTACAAAGTGATAAATAAGTATATGCAACTTGAGACTAATATCAAGATATAAAGAGTATGAAATTTATCAAGATAAAGTGTTATTTACTTAGGGAGATTAGTATGATGAGGAGGTAATTTACTTGATTAACCCATGATTAGTGCTTCTAAACCCTTACAAGTATGTCCTAATGATACTTGAACTTAACCAAACAAGTTTTCTTCTTCCCTTGCTTCCTTAGGTGGATCGAATTGTATGAGTGAGTGAGTAGTCATGTATATATTTTTTTCTCTCATCTAGCTAGTTACTAAAGATGTGCTTGTATATATACTAGAGGACTTTCAAACTTTTAATAGTAAGTCAAAAATATCCATGGCTAGGTGTGTGATGGTTGTGGCCGATTGGAGGGCTAGGAGGGGAGGGGGGACAAGGGTTTGGTCAAGCCACCAAAATCTATAGTTACAACTCCATGTTTCAAGGTTCTTGGTCTTGTATTAATTGCATGTAGAAAAAATGGTTTAGTAATTATTATGGAACAAGAGGGGGGGGGGGGCGCAATATGGGTAATATTATGAGTAGAAGAGTTAATTTTGTACAAAAGTGTATATATTGTATGTATTGGGTATTAGAAATAGGTATTGGTTATTGGTTTGGTGATTAACGTAAGTTACGCGTAATTAAACGTAAGGAATAAAGAAATTACATTTGGTGTAAGGAAATATTTTTGGAACTTTGGTAATAATTTAGGAAGTATAAAAATGCGTTAAAAATAATTGTTAGGAGTATTGGGTATATCGGGTGTTAAATTTAAATTGCGAATAGCGTTTGTTAAATTAACAATCGTAAGTAAATAAAGAAAAGAGAATTGTTTCAGGGATTAAAATTTCGAACCGGAGTAGGAGCAAGGTGTTGGAATGTTGTGGACTAAATATAGCCTAAGTCCTAGTACACTTGAAAGGTATTCTAAATTTTCACGTTGCTTCAAGTAAAAAGTTATATGTAAATTGTTCTCAAGTAAATGTTAAGATAAGTAATTTGAGTTTATCGAATAGTATTGACCTGTAAATTAGCGGGTTGTCATACCTTAGCATGCAGCAACGCAAAATATCACAATGGTCACAACTGTCACCAAGAGCAAAACACAACAATATCGAGGGTACAGGTACAACGGTGCCGGATCGGCACAACCTAATATATATATATAGTTATCTCAGAATACGTCTCGTAAAGTAAAGAGTTTTCAAAAGACAAGCGTTTTAGTTTTCGTGGATTACTCGTATCAAGGTTTGTAAAAAGTTTAGTGTTAGCGCTTCATGTGGTGGTAAGAAAACATAGACTCAAAATGTAACTCACGCCAAAGTATAATATATCCAAATATATTATAAAGGAAATAATAAAAAATAGTCAAGAAATGCTAACGAGGACTCAAGTATACACACGTCAGGAATAGATGACGACATAGTCAAGAAAAGTACCGACGAGGACTTGAGTCGAGGAAAAATGACAAGAAGAAATCAATAAATGATCGACAAG
This sequence comes from Artemisia tridentata subsp. tridentata, assembly GCA_021014915.2. Classification (NCBI taxonomy): domain Eukaryota; kingdom Viridiplantae; phylum Streptophyta; class Magnoliopsida; order Asterales; family Asteraceae; genus Artemisia; species Artemisia tridentata. The sequence continues at coordinate 76,961,413 of CP139505.1, forward strand.
GAAAATGTCAATAAAAATAGGTCGATTAGTAAGTTTCGGTATTTTCCCCAAATTCCCAATTAATTTGTATAAGACATAAGCATTTTAAAAGATAAGTTTAACTACCAAAAACAAATTTTTCCCAAGACAATCTAAAAGAAAACAAACGTAAATGTTTCAAGTGTGTTTATTACGTATTATCCAATAACATTATTTCCATATTGTAAATCCGTCACAATCTTAATATATTAAATTCGTTTCGAGTCTAATATATCATATTCTTTACCAGTCCAATAAGTCAATAATGTTCAATGTCCAATAATGTTATTATGAGTCCAATATTTATTTATGTACTTCAAGTTTCAATCCGTATAATAATGTCCGTTAATATTATCCAAGTCAAAAATCAATAGGAAACTCGTATCGGATCCAAATCACGATCCCAACACCGAAACGTACCATTTATCATGAAAACTTATTATTTTAAATGTTTTGGGCTTGTGAGCCCATGACCAATTTCCAACCTAATGCACCCTATCCATAATAAAAGCAGATTGTACATTGCTAATAACTGAATTCAGTACTATCAATATTAATGCTTCGTATTACTATCAACGGACCGTCGAAAATCTTCCGAATGTGGTAGAAACTTTAGTGACAACAAACGTAAAGTACCAAAAATTTGCCAAACAAATGGATTAACGCTTCGTTTTACACATCACATCATGTATATTGATTATGAGTTGTAACAGACATATCAAATAGGATTGAGATTCTCGTGTTATTGTCATCTTACCTATTTACATTGTCTACAGAATCCTGTGATCTAGCTTTATTAGCTTGAAAAAAATTGACATTAAATAATAATGGGAAAAAAAAAGAAGCTCCCACTAGCCAAAAACAAAAAGATGATGTTTCACTATAACTAAAGCATTCAACATTCATAAAAATTTCGACGACATAAGAAAGTGTTAGAAGCAGAACTGATATAGGTGTTGACGTATGTGTCCGGACGACCTATCTTGACCGGCCGCCTGGACGACAGGGAGCCATCCGGAAATACTGAAGGACACTCAACTCATCCGGCTAATATCACTGTAAGTAATAGGAAAGGTGGCGTGTACCCTTTGGACAGATGGCAGCGCCAGACTGCGCCGCCTAACCCGGATATTAAGGGATTGTATCTGCCACCTAATCCGAGTATTAAGGGATTGTGTCCCCACCTTTTCTCTCTCTATATATACTACATTATCTCTTTATCTTATCTCATAACATTTTCACCTCTGAATATAAAAACACATATGGTATGTGCTTAAACACATACCTTTTCTTGACCAAAACCGGACCCAAAACAACCAAAAACTAACCAAAATGCCAAAGATATTTGTGTTTTTGTGTTTGTTTATGTGCAGGAACGGATATCGAGAAAAGAGGACAAAATCATGCAAAAACTGGGAAAACGAGCACGAGATACGGAAAGGATATTTATAGCCTATGCCGGGAAGCAAAAAGTCAAAGTCAACCCTGAAGAATCATCAATTGACAAAAGAAGCCCTTGGATCAATTTTTAAAAGTTTGGAAAAAATAGTCCTCGGATTTTCAGAAATGACAAATTTAGTCCTTGAACTTTATTGATTAAACCAAAGTTTAAACAAACCACACCACAACCGGATTTAATAAATACCCAATCCAATATTCTAACTAACCCAACCCTTACAATAAACCCAGCCCACTTCTTAAACCCAATCCACAACCTCAGCCCAAAACCATAACCCGATCCATACCCAAAACCCACCCGGTCAAGAGTTAACTACTACTCGGTCAAACAAATAAAAATAAATAAACAAACAAACCCGCCTTTTTCATTTATCCCCGATTACCCAATTACTATTCACCATAAACCCTAGATCATTTACCGTACATTTTCACTGAGATTAAGGGCAATTAAGTCCAATCATTGGATGTCAGAGTGTCAGAGAAGCACAAGGAACGCACGCATGGACACATGGCACGCTCTTATTGGACCAGACACCTCACAAATTTGATCCTACAGCTGGAAATCAAAGAGTGGAGAGCAAGGCGTGATCTAAGGGTGATGATTAGCTCAAGAGCACACGGATTGCCAAGGTGGCAGGCCTGGAAGGTTCAGAAGAAGCCTATAAATAGAGACCTCCTCCTTCATTAGTGTTTGTCCAATTTTTCACGCTTTAGAAAATTGTTGCCAATTTTATTCTTGTCATTTTAATGCTTTCGTAGTGTAATCGTTATATTTCAGTTGTATTTTCAAGTTTTCAGTTGTAATTTCAAAGTTTGGTTAATGAAATTCTAGTTTACATTATTCTCATTTCATGTCTGTTTTGATCCTTAATTAGTTTTACTGCTTATCTAGCTTATTTTCACTCATTTTTATCATCTCAGTTCTCTTAGATTTACATTTTTCATTTATAGTTCATCTCATTTGCAAAAATTCCAAAAATATTCAAAAAATAAAAAAAATATTGTAATCCTAGCTTCAATAAGCTAATTTCATTAGTTTACAAGCTTACATAAGCTCAGTAGCTTATAGTAAGCTTTTGATAATTTCAAATCTGTTTTAATCTCTAAAAACACCAAAAGTCATCAAAAGTCAACAAGCTGGTCAAATAAGCTGGTACTGGAAGAGCTTATTTGGGTATTATTTTGGCTTATTGGATAAGCCTGGGTAGTTTGTAGCTTCTGAGATCATTTATTTCCAACAGATTTGCTTGTAAGTTCAATTTGGTTTCATACATAGCTTATTAGAGTAAACTGCTTAATTGTGCTTATTTAGAATTAGAAGTTGCTTATTAATGTTTAGTTAAGATAGTTATGCAGTAGTTAATCAGTTTCAAGGCTTATTTCAGTAGTTTGTAGTATTAATTTAGTTATTTCAGTTTTGAGGGTGTGTTTGGCTATAGATCTGTGGAGGTTATATTAGCTTGTTACTGTTTCATTGCAAGTTATTCAGGATTGATTTAGCTATAATAAGGTGTAATGAACTTAAGTCAGTAGGTGTTTAAGGGATTATAGCTCAATTAGAAGATTTAGGTCTATAGTGAGATTTTGGAGACAAAACTGCCTCAATAAGCTCAGCATAAGCTAAGCTTATTGGGACCCCCTCTATTGCATTTCTGAGCTACTTTTAGTTGTTGAAGTAAGATTGCAAGAGCTGTTTTGATTTGGTCAAGTTTTACACTAGATTTGCGCCAAAAGACCAACTCTGCTGTCACAGATTGTTTTGTGCAGAGCATTTTTTTACTGCTGATCTAGGTTAGTTAGTAGCTTATTGAAATAAGCTGAGATTCTCATTTTTGGTTTATAGGTAGTTTGCACAACAAGGATTTAGTACAGTATCTGGGATTTGAGTTTCTGGCTTAATAGGTAGCTTATTTAAGTCTGCAAATCAGCTCATTCAATCTGAATCAAAGTCTGCACAGTTTTGTTCTCAGTTCACTACTTATCTTGTGCTTAATTCAATAATCAAATAAGCTCAGAATTTAGGCATCTTTGGCCTGAACATAGCTTTTCATATAGACTTTAAGGCTGTGCTTTTGGATTCACCAATAAGCCCTTCTCTTAGCTTATTAATCAGCTGCAATTAAGGTAGAAAGCCATTTTGAATCTGTCTTTATATTAAGCTGTGCAGAAGCTTTTGTGCTTATTTCTTTAGCTTATTTGATGTTTTTCAGTTGAATTAAGCTTAAAATAGTTCAATGCATCATTCCTGAGCTTTTGGGAATTTTTGGTTCAGTTTAGCTTAATTTTGGCTTATTGCAAATTGCTTATTCCCACTGTTCTGCTTATTTAGGCTTAATCAGTTCCTGAAATTATTTTTCCTAGATTTAGAATTAAAAATTAGATTTACTCAGAATTTTTCAGATTTTTCCAAAGCTTTTTATTATTTTTAAATCATTTAAATCTTTTAATTTAGTTTTTAATTCATAAAAAATTCATAAAAAGTCAAAAATATTTTTCTTTTTCCCAAAATTTTCTTTTTATATTTAGGATTTAAGAAAAATAATTTTATATTTTAAGTTCTTAAATTTTAGAAAATCACTTTTTAATTACGTTTTTATAATTCGTCGCGTACGTTTTAAATTCGATTTTTCGTTTTTAGTATCACATGCTTAGTTTACTTGTACCCATAGCATAATTAGTTGTTTTTATTTCATATTTCATTAATCGTAGTGTAAAAACCCCAATCAATCACTCTTTTTCACACACATTCACCACACGTTTACGACAACGTCACGAAAACTCGAATTCAACCTTCGTTGGGACACGACCCGGGGAAAACGCATTCGTTGCATTTTCCTTTGGAAAAATAAACCGTACTAAAACGACAAATCAACACACATGCATTCTCTCTCTCTAGATACTGCTCATACAATATCTCATATGGATTTATACACATCTACCGGATCATAGCCGAAACATGCATACTAAACCCTCTACACCGGAGGTTCTGACTTGACCGTCGGAGGGTGGTCCCCGGGGCTTCGGCCTCGGGACCCCTTCTAACGGGTTCTTTGATTGTTGCAGCATATTTTCAAGCTTGGGACAAGACGGAAGGCACGGGAGAGCCGTCCAGCTTACCTAGCAGAAAATTACCTCAACAAATTAGCGCCATCCGTGGGACCCGTTATTCACTCTACCAACGGTTGAGAATGACGGGTTTCATCTCCATTTCAGTTCTTACATGTCAGATCTGGGTAGATGAATTTGTGCAGATCTGGTCTCGGATCCGCTATATGTGGGTCTCTGCTCCTCGGCCCCGAATGAGTTTGAATCTGTCGGATTGTTCACCCTGTGTAGACGTCCGGCAAGGTCGATATATATAGATGGGATGTAGCGATTAAGGATCGTTCGGATATATTGCTGATCTTGTACGGATGCACTATATTGTTCGGAAAGGACGCGTCGTTCAAAGAAGCGATATGGTTCGGTTATGCTGGCGACGTGTTGGAATATGTGAACTATAAATAAATCATAAACACATATAATCATCAAAAGCACGCAGCGGAATAGATCTACAAGAACATGTAATTAATTAAACATAAATAGATACGTACCTTAGTGATTCCTAGCAAGAACAAGGAATCTCTTGAACAAGAACAAGTTATATAAACCCTAATAGGGATTATATGTGGATCGAACTAATCTCCAAGATCACAAGCTAAAGTAAGCTTGTCACTCGTTCCTGTACACACGTAATGATAGCGTTTCAATGAGAAAAGCTAGGTTCTTGATCACCAATAAACCAAACACTTTATTGCTATACTTGATTCGCCAAATCCTAGTGGATTTAAAAGAGGGTCGAACAAGTGTAAGCAAGAGGAAGAGAAGAAGAAGAAGTTTGGCTTAGTTAGGGTTTCAAGATTAGAGAAAAACTAAAACACAATGAATTGTATTTATAGTGTTTCTTTTCTTTGTGCCCAAGCAAACCAAAACCGACCTTCCCCCTCCTAATGGATGGGTCGGCCGATCCTAGTATCCCTCAAGGGATTCTAGATCCTTCTTTCCTATTTTTCACAATTAGTCCTTTAACGGTCGTTAGTTAAAACCCCGTTAAGTACTAACCGTCGTTAAGTGTTTTATTGGTGAAATGAATAAATAAATATATGAAATATATTTAATTATTCATCATTGAAACTCTCACGTTATTGTGTGCAATCCCGAGCCTCGGGTTCGAAACCGGACATACGTATATTAATATTTATACATAAAACCTAACAGCTCCCACTTGGATAAACATTAATATAGTAATGACATGGGTCAGTCTAGCTTAACCTTCCCAATGCCCCCAGCTCGATCCGAGTTGTGGTTCTCCTGGTAAAAACCACGTGTGATGAAATTTAATCATCATACTTATCCTTTTGTTGCTAATACCGCGTTAATTTGGATATGGATTTTGGTCATTCCATAATTAACATTAGTTTCTCGTTTATACATAATTGAACAAGATTACCAAAACATCTGAACGTCTTCCAGATAGACTTTGGGCGTGGCCACGCAAACATCTTGTCAATCCTACGAGTGGCCAAGCAGTATTAAACTTCAACACAAAGTTGAAGGAACAAATCCTTTATTGACTGCGAGCATAACCCTCGAACTTCGCATCATTTCCGAAAATAGCCCTTATAACTACCTTTTACGGTTAGCGTTAGACCACCTTACAGAAAATAAGCTACATCCTCGGCAATTATCTTTCATCTCAAGTCTGAGGATAAATATTCATGATATACTTGATGACGACGATCCATAAAGTATAATCATGTGGTTGGGATAAGTCCTATATTCAATTTATCCAATATTGAATATCATGTGACATTGGTGTCTCAACCTACAGTCCATTCTACCAATCCTCACATTTGTCTTAGTTCAATAATATTCCCATATTATTAATTGACAACGGACAATTTAGAATAAAATATAATAATTTTACTCATGGATTTAAACATGCAAATATAGGACACAAATATTAATAATGAGAATAAACGCTATCCGCACTTTATTTCATTAAAATAATAATTGTTTACACGTCCCTTATCCAAATACTAACTAGATCAATGCATGACAATCTTCATTAATGAATTTTGCCGCAAGTCATGTTCCACATACTTGTTGACAAGGCATAAATCAATTAATTTGATCTATCGGAATTTTGAGAATACTTATTTCAATATAATGAAATTCTTGTATGTGTGCATTCATCTACCTAGATATTGCCACATACTTCATAAAATGTGTGACATCCTCATGCACGAATTTATGACAATTAAACTACCAAACCTTGTAGTTAAAGTATTCTAATTCTTTATGTATAATGCAACTATGCTCATAATGAGCATAACTAGTATACATGGTCTCCTAATAAGGATGAGCTCCCACTATGACTAGTATTGAGTGTCATCTCAATCTTACTAGCATCATTGTATCAAACAACAATATGCCCTTTTAAAAGTTCCGTAAACTTTTACATTCATCGTGTAATGTTTGATGTCTTCAAATCCTTCAAGATTTGACCATAATATCAATCAAGCAATAACTTGCCATATGGTTCATATTTAGAATTTTGGAGCAAATCCAGGCTGAGGATGTAAATTCTAAACCATATCCATTACACTTAAATTTCTAACAATTTATAATTAGATATTAATGTTGTCAATCATCTTTCATTCAAGCATGATACAACAAGCAACATGATGTACATGAATAATCCTTTTGTCAAACTTAGATTTTGTTCATGTCATATCTTTTCAAAGATATGTTTCTATCTAGATCTTCTAATAGAATATCATGTCCATTTAGAATCAATTATTTACCGCTTATGTTTATGAGCAAATAAACATATACTTCAAGGTTTTATTTTCTATATGAAGTTTCATTCCAAACTAAAACTTAACATATAAATGTTAATGGAATGTTACTTCCTATATGTTATACAACATATATGAAATAAGAAAATAAATACATCACTCCCACTAGCTTTCAGGAATATTAAGAAATATCTTAATTTTAATTATAAATCAACCTAGATTTAATAACTAAAATAAGTATATCTTTTAGATGCATGCATTAATCCATTTACTAATGATTTGCACTTTTGTATACTATTAAAGATTATTTGAATTCAAACACTTCTTTCAATTACTTTTCGTCCTCGCTCAAGTAATTATCAAAGAAAGAGTTTTGATATTCCATTATTAACTTCATATAAATGAAACTAATAATGACAATGATAATCTTTATGTGCTTAGAAAGAATTTCAATCACATTTAATTGCTTAAGTGTGATTGATAATCTTTTCACACATTAAATATGTATACAAATTTGTCCATTATGATTTCTACACAAGAATTTAAATCTCTATGATTTTCATTTCCTTTGTAGAAACTCATCTTTATTCTATAGTGTAACTATAGAGTTCAAGATCAACTACGTTATCAAACTAGTTATCTTCTTGGACTGCATCTATTTATTCATAGTATGAGTAAATTGCCAAATTAAACATTTGCAATTTATTAACAGGTATATCACTATCCTGTAACTCATAACCCTCAACATATTCTACAAATATTTGAGATACCCTTGCGGATCTATGAATAAGAATTCCATCATCTTTGAGATTTAACACTAACATGTTAAATCCTCATTATGATTTTGCTAGTGTATTTAGAAGATTATGTATCTTGTAATTTTATCTTATGAAGATAAAACTCCCACTTGCCTTTTGCAATTTATAGATTATCTATAAATGCTTAGCAAATAGAGCAACACAAAACTTGTTCTCTTTTGGGACTTTTACAAATACATATTGACAGTTCCTAATCTTAATTTGTTAATAACCTACCCAACAAGTAGTTTAACAAATTCTGAACTTCAATTTTAAGACTTAATGTGATTGATCACATTCCATATTAAATGGTGTCTTATTAATCTTCTAGGTTGGAGTATTAATTGAGTATATTCAATTCATACTCAATTTTCTAACCTTGATATCTTTAGGAAGATTAGAAGATATAGTTATCTTTAATCAAACAATAAAAAAAATTTGATTCTCCTAACTGAACATACCATAGACACTATGTATTTCATTAGGATTAATATTGTAATTTAATCTTACAATATTTGAGATAAATATATTTCGTTTTTGGCTTACCTATTTACCAACTAAATCACTTTAATGGTATAATAGATTTTCCAAGCCAATTGCATACTTTATAACATAAGTGCCTTTTAGCCTAAGCCACTTAATTTCTATGTCTTACCAAAAAGACATAAACTGTTATAATCCCAGTCTATGTTATAAGTCATTAATCAACTTCATGACTTCTTGTATATATCTAAACATAACAAGTTAACGTCTTACTTCAGTATAAGTCTTATAGCAATAAAAGACTTCATGTTTATATCTACAATATATACATGTATAACTAAAGTAATTATGAAACCCACAATTTGGTTTCAATAGTTATTTCAAGTTAATTTATTTACTTCATATATTTATGTCATTCCAAGAATACATAAACATTCAAATTATGAAGTAGTATAAGATTACTTCATTTATTTATGTCATTACAAGAATACATAAATATTTACATTTGAAGTAGTCTTATTTACTATATCGACACTTGTTCTAATAATTATCTAATTTTAGAAACTTGTAAAATAACATAGTTTCATTTCATCAGTCGAGGCTGATAATGATGAAAGTATGTATTTTACCTTGTCATTAATATCTAGTAATGAAAGTAGATATTAACTTCAAGTGTTCCATAAATTAGAATGTGTATAAAACACATTAGAACATTGATCTCTTACCTTACAGTCATGAGATCCCTTTAAATCATATTCCTTTATGTTGTTGCTTGCACACAATACAGATTTCTCCCACTTGTGCATGGAACAACATTACGTATCAGATAAACAACACATCAATCGTTTGCTTATTTGATCAATATGATTGTGTCATAGATATAAGTAGATATAGAATCACCTCGTCTAGTAAGGAAACGTACACGACTATCCTTAATACCACAAGTGTCTATAATTGGAAAGTAATCATCTCAAGAGATTCTAGAGATAATCCGGGTAACTACCAAGACTTGTAGCTCCCACTGAATTTAAGATCACTGCATGAACTCATTATTCAGTAATTTCAGCACTATGCTCCCACTGGCTTTGACAACATTGTAAGTGTTGCATTACCAGTAAAAGCAAATAGCGTGCTGTTTACTTTCCTACACCCTTGATGAATTCCTTACGTAATACTACTAAGGTACTTAAGGAATGTATTCTACTTTGTCAATTGATGGAATATCCATCAATGCAATTAACTTGAAAGAATTGGGTATGCAATTTCTTCCTTAGTTAGGTCTACCATCCCCATCATGGTATGTAGCACCTTTAAATGGTTAAAGCATAACAACTAGATCAACTATTCTAGTTAGCCTTTTACCACTTTTGCGGTAATTAGTCTAGCTTCTAATTTAATAACTCCTAACCATGCAATTTCTTAATAAATTCGCCATGAGTTATTTCTTAGAATTTAGACAATTCTAATTATCCTATTATACCTTTCTCACTCATGAAAAGGAATAGGATTAAGTCTCACTCTTCACACGGAAAGTGGACTCGGTTTATTCTTTTCAGCAAAAATTGACTCTATCCAAAACCCCTACAGGTGTAGATCAATTTACTACTAACAGAATATCCCATGTTTACGGTTTTAACGTTGCATTAAATACAAACAAAGAATTTTCAAAATTCAATTTAGTATTTTTGATAATAACTTTTCAAGAAAATTAAATACCCACGGTAAAATAAAATTTCACCATTTAATTTTCATTGAAAAATAGGATCCAAATTGACGCCGTTTCATCACATCAGCTGAGGCTGCTAGCAATGAAAGTACTCAATAAGGTAGAGCTACACTCAATTGCCAATATCCAATTGCAATTCCTAGAATCATGGGACTTACATTATATTGCCAACATCAGTTGCAAAATGTAAACATGTTTCATCCCCAAATCTTTATGCCTTGACGCCGTCCCATCACATCAGCTGAGGCTGCTAGTGATGAAAGTGCTCAATTAAGTTAACCAATTTAGAAACGTGTAAATTGACGCTGTTTCATCACATCAGCTGAGGCTGCTAGCAATGAAAGTGCTCAATTTACCCCTTTTGACTACCATCTTTGAATCATTACATCAGCTGAGGCTGCTAGCAATGATAGATGTCATCTTAGGTGTTTCCGTATTAATTGGTTGGCATATTACTTAAATTTAAGGGTATAAATTTTTGATGTGTTAAATCAAAAAAATATGTACAAAGATGTCATGCATTCATCTTTGTATCATATGTTTTCTAAAACAAAACCGTTTACTCATTCATAGCTCAAATCATCAAATCTTTTAATTGAGGCGTTGAGCAAATTACAACATTGCCTTAAGATGCTTCGTATTTATCGTGGTGTACTTGGTAAGTCTAAAATTGACGCACAGGCGGGCGTAGGGACGACAGCCGCCGAAGCTGGTTAAAACCGTGCCCCTCTAAGGTCACAATTTAATGCGAACCAACTAGAACCCACTTTTTAGTTTGCCAATTTTAGGTCCGCCGCTTCGACCACTTAGTACAGTCGCAATCAATCAACTAAAAAAAAATATGATTTTCTTGCTAAAACAATTTTATGTAATAATTTATTAATTGCTAGTCTCGCCTGGGAGCAAATTACCGTGCGAAGTGAACCACTGTCGGCACATAAGACTTGGCAATAAATAAAATTACTACAAAGGTTTCATAGTTATTAGTCTTATTTATTTTTATTTTGAAAAATTACCCTCTTTTGTCGTTACAATCCATCATAATTATCAAACACAAAAGATCAAGTAATTACAAAAAATAAATAAACACGTAATAACAAATATATGATCATCCACGATATCATATAGCCACATGCAAACCTTTTCAATAAATCCTATTAATAATTCTATGTGTAATTTAAATGTATGTAATTAACAAAACTCCCATTGGTTTTCGAGCTCATTGTACCCAATGGACCACAGTCGCCAAAAAATTTGGCCGCGTAAGTTTTAGTTAATTAGATACCACAGTGTACATAACTTATTAATTAATATATATTGAGGTCTTCCCCAATTTAAGATTTATTTAAATCATGTAGCAAACAATTCAATACAAAATCATACAAATCACACCATGACAAAATATGCAAGATTTTGTCATGGATACCATATTGATCACATAATCATGTAGCACATATTATTATGTCAATATCCATTGTACGTATCTATATTAATTAGTGACATCACATACGGTATTCACTAATTAATCCCTAAAAATTTCATGCAATCCTAGGGTTTCTATCAGATTAATTAATCAACCATAAAACCCTAAAAATTATGTGGGTGTCGACCCACTTTAAACCAATTAGGGTTTTTAAATCAAAACCCTAAACTTAAATTGCATGTATCTATATCAAGATTCAATTTTTAGGTTTAAGTAATTAATTACAAGTTCTAAACGAGGCTCATGATGCCACTGTTGGAATATGTGAACTATAAATAAATCATAAACACATATAATCATCAAAAGCACGCAGCGGAATAGATCTACAAGAACATGTAATTAATTAAACATAAATAGATACGTACCTTAGTGATTCCTAGCAAGAACAAGGAATCCCTTCAACAAGAACAAGTTATATAAACCCTAATAGGGATTATATGTGGATCGAACTAATCTCCAAGATCACAAGCTAAAGTAAGCTTGTCACTCGTTCCTGTACACACGTAATGATAGCGTTTCAATGAGAAAAGCTAGGTTCTTGATCACCAATAAACCAAACACTTTATTGCTATACTTGATTCGCCAAATCCTAGTGGATTTAAAAGAGGGTCGAACAAGTGTAAGCAAGAGGAAGAGAAGAAGAAGAAGTTTGGCTTAGTAAGGGTTTCAAGATTAGAGAAAAACTAAAACACAATGAATTGTATTTATAGTGTTTCTTTTCTTTGTGCCCAAGCAAACCAAAACCGACCTTCCCCCTCCTAATGGATGGGTCGGCCGATCCTAGTATCCCTCAAGGGATTCTAGATCCTTCTTTCCTATTTTTCACAATTAGTCCTTTAACGGTCGTTAGTTAAAACCCCGTTAAGTACTAACCGTCGTTAAGTGTTTTATTGGTGAAATGAATAAATAAATATATGAAATATATTTAATTATTCATCATTGAAACTCTCACGTTATTGTGTGCAATCCCGAGCCTCGGGTTCGAAACCGGACATACGTATATTAATATTTATACATAAAACCTAAATGGTTCAGTTATGCTGGCGACGGGTTTCATCCCAACCTAATGTGTCGTTGCAACTTCAATCTTGACTTCAAGGTGGGTAAGTTTATGATCTCTTCTACTAACTATCGAGCTTGATGATTCACTTTATTTAAACGCTTTAAAGAAGGGTCCATCTTCTGTTATGTTCTTGATTTTCTTCAAAGGGTTGTGATTCTTAATCAAGGTCAAACTATTGATTAAGTAAGCTTCATATACGTGGTTCTTGTGGCCGGGGTATGCCTAGAATTAATGGGTTTATTCAAGATGTTGTTTTGAGAAATGTGGTGGAGAGTGATTTGGGAATATTTGTTGACATGGGTGAGGATGATTGTTGTTTAAGGATTGAGAATAGTGAGTCTTTTGAAGTGCTTAAAGTTACCAGTGTGAATAGTTCAAAGATGCCGGTTTTTTCGGTTTGTTTGCCGAGTCTTAGGACAGTCGATGCTAAGGTTTCGCTTTGTGAATCGGGTGATGACTTGATAACGAATCTGCTTCCTTGTTGGTTCGGTCTTGAAAAGTTGTCTTTTGTTGGGGATATAAATGATTGCATTAGGAAAATTTATGGTAATATTCGCGGGAAGGCGTTAAGAAGCCTGGAGTTGGACTTATCGATTGATAATATGGATGATTGTAATGCTATGGTTGTGATCGATGCATCTCGTTTAGAATACCTTGGGTTTAAAGATGGGTTTTTAGCTTCGCAGTTGGTGAGAAGCAAAGGATGGATCACATTCTCAGCCCGCTTATGGACGTTCAGCACAAACCTCCCGGACGGACGTTTAGTATAAACGTTCGACCTGGTTGTTCGGATAATCAGTATCGTTCGGAGATGCCATCTCGTTCGGATATAGTGGTGACACATTTGTCGTCCACCTATAAGGACATTCGGCATGAACCTCCGGTATGGAGGTCGAGTGTAGACGACGATATGGACCGACGAAGGGCTGTCCGGTGTGGTCTCTTTCGGTCCGCCGTCTGAAAATGCTGTCTCGCTCGGATGTGGCATTGTTCAGAGGTGCTTGCTCATTCGGTTATACTGGTAATGGGTTCCAACCATTGAGCACACATGAAAAGCAAAAGGGTGAAGGGTTTGTTGGCTAAGGTCCAGCTCTTCAGGGTCGGTTCAAAGCAGGGAAGTAAACACAGGGTACATTGCGTTTCTTTGTCAAAAACAAGAGGATAAGAAGTGTGTGGTGGCGGGTTTGTAACCTCAAACCCGGGTCTGTAAGTTATCTATCCCTATTTCCTCATTCTGATCTTAAATGCCATGAAATATGCATATACAGGAAAAATCTTGCATGAGAAAGGAAGCAAAACTGGTAATATTGTTGCTCTAATAAAAATGTTAGTAAAATTGCATAAGGCTAAGAATTTGATTCAAATGTTTGGATTGGTTGTAGAAAGACTGGTTATCTCACGAATGGCTAAACATTGATTTTAATGCTCTAGTTGGCTCTAAAAAGTTGGTCATTTTGCAAAAAGACTAAAAATCCAATATTTATGTTTAAATTGGCTACACAAAGATGTTACCTTTATGTTTGTTTTGGGATAACTGTTAAGGTTGTAATCGATGGACTCCATGTAGAACAATCCTTACGCGAAAATGATATTCGGGTTTTGGGTATAATGACATTGTTGGTTATCTTGCAAAAGACTAAAAATATGATCTTTATATATAACTTTTAGCTGCAATGGAGGATGATGAATTATTGTATGGCTCGACCGAACTTGACTTTTGATGTCTGTACATGCATTTTTGTAGTTCTACCAAGTGGATATATGTGGGGGCTATTGAAAGTTTGTCTTTGACTTTATGTATAATTTGTTTTTGCGGGTAATGTTACATTTTGATATGTATGTTTGATATCCGGTTATGACGGGTTACTGCTAAATGCTGAACCTGTGAAATAATGTTAGTTATGGCAAGGAATTACAATGAATTGAAAACTATCTGCTCTTGTTTTGGACTTAGATTGTTTTAGCTTTGAAAGATGTACTTGAAAATGATGAAACATACAAAAACCCGATTGATTATTCTGAAGCTGTGGTATCAAATTTGGCATGTTCTCTTTTTATAAGTATTGAATCGGGTCAACCTCCGGCCACAGGCAATTCTGGTCTTCACTAAAGTAAATTAGAGTCTGTGTATTAGCATTTGCATCGACTTTTTGGTGATTTATCATGACCTGTTTTGTGGGATCTATCTAGTGTTCAATCTAAAATATGATGGCTAAAATCACCAAACAAAAGGTGAACTTAGAATGGAGGTTCATAATATTCCAAGAGTCAAGAATGATGGGTCTCTCGGTTATGAACGTTTCGGGTGTTAACACTCAGTTGTGGACGTTCGGTTGTGGATGATAGGTTGGGGACGTTCGGTTACGGTCGTTCAGTGGAGAACGCTCGGTTTCGGACATTCGGTTACAGTTGTAAACGTTTTGATATGGTCGTTCAGTTGTGGAGGACCGGTTGTGGACGTTCGGTTATGAATGTGTGGTTGTAGACGTTCGGTTGTGGACACTCAGTTGTGGATGTTCGCTATGCGCTGTCCGTACGTTATCTCGTTCGAATATGGGTCTGGGAGTCATGCGAGTTTTGGGACTGATTCGATGCCGAAATCTGAAACCCTTTAGGTAGAATCATTGGTGGGACTTTGTATCCTGGTCTTATGATTACTGCTGCTGCTGCCTATTGGGGTTTGAAGTTTCTAAGGTTTGCGGTTCATACTCGCGAAGCTTATGTCTTGACTGCACCTCTTTTTGAGAGTAATACGACTATAGTGGCGTATTTCTTTGGGTAAGATGTGTGGGATTCTGAAACAGGTTTGGTGGCTGCTATTTTGGTTGCTATGTGTCCTGGTTATATATCAAGGTTGTTAATATGAGATCGCTTACGAAGAGTCTAGCCTCGGCGTTTGGGTATTTTTATATGACTTCGGCATAATATGGTCATGTGTTTATTATTAATTCGATTCCGTTGTATGTGTTGGTGTTGTTGATTGCCGGGAGGTATTTGATGAGCTTCGGTCTCTAAGCATCAGCCTATGGCATGGGCAACTTTCATTTTTGATTTTCATATCCGGATTCTCCTCTTTCCATCGGGTCGGTTGATTCTTGTCGCAACACCTGCAGTATGCCTTAGTGGCACCATTGTGGTCTCTGCTACAATAAAGAACTTGACCCTAGCGATCAGGGGAAGGACCGGTCAAACTGTGTCTGCCGAAGAAACCAGTAGCACAAAGGGATTATCTAAGTTCATTGGAAATTACCAGGAGACTTCTGGAGTTAAGACCGGACGGGGTGCTATAATTCTTGCTGAGGCTGTGGCTCTCATTGCTACTGGTACCGTGCATCGAGTTTGTATAACGACCTGGTAGCTTATCTTCTCATACTAGACCTTTTACGGTTCAATTCCTTTTAAATTCTGAATAATTGATTCCCTATATGTGGACTGCTGATTCTGTTTTGGATAAGGAGAAATGGTCATTGGTAATAGAATAGTGATATAAAAAAAAAAGGTAAAAATGTAGTTGGGAGCAGTTACATAACACCAACGTGCAGTTGATTAACTTTACAAAGTTGGTTTCAAATAAGTTGTACAGGTGGGAATGAGAGTCAACTAATGAAGCGTTTGATTTGAGGTATTTGGATTTGGTGAATGGTTTCAAAGAAAAATAAAGTGTTTGGTTTGAGTTGGTGGGTTACCAAACAGTACTTGATACCTTCAATCGAAGGTTTTCACAAAAGTCATGGTTCTACCCTCTTTTCCTGACAATTTATAAGATATCCTGACAATTTTCCACAATCGAAGGTCCCACATGATTTTTAAATAATAAAGATAATATTATTATATATTAATTTAATATTAAACTATTAAATTAAATTTTATAATATAACTAAGTGGGCCCCTTTTATTATATAATAATATTAAATAAAAACCGATTTGAAATTACATTTTATAAAACAAACAACATTAATACTATCATTCAATTTTTATTACTTTCAATCCATACCAAATCCGATACCCATTGTGATTTCTAGCAACAAACCAAACGGCCCCTAAATGTATTCAAATTTTGGAATCTCCTAAATTTTTATCAATATTATTGGTTGAAATTACTTTATTTTAACTAAAAGGTATATTCCCATTTAGGTAAACCAATTTAGTAGCTTGGAGTATAAGCAGTATAGTATATAATTCGGCCACTAGTTAGATACACTTATGTTAATTCAACAACAAAATGTTATATCCAAATCCTTACCATCTCCTTGGCGCATTAATTCAACCCAATATTTAGAGTAACCTGTTAATCAAAGTAATCAACTAATAGTTCTTTTGTGATAAATAGCCTCGAGAACTTTTTGTAGTTTGATCAAATTGAGTTGTTAGGCAGGCCTTTGCGTTTTTTTTTTCTTTTCGCTTTCTCGCGTTGTTACATAAGTATATAGTTTAGATGTGAAATTTAGTCATTTATGAGACATTATGATATAATGCTAGATCTCGAATAGTTTGCATCGGGACGTGTTACATGAAATAATAGTATAGGCCTCATGGCTAAATGCCTCAATTCAACATTAGTGTTGCTGCTTGAACATGCGAGAGGCGCTATTTTGTTTAAGTTCAACAATACTAATAGACTATAGCACCATTGAACTAGGGGGAGTATAGTAGTATGATAACTCTATCGGTCATGTTACGGTTCGGTCACGACCCGAATGGTGTATTGATACAAGTGATATTTTGTCTGTCATATTTAACGGGAGAAAGCAAAAAAGCATTCAAGTTTTATTCCGCAGGAAAGGTAAGCTTCGGATTTAACGATCGTGGAAACACTCCGACGATTTCGTCCGGACGTCACACTTCGTCCATACCATGCTAAAAATCTCCATTGGTTACGCTACGGTTCGGTTTAAATCTAAAATTTCCTATTGATACATGAGAATATTTTGTTGGTCATATCTAACAAGAAAAAGAAAAAGAGCTTTCATGTTTTATGGTGCAGGAATAACACCCATTGTAGACAAATTAAAAGCGGTCGGTGTGTCGATGTCTACCCATTGTGACTCTTTTATGTATTAATGCATGTGAAACATTATGTCTTTAATATCTAACGGAAAAGACACGAGCTCTCATGTTTTACTTGGCAGGGATAACAATTACAAATTTCTGAACATAAGTCGAAAGTGATCCCTCCGTGGGGCTGGCCACCCCCGGAGATCAGTGATCAGTGTTCAAAGAAGGTTCATACCCAAAGAGGAGCAGCCGCATGATCATTCATTACGTTCTGAACATAAGTAGAAAATGGCCCCTCCGAGAGGTTCACGCCCTCCGGAGATTTTTGTGGTCAATGTTCAAAGATGGTATACCCAAAAAGGGGTTACCATAATCCTGGCGGAAAGGCTGAACGACACCCAAAAAGGGGTGGCCGCATAATCATTTATTATTCTCCGAACATAAGTAGAAAGTGGTCCCTCCGAGAGGTTCGTGCCCTCCGGAGATCAGTGATCAGTGTTCAAGAATGGCAAAAGGGCCGATCGGCACCCAAAAAGGGGTGGCCTCGTAATCGTTTATCTTCTGAACATAGCCGAAAATGGCCCCTCCGAGAGGTTCGCGCCCTCCGGAGATTAGTGGTCAATGTTCAAAGATGGTAACGGCGTGTGTCGCCCAAAAACGCATAAGCTTGTACCTCCGGAACTATGCAAATAGTGAATGTAATAAAAAACAAGTGTTATATGTTCGTAATCAAAGCTCCACTCCAACGTAAGCTTGTACCTCCAGAGCTATGTAAGTAGCGACGGTAATAAAAAACATGTTGTACGTTCATAACCAAAACGTAAACTGAACGTTAGCTTGTACCTCCAAAGCTGCGCAAGTAGCAATGGTAATAAAAAAAAAACAAGTGTTCAGTATACGTTTGGGGGTGTTTTACTTATGCAGGAAACAAAGGGATGATGGGAAAAATATGTCTCGCTTCGGATCCAACAATGTTTAAGTATAGTATCATTAACCGTAGGTCAATAATAGTATATTGGGGGGACATGTTGGTGTATATGTCTAAGAGACACGCACCGGGAGGCAAATACAACACTAGTCTGAACGGCTCGGGCCGAAAGGCCATAAGGTACTCTTTAAAGTATTACTTCAGTATTTTACTAACAATGCAATACTGGTGTTACATGTTGACGTATGTATCAGAAAGCACAGGCTGTAGCAAACTGCAAAAATTTACTATAATTAACGACGTTTAATTATATAGTAATCTCCATCATTATTTTAATCACCATTTTTACGGGGAAATTTAAATTTTTCTTTAATATATTATACTCACGACCAACATAAGATTAGGATAAGCCTACATATTTTATATGAACTATTTTCACTTTATTATATATTTTACATTATACTCTTTACGTAATACAAATATTCAAACCCTATTAGATTTTATTAACGTATACGCCCTCCGTTAAACTTATTACACGTCTAATATTTTTAGTTGGAGTATATTAATAAACTTTTACATTTTTATAAACGTTACATTTTTACGTTACCCAGTCTTAAGTTTTGTGACATAAGGATTTAACGTTAGTAATTACCGAGATCAAACTATACCCTAAACTAATAATACATGCAAATAAGAAATACATGCAATTCTTTTCTAAATAACCCATACGTGCACTATTTAAATATATAAACGTGTATATGTATACTCCATATATAAATGTAAGAATAGAATCTATGCCACATCTTATATTGTATATAAACCATGCGTGTGCTATTCTCCTTCATGCAACATATGTATATAACGTGTATAATTAAATCTCCACATTTCAAAACTTCCATACGTGTAACATAACTCTATAACAGAACGTGTAGGACTTTTGTACCATATAATATAATATGTATAACGTGTCTCATTTTGTATCCTAAATACTGCTCCAACAATCTTCAACTTGCAAATATATATAACCATATCAAATGAAATCACATGCGTCTGACACCAAACCAAGTATTATTCTTCAACTTGCCAATAATTCACAATCATACAAGCACATGCATACAAAACACTGCCAATCATGTACCACAACTTGATTTATTTTATAATATACATCGACTATATATATATACTTCTTATATCACCACCATCTCTCACCCACTCACTCTCAATCATACACAACTCATTCTCCTGGTTCTATAACCATTTTGCTAAGTCCTTGGGTGCCCAGAAAAACTCAGGTCGATCGGGGTAATTATTTTCACGTCGAAGAGAAATAAATTTCATATATACGAGTTAAGGTTTCTGCAAGTTCTGTTGGTTTCTGCCCGTGTCCAACGTACCACAATCACGTCTCTACTCTTTGTAAGCCTCCTTGACTCATTCTTAACGTATAAAAACCAACCATGCATGTTTCCTCTTCATTTTCGATTCGTATACTTTTTCTATACGTATTCATTTGAGCCTTGTTCGTATTCATTAAGTAACACATACCATGGTATGCTAGAAAATCCATTATACATCAAAATATGCATATACATACTCGTAAAAAAGTCAGTTCGAGACCATAACAAGCATAATAGTCAAACCGGATCAAAATATACTTAG
Source organism: Artemisia tridentata subsp. tridentata (assembly GCA_021014915.2). Lineage (NCBI taxonomy): Eukaryota > Viridiplantae > Streptophyta > Magnoliopsida > Asterales > Asteraceae > Artemisia > Artemisia tridentata. The sequence continues at coordinate 76,981,863 of CP139505.1, forward strand.
AAATAAAACTAAGTGTTTGGGTTATAAAACTAGTTCGACTGGCTCACTTTCTGCCTCTTTAAATTCGATTTCGTACATATAACGACCTGATATTTTTGCACCAATCGATTGACTACCTAGCTACCTACAAGTTTCACTCTTTGCGTTTTTCCTCATAAGCTCATTTGAGCGTTCAAATAAGCTAAAACTAAACGTACATTGCTAAGTCTATATATAAATTTTTCCAGAATTTAAATAAGTATCCGAGTTGGGCTACCTTATTTTTGAGTCGCGGTAAAAACAAAGAATAAGTCGAACTTACTTTTCGCTTATTTTGAAAACTCACTTGTTATTAGACTCACGACTAACCCAGTTTGTAGAAAAGATGAAACACAAAGCACATAAACATATTTGCATGCTACCCACGACAATATACTCACTGAGTAAAAATCTACACAAGATAAAACACTGTAGGAGACCTTAAATAGAGTTTAACATAAAATATAACCAAGTAACACCCTTGCACAATTGGTTGTGTTGTTTGGTTGTGAGCTAGAGGCCCCTAGTTCGATCCTTGGCAGATTTTTACAACATTAGCCCCTCAACTTTGAACAACTGTCACTTCTCTTAAATACTTATAATATCTTTACCATTTTAGTCCCTCGACTTGGACCAAGTTCTCATGTTACTCATAAAAATTTATAGAAATAATAACTTATACATTTTTACCACGTTCGTCTAAATAAATATATTTAACGCATATTTTAATTAACGACCACATTTATGTAAACTATAAATAACATGTTTGCCCAAATATATTATTTTACCCACAACTTCAATAAATATATATTTAGGTCTTGAAATCCATCAAATTTAATACATATTTGTCGACTTGTATTTATTAATCATTCGACAACACTAAAGCTAACATTTGAGCCAATACTTACAAATACATTTTGTTGAAAACTTTTATTTTTGAACTTTAAGCATATCAAACTCATTCGTCATCAAATCGTTATCCGTTTCACATTCATTACTCGTATTGAACCGAATCTGTCGAATCTCAAACTTTACCATTAATCCAGGCCGCGTGTTGGAGTCGTTCCCGTAACTTACTCGATTTCATATTTCTCATTTCCAGTTACTCAAGGTGAGTTTCATAGCCCCTACTTTTATACGTTTTGAACAACTTTTTGGGGGAGATACATGCTCAAACTATACTTATTTACTTTTGCAAAATATTTGTTACATGATTTGTATTTATATACATATCTGTTCGCTTATACATTATGCATTGTTGAGACCTTTGAATTACTTGACGCATTTATGACATTGATACGTATTCATATACACATCTGTCATGTTCGTACATTGAGACGTATTTCTATACACATCTATATCTGTTCTAGTTCTAGTGTTAGTCCTAATCATTTTATAATACGTATTTCTATACACATTTATACTTGTTCGATACTATGTTAGCAATGGGTTGTAAACACACAGGTTGCAAGCCTGGAATGGGACGGGCTTGGAACTGAGTGGATTTATAATGCCTTTGCTGGGAAACTCTATTTACTTACTGGTAGAAATACTTTACCTGTTTATCAAATACATGATTGGCATTGTGATGCAAGTACTCAAACATTTATACTTTTCTATGCTTATCTTTGGGAAATGGCACCCAGTAATTCTTTGGGAAATGGCACCCAGTAATCTTTGGGAAATGGCACCCAGTATTCTATTGGTACTCTATGATACTCTATTGATACTCTATGATACTCTATGGGTTCTTGATATCTTAATTTAGCAGTGGGTTATAAACATACAGGTTGCAAGCCTGGAATGGGACGGGCTTGGAACTGAGTGGATTTATAACGCCTTTGCTGGGAAACATTCATTCAAATACTTTACTTTTAAACTAAACTCTATGAACTCACCAACCGTTGGTTGACACTTTTTAGCATGTTTATCTCAGATTATAAGGCGGTAGTGGATGCATGGATTCTAGAGTCATTTGCATATTTGAAGACTCATATCTATCTTTATCATTCGATACACTTTGAAAACTTTCATGTAATCTTTACTGGGAACTTATTGTCATAACTCTGATTTTAATAATTCGAATGATAATATTTTAAAACGTCTCATTTAGAGGTCGTTTTCTATACCTTGATCTGTATTATGAAGTAATACCCCCTTGACATCTACTGTTCCGCTGCGGTAATTTGGGGGCGTTACAGATTGGTATCAGAGCCTAGGTTATAGAGAACTAGGTTGCATTTAGGAACCTAGACTATAACCACTATATACATCGTGACTCTTATCCCTATCGCCTTACTTACGTAGAACTTTTCTCATTTATGTGCGCATTGTTAGATGTTATAATATTTGTACCAATAGGGAAAAATCTCAGAACTTGTTCGAGACATCAAAAGAGTGGAGCTCAGTGATAACTGGCTATTTAACTTTATCTTGTGACAGTTCTTGTTTGATGAGACACAGGGTTAAGTTAAATAAAGGTTATCACTTAGCCGCAGAAATTTGATGAGTTCACTCGAGGATTTTGAGAGATAATCACCCGACTCTTTCACCATTTAAGTAACATCGAGATATGTGTGCTTGGTGATATGTACACGTATGAAAGGAGGCAGTTATAATTATGGTGGCCAACATAATTATAAGTGCGTCACAACACACGTGGACATATGTAACCATGCGTACGTTAATCGACATTGACCCCTTTAGGATAACAGCTAGTAGCGGGGTTTTTGTGAGAACGTTAAGTATAAATCGATAAATCAACGACTTCTACCTCATCTCTGACGTTCGCTAGATGTCCTTCATTGCAGAGAGGCAATGGCAACAAGGAGATCAGCTCGCAACGCTAACCGAGGAAATGCCACACTAAGAGGTGGAAGGACTAGTGGACGTGGAGGTCGAGGAGGTGGCCGCGGCATTGGTAACAACGACAATAACGATGGTGGAAATCCTGATTTTACCGCCATCATCGCTCAACAGCTTCAAACCTTGCTACCTACTATTATCACCCAAGTCGGCAATCACATCAACAACTCGGGAAACCACGGAAGCATAAATGACGATACCAATGGTGTAGGTGTGAATGAGACTACCACCCGCGCCATTGGATGCACGTATAAGGAATTTACGGCATGTAAGCCAATGGAGTTTGACGGAAAAGGAGGTGCTTTAGAGTATACCCGATGGATCGAAAAGATGGAGTCAGTGATCGACATCAGTAACTGTGGAACGCATCAAAAGGTGAAGTATTCGGCGTGCTCACTGTCAGGAAAAGCGTTAACATGGTGGAACACACAGATTCAAGCGAGAGGCAGAGAAGCAGCTATGGGAATGACGTGGGACGACTTTAAAGCACTACTGAAAGAGGAGTATTGCCCAGATAATGAGATGCAGAAGCTGGAAAATGAACTCTATCATCACTCTATGATAGGGGCTGGTCATGCAGCCTATACAGATCGGTTTCATGAACTAGCCAAGTTAGTCCCTCATCTGGTTACCCCTGAATCCAAGAGGATTGAGAGGTATATCTATGGCCTTGTTCCCGAAATTCGTGGAACTGTGAAAGCAACTGAGCCGTCAACGATTCAGAGCGCGATACTGAGGGCAGGAACTCTAACAGATGAGATGGTTAGGAATGGAGTTTTAAGGAACGGTGACAAGAGGAAAGGAACAACTGAGTCAGACAAGCAGATGGCCCCCATGATGGACAACAAGAGAGCAAGAAATTTTATGGCCACTGGGCCTGGTCAGAAAGGGTATTCAGGTCCACATCCTAAGTGTGCTAGATGTACTTTTCATCACCCAGTATCTGTGCCCTGCCGTGAGTGTAAGAACTGCAATCAGTTGGGTCATTATGCGAATCAATGTAAAGCACCGGGAAATGCAAGCAATAGGAAGAGGGCATGCTATGAATGTAACAACCCAGATCATCTCAGAAATGCGTGTCCTAGGTTAAATGGAACACCTGGGCAGAGGCAAGGAAATCTCGCTTTAGCCATCGAAGGAAATAACCCAAATCCTGTAGCCCAGTTTGGTCCAGCTCGTGGTAGAGCTTACTACTTGGGTGACTTGGACGCAGCTAATAAATAATGGGTACGTTTTACCTAGCCAAGTAGTATACTACCTTAGATTCTAAGTTTTTGCCATATTACCTTAAATTTTACACATCGACTATCCGTTAGCATCTTTTAAGGGATAACACGGACTGAATCTCGGGACGAGATTCAAAAATAAGGAGTGGGTACTGTAGCAAACTGCAAAAATTTACTATAATTAACGACGTTTAATTATATAGTAATCTCCATCATTATTTTAATCACCATTTTTACGGGGAAATTTAAATTTTTCTTTAATATATTATACTCACGACCAACATAAGATTAGGATAAGCCTACATATTTTATATGAACTATTTTCACTTTATTATATATTTTACATTATACTCTTTACGTAATACAAATATTCAAACCCTATTAGATTTTATTAACGTATACGCCCTCCGTTAAACTTATTACACGTCTAATATTTTTAGTTGGAGTATATTAATAAACTTTTACATTTTTATAAACGTTACATTTTTACGTTACCCAGTCTTAAGTTTTGTGACATAAGGATTTAACGTTAGTAATTACCGAGATCAAACTATACCCTAAACTAATAATACATGCAAATAAGAAATACATGCAATTCTTTTCTAAATAACCCATACGTGCACTATTTAAATATATAAACGTGTATATGTATACTCCATATATAAATGTAAGAATAGAATCTATGCCACATCTTATATTGTATATAAACCATGCGTGTGCTATTCTCCTTCATGCAACATATGTATATAACGTGTATAATTAAATCTCCACATTTCAAAACTTCCATACGTGTAACATAACTCTATAACAGAACGTGTAGGACTTTTGTACCATATAATATAATATGTATAACGTGTCTCATTTTGTATCCTAAATACTGCTCCAACAATCTTCAACTTGCAAATATATATAACCATATCAAATGAAATCACATGCGTCTGACACCAAACCAAGTATTATTCTTCAACTTGCCAATAATTCACAATCATACAAGCACATGCATACAAAACACTGCCAATCATGTACCACAACTTGATTTATTTTATAATATACATCGACTATATATATATACTTCTTATATCACCACCATCTCTCACCCACTCACTCTCAATCATACACAACTCATTCTCCTGGTTCTATAACCATTTTGCTAAGTCCTTGGGTGCCCAGAAAAACTCAGGTCGATCGGGGTAATTATTTTCACGTCGAAGAGAAATAAATTTCATATATACGAGTTAAGGTTTCTGCAAGTTCTGTTGGTTTCTGCCCGTGTCCAACGTACCACAATCACGTCTCTACTCTTTGTAAGCCTCCTTGACTCATTCTTAACGTATAAAAACCAACCATGCATGTTTCCTCTTCATTTTCGATTCGTATACTTTTTCTATACGTATTCATTTGAGCCCTATTCGTATTCATTAAGTAACACATACCATGGTATGCTAGAAAATCCATTATACATCAAAATATGCATATACATACTCGTAAAAAAAGTCAGTTCGAGACCATAACAAGCATAATAGTCAAACCGGATCAAAATATACTTAGAAATAAAACTAAGTGTTTGGGTTATAAAACTAGTTCGACTGGCTCACTTTCTGCCTCTTTAAATTCGATTTCGTACATATAACGACCTGATATTTTTGCACCAATCGATTGACTACCTAGCTACCTACAAGTTTCACTCTTTGCGTTTTTCCTCATAAGCTCATTTGAGCGTTCAAATAAGCTAAAACTAAACGTACATTGCTAAGTCTATATATAAATTTTTCCAGAATTTAAATAAGTATCCGAGTTGGGCTACCTTATTTTTGAGTCGCGGTAAAAACAAAGAATAAGTCGAACTTACTTTGCGCTTATTTTGAAAACTCACTTGTTATTAGACTCACGACTAACCCAGTTTGTAGAAAAGATGAAACACAAAGCACATAAACATATTTGCATGCTACCCACGACAATATACTCACTGAGTAAAAATCTACACAAGATAAAACACTGTAGGAGACCTTAAATAGAGTTTAACATAAAATATAACCAAGTAACACCCTTGCACAATTGGTTGTGTTGTTTGGTTGTGAGCTAGAGGCCCCTAGTTCGATCCTTGGCAGATTTTTACAACATTAGCCCCTCAACTTTGAACAACTGTCACTTCTCTTAAATACTTATAATATCTTTACCATTTTAGTCCCTCGACTTGGACCAAGTTCTCATGTTACTCATAAAAATTTATAGAAATAATAACTTATACATTTTTACCACGTTCGTCTAAATAAATATATTTAACGCATATTTTAATTAACGACCACATTTATGTAAACTATAAATAACATGTTTGCCCAAATATATTATTTTACCCACAACTTCAATAAATATATATTTAGGTCTTGAAATCCATCAAATTTAATACATATTTGTCGACTTGTATTTATTAATCATTCGACAACACTAAAGCTAACATTTGAGCCAATACTTACAAATACATTTTGTTGAAAACTTTTATTTTTGAACTTTAAGCATATCAAACTCATTCGTCATCAAATCGTTATCCGTTTCACATTCATTACTCGTATTGAACCGAATCTGTCGAATCTCAAACTTTACCATTAATCCAGGCCGCGTGTTGGAGTCGTTCCCGTAACTTACTCGATTTCATATTTCTCATTTCCAGTTACTCAAGGTGAGTTTCATAGCCCCTACTTTTATACGTTTTGAACAACTTTTTGGGGGAGATACATGCTCAAACTATACTTATTTACTTTTGCAAAATATTTGTTACATGATTTGTATTTATATACATATCTGTTCGCTTATACATTATGCATTGTTGAGACCTTTGAATTACTTGACGCATTTATGACATTGATACGTATTCATATACACATCTGTCATGTTCGTACATTGAGACGTATTTCTATACACATCTATATCTGTTCTAGTTCTAGTGTTAGTCCTAATCATTTTATAATACGTATTTCTATACACATTTATACTTGTTCGATACTATGTTAGCAATGGGTTGTAAACACACAGGTTGCAAGCCTGGAATGGGACGGGCTTGGAACTGAGTGGATTTATAATGCCTTTGCTGGGAAACTCTATTTACTTACTGGTAGAAATACTTTACCTGTTTATCAAATACATGATTGGCATTGTGATGCAAGTACTCAAACATTTATACTTTTCTATGCTTATCTTTGGGAAATGGCACCCAGTAATTCTTTGGGAAATGGCACCCAGTAATCTTTGGGAAATGGCACCCAGTATTCTATTGGTACTCTATGATACTCTATTGATACTCTATGATACTCTATGGGTTCTTGATATCTTAATTTAGCAGTGGGTTATAAACATACAGGTTGCAAGCCTGGAATGGGACGGGCTTGGAACTGAGTGGATTTATAACGCCTTTGCTGGGAAACATTCATTCAAATACTTTACTTTTAAACTAAACTCTATGAACTCACCAACCGTTGGTTGACACTTTTTAGCATGTTTATCTCAGATTATAAGGCGGTAGTGGATGCATGGATTCTAGAGTCATTTGCATATTTGAAGACTCATATCTATCTTTATCATTCGATACACTTTGAAAACTTTCATGTAATCTTTACTGGGAACTTATTGTCATAACTCTGATTTTAATAATTCGAATGATAATATTTTAAAACGTCTCATTTAGAGGTCGTTTTCTATACCTTGATCTGTATTATGAAGTAATACCCCCTTGACATCTACTGTTCCGCTGCGGTAATTTGGGGCGTTACATGTTGACGTATGTATCAGAAAGCACAGGCCGAAGGCCGTAAGGATATTCTTTAAGTATTACATCATCGGTCTTCAACCAATAATACAATACTGGGGGGACATGTTGGTGTATGTGTCCGAATGATGTTTGCCGAAAGGCACAAAGGTATTATTTAAGTATTGCAGGTATATGCGTCCGAATGATGTTTGCCGAAAGGCACAAAGGTATTATTTAAGTATTGCAGGTATGTGTGTCGAAAGGCATAAAGATATTCTTTAAAGTATTACATCAACGGTCTTCAACTAATAATGCAATACTGGGGGACATGTTGACGTATGTGTCCGGACGGCCTATCTTGACCGGCCGTCCGGACGACAGGGAGCCATCCGGAAATACCAAAGGACACTCAACTCATCCGGCTAATATCACTGTAAGTAATAGGACAGGTGGTGTGTACCCTTTGGACAGATGGCAGCGCCAGACTGCGCCGCCTAACCCAGATATTAAGGGATTGTGTCTGCCACCTAATCCGAGTATTAAGGGATTGTGTCCCCACCTTTTCTCTCTCTATATATACTACATTATCTCTTTATCTTATCTCATAACATTTTCACCTCTGAATATAAAAACACACACATGCATTCTCTCTCTCTAGATACTGCTCATACAATATCTCATATGGATTTCTACACATCTACCGGATCATAGCCGGAACATGCATACTAAACCCTCTACACCGGAGGTTCTGACTTGACCGTCGGAGGGTGGTCCGGGTGGTCCCCGGGGGTTCGGCCTCGGGACCCCTTCTAACGGGTTCTTTGATTGTTGCAGCATATTTTCAAGCTTGGGACAAGACGGAAGGCATGGGAGAGCCGTCCAACTTGCCTAGCAGAAAATTACCTCAACAATAGGCCTGATCAATCTACCTTGGGAAGCGAACTGAAAATTATCAGTTCACTCGTGCTCATAAAATACCAAGAAAATGGTGGTCACACAAGTACATTAAGAAAGATAAATAAGTCGATAGCAATCAACTAGTAAAGCTATTTGACTTAACAAACAACCAAATATTTTGCTCACAACCCGCAACTCAAACACAAGCGTACCCTACTTAGTCAAAATAACTGCTACACACAAACACACCCTTGTGTCTGTTGTTAAGGATACACCCTTCATGGATGTTGATTGAACTGAGAGTTAGACTACAACGTAACGTAAATGAGAACCCCTTTTTGGGTGTCCCGTTAAACCAACGACCAAGAAAAACAACAAGCACCCTACGTGGGTGACTTGTTATCCAAGAGTATTACTACAACCAACACTCTATGTAAGTGTTTATAACTGACCGAACCACCAAACATACGCACCCTATTCGACTGGATACCAAGGCAGTTAATTGAACAAGCACTCAAAAGAAAATGAGCTAAGAATAAGCAGGAGAAAATGAGCTGAGACTAAGCTGTCTTTGACTCGACCACCAATCCAACACCCCCTCTTGGGTGTTTTTCTGTGAACCGCAACATACAACAGCTTAACCACCCTCATAGGTGGCTCATGACGAACCGAGACCAACAACCCCAACTATATACGGGTTAAAACTTGACCCGACTAAATCAACAACGACAATAACATAATTGGTTATAGGAATATCAAATCCAATATCAAATCCAATATCATAACGGGTATGACCCGACCCAAGTGGGTTTTACTCGACCCGCATACAAACTGAATCAAACGAACACCTTTACGGGTTTCCCCTTTTTGTATCGAGAATTAAAGCAAAACCATATAAGCTTTTCAAGCTTATTAAAACCCAAATAAGCTAGAAGTTAGTAAAGTAAATAAGCAAACGCAGAAAAACCAAAACCACCTGGGTTTTGGCCAAAACCCATACGGGTTTCTCTCGACCTGAGACCAAAACGAGACAAACCAACCAGTTTTTAACTATTTCCCACACGAATATGATAATAAAAAACATGTTTAATTCGGTTTTAATCCAGGTTTTAAATTCACGAAAACTATAACCAAACAATTATATACCTATATACTCGGCTAATAAATAACTTAAACAAATAAATTGATTTCGTTAAACCATACGGATGGACCAGAGGGGAGGATGGTGTGGTTGACTGCTACGGTGGTGGTGGCGCGTCTTCAACTCGAGACGCTCGGGGGGTAATGGCGGAATCAATGGATCGGAAATTGAGGGGCGGCTGGTTATAATAGAGAAAGAAGTGAGGTGTGAAATTAAGTTGTGTGTCCTCTCCTGTTGTTCGACCAGCTTAAAAAAGGAAAAGAAGTAATCTTTGACCATGGCTTTCGTTGGTGGAATCTCGTGAATGGACGAGTTTGGCCAAGATCACTATCAGGTTTCCCCCCTCCAAAGTTCTCTCATGCATTCGCTTGGGAAGAAGAGAAAGAAGGTGCAGAGCTAATAAGATCGAATACTAAAAAAGAAAGAAGGATGGGAAAGGGATAGGGCAGTAGGTGGAGTCGGTTGAGGGGTCGGTTGAGGATAAGAATGAGATTTTTTTTTAGATTTTGTTATTTTTGTGGGTATTAAGTGTACCCCGTGTCCCGTTGAGCGCCAGTGTAATTTGAGTTTTTCTGGGTTGTCGTGAGCGCAAAAAATATGATTTATGAGATCTTTTTTTTTTTTTTTTTTTTTTTTTTTTTTTTTTTTTTTTTTTGTAAAAGTAATATAAAAACAAAAATTATTGATTCCAAATAACAAATATTGGATTCATACCGTTACTAGGGTTGTGTCGGTACGCGTGTGGCGTCGTGTTGTTCAGAAAAGCGAGATGACTTCTCGGTTTTACATATAAATTGCCAGTAAGTGTCAGGAAGTGATTACTTCACTTTTCTTGAAAAAATTAAGTAGTTTGGAGGGTTGCTGTATGCTACGGTGTGCGAAATAACTTTCCGAAATAATCATGTAAGCTAAAAAATGCCCAGATAAATTGCCAAATAATAATAAGTTAACTCTTATTATTAAAATAATGTTTAGAAAAATTACGGGTGGTTACATGGTGTTAAAGCAGGAGTCCATGGAGTACAAGTTGATGAACGTGTTTGGTTTGAGGTGGAACTGCAAGGAGCTCAGGGGAATCGTGAAGCTTAGGCTGTTCAGGTTAGTAACGATGATGCTGCAGTGGCTCAAAGACGGTTGGAGGACAAGCAACTTGAAGAAAAGACAAACATGACCTACTTGGTAAATGAGCATGAAAAGTTACACCTTGGTATAAAGGTGGGGGGAAGACATTACAGTAACCGGAGTACCTGGTCAAGAGGGTGCAAAGGGTAATATTGCTAAAAAGAAGAAAGTGAAGGAGTCTACGGAAGCTAATCTTGGAAAATTACTGAAGTACAATGCCTGGTCGACAAGGTGGTCCCCAGTCCGAGGTTCCAGCACGTGAAAAAGGTGCTGAGTATCAGTTATGTTTAAGTGTTACTCATAAGGTGGAAATTGTATTATATTATTAGTAAACTTAAACATAGATTAGGGACTTAAGTGTACTTTGTAATTAGATTAAGTGGTAGACTAGAACTAGGATTAGTTAGCTTGGAGTGCAAGGCAAGCTAAGGTTTCTACCCCCTTATCTTTATAAATATAGATGAGAGGGGATTTCCTCAATTGTAAAAGCTTTATTGGTTTTGATAAATGGTTTGTTGAGGTATCTCGTGTGCATATACATTCGGTTAAACTTGTAGGTATTCTTATTCGTCGGTTTCTTCGTTCTTCAACGGGTTACGTTTGAAGGTTGCTACTTGTGCTCAATACAATTCGCGATCTAGCGTTCAGCGATCGAACTTCGGGTTGTTGTCGAGGTTTATCCAACAGTATAACCAAAATATCACTATAACTATTTGCGACTATAAAATTCAGTTGCTATGAAGAACTCAAAACTATTTGTTTGGCACCTTTTTGAATCACGAAGTTATAAGTAGAAGCTAGGCACAATCATTAAGATGCGTACAAATAATTTAGCATAATCATTTATTTTTGTTTCTACAAACATTCTTGCCAAAGTTATTATTTTGGGTAGTCTCAAAAAAGAAATGATATATCCACAAAAGGATATGTCATTTTCTGATTGGTGTATTTTATATAATCTCTCTCTTTTCTCTTTGATTAAACCAATCAGGGAGTGACACTTCCTTTTGTGAATGATTTTGTGAATTTGTTTTTGTGGGTGTATCATTGCTCGTCTTAAAAACCCTCAGACATGGTGTGATTGTTCACTTCCAATCTCTCTCACACCTCTTTCAGGCCAAATTGTTATGCGTTGTTGTTTTTATTCATACTTGTTTGAATCCCAAGGGCCTAGTATATTTCGTGGCCGTAAGATTTTCTATAAGAGATCTAACTACATTTCTTACTCACGCTTCAATATTTGGGCTAGCCCTTACCCTTATGTTTGTAGCTGAATTGATTAGGGTGGAAAGTATGGTAATACCCTATCTACACTCCCCTTAAGTCTACCTTATCATCACGTAGCTTTCTTTATTTCTTTTGAGTTTACCTATAAAAAGCTCTAAGTACATTTTTTTTTTTTTTTTTTTTTTTTTTTTACAAATAAGAAAAACCATAACTCAAACATATACACATAAAAAACACACATCAAACATATTTCTCTCTCTAAAAAAGAAAATCACCTCGTTGCTTGTTGCTAACTTGGCAAACAAAAAAAAAGAGAGAAGGTCGCCCGTTCTTTATTATGTTGATGACTGATGAGTCTGTATCAAGCATAAGCTTAATGTTGCACATGTTTTCTTCATATCAGAAATGTACATGGGTTAATACACAAATATGTTACTAAACTTTCCAAAAAAGTTCGCCTAAGTTACTAAACTTTCATTTTGTTCACTTAGGTTACTGAACTTACCAAAAAAGTTCGCCTAATTTATTAGTGTTGGTAGGAGTGACTTAATCGTATATTTTTTGATATGTTAAGTAACATAAATGTCATGTTTTTACAAGTCCAGTGTTGTTTATGAATATTTTTTATAAGTTCAGTGACCCCAAATGTCATGGTTTATAAGTTCAGTAACCTAAGTGAACAAAATGAAAGTTCAGTAACTTAGGCGAACTTTTATGGAAAGTTTAGTAACATATTTGTGTTTTCTTCATATCAGAAATGTACATCGATTAGTAAAATGAGATTCACTAAATTTTGTGTCTAATTCTTTTTTTAACTATGTGATCATGGCACATAAGAAAATGAGATCTTGAAGTGCCAACCAAGTATGATAGGCTATGCGGAGTGGAGGTGACTTGGGTCGTGAGCAATATTTTAAAAACCAGTTTTTTAGTCGAACCGGCCATGCTTCCGTCACCGGTCGAACCGGCCGAACCGCCCAACAAAAAAAAAAAAAAAAAAAAAGTCAAAACCAGTTGAACCGGAAAAACGGCCAAAACCGGCCGGTTCGCTACAGTAAACGGGACTTATAAAAAACCGGGATTTAAAAACCGGCTGACCAGCTGGAGGCCGGTCAAACCGGTTTTTAAAACATTGGTCGTGAGTGACCAAGTCACGCTCGTGACTTCCAAAACACTAATCCCAACTCATGGCTCATTTGTGTTAATTTGGTGAGTTACTCACCAATGTTACGAGCTGACAATTTGGGCCTCACTCACAAAAAGTAATTGTTTTTTGTTTGTATTGTGAGTGTCTATTTGGTATTTAGTGGGGTATATTTTTATAAATGTGAGAGAGAGTGACCAAAACGGATGTATGGTGAGAGGGAGTGAGTGTAAGTGAGAGGAGAGAGAAAACTGATGTGGAGCTGAATGTCTCACCACCACTACTTTCAGCCTTATGAGGCGGAAGAAGTAAGAAATGATACTTGTGTGAATTTTACGAATCTTAGGCTGTGAACAATGGTGACCCATGGCGATCTGGGTTTTGTCTGCCACATCAGCTTTCTCTCTTCGACGATCTTCAAACGACCAAATTGCCACATCAACGACCTTCTTATTATTTATTTATTTATTTATTTTCACCCATCTATTTTTCTATTAGTATATACGTGTAAGACACATGCATTAACACACATCTATTCTTGCATTTTAAACACACATGCATGATTACCGATCATTTCTCCACCTCATTCATATCGATCATTTCTCTATATCTAAATATCTAGTTTGCTTAAACAAGCTTTTGTGTACGTAGTTGAAAACTGGAAAGAGATGATTGGAACGTTTAGCCCACAAGCAGACATTACAAGAAATAAAAGAACAGGCGACGATGATTACGCCGACGACATAATGTCGTCGGCAACAACCACTAAACGACAAAAAAATGCTTGATCGAGCCAATGATGCGTTGAATTTTTGGCTTGGTAAAATACCGACGACACGTCGACGGTATAATAATGAAAATGTTTGACTTTTCAAAACCTGGTGAAAACTTGGGCGGGAGTTTGACCCGCCAGTATTATGTCGACCACATGTCGTCGGCACAATATAAACACAAAAATAATTGCAATTAGCGTGTGATTAGCGATTGATTAAGATTTAGTTTGCCGTTACTGTTATTTTCCCGACGACAAGACGTCGGTATTTATTTATGTCAAATTTTTTTTTTGACTTTCCTCGCGTGTGAATAATAGCGAATAATTAGGCGGGGTTTTTTCCCGCCTTTATTACGCCGACGACATGTCGACGGTATTTTCTTCCCAAACACATTATATACACTCTTATCCTCAAAACCACTCAACCTCACAACCTTTTATCTTCACACACCAATCTCAGGTTATCTTATCCTCAAAACCACTCAAGCTCACAACATCTTATCTTTACACCAATTTCAAAACCTGAGATGCAGCGATATAATCCTTTTATGTGTAATTGTGGAGCAGGAAATATAAAAAAAATAAAATCACATCAACCAGATACATTTGGATGGGAATATTATGCATGTCCTCTTTCGAAGGTGAACAATTATACATTTCTTATTTATGTAAATATACAAACAATCATATAATTACATTATTTATGTGACAGCCAAGAGAAAAAGATCATGGATGTGGATATTTTATGTGGAAGAGTGAATTTGATGAGCAGTTACGATTAACCTCTTTTGCTTCAACATCTCACGGTTCTGGATCTGCACCAACAGGGTGCTCAAACTGTAATGAAAAAGATCTTAGGATAAACATGCTGGAGGCACAAAAGCAGGTGCTAGAGACAAGAGTAAGGATGCTGGAGGCAAGACTTGAAATGACAACGAATCCCGACGACCCCAACCACGCATGTCAGTCGGCTGCAATACTCCGTGAGCTGTTAGGTGACATGGACAATCTTCATATGTAATGTTGTTGTTGTTATTGTTGTTGTTTAATAAAATGGTGTTGTTGTTGCAATCATGACTATTTTGGTTAAAAGAAGCTGGTTAACAGCAACCCACAAGGGCCGTTTGGTTTATGCTGTCCAAACAGGGCCGTTTGGTTTATGCTGTTTGGTTAACAGCAGCCCACAAGGGCCGTTTGGTTTATGCTGTCCAAACAGGGGTGTTTGGGATTGCTTATTTCTGCACCAAAAGGGTGTTTGGGTTTATGAGCTTATTTGAAGTAACAATATCACAATTAACAAACACGAAGGCAAACATTTTATTTAAAACACACAAGAGTTCTCAACCACATGCATTTCATACAGACTCAAACGAAACAACTTGACAAGCAAACGAAATAGATCAAACAAAACAACTTGACAAGCAAACGAAACAACTCAAACGAAACAACACACGACATATACCATAACAAACATCGCCCATTCATTTTTTTTTTGCTGCTACTTCCCGCTTTGCTAGAACTTGCACCATCTTTTCCCTTCCTTGCTTTCCTTTGCTTGATATGTTCAAACGTATCTTCGAGATTTGTTACCCTATTTCCCAGATCATCAAGTTTGGTGTCCAACGTGCTTTCAGCTTCATCGTCAGCTTGAGCGTCCAAATACTCTTTGTAGTACGGCTTTTTCCTCAACCATTCCAGAATCCGGTCTCTCATCCACGGTGCACAGTTCTTATAAGAACCATATTCATCATAAATTTCGTAGCCATATTCATTAAGAACTTCATTAAAGAGGAGCAACGACTATAAAACCTTTGACCACTCCTCTTCCGGCGTGTAACCATCCATTGTTATGTGTGTTTTGTGGGAATTAGTGATTTGGTTATTTGTGTTTTGCCGATTTGAGGATGATCGGTTATTTGTGGGAATTAATGAGTTGGTGCTGAAAGGGATGGAAGGATGAGTGATACATATACAGATGTTATTGAGTGATAAGATAAGATAAGGAGACAGGATGAGATTTTTTGTAAGAGAATATATATGAAAGGATAAGTTTTATTATCCTTTAGTGTATGGTTTATACCTCGTGTACAACCATATCATCTCGGCTCATTCGTTTAACATATCATGTACAACCATATCATCTCGGATCATTCGTTAAACATCTCGTGTACAACCATATCATCTCGGCTCATTCGTTTAACATCTTGTGTACAACCATATCATCTCGGATCATTCGTTAAACATCTCGTGTACAACCATATCATCTCGGATCATTCGTTTAACATCTCGTGTACAACCATATCATCTCGGATCATTCGTTAAACATCTTGTGTAGAACTATATCATCTCGGCTCATTCGTTAAACATCTCGTGTAGAACCATATCATTTCAGATCAAACGAAACAACTCGGCTCATTCGTTAAACGAAACAAGCGAGTTAATAAACTGCTTTACGCCTGGTGAGACATTGTGGTTAACACTTGGCCCATAGTTAGGAATTGCATCTTTCAAACTAGAACAAGATAAGGTGGAACTTTGTTGTTGAGCACGAGTTCCATAATTGCTCGGCTCATTCGTTTAACACCTCGTGTAGAACCATATCATCTCGGCTCATTCGTTAAACATCTCGTGTAGAACCATATCATCTCGGCTCATTCGTTAAACATCTCGTGTACAACCATATCATCTCGGATCATTCGTTTAACATCTCGTGTACAACCATATCATCTCGGCTCATTCGTTAAACATCTCGGCTCATTTCGTACAGACTCAAACGAAACATAGTTAGGAATTGCATCTTTCAAACTAGAACAAGATAAACTGGAACTTTGTTGTTGAGCACGAGTTCCATAATTGCTCGGATCATTCGTTTAACATCTCGTGTACAACCATATCATCTCGGCTCATTCGTTAAACATCTCGTGTATAACCATATCATCTCGGATCATTCGTTTAACATCTCGTGTACAACCATATCATCTCGGCTCATTCGTTAAACATCTCGGCTCATTTCGTACAGACTCAAACGAAACATAGTTAGGAATTGCATCTTTCAAACTAGAACAAGATAAGCTGGAACTTTGTTGTTGAGCACGAGTTCCATAATTCCTCGGATCATTCGTTTAACATCTCGTGTACAACCATATCATCTCGGCTCATTCTTTAAACATCTCGTGTACAACCATATCATCTCGGATCATTCGTTTAACATCTCGTGTAGAACCATATCATCTCGGATCATTTGTTTAACATATCGTGTAGAACCATATCATCTCGGATCATTCGTTTAACATCTCGTGTACGAACATATAATGTTTATGATGCGTGCGATGTGTCGTTGCAGTTTAGCAGTATTAATGCCTACTCAAGTTTTAAATTTATATTTAGCCTACTTATCAATAACACACATACTTAACGAGCAGTGTACCCGGTCAGTATGAATATAATGGTAAGTAGAGTGTCGATCACTAAGAGTGGAACGTATTATCTCGTTATTCTAATCAGTATTTTAATATACTAAGTTAGCTATACAACCTAATCTAACGCAAGGGGGTTCAGCCTGAGAGACTGGCACGTTTTGGTTGCAATTAAATAATAAACTAAACTAATAGGCACGAATCAGCAAGTAGCACACACGTACACAGATAAATACTTGAGACAATAAGAAGACCTGTCCTGATAGATAAGTAGTTTGTCACTTGTTTTATTGCTAGTTTTATATGAAGTGTATAGTTCGATGCAACGCACCGAGATTAAGTCCTTTCTCGTTGGTTCTAATCTTATCGGCGAGTAAACCCTTAATGATTACTTATGACTATCCTATTTATCTTTCTTCCTACTTTTCTACAGACGATAGAATGCATAGGCGATCTAATAAATAGGCGAGGGCAAAGGCATGGCGACCCAATCAACGCTCAGCTAGACACAGAGGTTATCAATGCACTAATAAAATTCACCAAAGACATCAACATATAAACTTTAATTAATGGGAAAGCAGTTTTAAGGGAGTGCAATCTTTCCGTTGTCACATTACACAAGCCACCAATCCTGATGAATTAAAGTTTACTAACACAATAAAACAAAACTACTTAATGAATTAAATACATGCAGGACCTTCTTACAGCTCTTGTATCTTCGTTCAAGGTGTGTCTTGTGCTGCTGCCTTGACTGAATTCGTCCTAGGGTTTCTGTACTTTTGTCTACTAAAACTGTCGAACTTCGAAACTCTTTAATTCGTCTGGTCTTTGGGGTATTTATAGTTTCTGTCTGAGGGTAAGATGCGGCGCATCTAATAAGTAGATGCGGCGCATTGACTTAACTTCGCGTGGGGTCCAAGATTAATATATTCAGGAATATTCGTACACCGCCAGAAGATGCGGCGTATCTTCATAAATAGATGCGGCGCATGTCCTCTTGTATATTGGATCGTATCTGGTGAAATCTAGATAGTGATGCGCCGTATGTAATAAGCAAGATGCGGCGCATCTGGAGCAGAATGTCTTGATCTTGTACATTTCGGTAGACTCTTAACTTCTTGCTTGTTTTGCTCCACAATTAGTCCAAAATCGCCAAGTTTCACCAAATGCTTGTTTTTACCTGAGAATTACAAAAGTAAACGATTAAGTATCAATTCTCATACATAGTATAATAAAACAAGTCAAATTAATAGGATAAATGATGGTAATAAAATGTACTTATTTGAGTTCATCAAATATCCCCCAACTTGAACTTTACTTGTCCCCAAGTAAACCTTAGAATTAATCTTATGAAAATGTATCCTAAAAGATATTAGGATTTATTTTTATATTTAAGCATGTATTCATTTTTTGTCATAATCACACAACCAAACACTTAACGAATTAGAAGTAAAATAAAATAATTCGATAAAAGCAAATCTAATCGTTTAACTGTCCAGTCGTGACGAATATTCTATCATAAGCTTGGCAAGTATACACATCTCCCCCACTAAAGCCAAGGAATAACAAGTCTAAAGTGGTAAAAAGGGTTTTGAGGCTTAAGGGTTAATCATTCTCCTTAATCTCTATCGATCTCAAATTCCAGAAAAGGCGATAAAATCACAAATACATGATCGAATCCACGAACACGATACTTGCAATTGCTCAAATCCTTAACTCGAATAGGCTAAAGATAGGATCAAGTAATCTTCACCAATAATATTATATCAAAAAAGGCGACAAAATCATAAATACATAGCCGAATCCACGACTACGATACTTAAGATTGCTCAAATCCCTAATCTCAATAAATCAAAGGTTTGAATAAAGAATAATATAGGGTATGGATAATATTTGGGATATAAATTGGTGTAAAAATGAAAAATAAACAAAACAAATAAATTAAAATCCTAAGTGTGGTTAATCACTATCCCAACCATCCCATGAATAAGACTCATATCACTGAATAACTCACGCTTTAACACTTGAAACACACGCTTTAGGTAGACACGAGTTATACTCAACAAGATCTCAATCAAAGAATAAACCTTAGTTGGTGTTCCCATAACTTCCAACTCCCATTCAATCCATAGATATAATATACAACAACTAGTGGTGATATCGACCACTTAATACAAAACTTTACATAAGTTGGTTAAAACAAACATCCAACTTTTCTTTTTCTTTTTCTTTTCTATTTTTTCTATTTTTTTTTTTTTTTTTTTTTCAAACATAAACAAAGATGTGTAAAATTTCACCACATCACTATAATGATAATTCTGGATAATTTTTCCATACTTTTCATGACTTCAGAAATAACGGTAATAGTGAAAGTAGTAATCACACGAAAAATAAACTCAAAGATATACAATATTTACTTTCACTCCAATTGCATTGTGCAATTTCCCGACCTAACCAAAGATAATGAATTACGCACGCGAACACAGGTAATGTAAGGAAACACACTTTGCCTAAAGCAATTAACCAACCACGGATTTTAATCTATAGGGTAGGCTAAGGTGTAAGGGTGTAACGAAACATTATAACAAAGGTGTAAGAAACGAAAGGAATGGCTCTGAGTGTTTTTCTAGGGGTATCTTACTCTAAAAGTGAGAATAACAAAAGGGTTTATACGGGGGTTAACTAACCAGTGTAGTTAGCTAATATCACATAACATATAAAGGCTATTTGGGTGTAATCCTAGAAATTTACCAATTTAGACAAGTCATTCCAATTATATAAAATAATACTTATTATGGTGGTCTCGTATAGTATACAAGCCAAGTTCTAAAGTTTACAAGTCACCGGCACACTCATAGATTTGTGAATTTTGAAAAATCACAATTTTTGAAAATAACGTCATGTGTGCAGCTATGCAACTTAGACTTTAAACAAAAACATGCTAAAATTTTTTAAATTTTGATATATTAAGCACATTTTAAGCATATTTTGAAAAGTTTAGGACAAGTAGGTGTTAAGTGTTCTAATTCTCCAATCCCCCCACTTAAGTTAAACAACGTCCTCGTTGTTTGTATCAAAGGTTAAAAACTGGAAAATAAAAGAATTAGAACAGAAAAACTCCCCTGAGATTTGCTCGGTATGATCCTCCATTAGTATAAGAGCAAAAATCATCTTTCTTGTGGATTAGAACGTTAATCTTCATATTTGATGTATCCACAGGAAATGCAGGAATCTATAATACCACCAAGACTTTAAACACACCTAAATTAAGAAAGGTTCAAACTTGCATAATACATTAGTAGTTAGGAAAAAATAAAACTTAAAAATAAGAATGAAAATCATCAGGTCAGTCGATGCGCCGTATCTTATGGAAGAAGATACGCCGTATCGAGCCTGGAATAAATACGGAT
This sequence comes from Artemisia tridentata subsp. tridentata, assembly GCA_021014915.2. Classification (NCBI taxonomy): domain Eukaryota; kingdom Viridiplantae; phylum Streptophyta; class Magnoliopsida; order Asterales; family Asteraceae; genus Artemisia; species Artemisia tridentata. The sequence continues at coordinate 77,002,843 of CP139505.1, forward strand.
CAGAATAGAAGATGCGCCGCATCCTTAACCAGGGATGCGCCGCATTAAAATAAACTGATAAAAAGTTCCAAAGTCGAAAGTAAAAAAAAATGCAGAAAAAAAATAAAGTAAGATATGACCAGTGCAGGAGATGCGTCGCATCTTAGGATTGAGATGCGCCGTATCTGTTGCGGCCTGACTGACTCGACTCAGAACAAAATAATAAAAATTTTCCGGGTTGTCTCCCGGTCAGCACTTGTCTTTATTCCAGAGTCTTCAAGTTAGACTCACGTTCAGCTCTTCATTTAGTTCTTGTCATGGTCCATCCTTCTTCCTTCATCCGAAAGATGTTCCCGTATAGCATTGCGACGTTTTCTTCCGTTCGACTTAATCTAGTATAACTCTTGGTCTTCGTCGCAACATATTCCTCACCAGGTCCCAAAGAATATTTGATGATTTTAAATTTTTCAGAAATAATTATGGGTGGCTCATTATAAGGGATTCCAAGTAGTTGACACTTTCTTTTGGTAAATTCTTCTTCGTCTTTATCAACAAACTTTAAATAATGATCATTAATCAAATAGTCATCAAGTTCATCGATTAATGACTTATTGTTATCATCATCTTGAATTGCCTCCCACTCTCTTTCCAATTTCCATTGCAACCGTCGACTAAGCTTAGTGTAATCATCAAATTGTTCATGCACCCATTCCCAGAAAGTAGTATTCGATGTTCCCTTTAGCTTTTGCAAGTATTCGATTCTACCCTTTTCTTGCAAAGCCTTCGCTTTTTGTGGGCAGTCTTCAACATTATCATACCACTCATAGTCTTCAAAGGTTACATCGTTTCCAACCCGTTTCATCCCAATTATACTTCCCCCATTACAGGTTCCGTCACTCTTATAATCACAGGTCGGCCAAACACTACTCCCATCCTTGAAAACGAAAGGTGTACAGGTGTGATTAATGTGCTCAAATTCCCATGGTTTATCCCAAACCCATGGTATTTGGTCGTTCCATTCGTAGTACCAGGTGTTTTTGAAATCATCATAAGTCTTGAATCCTGGTAGATCTCCAGTAAGCACATCATCGTCGACTTGAAGAAGGTAATTAAATTCTTTGAATTGTATGCACAAGGGTGTCTCATAATCGAACACGTCAATGTCTATTCTGAATAATTCTTCAATGCCCTCATTGATTGTTGAATCATGAAGTGATGACCCATAGTCGCTCTCTACTTCTTCATCTTCACCTCTCATCCAATATACCCATAACGCATCCTTAGTAGCTCGATCCATGCTCTTATGGTTATTGAACTTACTAGCCAACCAATCTGTAAAATCAACATTGTTAGGATCGTGGTCAACATCAAAGCAAGCCTTACCAATCATTTTCCTCCTTATCTCCATGAACTCGTTAAATTGCTCCCTAAAACTCCGTGTTAACCATGAGGTCATAATCCGCTTGACTTCATTTGCAGGGGCAAATTTTGGACTACCATATTTAAGTTCAAGCCATTCTTCGAGGGAGAGGTCCATCAATCTTACCAACCTGCCATGAAATAGTAACTCCGCCACAGCATAAATTCTTTCATCGTACAGATAATTCTCATTTAATCCCCAGTACTGTTCGGAATAAGGCATGTAAGAAATTTGCATAGGTTGGGTATTGCCTCCACCACAGCTTTTATTTCTTGAGTTCATGAATTCAATTTTGAATTTCCCGTCATTCACATTGATAGTAGTCCAAGTCAATCCTTTAGATTCAATGATGGGCCATAAGAGTACCAATTCATCTTCAGTGTAGCTCATTAGTAAATCATACGAGAATATCCCATCTTCAATATTGCATAAGCGCTTGAATTCCTTATAAGTAGCTTCAAGAGGGGTTTCCCAATAAAATAAATATGCATCAATCATGAGCACATCGAAGTTGACATCATCAAAAACTTTCACATCGAATGAATCCAAAAGCAAGAGTTCCTTAGCAAGATATCCGTTCACTGATATGTCTTCCATAGCAAAGCCTGTCATCATAGGTAAAATTTTCAGTAGGATTTGTTCGCTAGAAGAGAAATTAATGAATATAGAGACGGATATAAGAATAAAAATAGCTGATATATGCAGACGATGCGCCGTATCCAAAAAGATGGATACGCCGTATCTTATAATCGTTAAAATTGAATCAGACTTTTATTCAGAAAATAGATATGCCGCTTATAAATTTAGAATGCGCCGTATCAGTTTTAATAATCAAAAATCGATATTTATTTAAAATTAAATGCGTCGTATTAACAAAAGTTAATGCGCCGTATTTTCGTTACGTTTCAAAAAATATAAGATTTTTGATTCAGAGGATACACCGTATCGACAGAGATCGATGCGTCGTATCTGTTTAATAATTCGAAAACTGTTTTTAATTAAAATAATAGATACGCCGTATCTGTTAAAACAGATGCGTCGTATGGCGTTATCGCTTAGAAAAAAAAATTTCTTATTAAAAACAGATACGCCGTATCTTGGGGAAAGATGCGTCGTATCGAATTAATTAAACGCGTTGTATTTTATAAAAATTAAACGCAATACGCCGTATCTGAGAAATCAGATGCGCCGTATCGTTTGATTAAGTTCAGTACAACGATAGCAGTATGCAGAAAATACGAAAAATAAAAACAAATAAAAACACAAACGAAAATAAACAAAAAATAAACACACAAAAACAGAAAATATGCAAAATAATACAATGAATGCAATTAATCTAATATACAACACAGTTAGCGGTTAGATTAAAAATTAAAAACCTAATTAAAATACTAATCAAATTAACAGATAATAACAATTCACTCCCCGGCAGCGGCGCCAAAAACTTGATGCGTGCGATGTGTCGTTGCGGTTTAGCAGTATTAATGCCTACTCAAGTTTTAAATTTATATTTAGCCGACTTATCAATAACACACACACTTAACGAGCAGTGTACCCGGTCAGTATGAATATAATGGTATGTAGAGTGTCGATCACTAAGAGTGGAACGTATTATCTCGTTATTCTAATCAGTATTTTAATATATTAAGTTAGCTATACAACCTAATCTAACGCAAGGGGGTTCAGCCTGAGAGACTGGCACGTTTTGGTTGCAATTAAATAATAAACTAAACTAATAGGCACGAATCAGCAAGTAGCACACACGTACACAGATAAATACTTGAGACAATAAGAAGACCTGTCCTGATAGATAAGTAGTTTGTCACTTGTTTTATTGCTAGTTTTATATGAAGTGTATAGTTCGATGCAACGCATCGAGATTAAGTCCTTTCTCGTTGGTTCTAATCTTATCGGCGAGTAAACCCTGAATGATTACTTATGACTATCCTATTTATCTTTCTTCCTACTTTTCTACAGACAATAGAATGCATAGGCGATCTAATAAATAGGCGAGGGCAGAGGTATGGCGACCCGATCAACGCTCAGCTAGACACAGAGGTTATCAATGCACTAATAAAAGTCACCAAAGACATCAACATATAAACTTTAATTAATGGGAAAGCAGTTTTAAGGGAGTGCAATCTTTCCGTTGTCACATTACACAAGCCACCAATCCTGATGAATTAAAGTTTACTAACACAATAAAACAAAACTACTTAATGAATTAAATACATGCAGGACCTTCTTACAGCTCTTGTATCTTCGTTCAAGGTGTGTCTTGTGCTGCTGCCTTGACTGAATTCGTCCTAGGGTTTCTGTACTTTTGTCTTCTAAAACTGTCGAACTTCGGAACTCTTTAATTCGTCTGGTCTTTGGGGTATTTATAGTTTCTGTCTGAGGGTAAGATGCGGCGCATCTAATAAGTAGATGCGGCGCATTGACTTAACTTCGCGTGGGGTCCAAGAGTAATATATTCAGGAATATTCGTACACCGCCAGAAGATGCGGCATATCTTCATAAATAGATGCGGCGCATGTCCTCTTGTATCTTGGATCGTATCTGGTGAAATCTGGATAGTGATGCGCCGTATGTAATAAGCAAGATTTGGCGCATCTGGAGCAGAATGTCTTGATCTTGTACATTTCGGTAGACTCTTAACTTTTTACTTGTTTTGCTCCACAATTAGTCCAAAATCGCCAAGTTTCACCAAATGCTTGTTTTTACCTGAGAATTACAAAAGTAAACGATTAAGTATCAATTCTCATACATAGTATAATAAAACAAGTCAAATTAATTGGATAAATGATGGTAATAAAATGTACTTATTTGATTTCATCATAGTCCTACAACACTTGTGGTAAATTGGAACCAGTTAGGAACCAAAATAAAGGTGTTTATGAAATCTTTAAAGTGCAAAGCATGGGCCAATACGTCATTCCACATGCATTGTACTGTGGACTTCTAAAAGTGCTCAACAATATCATGCCTTGTTTTCCTATAAATACTTGCATTATATAGAGCTCTATAGTCATTCATTTGTTAAACAGCTTTTATAAACTTCTTATAAAAGTATTTAATTTTATAAAAGTATTTAATTTTAATTATATATTAAATAAAAGTATTTATAAGAAATAAATTTTTTGAATATAAAGTTTTTAATTTTAATTATATATTAAATAAAATTACTTAAATTAAATATATATTTTTTAACTTTATAAAAGTATTTAATTTTAAATTAAAGTATTTAATTTTAAATTAAAGTATTTAATTTAAAATTATAATAAACATTTTTCAGTATTCATACCGACGACTTGTCGTCGGTATTTTTTCGCTAAAAAACCTCCAAAATTTTCATTTGTCCCGCCATGACGCAAAACGACAAAGTTTCTTTATTGTTCCCGACGACATGTCGTCGGGACAAGTAAAAGCATAAAAAAAATAGATCTGCTCAACACTTATACATATCGTGTTAAAGATCATTTAGGCTCTTCTAGGATATGTTTTACAAACATCATTGTTGTGCACAGCGGAATTAACAAATAACAATAATGTTAAACAAGGTTTTTATTAAATCAAGCGCGCTTCTTTATTCAATACTAATAAATAAATTAACTACTACATAGATCTACTACTACCTAACGTGTACACACACACGTTTCTATTAGACTCTCATTGAAGAGTTCTATGTTTTCTATATTGTTACTGCCGCCTACCACCCTTTATAAATAGGGTTTACAAGAAAACCTAGCTTTCACAAGAAGCTAACTAATTATTACATTAAGTCCCTGTTGTTTCATATTTATGCATATGTAGTTTTGTAATCATCAAATCTAATTCCCAAAAATCTTCCCCTATTTGATATTACAAAACTATCTTCATGAAACAATCTTCAATGCTTCCTTGAGGTCTTCTTGAACATACCACCACATGTGATAAGCTGCATATCAATCATATTCCCCTTTTTGTAATCATCGAATAGGGGTCTTCCATGCAACTTGAATCGAAAAGCTTCCCCTTAAGTGGTGCATGTAGATGGTTAAACATTTAATCAACAAGCTTCCCCTAAAGCCAATATGTTTACCATCTCTTGAATCACGAACTCCGTAGGCTTTATGAAATGATTACTGATGAAGAAAACCGAGTATAACGAATTTGATGAAGAAGTTGAATTTCCCAAACTTGCGTCTTATATCTTGTACTTTCCACGTGACTCCAAACTCATACTAGAAGTAGGTCGCAACCTCTTGACAAATCCTCAACTATATGAGACACTGAGCACTACAATGTAACTCCTTAAAGTGATAGCAAATGTGAGCATTAAGCACCCTAGTTTGTAGATCACACACCTTTGCTAGATTCATCAAGTCTTTGTCACCGCATTAACGTACAAAGAAGTTATCTCAATACCCACTTTGAGATATGATAAGAACACGCACCTGTGAAACTCAACTACAACATCAAATAAGTAATATTCAATTGTCTTCTTCAAATAATCACCAAAACAAGCCATAAAAATAAAGTTATGTCCGCGATCCATCTTGAGCCAGCAGTACAAACACGAAAGCCAAGCAGTATTAACTATTAACTGCTAAGGTGAGCAGTATTAACATTCGAAGACCAGCAGTACAATTTTATGAGAGCAGAATTAACTGAGAGTGAGAGCAATATTAATCACCACTGACCAGAATTAACTGACCAGTATTAACAACCACTGAGAGCAGACTTAATCATCACAGCAACCAGAATTAATCTTGAAAACAGTAGCAGCAGCACAATATCAATCAGACCCATGATAATTTGCAAATCAGTCCTACACAAATAAACCATCGTCCCCACAACCAATGAATTCAGTACGAGGTTTATTCTGCTTTTCTCATCCAGACAAAAATGACGAACCAAATTAATAATCACAAGTCTGCTCCAACCTGCTACTGACACACTTTGACCATACGACAAATTGAATTAATGTACAGCAACCCATTTAATGCAGCCATCAATTCACACTCAGTTAAACCAACTTGATGACTAAGCGACAAACCTTCATTGACCACAAGCAACAAACAAATCAAACTGCTCCACTATTTATTGACCGACCAATTAATTCGAATAGTAGGAGGATACTACTTCAGCCAATGCGAGTAAACAAATCAGCCCCATTAAATAGACCATTGACCAATAATTTCTATTGACCACCGACCCATTTATTGCTCATCAATTAATTACCCAGTATGATAATGACAAGAAGAGTAATTGCAATACTGATTTGTGTTTTTCACCTTTGTCGCAACATGTATATAACAGATCGACACCAAAAATAATGATTACCTCAAAATATTCAAGATTTGCTGCTGTCGACAATAAACTTTTCCAGATCTGCTCTTCGTCCTTCGAATCTGCTCCATCTCCAACAGTAACAACCATGTAGATCCTAGATATCGAGAGCCACCCTCTCTGATACCAATTGTTAAAGATCGTTTAGGCTCTTCTAGGATATGTTTTACAAACATCATTGTTGTGCACAGCGGAATTAACAAAGAACAATAATGTTAAACAAGGTTTTTATTAAATCAAGCGCGCTTCTTTATTCAATACTAATAAATAAATTAACTACTACATAGATCTACTACTACCTAACGTGTACACACACACGTTTCTATTAGACTCTCATTGAAGAGTTCTATGTTTTCTATATTGTTACTGCCGCCTACCACCCTTTATAAATAGGGTTTACAAGAAAACTTAGCTTTCACAAGAAGCTAACTAATTATTACATTAAGTCCCTGTTGTTTCATATTTATGCATATGTAGTTTCGTAATCATCAAATCTAATTCCCAACATATCGCATCTCAATTATTACTCCCTCTCTTCTACCTCTCATCGTCGGCGATAACGAAAAAACCCACCACCACACCACAGGCTACACCATCACTACAACACCGTACACCACCACCACCACAGTCTACACCACTACAGGCTACACCCCCACAGTCCACACCATCACTACAACACCGTACACCAGTGGTACTCCACCACCATACCTCCTCCTCTTCTCTTGTTTAATTCGTTCCTCAACCCTTATCTTGCTTAATTCTTCCTCTTCTTCCCCACTTTTTGTTTCCTCGAACCAGCAGGTATTTTTAATTTTTGTTATTATTTTTATTTTTATTAATTTATGTAATGTAAATGTTAAATTATGTAGCATTTGTTAATTCTTTTGATGTTGTTTTCTGTTTTTTTTATACTGCCGAAACAGTAGCAAAAGCCGAGAGCGAGAGTCGAGAGCTAAGACAGCCGAGACATAGGTAATGCGGTCTCTTTTTTTTTTTTTTTTTAAACTTTTGGTGTCCCGATGACATGTCGCCGTTAACAGTTTTACCTCTTTAACAGTTTTACCTCTTTTTATATAACCCGAGAGACCACAGCCCAAGAGCGAGAGCCGAGAGCTGAGACGTACAGCCGAGACAGTATGTTTATATATGCTTACTGTTTTTTCATTTTTATGCTTTGCGGTTAAAGTTTAATTAGTTGAATGCTGGTTTTAGTACGTAGTTGAATGCGGATTAAGTGTAATTAGTTGAACTTGAAAAGCTAGTATTGTAATTTACTGCAACTAGAATCGTGTTGGTGTTGTTGGAACAAATTGTGTACTGCTTTTTGATTGAGAAACTAGCTGTTTTAGTTGGCAAATTTAACTTGTCATTTTAGGATAAGAGATTAGTTGGCAAATTTAGACAACGAAGCGACACATTGTGTTTTGAATGCTTAATGTATTGTTGGAAACATGAAAGTATGAAACTGTTATGGCATGTCTTTCAGATGTTTTTGTTGACACCATGTAAGAATATGAAATTCTCTAAATACTAGTGAGTTCCAAGTTGTAAGTTGACAGTGGTTTTGTTTCTAGCATGCATGTATGCTGAATTTGTAGGGGATGCCAATATTATTATAATTGACGTAGATAGGGTACACTATGCGTCTGTTTCAATTTTAAAAGCCAAAACATGAGTCAATTTGGGTTTGTTGGGAATTAAATATTCTGAAGACTAAGTATCGGGAAATTCTCTTAAGTGATTAATTCTGGTTGCTTTAGTGTTAAGTCTGGTGAGTACCAAAATTAAGTCTGCTCTTCTAATGTTAAGTCTGCTTGCTAGATGGATAAGTATACACTAAAGTCAATTATACACGGTAGATAATATCTTACCCCATGTGATCAGTCATTATGTTATATTCTCATAACAAGTTGTAAACATGGATACATGTTGTATCTAAGTTACTGACTCACATAAGCTAGCAAGTAGTTTGACAAGTCTTGTCAAGACTTAACAATATTGTAAAGATCTTTCTTGAACTATGAAAGAAAGATCTTAGACTAGATATATGTGTGACAAATAAAGAACTTTCATATCCGTTAAGAACATAGAACAAACACAACAATATCATAAGTCATAAGAACATAAGATTCAAGGTCTTTGTAACCCTAGTGATAGTGAAGATCACTCGTATTATCTTGAATAATATTGAATCGTTTGGTGTTAACATTGCATGTTCATTGTTCGTTACTAAAGCATTACTTTCCATTTCCATAAACCAAATAACCTTCTAAGTGTGGTTAAGTAGATTCCGCATACTTAATCATATTAACTCAACATATCATATACACAAAGTACCAAAGGTTTAACCACCTTACAGTGTATCGAATCCTCTCAATTGGTATCAGAGCAAGGCTGATATAGTTGATTAGAAGAAGAAGCAAAAATGGACGCACAAGATACTGCTACAAATGTTGCTGCAAAGTTGCCCATGATCAAACATAATGAGTTTGAGTTGTGGAGGTTAAGAATTGAGCAACACTTCATGGTTCAAGATTATGCTCTTTGGGATATCATTATGTATGGTGATTCTTTTACACTAGGTTATTCAGATGTTATCCTTGAAGGCAAAACAATTAGGAAAAGAAATACGGGACCAGTTTCAAATGATGAAAGGATACAGAAGAGAAATGATCAAAAAGCAAGAAATTTGTTGCTTATGACCATTCCCGATGAACAGATGCTATCCTTTAGCAAGTATCCTAATGCAAAAACTCTTTTTGAAGGGATTTGTGCATGGTTTGGTGGTAATGAAACTACCAAGAAAACACATAAGACATTGCTGAAACAACAATTTGAAAATTTTAATTCAAATAGCAATGAATCACTTGATAAGTTGTTCTCTAGATTACATAAGCTTGTCAGTCAGTTAGCTGTGTTGGGGGTTGAGATAGCCAAGGAAGATCTCAACATGAAGTTTTTGAGAAGCCTACCTGATGAGTTCCATACTCATGTGGTTGTCTGGATGAACAAACCAGACATTGAAACCATGAAACTCAATGATTTGTACAACAACTTCAAAATTGTTGAACAAAGTCTAAAGAAGTCTGGAAACTATAGTACTAGTTCTGGGAATGTGGCACTCTTGTCATCTCCTAGTATTAGTAAGTCAGAAGAGGTAGATGAAGATGAAGGTGTTTCTACTGCTAACTATGGTGGTCCTACTACTAGTTCACAAAAGAATGTTGCTAGACTTGGAGATCCATCATTCTATGTATTCATGTCTAGTCAAACTAGTGGTTCTCCTCTAACTCATGAAGATCTTGATCAGTTGGATGATAATGATTTAGAAGAGATGGACATCAAATGGCAGGTTGCTTTACTTAGCATGAGGGCTAAGAAGTTCTGGCAGAGAACTAGTAAGCAGATTACCATTGATGGTAATGAAACTGCTGGGTTTGATAAGAAGAAAGTAGAGTGTTTCAACTGTCACAGGTTAGGACACTTTGCTAAAGAATGTAGAAACCCAAGGAAGCAGGATAATAGAAGCACATGGTATAGGCAAGAGAAGAAGAAAGAAGTCACAGTGGAAGAGCCAAGGGCTATGCTAGCCATAGATGGTGTTAACTATGATTGGAGCTTCATGGCTGATGAGGAGGAAGCACCAAAAGAAGCTGCAATGGTGGCCACTAAGACTGCACTAATGGCATTTTCTGATTCAGAGGTAAATTCCATAATTAAATGTACTGAATCATGCTCTGCTCTTAAAGCCTATGAAGATCTTAAAAAGAGATTTGATGATCAACTAGAACAGTTATATGATGCATTAGCTAATTTAGCTAATCATAAAAGAGGTGTAGCTGTTCTTGAAAAACAAATCTTGCATTTTCAAGGAAATGAATCTAAGTTTTCTGATGACATGAATGCTCTAAAAAGAAACATAGAGTTCAAAGATGAATGTATTATTGTGCTGAATGAATCACTAGTAAAGCACAAAAATAAAACTGAAAATGTTAAGATAACAGTAGATGCTTTAGCTCATGCCTCAGAGGGAATTAATAAAATTTGGGAATCTCAAGTAATTAATAAAGCTAAGTCTGGTTTAGGATACAAATCTGTTCCTCCACCATACAGAGGTGTTCCTTCACCTCCAGGTATTGACCTAGCACACACAGGATTTGCTGAGTTTCAAGAACCAATAATGGAATATGGTTCCAAGTCTACTGAGAGTCCTAAGGTAGAGAAAGTAAGTGAGAGTTTACCTAAAACTTCACTTTCTGAGGACAAGGTGTCCTCTGATAGGAAAGTAGATGCTATAGTTGTTGAGGATTGTACAACTGATAGTGATGATGAACAGGTTATGTCTAAACCTGAAATTGTTAAGAAAGCAGGAACAAGGATCCCTAAAGTGGTCAAAAAGGATACTTTTAGGCCTAAATCAAACATTAAACATGTTAGGCAACCAGTTAGGTATTGTGAACAATACAGAACCACCAAAAAGCCCAGAGGTAACCAAAGGAGTTGGAATAACCTCAAGTTTAACCAATTAGGTGATGACTTTTCCTTTTATAACAAAGCTTATTACACATGTGGTAGTTTTGATCATCTTGCAGCTTTCTGTAACAAATGGGTATCTGGGTATGAAAACAATAGGGTGAATTTCAAAAGGCAAACTCCTCAAACTCACTTTCACTCTAGTTCTATTTTTAATAGATCATCTCCCAAAATAGTTTCAATTAAGTCTGGCTTAAAACAAGTTCATACTGCTAGACCATTTAAGACTGTTTACCCAAGACCAACAGTTAAAAGTGCAAAAATAACTTCAAAAAATGCACCAACAACTGTTAATAGTCCTTTTCATTCAAAAGCAGTGATCCAAAAACAAGTTTGGAAAATTAAGGGTACAACTGCAAAGCCAGCAGTTAATACTGCTAGGCAAGTAGTTAATACTGCTGCTTGGGAAAAGAAGGCCAATGCTGTTAAGGCCTCAGCATGTTGGGTTTGGAATCCAACTAAACCCAATGGTGCATCAACCATTCTTAAGAGATTAAATTACATTGATGCACGAGGCAGATCCAAGTCAGTAATGGCTTGGGTCCCCAAAGGAAACTAATAATCCTTATTACTGTGCAGGAACATTCAACTGATAAACAAGAGGATCAAGGATACTCAGATAGTGGATGTTCAAGGCACATGACAGGCAACAAGTCTTATCTCTCAGATTTTCAATCAATAGATGGAGGCTATGTTACCTTTGGAGGAGGTATTGGTGGCAAAATTTCCGGTAAAGGTACCATTAAAACTGAAAATTTAGACTTTGAAGATGTATACTTTGTAAGAGAACTTAAGTTTAATCTCTTTAGTGTCTCACAAATGTGTGACAAAAAGAACAAAGTTCTTTTCTGTGACACTGAATGTCTTGTACTTTCTCCTGATTTTAAGATGCCTGATGAAAGTCAAGTGCTTCTTAAAATTCCTAGAAAGGGCAATATGTACAGTGTAGACATGAAGAACATTGTTCCTAAAGAGGCTCTTACTTGTTTGATCGTAAAAGCTACATTAGAAGAGTCACTCAAATGGCATACGAGGCTTGGTCATATTAATTTCAAAACCATAAATCAGATTGTTAAGAATGGTTTGGTAAGAGGTTTACCTCAAAAACGATTTGAAAATGATCAAACATGCATTGCTTGTCTTAAAGGCAAACAACACAAAGCCACTTGTAAGCCCAAGATTTTTAACTCTATCAATCAATCATTGTTTATGCTTCATATGGACTTATTTGGACCTGTTTTAGTAAGTAGTATAATGCATAAAAGATATTGTCTAGTTATAACTGATGACTATAGTAGATTTACATGGGTTTTCTTTTTAAGTTCTAAGGATGAGACACCTAGCATTCTTAAGACATTCATTATACAGATAGAAAACCTAGTAAGCAAGAAAGTAAAAGTCATTAGATGTGATAATGGGACAGAATTCAAAAATAGAGTTATGGATGTTTTCTGCAAAAAAAAAAGGTATTAGGAGAGAATTTAGTGTTGCTAGAACTCCACAACAGAATGGAGTAGTTGAAAGGAAAAACATAACACTAATAGAAGCTACTAGAACTATGTTAGCTGACTCTAAGTTGCCTATCACTTTTTGGGCTGAAGCAGTCAACACTGCTTGCTATGTCAAGAATAGAGTTTTAGTTGTTAAGCCTCACAATAAGACATCATATGAGCTTTTTAGAGGTAGAACTCCTGCAATAGGATTTCTTAGACCTTTTGGATGTCATGTGACAATTCTGAATACCTTAGACCATTTAGGAAAGTTTGATGGTAAAGCAGATGAAGGATTCTTAGTTGGATATTCTCTCAATAGCAAAGCATTCAGAGTATACAACTTAAGAACTAAGAAAGTAGAGGAAAACCTGCATGTGGAATTTTTAGAGCATAAATCCAATGTAGAAGGTCAAGGAACGAAATGGCTATTTAATCTTGAGACTCTAACCCATTCAATGATTTATGTGCCTATTGTTGTAGAAACTAATGAATTTTCAGGTTCAAAAGCTGATGAAACATCAGATGAGGCAAGGTTAGAAAAGGAGACAAATCAAGATTATGTGATGATGCCAATATGGTCAAGTACAAGTGTGGATTCAACTTCAATAAATGGTGAATCTTTTTCTGGTAAAGCTAAAGAAGATGTTGAAGATGAATACAAGGAAGATGGAACAAAGGAACAAGAAAATAGTTCTGCTGTTGATAATACTGCTGAAGCAGAATTAACAAAAGAAGCAGAATTAACTACTGAAGCAGAATTAACAAAAGAAGCAGAATTAACTGCTGAAGCAGAATTAACAGAAGATGAGGTGGATTTGAGCAATCTCCTACCTGATTATCCAGTTCCTTCTACACCACACAAAAGGATTCACAAAGTCCACTCCCTGGAAAATATGATTGGAGATGTACAATCAGGTGTGAAGACTAGAAAACAACTGATGTCTTCAGACCAACAAGGGCTTCTTGATGCCCTTTATGCTTCAAAACAGCATGAGTTTTCAAACTCTTGCTTGTTTGTATGTTTTCTCTCACAAGATGAACCAAAGAACATTCTTAAAGCCCTAGATGATTCAAGCTGGGTAGAGGCTATGCAAGAGGAGCTTCTTCAGTTCAAGATTCAGAAGGTATGGGTGCTAGTTGATTTACCTAAGGATGAAAAGGTAATTGGCACTAGATGGGTTTTCAAGAATAAAAGGGATGAAAGGGGAATAGTGATTAGAAATAAGGCTAGATTAGTAGCCCAAGGGTACACACAACAAGAAGGGATAGACTATGATGAGGTTTTTGCTCCAGTAGCAAGACTTGAGGCAATTAGGCTTTTCTTAGCTTATGCTTCATTTTTAGGCTTCACAGTTTATCAAATGGATGTCAGGAGTGCTTTTTTATATGGTACTATTGAAGAAGAGGTGTATGTCTCACAACCTCCAGGGTTCATTGATCCTGACCATCCAGACAAAGTGTACAGATTAGTAAAAGCTCTATATGGCCTTCATCAGGCACCTAGAGCGTGGTATGAAACACTGGCTTCCTACTTAATTGAAAATGAATTTCAAAGAGGCAAGATTGATCAGACACTATTAATCAAGAAGCATAAGAAGGATATTTTGCTAGTTCAGGTGTATGTGGATGACATTATCTTTGGGTCTACAAGGAAGGAGATGTGTTTAGAGTTTGAGAAGCTTATGCATGATAAGTTTTAGATGATTTCCATGGGGGAACTTACATTCTTTTTGGGTTTGCAAGTTAAACAGTCATATGAAGGCATATTTATTAGTCAAGATAAATATGTTGCTGAGATACTTAGGAAGTTCAACTTTGCTGATTCAAAAATGGCAAGCACACCAATGGACTCTGAGAAGCCACTTCTTAAAGATTTATATGGAGACAATGTAGATGTACACACTTACAGATCTATGATAGGCTCTTTGATGTATCTCACATCATCAAGACCTGATATCATGTTCTCTTTTTGTGCTTGTGCAAGATTTCAAGTAACTCCAAAGGTTTCTCATTTAACAGCAGTCACGAGGATTTTTAGATATCTCAAGGGTCAACCTAGGTTGGGACTATGGTATTCTAGAGAGTCACCTTTTGACTTGGTAGCATTTTTGGATAGTGATTATGTTGGTGCTAGCTTGGACAGAAAGTCAACAACTGGAGGATGTCAATTCCTTGGGTGTAGACTTATCTCATGGCAGTGTATGAAGTAAACAATTGTGGTTACTTCAACAACTGAAGCTAAATATGTAGTTGCTGCAAGTTGCTGTGCTCAAGTCCTATGGCTTCAAAACCAACTTCTTGACTATGGGTATAATTTTATGAACATTGTTATTCATATTGATAATAGTAGTACAATTTGCATTATTAAAAATCCAGTACAACATTCTAAAACAAAACACATTGAAATTAGACATCACTTTATAAGAGACTGCAATGAGAAAAGATTAATTCAAGTTCTTAAAATTGCTTCAGAACACAACTTTCCAGATCTGCTAACAAAAGCTTTTGATGTTGGAAGATTTCAATTCTTGGAAGCAAGTATTGGAATGCTAAATCCTCAATGATTTAAATCTATGTGTTTATGTATATAAATTTTTGTTTGTACTGATGGCTTTGTAAATTGGTACTAGCTATTACTTTTAATTGTGTTTATTCATACAGTTAGTCATGTGTTTATTATAATATGAGACAAGTACTTTGTACTTTGTTCTTTTGGTTTTATTCTAACAATTTCAGGTATGAATATTGAACACAAAGAAAGTTTCAAGTGAAATGGAAGCAGCAGAATGATGATACTAGTTGCTGACATAATAGGTTCATAATAAAAAGAGTTTGGGAATTTACACCTCCTTAAAACTTCTTTCTTGAAACCTGATTATGAAATTTCACATTAAATTGATGACTTAGTTGATCAGAAAGTAACTGATACAACTCACTTTCTATCATTTTATACTTTTAAGTATAATGAGCAAGTCTAAGGACATCTGATAGAAAGAACAACTAGTAAATGTGAATCTAACACTTGTGTTAGAGGCAACAATTGCTATGAGCTGGAAACCCTGTCAAGAAAGCCTTTTGAATAGGTTTATCTTTACACAGTCAGTTATTTATAACTGAAAAACATTGGTTCTCACACAACCAGAGGTTGCTTTAAACCGAATTCTAGATTAAGTGTCTGTTACACACTTAATCCCTTCAAAATGGTTGAAAGCAGTATGATTTTTCATAATAAAATCATGTACATACTGCTAATGGCAAAAGTTTCTTAAAAAGGATTTTCAAAGTGACTCACAAAAAACCATCAAATGATGGATTATGAGTCAAATGTCCCATGAATCACCTCTCATAGGAGTTAACACACCTAGAAGTGATGAGGGCAGTAAATTAAACTCTTAAGGAATTGATGGCTACATGTACAACATTGTCTGATAACAAGTTCTAATTGATGGATCAGATGATGGGGAGAGACATTGTGAGAGATCTTCCAAATAGGGGAGGAAATGTTATTTGCAATCTAGGGGAGGAAATATCTCAGGGGAGGAAATAAACCCAACGAAGGAAGATTAACCAATGAAAGGGAGGAAAAGACAAGAACATACAAGATGATGACATAGAGGTTGAAAATGACAAGAATAGAGCTGATAATCTCTTCTTCATGAACAAGATTCTGGAGTATTATGTATATTCAGAAGGGATGAAGCATTCAAAAGGAGAAAGTTCTATCTAGGTCAAACGGAGAAAAGTTTCAATTTCAGTTCACTACGTTTGTTCATCACTTGCAAAGGCATGCTGGAAGATGATTTCACTTGTTGAAATAAACATCCAAGATACTCTTATAATTCCTCCATCCAAGGAAATTGCACCATCTTTTAGGTCAATGAATGAAACCTGAAGATTGGTATTGATATTGTTAAAGTCAAAGAACAGAAAGCAGATGAGTTACTGAGAAAGATATTCAATCTCACAGATCAGAAGAAAGCTCAGATCAAGGGTCTGACTATGAAGTGTTTGCAAGATCCTCACAATCAGAAATTCAATTCAGAAGAAACATGTTGAAAAGGGTTCACATGTTTAGGGGAGGATTGTTGGGAATTAAATATTCTGAAGACTAAGTATCGAGAAATTCTCTTAAGTGATTAATTCGGTTGCTTTAGTGTTAATTCTGGTGAGTACCAAAATTAAGTCTGCTCTTCTAAAGTTAAGTCTGCTTGCTGGATGGATAAGTATACACTAAAGTCAATTATACACGGTAGATAATATCTTACCCCATGTGATCAGTCATTATGTTATATTCTCAGAACAAGTTGTAAACATAGATACATGTTGTATCTTAGTTACTGACTCACATAAGCTAGCAAGTAGTTCGACAAGTCTTGACAAGACTTAACAATATTGTAAAGATCTTTCTTGAACTATAAAAGAAAGATCTTAGACTAGATATATGTGTGACAAATAAAGAACTTTCATATCTGTTAAGAACATAGAACAAACACAACAATATCATAAGTCATAAGAACATAAGATTCAAGGTCTTTGTAACCCTAGTGATAGTGAAGATCACTCGTATTAACTTGAATAATATTGAATCGTTTGGTGTTAACATTTCATGTTCGTTGTTCGTTACTAAAGCATTACTTTCCATTTCCATAAACCAAATAACCTTCTAAGTGTGGTTAAGTAGATTCCGCATACTTAATCATATTAACTCAACATATCATATACACAAAGTACCAAAGGTTTAACCACATTACAGTGTATCGAATCCTCTCAGGGTTGTTGATCGGTTTATGTCTTCATGGGTGGTTCACTAGTTCATAGAAAACTGTTGCAATTTTAAAAGCCAAAACATGTACAGTATAATGTAATTAGTAATCACTAGCAAACTACATATATCTTGTCACATATAAATATATAGAACATGTGAAATCAGTTGTTTGCTATGTTAATTACTTGTTGGAAGTTGATATGTTCACTAGTAGTTGATTAGACATAATTGCATATGTGATTGTTAGTCGATTTGTGAATGTGATTTTAGAATGTTAGTCAATTTGTGTATTATTGTTAGACTTTTGTGAATGTTTTAGGATTTTAGTGATTAATTTCGGAAAGTCCCCGTCCGAAGTTAATCATCCTATAGAAAACCCGTCTGGAATTAATTTATTAGAAATTAATTTCAGAAAGTTCCCTGTTTGGGACTGCTTTTTGAATGTTTTGTCTCATTTAGGATATGGATGCGTGTATCTGATTTACTATTTGAGATGATTTCAACAGTGTTTCTCCTTTACTCCTACGAATATGTCCTTAATGCATTTGGGGAGTTGAGGGGAAATGCTGCCGAAATTTTCTCAAATAGTAAATCACTTATACGCATTCATATATGAGACGAATCATTCAAAGAGTGTGTTAGGATTGCCTTCCATAGTTGCACAAGGTGAACAAAACAACTCGTAATCATTAATTAAGTGCATATAATAACCGATTGCATCATAAAAATGCAGTTATGATAATTGATAAGAGTTGGACCAGTTTAGAGAATCGTGGTTCAAAAGAATTTCTTGATGGTCTTGCCGCCTTCCTCGATCATTGCAAACCGTTATTGAATAGTTACGGAAACATAAAATGTCCATGTCATCGTTGTCGTTGATCGGTTAAAATCAATACGTTATTTTTCCAAGGAAACACAAGTGAAGTATGTGTAACCCGGTTCGTTATCCCCGATGAAGGATGAATGGAATTTGTGAAATCGGGTTTGTGAATCGTGTTTGAAATATGAAAATGGAGAGATTTTGGATTTTGATTAAATTCACAACTACGGGAAGCATAAATAGGCTAAGGGAAACTTAAAAAGCATAAGATACAAGTCTACAAAGCATAAATTAGCAAAACGTAACAAATGACGAAATTAAAAACGGGAAAACGCGAGACTAAAACGTGAAATCTAAAAATATTAATCCTAGGAATTACAAATTAATTTTCCTATGTTCTGAATTATAAAAGAAAATTTTAGAAAAAAGAATTATATTTTTTTGAATTTTTAATTATTTATTATGAATTAAAAACTAAAAGAAATTAATTAATTGATTTAAAAATAGTAAACTGTTTTGGAAAAATGTGAAAATTTGCAGATAAATCTAAAATTATATTTAAAAGCTAGGAAAAATAAAAGCAGAGCTTATCTAAACCCTAATAAGCTGTTTGGGGCAAATAAGCAGTTTAGAAAAAGCACAAAAATAAGTTAAACAATGCTAAAATTAATCCAATGATCAAATGCTGACAAACACACTATATGAGACTTAAGTCAACTGATAAGCACAATTAAGCACTTCAAAATAAGCAGAAAAGCAGTTTGAACAGTTGACTAGTTAAGGTAGTAGCAGTGATCAAACACCCAATTTGCAGCTGATTTATAAGCTAGGCAACAGTTAATTGTGCAAATCCAAAAGCAGAAACTGAAAGTTCATACCACAGACTACTAGCATTCCAAAAATGCCCAATTTGTAACCACAATTGCTACCTAAAATAAGCACAAACACAGATGACCTATGGAACTTAAAACTGTGCAGGTCTGCACAATTTTAGTGGGCTTATTTGCAGACTAAAAAGAAGATGTTTAATAAGCTACAATTTGGAATTAAAGCTCAAAATCCTAAAGCCTATACTACCAAGTATCTCTAAACCAATTATCATGCAAGGGAATCAACTGAATAAGCAGATTCAGATAGCAAAAGAACTGAGTTAGGCCAAGTGATGATGTGCAGGTCTGCACATGTAACTGATGCAGCAGTGAAATATTTAGACCTCTAATCTTAGCAAATCTATCTGAAATACTACCAACTTATGGGAATACACTTAACACACTATTGTACACTCAATTATGCTAAAAAAACTCTCACCAAATAAGCTCAGCTTATATGGAAACTTATGAAGGCAGCCTACTTTCTAGATTTCTACTTCTAAACTCAAAACCTCAAAATAAGTCAAAACAGCTTATGAGATTCAATCAAAAGCTTAAACCAACTAATTTTAGCAAGATCAAAACATCAAAATAGGTAAATGCACAGTGAACTAGCTGATATGCCTCTAACAGTCACCTATCCAAACACCCCTAATTGAAACTGATATGAACTATTAAACTAGGAACCACCAATTTAACCTTAGCAACTTATCAAACACTGATTATCTAACTTAGAAAACTCTTAATAAGCAATATTCAGAACCTTAATAAGCACTAATAAGCAGATTAATAAGTTGACTGTTTTGACTATTTATGACCTTAAGAGTGAAAAACTGAGTACAAGCATAACTACTAATCAAATAACCTCAAATGTGACTAAATAAGCTACAAACATTAAGAATAAGCACTGAGTGACTAGAAATAAGCAGATGAACAGTGACAGTTGACTTTTAGTTGACCAAGATAAAAACAAGAAACTTAAATTTTCATTAACTGAAATTAAATTACATTACTGAAAAGATAAAAAAATACAAGTACCTTAACTAATTTTTAAGCTAAAATAATCCTGCCTTATAATGGCTTACATTCGACCTATTTATACTAAAATGCTAAAACTAAGGTCTACACTCTTTTGTGCTTCTTTTGTGAGACAAAACAGTATTGGAGAGCTCTTGTGCTTCTTGGGAGCAAATCCCAGCCCTTGGATAAAATTGGGATGATCTCAGCCCTTTAAATTGGTTTTGGCGCCCAAATAATCACACGGATTGGTGACATGGAGGAGGGGGTAAGAGGTAAGAAGGGTAGGGTGGCTGGGTAGGTTATGGGGAGTGGGAGAGGGGAGACAATCTTGTCTCACAAAGGTACTGGTGATGGGATAAGGTGTGGGAGTTGGAGTTTTGGCGGGTCTTTGGGAAAGAGGAAGGGTTGACCGGGTTGACCTGTAGGTTTAACTAAAATAAATACCGGGTTGTGGGTTTTTTGTATTTTGGGCTTGGGTTATGTGTTTGGGCTGGATTTGGGATAGGGTGGTGATGGGTTGTAGCTGGGTTTAATTTTAGTTTAGGTTTAGAAAGATATTGGTTAAGTGGTTTGGATTTGGTGAAAAGGGTAAAGCTCAAGGACCAATCTTGTAAATTCTGAAACTCCAGGGACCTAGGCTGCCAAAGACTGAAAATAATTTCCAAGGACCATTTGTGTCATCTTGGTATTTTTGGGAGTGACTTTGACTTTTGACTTTGACTTTTGATCAAATGCTCAGTTGTTGTCGAGTCGATCCAAAAATGCCCGTTTTTGCTCCGTTTTCAATCCTTTGTACCTGAAACCCATAAAAACACAAACCAAGGATATCTGCAATATAAATCGGGTGTTTTTGGTCATTTTTGTGTCAAATATGGGTATAAAATGATAAGTATTTACACACTCATCAATCCCCCACACTAAACTATTGCTAGTCCCTAGCAATCCGATCATATAAAGTAATGAAAGGATCAAAAGAATACCAAGTATACCCCGATTCGACTTTTTATTAAATGCGAGAAATTTAAACTAAAACAAAAATAGATAAAATGCTTGATTTCCAAAAATGGTATCATGGAACGGGATTCACACAAAATGGGTTTCTCCAGGGAATTGAAATCGTCATCCTCTTTTTTATACTCCCAACTAAGCTTAAACTCAATGTGCAAATGTTTTTGTAAAATGCTAACACTACTTATACTAATAATCTATGTAAGCCGAAACTTAGCTTTTCACTCCCACAATTTATTCAAGTTAGGTGACTGTGCTTATTTTCAAAATTTTGACCACAAAAATCGACGTTTATTATGGTTGTTATTTGTTTAAGTCAAATACTAATTTACCGGGAACCTCGAAAATCTAAGGATCGAAAAGGGCCTTTTCCATGTAGCGGCTTTCTTCTCGGCACATCCCAAACCAGTTGGTTTTAGGTGACCAGGCTTTTGACACCCCACAGAGAATAGTACCGGAATCAGCGGAATTTCGATTTCAAAGATTTTGGATATTCCCACTAAGCTAGAATTAAATACTTAAATAGATAACAACAAACGACCATTTAGAGATTAGAGACTCAAAGGTGAGATCACTCCATGTAACGGCTTTCTTCTCGGCACATCCCAAACCAGTTGGTTTTAGGTGTCCAGGCTTTTGACACCTCACAGAGAATAGTACCGGAGCTTTCGGGGTCTTTGAAATCAACAATCTACTAAATTACCGTTTAACCTTTATGACAAAATTGACGAATCCAAGTTCAACTTCCGATTTAAATTTAAGAGAAAGCAATTTTCCTACATTTATTAACACATACATCTTTATTTTTGCAACATCAAAACTTATTGCATTTTGCAATATCATTCCATTTTCTTTTTAAATTTATTTTTTTTTTTCTTTTTTTTTTTCATTTTTTTTTTCATTTTTCTCCTTTTATTTATTTATTTATTTATTTATATATATATTCTTTCTCAAAAATTAAAATAAAAAGTTGAACTCGGGCTCTATATCAAAATTGAATAAAAATTTGTTTTGCATAACAAAATGATTTTAACGTTCAAACGTTTGAAAACAGCACTTATTTATTCCGATTAGGATCTTCTGGGAGGAAAAGCCATAGATTACTTGTATAAGCTCTAAAGAAAACCAACTATTCTACGCTTAGCATTTTCATTTGCACAAATCGTAAAACATTAGTCTAATCGTTAAGGAAGCAGCCAGATCAACACTCTGGCAGAGTCGGGATTCCCTTTGTTCTAACCTAATCAAGACTAACACACTTTTATTGATGACGTTTTATATATATATATATATATATATATATATATATATATATATATATATATATATATATATATATATGACAAAAATTTTGAAATTTTGGTCAAAAACGGGGGTACTAGGGACCAGAAGGTACTTATGTGACAAAATTCGTGAGAATTCCCCCCCACACTTAGAATTGAATATTGCCCTCAATATTCAAAGTACCGGCTATTATGCCGACACTTAGAACGTAAAAAGGTAATACTAATAGCCAAGTGTGTGAAAGAAATCTCATTTTTCACAAACAGGATTAAAAAGATATCCCTAGATAATCGTTAGCAACAAGATCGGATATTGGGCGGTTGGATTGAAAACAGGCACATCAATCATCACGATCTAAGGGAAACCTGCAAACAAGGGCAAACAACACACAAACAAAGCAGAGTAGAGGAATCCCCCCACACTTAGTGTCAGAAAATAGAAAGAAGTCAGAAACATGGGTTGTCACCCATGAAATGCTAATGTTTTTGTTAACCGAGTCACTAGCTTGACTCGACCCCGAATTCATTGGTCCATGGGGAAGTATGTGGAAGAGAAAATCTCCATCGGACTTTCATTCAAGATGTTTGGATAAACATTGAAGTACTTGAAAGTTCCACTCCGATGAGATACATCCGGCTCAAAAGAATGATAAATTGAGATGCCAGGGTCAAAAACTTTGTCTTCACTCCCGAACGAGTGAATAAGAGGAGAAATCACATTACATGTGATTAAGGGAGAAAAGATTCTGATAGTAATTGGGAGAAAATCTCCATCATTATCAAGTTTGTCATTTGAGCTCTTAAGATCATGATCTAAAAGCACCTCAGGAGGGAGATTCGGGATGGTGTCTTTAATAAGCAACCGCTCACTATAGATCACGTCTCCCTCCAAGTCCTTAGAGTAATCATACTCCGGCGGAGATATGATGTGAGAGAGTTCATCGGCAAACTCCCCCAGACTAGAGGCACAATTAGTTGACTGATCATGACTTAGCAAAAATTCCAATTCTATCAGATCAGATTCAAAATTGAAATTTCCCTCTTCATCCCCAGGTGGGATGGGATAAATGTGAGCGAGTTCATCGGCAAACTCCTCAAGAAGAGAATCCTCTTTATGAAGTATGTCTTTGAGCTTGGGCTCAGGAGGGATATACGGAGGTGGGACATGTGTTGTACTTTGTGTGCTAGAAGTTTGCACTTCGTCCATTAATGTCTCCGTATCTGACTCATCACTTAGCAAATCCTTAAGTAAAAGAATATCTCCCTCCGGATCAAGATAAGTATCATCAATTTCTGGTGAAATTGAATCATCAAGAGCAAGAAAAGCGTCGGTCTCTTTTAAGAGAAGATCACAATCCTCGAAGGAGGTGAGAGACGCGATAACAGAATCAAAAGAGGGAGTGGGATTGCCACTCAATGGAGGAATTGATTTCTGATCGTCTTCTTCTACTAAAGGTTCATCCTTATCACTCTCATCCTGGTTATGAATACCAAAACTTTGATTGTCTGAATTTAGAGTAAAAGGATTTGTGATGGTCATATCAAATGTTTGAGAAGTAGAATCAGGAAGATCGAGAGGTTCCTCGGATATCCTTGGGATTGGAACAAGGCCGTCAATTTCCTTAAGAGGATTGATTTCAACTTCCTTGTCCCCCATTAAAAAGGTATCTGAATGGTCCTCATTTGATTTCTCTTCATCAAAAGGGTCATCCTCATCACTTTCATCTGAGTATGAATAGTGGATAGTGTAAGGATGACTTGGTCCTTGTTGGCAATCTTGATTTATATAACTTTTGTGATTGCCAAGGACCCCAATCTGTGCAATCTCAGCGGGAAAGTAATCGGAATAATGATCACTCAAAACAGTGGTGGAGTCATAAAGGGCTCCAGCATCCCGCTGATAGTGATTTTGTGTCATATTCTCGATTAAATCATAAGCTTCTTGAGGAGTCTTTCGCATGAGATTGCCTCCGGCAGCCAACCTGATTTTTTCTCGATCAATCGGAGTTATACCACTATAAAATGTTAGGATTTGATCAAGAAGCAAAATTTTGTGGTCAGGACATTTCTGTAACAATGATTTGAATCGTTCCCAAGCTTCAAATACTGACTCAATGGGCAATTGCTGGAAATTCAGAATGTCTTTCCGAAGTTGCACCGTTTTAGAATGAGGAAAGTATTTTGAAAGAAACTTGACGAACATCTCTTCCCAAGTATGAATTGAGTGGGTTCTAAGAGTATAAAACCAAGATTCAGCGTTGTGGGATAAAGAGAATGGAAAAAGATTCAAACGAATGCTATCTTGAGAAACTCCTTTCTGTTTCATGGATTGAGTGATAGATATGAACTTGTTTAGGTGCTCGTTTGCATCTTCATCTCGAAATCCGTAGAATTGGCAATTTTGCCGGATCAGTTGAACCATATGATTTTTTAACTTGAAATCGGTTCCCGAAACTGATGTAGGAGTTATCGGTCCTCCTCTACCGATTAGTGTTGGACGATAGAAATCCTCCATGGTCCGAGGATCATGGGGATTGTATGATGGAAAACCGATCATTGCGGAGAATTAAACAATGAGAGGGTAAGAAGATAAGAATTAAACATTTAAGAGGAATAAGAAGAATATTTTTGAATTTTTATAATTAAAAATATTTTAACAAACATAAAGGGAAAAAGGAAAAAGGGAAAAATAAATTTTGAAAAGAAAATCTTTTTGGGGTTTTTTTTTTATATTAAAGAAAAATTAATCACAATATTTTTGGGATCGATTCGTCAATCGAAATTCGTTTCTCTCAAAACTACTCACAGGGTGGCGGAGAAGCAAAGGTCCGCTCGAAAGCTGATTAAAAACCCGCCTCTTTCGGTTTGTCAATTTAATGTCAAACCATCCTTAAACCACTTGTATAGGTTGTAATTTCAAGATAATCCGAAAATGATTAACTTACGATTTGTTTTGTTGGATATTTTTATGGTTTACAACACTTTCAATAAAGTGAGGATATATTATTTTGTATTTTTTTTTTTTGAAAACACCTTAGACAAGGTTTTTTTTTTTTTTTTTTTTTTTTTTTTTTTTTTTTTTTTTTTAGAATATATTCACAAAAATACTATAAACCTTCACAATGATTGGTTTATAAAACACGAATCGACACACGAGATTAAAAATTCGCTACAACCATCCCCGGCAGCGGCGCCAAAAATTGATCGGTTAAAATCAATACGTTATTTTTCCAAGGAAACACAAGTGAAGTATGTGTAACCCGGTTCGTTATCCCCGATGAAGGATGAATGGAATTTGTGAAATCGGGTTTGTGAATCGTGTTTGAAATATGAAAATGGAGAGATTTTGGATTTTGATTAAATTTACAACTACGGGAAGCATAAACAGGCTAAGGGAAACTTAAAAAGCATAAGATACAAGTCTACAAAGCATAAATTAGCAAAACGTAACAAATGACGAAATTAAAAACGGGAAAACGCGAGACTAAAACGTGAAATCTAAAAATATTAATCCTAGGAATTACAAATTAATTTTCCTATGTTCTGAATTATAAAAGAAAATTTTAGAAAAAAGAATTATATTTTTTTGACTTTTTAATTATTTATTATGAATTAAAAACTAAAAGAAACTAATTAATTGATTTAAAAATAGTAAACTGTTTTGGAAAAATGTGAAAATTTGCAGATAAATCTAAAATTATATTTAAAAGCTAGGAAAAATAAAAGCAGAGCTTATCTAAACCCTAATAAGCTGTTTGGGGAAAATAAGCAGTTTAGAAAAAGCACAAAAATAAGCTAAACAATGCTAAAATTAATCCAATGATCAAATGCTGACAAACACACTATATGAGACTTAAGTCAACTGATAAGCACAATTAAGCACTTCAAAATAAGCAGAAAAGCAGTTTGAACAGTTGACTAGTTAAGGTAGTAGCAGTGATCAAACACCCAATTTGCAGCTGATTTATAAGCTAGGCAACAGTTAATTGTGCAAATCCAAAAGCAGAAACTGAAAGTTCATACCACGGACTACTAGCATTCCAAAAATGCCCAATTTGTAACCACCATTGCTACCTAAAATAAGCACAAACACAGATGACCTATGGAACTTAAAACTGTGCAGGTCTGCACAATTTTAGTGGGCTTATTTGCAGACTAAAAAGAAGATGTTTAATAAGCTACAATTTGGAATTAAAGCTCAAAATCCTAAAGCCTATACTACCAACTATCTCTAAACCAATTATCATGCAAGGGAATCAACTGAATAAGCAGATTCAGAGAGCAAAAGAACTGAGTTAGGCCAAGTGATGATGTGCAGGTCTGCACATGTAACTGATGCAGCAGTGAAATATTTAGACCTCTAATCTTAGCAAATCTATCTGAAATACTACCAACTTATGGGAATACACTTAACACACTATTGTACACTCAATTATGCTAAAAAACTCGCACCAAATAAGCTCAGCTTATATGGAAACTTATGAAGGCAGCCTACTTTCTAGATTTCTACTTCTAAACTCAAAACCTCAAAATAAGTCAAAACAGCTTATGAGATTCAATCAAAAGCTTAAACCAACTAATTTTAGCAAGATCAAGACATCAAAATAGGTAAATGCACAGTGAACTAGCTGATATGCCTCTAACAGTCACCTATCCAAACACCCCTAATTGAAACTGATATGAACTATTAAACTAGGAACCACCAATTTAACCTTAGCAACTTATCAAACACTGATTATCTAACTTAGAAAACTCTTAACAAGCAATATTCAGAACCTTAATAAGCACTAATAAGCATATTAATAAGTTGACTGTTTTGACTATTTATGACCTTAAGAGTGAAAAACTGAGTACAAGCGTAACTACTAATCAAATAACCTCAAATGTGACTAAATAAGCTACAAACATTAAGAATAAGCCCTGAGTGACTAGAAATAAGCAGATGAACAGTGACAGTTGACTTTTAGTTGACCAAGATAAAAACAAGAAACTTAAATTTTCATTAACTGAAATTAAATTACATTACTGAAAAGATAAAAAAATACAAGTACCTTAACTAATTTTTAAGCTAAAATAATCCTGCCTTATAATGGCTTACATTCGACCTATTTATACTAAAATGCTAAAACTAAGGTCTACACTCTTTTGTGCTTCTTTTGTGAGACAAAACAGTATTGGAGAGCTCTTGTGCTTCTTGGGAGCAAATCCCAGCCCTTGGATAAAATTGGGATGATCTCAGCCCTTTAAATTGGTTTTGGCGCCCAAATAATCACACGGATTGGTGACATGGAGGAGGGGGTAAGAGGTAAGAAGGGTAGGGTGGCTGGGTAGGTTATGGGGAGTGGGAGAGGGGAGACAATCTTGTCTCACAAAGGTACTGGTGATGGGATAAGGTGTGGGAGTTGGAGTTTTGGCGGGTCTTTGGGAAAGAGGAAGGGTTGACCGGGTTGACCTGTAGGTTTAACTAAAATAAATACCGGGTTGTGGGTTTTTTGTATTTTGGGCTTGGGTTATGTGTTTGGGCTGGATTTGGGATAGGATGGTGATGGGTTGTAGCTGGGTTTAATTTTAGTTTAGGTTTAGAAAGATATTGGTTAAGTGGTTTGGATTTGGTGAAAAGGGTAAAGCTCAAGGACCAATCTTGTAAATTCTGAAACTCCAGGGACCTAGGCTGCCAAAG
The DNA here is from genome assembly GCA_021014915.2 of Artemisia tridentata subsp. tridentata. Taxonomy (NCBI): domain Eukaryota; kingdom Viridiplantae; phylum Streptophyta; class Magnoliopsida; order Asterales; family Asteraceae; genus Artemisia; species Artemisia tridentata. The sequence goes on from CP139505.1 coordinate 77,031,044, forward strand.
ACTGAAAATAATTTCCAAGGACCATTTGTGTCATCTTGGTATTTTTGGGAGTGACTTTGACTTTTGACTTTGACTTTTGATCAAATGCTCAGTTGTTGTCGAGTCGATCCAAAAATGCCCGTTTTTGCTCCGTTTTCAATCCTTTTTACCTGAAACGCATAAAAACACAAACCAAGGATATCTGCAATATAAATCGGGTGTTTTTGGTCATTTTTGTGTCAAATATGGGTATAAAATGATGAGTATTGTAACACCCCCAAATTTGATTTGTGGCAGCGGAAGATTTATTTGGGTGTTACCGTGAGGATCGAATGTGAAATCATAGAAAAACAGCCTAAGATGGCATTTTTAATTTACATAGGTCCATAATACAAATTCAGTTATAAAACATTACATCAGAGTACATTATTTTAACTGAATTACAACTTATTTTACACCATTTATTGAAGATAGGGTATGCCTGCTCCATGTCTTGCCGTGCTCCTTTAGTTCCCTGAGATACATGCTTAAAAGTCAACATAATGTTGAGTGAAATCATGGAGTTTGTAGTTTAAATATCAGTTCAATCACAAGTAAGATTGTATTGAAGATACAATCAGTTTAAAAGATTGATATTGCAGTTCATATATTGCCCTAAGTCTCATGACGCGCAAACGCTAACAAAGTACCGCCTAAACGGAGGTGCACACCAAATTAATGATGAAAATTTGCCCTCGTGTAATAGGTGATTTTGCCAATTCCTATTTCTCTCAAATATAATGTATCGCGACTAATACGACTAGCAAAAAGCATTCCGTCACAGTATTAGTGGGATAGGTCGTCAACCTCTAATAGATCTATTCATTATATTCGCGTTCACCGCAGTGATTAATGGCTCATGATAAAGGGTCTTGTGGCAATATGGTGTACTTAGGCATATATCAAGTCAGGTAGCATACAGAAAAATACTTGTGATTTATTTATAGCATGTATCCCCCTCACGGAGTTTAAAAATTATAAAGAGTTTAAAAAGTGAGGCCATGACTCACCTTATGCGTTCCTGGTGATGGTAAAAATAACTCAGAGGTGATTACAACAACTTCGATATAGAACCTGGTAAATATATATAAATACTGAGAATCTTACTAATCTCTATTGGTGTGTGTGTATGAGTAGTGGATGGTGATTAACTAATGATCAAATCATTGTGAGTGAAGGTGTAATATGATTAGGGTGCTTGCACATCTCGTAAGATCATATCCTCAACGATTAAATAAGATATTAATATGAAATATTTCTATCGCTATTACTAATATGCAAATGTAATGCAATTATGCATAAAAAGTAAAGATATGGTGCAAAAATGAAAAAGAAGATAAGAATGACAAGTTAGTACAGTTGGTCCTTGATTCTTCCTAGGTTTTACATTTTATACCCTAACCGGAATTCGCGTTACGTCGTTAGTCTTTATTCAGTCCATAGTTCGGTAACAGTCCAATAATTGTCCAATAGTCCATATAAGACTTGAAGTTCAATAATATGTCAATTTCAGTCCTTTACAACTGTTTTTACAGCTTCAGTCCCTTAGTTTCCAGGTTTGGCAGTTTTAGTCCTTTTCGGTTAAATCGCGTTACATTTTTAGTCCTTTTCGCATATAAATGACGGGAAAAATATTCTGAAAATTTTTATAACTTTATTAAGTTTTTTTTAACTTATTTCACTTTATTATTTCAGAAAATAAATTATTTTTGCACTAATGGGCTCCTTAACGATTTGTAACATAGCCCGTTAAGAGTTTTAGAGGCGAGGGCGTGAAAATAGTTTTGGGCTTGGATCTAGACTATTTTTAAGATTCTAAAAATATATTATTTGGGCCTGTTGGACCTGATTATCAAAAATTCTTGTTGGGCTTGGTTTTTGGCCCAAACCGAATGGTTATGTTACTTTCTGAAAACAGTTGCTAGCTATATGTGATGGTCGATCCTAGTTGAGTTGTTTTGAGTGTGATAACATGCTTATGAGGTCGAGTTTTGAACATGAAAACTATAGTTTGCTAGCTTGACATTCGTATGATGTAAAAATATGGATATGTTATTTATGAGATTTCGAAAATATAATTAAAGTTTTTGGGTGGGTCGCATGGAGTAATTTTTGTGAAAAGTTCTATAAAACTTCCTAAGTGTTTACACCATTCGAGTAGCATTAAAAAGGATTTAATTTAGGTGTCGAGATGGGTTTATGGAAGGGATCTTAGAACACGAAATATGTAGTTTGCCATGTGAGCTATCGAGAAAGATAAAAATATTTGGGTTTTGTATGAACGGTTTCATCTTAAATAAGTCGTGAAACAGCTGGTTCGAGTGGATTTCTTTAACTAGTGATGTCTTGAATATTTTTCTGTTTTCTTTTTATCCGGTTTAGCGGGGAGTTTATAGTTTATGTTCAAGGTCGAGTTAAGGTGATATTCAAGGGGTGATCATATGTTAACGTGACATGGTTGGTTTGATCAAGTTAAGGTTCGACATGCTTCCCTTTTGTTAACCCGGTTGAGCTCGAAGGTTTTTAATATTCGAATAACAAGTGCATGCAACTAAGTAAAGTGTTACTATATACGTATTTGAGTAAAAACAAACATGATAATGCATGGTGTGTTTTATATGTTAACATGTGAGATAAGTTGGTGACTGTATGGTATATATAAAGTAAAATGGATACAGTTCGAGTGTAGTATGGAGTGTGTATGCATGCAAGTGAGTATGAAGTACATATTAAAAGGAAATGAAGAACTTACAACACCTTTGAGAAAAGGTGGTGGAGACTTTTGGCTTGTCGAAACACGAAATGAACAACCTATTTTCTTTGGACGTCCTACTCTTACACTGGTTAAGTTCCTTGGGTCGAACAAAGGTAGTTTTAATTGAAGGTATGGTGATAGTGAAATAAGGGTGAAAGTGGTTGTGGGGGTTTGAATGAAATACAAAGAAAGGCTAGTGAGTTGAATTGGTTATTATGTGACTTGAGCGGATTGTTTTTGCTCCCACATACACGACAGGAAGTGGCTATAAGTTTAAGGAATATGGTGACTGTGATGAAAGGTGATGGTGATAGAAGATTGGCAATGAACGAATAGGAGAGTTTATATAGAAAAAAATATCTCAATTATCTTGACTATTTGACTGATGATTACATTGTACTGTGGGTGAAGGACACTTGTGTGATAGAATGCTAGTTTAGGTGTAAGACTTATGTGGTTGATTGTGAATTTGGATGCTAGCCTTTATACTTTTCTTGCTTATTTGGTTCCTTTGCCTTTTATCACACGTGGGAGTTACAAGAGTTTTTATTCTATTTTTGTATTTGTAATGACCTATTTTAATTAGCAAGGTGGCTAGTGGTTTGTGGGATTTATCGAAATATGATCACAGTTTTGGGTCGAGATCTTTAGTGGTGTACTTGGTTCGGATTTTCTAAGTGGGTGCATGATAATGTTTAGTGTCGAATGGGTGTCATTATTGTGCTAATCCTAGGAAATTTTAGTTGAGTTTTTGATATTACATTAGTTAGTTTCGTGGTACGTTTGCATGTGTATTATTAGATGAATGTCGGTTTGATATTAATAAATATGTCGAGTTTCTAAAAGTGGGTAGCGAGCGGTATTAAGAACAAAGGAAGAAAGAAAAATGTAGATGGGTTACTGAAACATTTTTGTTGTCGAGGTGATGGTGGGGTGTGATGTTGGGTTGGTTTTTATTGGTTCACCATGTGTAATGGTCATGTTGGTTCTATAAGCTTTGCGTGGGAGTTTCAGCATATATGTTTGTGTCGATCGGTTAAAAAGAAAAGGAATAAAGAAGTGCAACAATTAAAAATAAATGGGTCGAGTGGCTGTGATGATTGTTTGGGTTGGCAATTGGCTCGATGGGCATTTTGATAACAAGGCTAAAGGATTGTGGTTGGGTCGAACGAATAAGGCCCAACTTGGTTTGTAGAAGTAATTTAGGATTAGGTTTATAGTTAGTGTTATTAGGGTTTATTGTTTTAGTTAAATAGATGTAGGTGATATTAACTTTGATTAAGTGTAGTGAATGAACTTGTCAAATATAATTACTTGTCGTTGTGTATAGGAAAGTGATGTTGCGTCGGAAAATATAATCTCTAGTGTTGGTGTGTTAAATATATATATGTGTATATATAATGCATGGCCATTAACAATAATAACGAAAAGTTTAAATTTCTAGCAAAAATAGGCGTTAGGAAATAGTAACTCGAGATTATTATTAATCACTAAGATTAATTACAAGGGTTTTTCACAGGGTCTTACAGTACTTCCCTCCTCATTCGAATTCCGTCCCGGAATTCAAGTCTAAAATGGCTACTAAGAGTGATTTACGGGAATAAGTGTGGATATTTCTCACGAATTTGATCTTCGCGTTCCCATGTGTACGTTGGTCCTCTCTTAGAGTCCCATTTTACTTTCACAATAGGAATACGGCTTTGCTTGAGTTGCTTAACCTCTCTATCCATTATCTCTACGGGTTCTTCTGTGAATACAAGTTTGTCGTCCAGTTTGATCTCTTTCAGTGGAATGACGAGAGTCTCGTCCGATAGGCATTTCTTAAGTTGAGATACGTGGAAAGTAGGGTGTATCCTACTGAGTTCTTCCGGGAGTTCTAACTTATAGGCAACTGGACCTATTCTTTCGAGGATTTTGAACGGTCCAATGTACCTTGGGTTGAGTTTTCCACGCTTTCCGAAGCGTATCATCCCCTTCCAGGGCGAAACTTTTAGCATAACTCTATCTCCGACTTCAAACTCCATGGGTTTCCTTCTCACGTCTGCGTAACTCTTTTGTCTGTCACGAGCGGCTTGGAGACGATGTTTGATTTTGAATATTTTCTCGGTGGTATCGTGGATTAATTCTGGTCCGGTAAGCTGCATGTCACCAACTTCTGTCCAACAGATGGGTGATCTGCACTTTCTTCCGTAAAGTGCTTCGAAAGGTGCAGCCTTCAGGCTAGCTTGATAACTGTTGTTGTACGAGAATTCAACCAATGGTAGGTGTTTATCCCAACCTTTTCCGAAGTGAATCACACATGCTCTAAGCATATCTTCCAAGGTTTGGATTGTTCTTTCACTTTGTCCATCAGTTTGAGGATGATAGGCGGTGCTCATGTCCAATTGAGTACCGAGAGCTTTCTGTAAGGATTGCCAAAATCCTGAAGTGAATCGACTGTCTCTGTCAGAGATGATAGAGATCGGGACTCCATGTCGGATTATAATTTCTTTGAAGTATAACTGAGCGAGTGTATCCAACTCGTCAGTTTCTTTGATAGGCAGAAAATGAGCTGATTTGGTTAAACGGTCGATGATAACCCAAATGGTGTCATATCCGGTCGACGTTCTTGGTAACTTGGTAATAAAATCCATGGTGATTCGTTCCCATTTCCAAACTGGTATCTCCGGTTGTACAAGTGGTCCAGAAGGTTTCTGATTTTCGGCTTTGACCCTTGAACAAGTCAAACACTTCCCAACATATGTTGCAATGTCGGCTTTCATGTTTGGCCACCAGTAAAGTTGTTTTAGATCTTGGTACATTTTGGTGGATCCGGGATGAATGGAATATTTAGACTTGTGAGATTCATGCATGATAAAATCACGAATACCTCCATAAAGAGGAATCCAACATCTTTTCTTGAAGCATAACATTCCATCGGATCTTCGTATGAGTCCGTTCTCCCTTTCTATCATGCCCTTAATGTTCTCTTGAGCTCGATTCTCTTCCTGAAGAGCTTCTGATTGGGCTATGAGTATTTGAGATGGGAGTGGTGAATGAATTGTCATTTCTAATGATCGAACTCTAAGAGGTTTGGTTCTTTCTTTTCTGCTCAATGCGTCAGCCACGACATTCGCTTTACCGGGGTGGTAGCAAATTTCACAGTCGTAGTCGTTGAGTAGTTCTATCCATCGGCGCTGTCTCATATTCAACTCCTTCTGATCCAGTATGTGTTGAAGACTTTTGTGATCGGTGTATACCGTACACTTTGTACCATATAGGTAATGTCTCCATATTTTAAGAGCGAATACTACCGCTCCTAGTTCTAGATCATGAGTGGTGTAATTTTCCTCATTTTTCTTGAGTTGTCGGGACGCATAAGCTATGACTTTGTCTCTCTGCATTAGTACCGCACCTAAACCATGATGCGATGCGTCACAATATACTACAAAGTCTTCGCTTCCGTCGGGTAGCGCTAGAATTGGTGCTTCACAGAGTTTTTGTTTTAAGAGTTGGAATGCTGACTCTTGTTTCTCTTCCCAGATATACTTCTTGTTTTTCTGAGTGAGTTCTGTCAAAGGTTTTGTGATTTTGGAAAAACCTTCTATAAACCTTCGATAGTAACCAGCGAGTCCTAAAAATTGTCGAATTTCGGTGGGAGTGGTGGGCGAAGCCCAACCTTTAACTGCTTCGATCTTGGCGGGATCAACATGAATTCCTTGACTGTTGATGATGTGACCTAAGAATTGAACGGTGGAGATCCAAAAATCACATTTGGAAAATTTTGCATACAGTTTTTCTTGTTTGAGTACACCCAAAATGGTTCTCAAATGTTCCGCATGCTCGTGTTTGTTACGCGAGTAGATTAAAATGTCATCGATGAATACGATTACGAACTTGTCCAGATATGGTTTACACACGCGGTTCATTAGATCCATGAACACTGCGGGTGCGTTGGTAAGACCAAATGGCATTACGCGGAATTCGTAATGTCCGTATCGTGTTCGAAAGGCTGTTTTGGGAACGTCTTCTTCTCTGACTCTTAGTTGGTGGTATCCTGATCTTAGATCAATTTTTGAGTAAACACTCGATCCTTGCAGTTGGTCAAATAGATCGTCTATTCTTGGTAATGGGTATCGATTTTTCACTGTGAGTTTGTTCAACTCTCTATAATCGATGCACATCCGGAATGTTCCATCTTTCTTTTTGACGAACAGGACTGGTGCTCCCCAAGGTGATGAGCTGGGTTGGATGAATCCTTTATCTGACAGTTCTTTCAACTGCTCAGATAATTCTTTCATTTCGGAAGGGGCTAATCGATATGGTGCTTTTGCAACAGGTGCTGCTCCAGGCACTAAATCGATTCGAAACTCTACTTGCCGAATGGGTGGGATGCCTGGCAAGTCTTCAGGGAACACTTCTGCAAACTCATTTACAACTGGCACTTCTTCTAGTCGCTTTTCTTTCTCTTTCGACTTATTTTCCGTTACTTGGACTAAAAATGCGTGACATCCTTTGTTTATGTATTTCACTGTTTTAATGTACGAGATGATATTGAATTGGGTTTTGAAGTGGTCACAACGAACGATAAGTGTTTCATTGTTTACGGGGATTTGGATAACTTTTTCATCGCAGATGATCCGGGCACGATGTTTGGATAACCAATCCATACCCACAATTGCGTCAAAGCTTCCAAGTTGGATGGGCATGAGATCGATTGGAAATGAGTTGTTTTGGAGAGTTAAGGTGCAGTTTTTGAGTACGGTGTTGGTGTTTAACAATTTCCCGTCGGCTATCTCAATTTCATACGAGGTGTCTAATTCTACAGGTGTTATCTTAAGCAATAAAGCAAATGAAGTAGATACAAAGCTTCTATCGGCTCCAGAATCAAATAATATTTTAGCACTATTTTGATTCCGTAAGAAAGTACACGTAGTGACGTTGGGGTTCGGTGACACGTTTCCATCTCCGAGCACGTAAGCTCTTCCTCTGGCAACCTGATTGATATTCTTGGGGCAGTGGCTTTTATAATGACCCGCTTCACCACAACCGTGGCACTTTACTGTTACTGGATGCGCATTCGCCCCCGTGGCTCGACAGTCTCGGGTCACATGACCTATTTTCCTACAGTTACCGCAAACGGCGGTACAAGGTCCTGTATGATGCATCTTGCACTTGTTACACTGGGGTTTTGTCCCAGCATACACTTTTCCTTCGGCAGGTGTGGCCACATAAGCTCTAGCGGCTTCTTGTCTGCGGTTTTGTTGTTGATGTCTGTCATTTCTGCTTTGTTGATGGTCTCTATTACGGTTGCTTCGATCATTGTTGCGGTAGTTCCTGTTGTGATTGTAATAACTGCTGCTGTTCCGGTTGTTGCTGCCAAAGTTATCATAGTTCCTCTTTTGCCCAGTGACCGTGGCTTTAGAACCTCGTTTAAGCTCTCGATTCATCATTCGTTGAGCAAACACGAATGCAGCTTCGAGGGTCTTTGGGTTGGATGCGGTAACATCTCCTTCAATGCTTGAAGGTAGTCCCTCCACATATTTTTCCAACAGTTTTTCAAAGTCAGATACCATGTGTGGACACAGAAGAGATAATTCTAGAAATCTTCGGTTGTATGCACTGACGTCACAGTTTCTCACTACTAACTCGTGAAATTCATCTTCAAGTTTTCTGATCTCCGTCCTCGGACAGTACTTCTCCAGCATTTTATTCTTCAGATCGGTCCAAGAGATTTGATATGCTGCTTCAGCACCCATTATCTTGACGGTAGCATTCCACCAAGATAGTGCATCTCCCCTTAAGGTTCCGGTGGCAAAAGTAACCTTATTGTTTTTAGCACAGTTGCTTCTCATGAATACCGTTTCCATGCACTCAAACCACTGGCCTAATTCAGTCACTCCTTCCACTCCTCGGTAGGTGGTGGGTTGACAACTCACGAATTCTTTGTAAGTGCATTTACGTGGAGTAGATGCCTCACTTTCATTTGTTGTTCCCATAGTATTGCTTGATCGGTTTGCTGCATCGGCCTCGCGTGCTGCAGCGATGCCTTCATCAATCATTTTTCGAACCTCTTCATGTGTTAGTGTTACGGTTGCGTTGGTGGTTTCGTTGTCGCTATGTGCCATTTTCTATTAATGTCACAAGAATACAGATTTAGAATTTGAATAGAATAGCTGAGTATATGCACAATGTAATCATGGTGTGAAATGATAATTAAATTGAATATTTGCCCATAATTATGATATCTCTGTAGTTTATCAATTTACAGATGTGGGATTGTTAAGGAACAATCAATTTAATTATACAAACTGAATTTCATGTCACCATATTTATGTGTTCAGGTTTTGCAATATTTACACAATTAGAGAATCATAATAATAACAGGTAACATCACGACATGTCTGGATACAATTATAATACATACGAACAACCATAATACATAAGTTAACAGATATATAGTACATTACTACCAGCATTACAACATTAATAACTTGATCAGTTGAGTTTATACAACAAAACGATACAAGAGTCTTTATTAATTGCCACATGCGGCAGACTACAATGTCTCAAACTATACAATCATGCTAACTATGTCTACTGCTCAGGTCTATCCGTACGCCTCGTGAGCTCTGAGATCTGGTCTCTGAGTCTCTGTATCTCAGTCTGATGCTCTATCTGTATGTCTCCCATGAGTCTCTCTAATGTGTCTGCTCTACGCTGTGACAAGTGAGCCTCCCAAGCTAAGTCCTGGCCCTCTCTACGTAAGGATATCGCGTGGGAACGGGTATCTGCCAAGTCTGTCTGCATCTGTCTCAGACACTGCTGTATCACTGCTCTGTTGGAAGCCAACCTATGCAGAGTATCGCTGATAGTCCCTGGAGAATCCAATGACACATGGTCGGTCATCCGAAGAAGTGACTCAATCTGCTCTCCGTGACCTTCGAGTCGTGTCACTACTGTGGATGGGATAAGGGTGTGGGTGACTACCGGTCTAAATCCTTCCCAAGCATCATGTGTCTGAGCCGGGGGAGTGAAACCAGGAGGGTAAGGTAGTGATGGTGAGGATGGGTGTGTCTGGTCTGTGATGCGACGTCTACTCGATGAAGGAATATCCTCTGCAGGAATCGGATCCCGCTGTCGAGGTGGTAGTGGATATGTCTGGGTATGTATGTCAAGTACATGGTCAGGTAGTGGTGGTGGTGCAACATGATGGGGCTCGGGTAAATCATCAGCAGGGAGCCATTGCTGACTCTCATAGTACAAGTCATCAGGAGGTGGTATATAGAAAGGAGAGTAGGTGTCATATACAAAATGTGGTGGTAGCGTAGGTGCTGGCAAAACTGGCACATGAGGGTCATCTAATAATGGTATGACGGCGGCTCTACCCTCTACAAAGGGCTCAATCGCGTCGGGCACAATCTCTGGTACTACAGCATCGGGAAGTTCGGGGGACGTGACTGATGCTAGTGATCCCTCGGAGTCCGGCTCCGATGATATACTAAAGTGGGTGATAAACGACATAGTACTGTAATAATCCATATATCGTAAAATAAGTAACTTACTAACATCAAGTGGTGTATTATAAGCATAAGATGATCTAGTTGTGCACAGTAACTATCAAGTATGCAGAGGCTTATATATGATAATCCTAATGTATAACATACCGAGCACGGCAGCAAGCAGGCATGGAGAGTTTAAGGTAACATGGTGTATAATTAATTTGTTTGAAAAATGTAGTTATAGTCCAACGTTTAAAAACATTTGGTTCTCTATAACCGAAGCTCTGATGCCAAACTGTAACACCCCCAAATTTGATTTGTGGCAGCGGAAGATTTATTTGGGTGTTACTGTGAGGATCGAATGTGAAATCATAGAAAAACAGCCTAAGATGGCATTTTTAATTTACATAGGTCCATAATACAAATTCAGTTATAAAACATTACATCAGAGTACATTATTTTAACTGAATTACAACTTATTTTACACCATTTATTGAAGATAGGGTATGCCTGCTCCATGCCTTGCCGTGCTCCTTTAGTTCCCTGAGATACATGCTTAAAAGTCAACATAATGTTGAGTGAAATCATGGAGTTTGTAGTTTAAATATCAGTTCAATCACAAGTAAGATTGTATTGGAGATACAATCAGTTTAAAAGATTGATATTGCAGTTCATATATTGCCCTAAGTCTCATGACACGCAAACGTTAACAAAGTACCGCCTAAACGGAGGTGCACACCAAATTAATGATGAAAATTTGCCCTCGTGTAATAGGTGATTTTGCCAATTCCTATTTCTCTCAAATATAATGTATCGCGACTAATACGACTAGCAAAAAGCATTCCGTCACAGTATTAGTGGGATAGGTCGTCAACCTCTAATAGATCTATTCATTATATTCGCGTTCACCGCAGTGATTAATGGCTCATGATAAAGGGTCTTGTGGCAATATGGTGTACTTAGGCATATATCAAGTCAGGTAGCATACAGAAAAATACTTGTGATTTATTTATAGCATGTATCCCCCTCACGGAGTTTAAAAATTATAAAGAGTTTAAAAAGTGAGGCCATGACTCACCTTATGCGTTCCTGGTGATGGTAAAAATAACTCAGAGGTGATTACAACAACTTCGATATAGAACCTGGTAAATATATATAAATACTGAGAATCTTACTAATCTCTATTGGTGTGTGTGTATGAGTAGTGGATGGTGATTAACTAATGATCAAATCATTGTGAGTGAAGGTGTAATATGATTAGGGTGCTTGCACATCTCGTAAGATCATATCCTCAACGATTAAATAAGATATTAATATGAAATATTTCTATCGCTATTACTAATATGCAAATGTAATGCAATTATGCATAAAAAGTAAAGATATGGTGCAAAAATGAAAAAGAAGATAAGAATGACAAGTTAGTACAGTTGGTCCTTGATTCTTCCTAGGTTTTACATTTTATACCCTAACCGGAATTCGCGTTACGTCGTTAGTCTTTATTCAGTCCATAGTTCGGTAACAGTCCAATAATTGTCCAATAGTCCATATAAGACTTGAAGTTCAATAATATGTCAATTTCAGTCCTTTACAACTGTTTTTACAGCTTCAGTCCCTTAGTTTCCAGGTTTGGCAGTTTTAGTCCTTTTCGGTTAAATCGCGTTACATTTTTAGTCCTTTTCGCATATAAATGACGGGAAAAATATTCTGAAAATTTTTATAACTTTATTAAGTTTATTTTAACTTATTTCACTTTATTATTTCAGAAAATAAATTATTTTTGCACTAATGGGCTCCTTAACGATTTGTAACATAGCCCGTTAAGAGTTTTAGAGGCGAGGGCGTGAAAATAGTTTTGGGCTTGGATCTAGACTATTTTTAAGATTCTAAAAATATATTATTTGGGCCTGTTGGACCTGATTATCAAAAATTCTTGTTGGGCTTGGTTTTTGGCCCAAACCGAATGGTTATGTTACTTTCTGAAAACAGTTGCTAGCTATATGTGATGGTCGATCCTAGTTGAGTTGTTTTGAGTGTGATAACATGCTTATGAGGTCGAGTTTTGAACATGAAAACTATAGTTTGCTAGCTTGACATTCGTATGATGTAAAAATATGGATATGTTATTTATGAGATTTCGAAAATATAATTAAAGTTTTTGGGTGGGTCGCATGGAGTAATTTTTGTGAAAAGTTCTATAAAACTTCCTAAGTGTTTACACCATTCGAGTAGCATTAAAAAGGATTTAATTTAGGTGTCGAGATGGGTTTATGGAAGGGATCTTAGAACACGAAATATGTAGTTTGCCATGTGAGCTATCGAGAAAGATAAAAATATTTGGGTTTTGTATGAACGGTTTCATCTTAAATAAGTCGTGAAACAGCTGGTTCGAGTGGATTTCTTTAACTAGTGATGTCTTGAATATTTTTCTGTTTTCTTTTTATCCGGTTTAGCGGGGAGTTTATAGTTTATGTTCAAGGTCGAGTTAAGGTGATATTCAAGGGGTGATCATATGTTAACGTGACATGGTTGGTTTGATCAAGTTAAGGTTCGACATGCTTCCCTTTTGTTAACCCGGTTGAGCTCGAAGGTTTTTAATATTCGAATAACAAGTGCATGCAACTAAGTAAAGTGTTACTATATACGTATTTGAGTAAAAACAAACATGATAATGCATGGGTGTGTTTTATATGTTAACATGTGAGATAAGTTGGTGACTGTATGGTATATATAAAGTAAAATGGATACAGTTCGAGTGTAGTATGGAGTGTGTATGCATGCAAGTGAGTATGAAGTACATATTAAAAGGAAATGAAGAACTTACAACACCTTTGAGAAAAGGTAATGGAGACTTTTGGCTTGTCGAAACACGAAATGAACAACCTATTTTCTTTGGACGTCCTACTCTTACACTGGTTAAGTTCCTTGGGTCGAACAAAGGTAGTTTTAATTGAAGGTATGGTGATAGTGAAATAAGGGTGAAAGTGGTTGTGGGGGTTTGAATGAAATACAAAGAAAGGCTAGTGAGTTGAATTGGTTATTATGTGACTTGAGCGGATTGTTTTTGCTCCCACATACACGACAGGAAGTGGCTATAAGTTTAAGGAATATGGTGACTGTGATGAAAGGTGATGGTGATAGAAGATTGGCAATGAACGAATAGGAGAGTTTATATAGAAAAAAATATCTCAATTATCTTGACTATTTGACTGATGATTACATTGTACTGTGGGTGAAGGACACTTGTGTGATAGAATGCTAGTTTAGGTGTAAGACTTATGTGGTTGATTGTGAATTTGGATGCTAGCCTTTATACTTTTCTTGCTTATTTGGTTCCTTTGCCTTTTATCACACGTGGGAGTTACAAGAGTTTTTATTCTATTTTTGTATTTGTAATGACCTATTTTAATTAGCAAGGTGGCTAGTGGTTTGTGGGATTTATCGAAATATGATCACAGTTTTGGGTCGAGATCTTTAGTGGTGTACTTGGTTCGGATTTTCTAAGTGGGTGCATGATAATGTTTAGTGTCGAATGGGTGTCATTATTGTGCTAATCCTAGGAAATTTTAGTTGAGTTTTTGATATTACATTAGTTAGTTTCGTGGTACGTTTGCATGTGTATTATTAGATGAATGTCGGTTTGATATTAATAAATATGTCGAGTTTCTAAAAGTGGGTAGCGAGCGGTATTAAGAACAAAGGAAGAAAGAAAAATGTAGATGGGTTACTGAAACATTTTTGTTGTCGAGGTGATGGTGGGGTGTGATGTTGGGTTGGTTTTTATTGGTTCACCATGTGTAATGGTCATGTTGGTTCTATAAGCTTTGCGTGGGAGTTTCAGCATATATGTTTGTGTCGATCGGTTAAAAAGAAAAGGAATAAAGAAGTGCAACAATTAAAAATAAATGGGTCGAGTGGCTGTGATGATTGTTTGGGTTGGCAATTGGCTCGATGGGCATTTTGATAACAAGGCTAAAGGATTGTGGTTGGGTCGAACGAATAAGGCCCAACTTGGTTTGTAGAAGTAATTTAGGATTAGGTTTATAGTTAGTGTTATTAGGGTTTATTGTTTTAGTTAAATAGATGTAGGTGATATTAACTTTGATTAAGTGTAGTGAATGAACTTGTCAAATATAATTACTTGTCGTTGTGTATAGGAAAGTGATGTTGCGTCGGAAAATATAATCTCTAGTGTTGGTGTGTTAAATATATATATGTGTATATATAATGCATGGCCATTAACAATAATAACGAAAAGTTTAAATTTCTAGCAAAAATAGGCGTTAGGAAATAGTAACTCGAGATTATTATTAATCACTAAGATTAATTACAAGGGTTTTTCACAGGGTCTTACAATGATGAGTATTTATACACTCATCAGTCGTATTGTTCCATGGGTATCTCTCGAAGGTCTTAAAAACCACATAGGCCAAAATGGGTGGGACCCAACTTATACATAATGGCGCGATCACGGTGAACCGGATCCTGCGCCGTTAGTACATAACACAACACAACATGAGATGAGTGACATGGGTGCGTGCCTTAATGATATTCTTGATATTCCTCCGAATAATGATCAAAATGATATTCTTGATATTCCTTCGAATAATGAGCCAACTCATGGAAATATTGGCGAGACAAGTAACGAGCCGACTCAAGCAACGACACCTCCTCTTCTTAACGAGTTTGAAGAGTTACTTGCAAGTTCCAACCAGGCTCTGTACCCGGGTTGTAACTTTATGACAACATTGGATTTTATGGCAAAGTTTACGCATCTCAAGGTCAGCGGTAAATGGAGTGATACTTCATTTAACAAAACGCTAAAATTTCTCCATGAGGTATTTCCGCCCAGGTTAGGTTACAATCTCCCACCGTCATACTATCATACAAAGAAGACATTTAAAAAGATTGGGTTAGGGTACGAGTCGATACATGCTTGTGAAAATGATTGCTTTCTATATCGGGGGGATGATAACAAAGATTTGGAGTATTGTCCGGTCTGTAAAACGAGTAGATGGAAAGACAAGAACACAACGGGGAAGAAAGTTTCTAACAAGGTGTTGCGTTACTTTCCTATCATTCCAAGACTACAACATTTGTACAAGTCTATTCACACTGCAAAACATATGACTTGGCATGCTACTGGAATGTCTACGGAAAACGGTAAGATGCAACACCCGGTTGATGGTAAAGCATGGCAGAAGTTTGACAATAAATATTCGGATTTTGCTATAGAACCAAGAAACGTTCGATTAGGGTTGGATGCTGATGGTTTCAATCCGTTCGGCAACCTTAGTCAGACTTACAGCATATGGATGGTCATATTAACAACATACAACTTGCCTCCTTGGTTATGCATGAAAGAGACTTCTTTGATGCTGACATTGTTGATTCCTGCCCTAAATCACCGGCGAAGGACTTCTTTGATACTTTATGACATTTTCACTCACTCTAATTGCAGGATCAGGGCGACCCCGCCGAGGAGGTAGGGCCAGGGGGAGGCATGGGTAGTGGAGGTCGGGATGGTGGCAGGCCGCGTCGACGCCAAGCCACGAAGAACATGGCGCTCAAGAAAGCTGTAGGTTATTCACAAGCAAAGAAACACAAGTTGGGATCTTAATATGGATCGAATAAGAATAAGTTTAGAGAGAAGAAGTGTTGGAACCTTAGAGAGATAAACCAAAGAAAGAAAAATGTATAAAACTTTGTAAAGGTTCAACCCCCTCCACATGAGGAGAGGGCTATTTATAGTACTTGATATTACTAGCTAGTTTGCCCCTACCGGGCTGTGGAGCAAGCTGACAATGGGTAAAGACCCGACCCACTCCACAATAATAATTATAACTAATCTACTACTAATATTACTATTTATGCTACGAGCTATTTAACATAAATGAGTGCTCGGGGTGACCGAGTCTTCAACTGAATATTTATATTCCTAACAACCTCCCCCTAAGGGAGGTCACCCCGAAAACAATGTTCAGACTTCAAGCACTCTTTTCATGAATCTTGACTCCGTAGCTCGTAGACATTGATTCTTCAGTTTCATTAGTCATTGTGCCTTCAGCAGTGTTCTTTTGATGACTGTTCTTTGTCTTGGGTGATTTTAAATATTCTTCGTGATAATCACCCAACATATGTCTTCCAGTCATCTCTTATCAGTATGTCTCCATGTGATGAAATATATTTTGAGCCGACATGCTCACACTATGGGGTGTCATGATCATCAGCATCAGAGTTTGCAGAAGCTGTGTTGAAGGTCTTTTGGTTGATCATGACTTTGTTGATTTGCATTGTTGATGTAGTGTGAACATGTGGTAGAGGATTGGCAACTTGTCTGCAACCAGCTACAGCATTCCACATCTACAATCGCCAGAAGTTCCTGCATAAGACAGTTAGCAACAAATCGACCGGTACTTACAGGTTTGGACTTCGAAATCGTCAACAGCATAGTGTGAAGACTTTCTCTAATCCTTACCAAGACCGTTCCTAATCGAAAACCCACAGAGGGCTTTTTAAGATCGTACCGTAGTACATCAACGATTAGGTGAGTCGCTGGAGTTCACTCCACGACTGTAGACCGTTTGAAACCGCCGTGACCACTAAGCGTAATCCACGAGGAATTACTGAAGTGACCTGCTTTCAGGGCTGTTTGATGTTGACCCTGGCAGGAATTTCCATTCAATCATTGAGAGTTACATTTGTAACTTCTCTCATAAATATTCTGGCAGATTGCTAAGATCTGCTTAGGACTCATAAAGTTACACCTGGTGTCCTTAATATTGAACAACCAGAGTAGGAGTAATTCGTGTCCCTAATAGATCTTATGATGAATCTCGTGGCTCTAGACTCTATTATGCGATTTGATTTGGTGATTGGAGGCTGGAGAGGACTGCCACCTTTTCAATATCATCTAACTCGGAGTGAGAGAGACGATAGAAATTTATTGATCTCCGTGACATTTGAAACAAGAGTCCTTTGAGGGACCTTGAGTGGCTAGGGAGGGTTGTGCAGCGTATCACTGGGTCCATGATACTTTGTCTTCAATGCCAGCAATCAACTATGTGATTCTGACAGCATATGAATTGACCCGGTTTCTGCCTAAGTTGTAAGGAGGGCTTCTTTCTTTTCACCCTTTATCTTTACAATTCTTTTTCATTCTTCAACCCCTTCAGTGCTTACCGAGACTTCATAACTAGCACCTTGTTGGGTTTGTTCCAGTACTAGCTCCATCTCAGTCGGCACTTTTCCCTTATCCACTTTTCTCCTTTTTTAATCATACCTAAGGACTTCTACACTAACTAGTGGATTGTCCCTGGGTAGATCCCTCCGGCTCTGGCGGGATCGTGGGAACTTGAGCCTAACCTAACCATCCTTATAACTCCATACATTAATTAAAATGGTCGGTCTTTGGTATTCTTCCACGATTGCCATAAACCAAATCTTTGAAAAATCTCTCAAAGTGTTCATGATTCTGAAACACATTTTTGCAAACACTTGAGAGTTTTATATATTTCAAATGCTCCCCCTCAACATGTGCTCGAATGATTCTTTTACAAATTTGCACATGTTAGGTAGAGATCGCACTTTTTGAATTGATTAATTTTCCAAGAACATGATCATCGCGAGACACGCTTACATCACTAGTAAACTAGCTTGAAATTATTACCCGTCCAGATCACATTCGAGGAAAGTCGCTCGAAATCGGTACATTCTACTCATACATGTCCTTTGCGAGACACGCTTACATCACCAGATAAACTGGCTTGAAATTATTACCCGTCCAGGACCTGTCTTTTCGACTACTGACTTTAGCTGTCGTCAATTCATTGGTTAAGTCTGAGTCACGGTCTCATGTCATGCCAAATCCTTTTTCATCACAAACCATTTGCTCCCCCTCAATATGTGCATCGATGTTCGAAAGAGTTTAGCACATATGGGAGAGCTTACATTCATGTCCAAAACCTCACATTTTATCAGATTTCATATTTAAATCACATTCTCTCCCCCGATCAGAAATTTCAAACCATTTGAGATTTGTGATCCCAACTGATTTAAATAGGTTAGAAAAATGTGGGAGAAAACGTGTCTGATTTAATCTGTTCTGATAATGGAGCATACTATACTCCCCCTCAAGTCAAGAGAGAGTGTCACTGCTGATGTTTGCACAATGTTTAAAAAGGTGTCATAAATTTGATCAAGTGCTCTCCCCCTCAATGAATGACCCATTTTCTATTGAAAGAGTTGTAGTCATTCACTTGAGTGCCAAGCACTTGAGAAAATTTAAGTCCAGTTACCACCTTGTGAAACACCAAAACTCTCCTGAAGAATCATAAATGAAAGAGGGTTTTGGTACAAAAAAAAAGAAGATTTCTCTTCTTGAACACGAAATGATGCACTGAAACGTACATCAGATCGGAAAAACATGGATATAACGTAATCCATGCCCAGGTGAACATCACCCAGTTTGGAGGAACAACCGTCTTTTTGACGACGTGTTTTCCTCAATGGATAGCGCGGGTTGCAGTATGAAGTAACTGCAAGCCATTAAGACATGTTTTAACCAATTAGTATAACCTCTGCTCGAGCTTCATTTAAAGACCCGTGTCATTATTGAATGACATTTCTAGGTCCGTAAATGTTATCGATAAACAGAAGACATGCCTAGATGAGACTATTTTTGGTATTTTCTGATTTTTTCAATTTTTTATGGTTTTTATAGGTTTTATATTTTTCTATTTTCCTTTTTGTTTTAAAGATATATACAAATATGTACAAGGATATGAGAAGATAACCCTTTACTCCTCCTTTTCATCCTGAAGACACTTGAGGGTTTCAGGTGTCAAGCTCTTCATTCCAAGACGCGGGAGAATAAACTGAAACCTTTCTCTTGGGAGAGCCTTGGTGAAGATGTCTGCTAGCTGAAACTCTGTCCTCACAAAATACAGCTCCACAATTCCCTTTTCAACCTGTTCCCTGATGAAGTGATGCCTGATGTCGATGTGCTTTGACCTGGAGTGCTGGACATTGTTGCAACAAAGAGCAATGGCGCTTTTGTTGTCACAATATAGAGGAATTTTGTTGTATGAGAATCCATAGTCTGAGAGTTGTGACCGCATCCATAGAATTTGTGCACAACAGGCCGACATAGCAATGTATTCAGCCTCAGTAGAAGATATGGACGTGCTCATTTGCTTCTTAGAAGACCAACTAACCAACTTTTCCCCCAAAAACTGAGCTCCTCCTGAAGTACTTCGACGGGTGTCCTGACACCCCGCATGATCAGCATCAGCATAAGCCGTTAACTCCATGGCCGTGTCCTTAGGGTACCAGAGACCCATATGGACTGTTCCTTGAAGATACCTGAAAACCCTTTTTACTGCTTCTAGATGCTTTTTGCAGTAATGTACATTAAGGATCCAATCATGCTTCTGTATTTTGTTTGATCAACTGGAATCCCTGAAGGGTCTTCATCTAGCTTTGTTCTGTCTACCATGGGAGTGTCAACTGGCTCACTTGAATCAAATCCAAACTTTTTCAAGATCTCGTGTGCGTATTTGGACTGATTGATGAATATGCCTCCGGGACTTTGAGATACTTGTAATCCTAGGAAGAACGACATTTGTCCCATCATTGACATTTGAAACTTGGAACTCATCTCCTTTGAAAATCTATCACATTCACTAGGATCAGATGAAGCAAATATGATATCATCTACATAAATCTGAACATGTAGTAGATGTTTTCTTGACTTCCTGGTGAATAATGTTGGATCAACAGCACCCTTTGAGAATCCATTTGCTAGAAGAAACTTGGACAATGTATCATACCATGCCCTAGGTGCCTGCTTTAACCCGTAAAGGGCCTTCTTCAAGCGGTAAACATGAGTGGGATGTTCAGCATTCATAAATCCTTCAGGTTGACTCACGTATACTTCTTCCTTTAAGTCACCATTCAGGAAAGCTGTTTTGACATCCATTTGGTAGACTATCATATTCCGACTTGCAGCATTGGCCAGGAAGATTCTAATAGCTTTAATTCTAGCAACTGGAGCAAATGATTCTTCAAAATCAATGCCCTCTTCTTGTCTGTATCCTTTTGCAACTAACCATGCCTTGTTCTTTAAAACATCACCATGCTCATCAAGTTTCACCTTGAAAATCCTCTTGAGAGCAATAATCATAGCACACTCTGGAGGAGGCACCAACTCCCATACTTCAAGTCAATCAAATTCGTGGATTTCATCTTGCATGGCCTCGAACCAGCAGTCTTTGGTCATTGCTTCTTTGGCATCTTTTGGTTCGACTTTAGACATAACGGAATTGAAGAAACACCACAGTGCATCTATAGCTAGTTGTTTACGAGTGAAAACAGGACGAGAGGGATTGCCTATGATGTTGTCAATTGGGTGACCGTTGGTCCATTTTCTGAGATGGTCATGAGGTTGAGGGTTTTGAACTGATGTTGCCGTACTGTGTTCTTCGACAGAGGACGTGTCTGTTGAGGGTTCAGGAGCAAATATGTTCTCAAAAGGAACATCATTTGTAGGAGCAAACGGATTAACTTCTAAAGAATGATCATCTGCAGATTCTTGTTGCACCGGAGAGGATTGAGTGTTTGATGATGAGGGTGATTGACTTGCAGCTGGGGCATTGATACTGATTGAGACTGATGCTAATGGGTCTTCAGAACCTTGTTGAACATTAGCCTCAGTAATAGGAAGAACAGTTGCACCATTTGAAGTTGTTACATCTGTTGGCTCAAAATATTCGTCAAACATTGAATCAAATAACTTCTTCAACTCCTCACTCGTTGGTGGAACGAAAGACTCTGCAGGCGTGGGATTCTGTACAAGCCCTGAACTAATTGGTCCAGGTGTCAAAAGTGTAAGATCGGGTCCAGAACTGGTTTGTCCTGAAGCAAATTGCTCACTTAGCTCGTCGAACGTGACATGGATGGTTTCCATGATTTGTCGGGTTCTCTTATTGTAGATTCTGTACCCTCTACGGTCTGGTGCGTATCCAACAAAAATACCTACGTCTGCTTTAGCTTTTAACTTTCCCAAGTCTTGATTGTCATTAGTTGGATAGCAAAGTGCACCAAACACACGAAGAAATGAAAGATCTGGTTTCTTGTTATGAATTAACTCATAGGGAGTCTTTTCATGAATGGGATGAATCAGAGATCGGTTTTGGGTGTAGCATGCAGTTGCAATAGCCTCTGCCCAGAGAAACATCGGTGCCTTTGAAAATATAAGCATGGTTCTTGCAGCTTCTACCAGATTACGGTTCCGTCATTCAACTACTCCGTTCTGCTGAGGAGTGCGAGGTATACTTTTCTGATGTGTGATGCCAATATTTTCATAAAAGTTTCTGAGTTGTTGATTAACAAACTCAGTTCCATTATCAGTGCGGATGATTCTGACAGTCTTGTTAAGCCTTACTTGCAGCTGTTTTATCAGTTTAATGATCACCTCTGGAGTCTCATCCTTGGTTCTCAAAAACTTTACCCATGTGAACCGAGAGTAATCATCTACTATCACCAGAACATATTTCTTTCCATTTATGCTTTGTACTCTCATTGGACCGCACAGATCCATGTGGAGGGTATGAAGAACTTCCAAGTTGGTGTTGACGGTTTTAGGTTTGTAGGTTTGTTTCTTGCTTTTGCCCAGTTGACATGCAGAGCAGAGATGATCTTTCTCATATTTTAATCTGCGCATTCCTCTAACAAGATCTTTGCGGGAAAGATTATTGATGGTACCGAAGTTCAGGTGGTTCAAACGACGATGCCACAGCCATGATTTTGTTTTAGAGGCTTTTGAAAGCAAGCATATGGGAGAGGACTTCAACATTTCTTCAATAGATATGGTGTATAGATTTGTACCCCGACTACCCTTGAGAAGATCTACACCATCCAATTCCCTGACGAAACATGTGTGTTTTCTGAAAGCCACTTCCAGATCTGAGTCACAAAATTGACCCACAGAAAACAAATTGTGCCCTAATCCTTCCACATAGTAAACCCGTGAGATTACACTGTCACCGAACTCATAATCTCCATAACCCATAATCGCACCAAATTGGTCGTTCCCGAATCTAACTGTCCCGATAAACTTTTTCACAAAGTTCTTGAGCCGTGAGCGATCCCCAGTCATATGTTTTGAGCAGCCTGAGTCCAAATACCAAAGGACGATTTGTACGACCTGCATTTGAAACCAGACAACAATGGATAACTGAAATATGTGGATCCCCACTTGCATTTGGGGTCCGTTTGCTTAGCACACACAAGTTTAGGAGCAGCAATCATTTCTAATACTGATGCCTCTACAGGGGAAACTACCCTAGAGTTATCAGAAGACTTATTAGAAAGGCAGTGTGTTCCTAATGGAAGGATTCGACCAGTTGGTCTCCATTCTTTAACCTTCACAATCTTATGTTCACTCAACTTAGGTAATGGATTCTTATTTCCTAAACTGAATTTCCTTCCAGTGGGTCTCCATTGATACCCAACATTAGTGAAGATTTTTCCTGTTGCTTTCCAAATTTTCATATTTCTTTCAGTTTTCCTAACATGCTTAACATGGGGTGGTGCATGGGATATCAGAGACGACACAACACATTCATCAAGATTAACAGAAATTAAGCATTCGTCACATGTTTTACAGACCGTATTAGAATTCGAATTAATTACAGTACTTTTGATACTAGAATCAACACGATTCAATCTAGTCGTTACAAACTTATTGTTCCTAGGTTGGGCTTCTACTCTTTTCTTGTGATCAATCTCAGCCGGCGCAGTCCTATCATTCCTTGCATTGCCTTTAGGCTTTGACCCGCTAGCTTGGGTGTCACTTTTCACTCCTGTAGAAGTAATGATGGGAACATTAGTTTGCTTTACTAACTCATGCTTTCCTGATATTGAAGTGCTGGGTTCTGATGTTCTGGATGGTAAATCAAAGGATATATGCTTGTTTTTAATAGTGGATGATGAGGCACCTAATCTATCTCTTTGGTTGCTAGACCTAGGACCCGTGCTAATGGCATATTCTAACTGTTCCTGGATCCTTTTTGTGAGGACACAGGCATAACCTACTGCCTTATCAAGTGGTTTTCCTATTCTGTCTTCTTCCACAACCTCACGAAGAGTGTCAAGTCCATCCCTAAGGTGACTGAGATACATTTGATGGACAGGTCTATTGTTTCTCATGGGAAATGGAATAGGCCCCACATCAACATCATATATTTTACAAGCAAAGACCTTTGATGAAACACAATTACAAGATGTACTTGGCATTTTTCCTTTCACCTGAGTCTTAAGATTCTCAATCTCATTTAACAAAGAAGTTATCTTTTCATTATGACTATTTCTTGTAACTTTAATTGAGTCATATAACTCTTTGTAGTGCTGTTTAATCTTAGAATTTTCTTCTCGAAAACACTCATTTTCATAATGTAACTTGTTTATGGTGTCTTGAAATTGAAAATTCTGAGAATCTGAAGACAAAGGTTTATTGGTGCCATACACATCACACTTGTTGGACTTCAATTGGGCAATTTGAGCCCTCAACAGTCGAATCGTGTTCGTGTGAGCTTGAATTTTCTCATCCCGTTTGCTTAATTCAAAATACGTATCAAACTCAGGAGCATCCGAAGATGTCTTAGCATTTGATAGTTTACATCTTTCTTCTAAGTGTTGATATTTTAATTGTAAGTTAAGATAATCAACCTCTAGTTTAGAAAAACGTTTGACCATGTTATCATGGTCATCATTTTGAATTTTTTCAAGCAGTTTCAAATTCTCCCCCTCAAGCTCCACAACACGATTCTGGGTAACATTTAAAGCCATAGCATACTCATGATATTGACAAGCAGATAATGCAGAATCAGTAGCAGTAAAAAATACATCTTGTGCAATACATCTTGCAATCAAATTTTCATTAGTGATGAGTATGTTTTTCCTTTCAATCTCACGGCTCTTAAGTTCTATTTCATATTCAATTACCTCATTTTCCATATCTTTAAACACTTTTTTCATTTCATTTATTTCTGTGTCAAGGGCTGTTTGCATTGCTTCAAAATGCTCTTTCAGTTGTTTAAAGAATGGCATGACCTCAGTCAAGTAACACCTTTTAGCATGTTCAAAACACCTTTCCCCCTCTGTAATTCCAGTTGGTGTGATTCTCTTCTTACATGTATTATCAAAATCAGCAAATAGTTGCCAAAGCACGTATAAGCTAATTAGAGTTTTGCTTTCTGTGGGAAGAGATAGAGGAACCAAATGTCTAGGTGTATTGGGAGGATACACCGTAATGGACGCAACTTTCCTAATGAGTGGGGTATTGGCTTTAAGTTTTTCTTCCTTCATTTTTTTCATGTCTTGTGTCCAAAATATCTGTTCAGGTGTTAACTTCTTTTGAGGTGCAAACACAGTCAAACGATTTTCCTCATAATAATCATGGGGTTTGATTATTACTCGGTTGGCTATGCATTCAGGATCCTTCATTTTCTCATTCATTCTTTCCCTAGTTCTGTCTTCTATCTCCTCACTTTCTTTCAGGGAAAAATGCTCAGGGGGTGCATGATTGGGCGTGATCATCACATTAGCATCGTACAAGGGAGGTTGAGTTGTTTGAGCAATACTAAGCCAAGTTATCTTCAAGCTTATTCTTTAATGTTTTGAGTCTAGAAAAATCATTTAAGAGTTCATTTTCTTTTTCTTTGAATTCTAGCTTTAGTATACTTATGCAATTTTGAGCATCCTGTTGTTGCTTAACAGATAAATCCAGCTGATTTTTCAAAGAATTTAACTCTTGTTTTAATGTTTCCTCTCTTACCCTAGATTCTTTCATAAGAGTACACATTTGATCTTCCATTTTCTGCTCACGTGCATTCAGCTCAAACTTAGCGCGCTGTTCATACATAGCTACTTGTTCCTCATATATGTTTAGCCTAGTGATCAAGTCATCATGTGGTGCAAGTACAGTGCTTTCATGTTTCTTACATGCATTATCTACTTCACATGTATTTTCTAAGGCACACAAGTCATCAACAACATAAGCATTATTATCAACAGAAGATTCGCCATCTTGTACATCAGGCACATTTTTGTGAATCAAATATTGTTCATATGGAATCATATTGCTGTTTTCCATGTCAACATTATTTCAGTCAGAGACAATTACCTGTTGTACTTCGTTGGGAAACTTTTGTTTATCAACTATTTCATATGTGTCATATAGTCTTAGTACCTCAGAAATCACAGAAGCATTTGAAGAACCAGCTTTTCGAGATGGAGAGGCCAAGGATGATAAATTGGCCATGAAGACAGTTTGAGCAGTTGGTTCTTCATCCACATCAGAGTCAAATGCATCACAATCATCAGCTTGGAAGATATTAGGATCATTGAGTGCCAGATCTTGGACAGGTTGCTCATCCACATCCGCATCAAAAGTATTACCCCCATCACCAGCTAGAAACAACAATTCTTCCTCATCCAATACCGCTCCATTCTCTTGAGCCTGCATCAACAGCATCTTGTCCTTGAAGTAATATGAGTTCTGAGGACGTTTTGGTTGATTGCAGTTTCTAGCAATGTGTCCCAGACCTCCACAATTATAGCACTTGAGCTGTTTGCCTTGCCCCTGGTTGGCATTCCCTGCTCTGTTCTGCATAATACCTCGACCCATGTTTCTTCCAGCTCTCCCTTGCACATTTTGAACCACAATTTTTCCATCCTCCACCATTGCAAGATTGCGCGGGTTGGATGAATTTCTTAACTGATTGTTGGTCTGAGGGAGAGAAGCTTTGAACTGTTGAACAAGTAACGATACTTGATTGGTGAGGTTATCCAGCATTTTGTCAGTCTGAGTATAGCCTGAGTCAAGTTGAGGACTCATAGCAGATGATGGTGATTGAAGTTGAGGGTATCCTTGGTTAGATGATGGTTGAGTGTTTGGTACAGCAGTTGCCATAAAGGCCAGTGGATCATTGGAAGTTGAAGGATTCAACTTTTCTCTTAGCACCCGATCAAAGACAGCATGCTTCTCATGTTGTTGGAGATAGGCATATAGCTATTCATAGTTGGTGTCCCTCAGACCTTTGTTCAGTTTGACAGCAGTGACAAATCTGTCCCATTCTGGAGTCATGTTGTTCACAAACTTGGAGTTAAGTTGGATGTTGGGCATCGTCATTCTGATTATCCTCATGTCATTTACCAACTTATGGAATCTCACATAGTAGTCTGTGATATTCTCTCCTGAGTTCATTTTGAAATGTTCAAATTCATCATACAATTGAGATTCCCTGTCTTCCTTTGTGAGTTCTGACCCAGCTAACAGCATCTTCACATTGTCCCATACTGCCTTGGCTTCTGTGTTGAAGTTGATGAGTTTGTAGACATCCTTTGGTAGACCTTGAATGATGATATTTGAGGCTCTAATGTCAGCATCATACCTCTTCTTTTCCTCCTTAGTAAGATCATTGTAAGTGCGAGGTCTGTCAATACCAAGTGTGACTGTTCCATCTTCACCAGTAGTCACAGCATCTCTGGTAGTACCCATCTGAAATGGTCCTTCATCAATGGACTTAAGGATGTTTGCCCCATTTTCTATCCCCAAGCAATAAAGCCGTATTCTCTGTGCCCACGACTCATAGTCTATCCTATCAAGCATAGGCGGACGGGTATCGGACCCCGCTGCTTGAATGTCATCTGATGCAGTGCTAGTCATGTTGATAACAAAGTATACGGGATTTTACAGTTCTTGTGATTTAACCGAGAAAATGGATCTTTCGCGGGACTTTCTAAAATCACCAAGAAACGAACCGTAAACTAGAAGTTACTCGCAAATTAGAACAATAAATCTTAACTCAAGAGAACTCAAATCTCAATTGATCAAAACGCAAGAAGTCAAGACACCACTAGTCAAATCGCAACAAGACAAATCGCAGGATTATCAAGTCGTAATAAGTCAGATAGCAGCTAGACAAATCGCATACAATCAAGTTGTAATTTGAGAGCTATGAGACAAAACGCAATGTTCAATTTGCAGGTACACAAGTCGCAACACTCTGACACAAAACGCAACAGACAAATCGCAACCTCTGAAGATACTAATCGCCACAGACAAGTCGCAACTTCTGAGTATACAAAACGCTACAGACAAGTCGCAACTTCTGAGAACACAAACCGCAACAGACAAGTCGCAACTTCTGAATATACAAAACGCAACAAACAAGTCGCAACTTTGATTAACACAAGCCGCAACAGACAAGTCGCAACCTTCTGAAACACAAACCGCAAGTCACAAAAAGACAAAGCTGTCACTATCAAGGACAAAACGCAACTTCACTACACGCCAGACAAGTCGCTATCGTAGCATTTTGTCGTTTTTGCCAAATCCGGTAAAGAGACAAGTCGCAACTTTGACGAAACACAAAACGCTACTTTTCTTTACCCCACTAGACACAAAACGCTACTAAGAAACAGCCACCGTAGGACAAAACGCTACTATGAACACAAACTTATTCCCTTCGGATCTTCCAAAAACAACTACACCAAGCCACAAAATATGATTCCAAGCACCAAGAACTACTCCTATGTTATCCCTAAGCTAAAAAGTACAAGATCTAACACCTTCTATCAACAAAACAAAGCGCAAAATGGAATTTTTAAGAAAGAAGCTATTCGAACCAAACTAGTCCCAAAACACCACGAATTTGTGAATAAACCCTTATGTGAACCTAACCTGGCTCTGATACCAATTGTAGGTTATTCATAATCAAAGAAACACAAGTTGGGATCTTAATATGGATCGAATAAGAAGAAGTTTAGAGAGAAGAAGTGTTGGAACCTTAGAGAGATAAACCAAAGAAAGAAAAATGTATAAAACTTTGTAAAGGTTCAACCCTCTCCACATGAGGAGAGGGCTATTTATAGTACTTGATATTACTAGCTAGTTTGCCCCTACCGGGCTGTGGAGCAAGCTGACAATGGGTAAAGACCCGACCCACTCCACAATAATAATTATAACTAATCTACTACTAATATTACTAGTTATGCTACGAGCTATTTAACATAAATGAGTGTTCTGGGTGACCGAGTCTTCAACTGAATATTTATATTCCTAACAAAAGTCGTGCAAAATAGTGGCCCACAGTCGATTGAGTTTGAGATTAATGATCAGGGGATGTATTGTCATGTGGGCAAGCACCAAGGGTGGTTCAGATATTATGTCGGCGAGCTCATTAGGAAGCTGTCGTTACACTATGACTCCTGATACAGTATACCACCGGAGAAGACGGCTCACTTCCTTCCACAGCTCGGGGTCAGTTATTTCATTTTCCTTTTATATTGTTATGTTATCGTGTTTATTTATTTAAATGTGCATATTTATTTAAATTTGTTTATTTATTTATCTCTCTATATTTAATTATTTGAATGTGTACATTTATTTAAATTTGTTTAAATGTGTATATTTACTTAAATTTGTTTATTTATTTATATCTTTATATTAATTTTAACTATATTTGATTGCAGAATATGTTTAATTTGGAACGCCATAGGCGCTCATCGGAGTGGGAGAACATTTGGACCGCCATCACCGCGTATCTGGCTAAGCGATACTCGGACAACAAATAGGAAATGAAACGTGATTACTTTACCAACAAGGGTGGGGCTCCGAATGTGGAAGTGATCAGAAGAAATCCTCCCCCGAACGTGGAGCAGGCTGTGTGGGAGAAGTATGTGGAGTTGTACATGTCGGAGAAGGCACAAAAACGAGAGGCTGTGAACAAAGAGAACCAAAAGAAGAACAAGGCTCACAACCGCCACGGTTCGAGATCATTGGCCGCTACTCAACACGAATATGTAAGACACATTTTATTTTTATAAGATTATTTTATTTTAATTATATATTAATTAAAAGTATTTATACTAAATAAAATATATATGGTGTTTGATTTGTCATTTTAATTTGTTTCATCCTATATGCATGTGTATATACAGTTCGAGAACATCGAGGACCATCAGTACCCGTCCCTCATCCAGACCTTTTTTGACACCCACTGCAAGGATGGTGTTTGGTTGCAGGATGAGGCTCGTGTTTATTATGTAAGTATCGTTTTTTTTCCAAATACGCACTTTAATGATTTATTGAAACATAATCTAGTAATTAACCCGACTAATATATTAATTTTCTCATTTTTTTTTCAACTACATAGGAAGAGATGGTCAGCCTAAGGGAGCCGAGATCGGATACGCCGACAGAGGTGTCGTACATCACGGAGGAGGAGATACTTGCCCGGGTACTACAGGGCAAGCAGCGTGGTCACATAGCCGGCAGGGGCAGGGTGGTACCCGGCTTGAAGAGGCCACGGTTACCACACACCCCGCCTCCACCTCCAGGTATGTACAGTTGGATAATATTAAATGACTCATCTTATGTATTGAAATGGCCGTTTTTAAATTTTGATTATTTCGTTTATAGGTACGGCCGACATCGAAGGGAAGCTTGCTGAAGCGCAAAAGAAGGCCGAAGAAGCTGATAAGAAGAGCAGAAAAACTGAGAGGAAGAACAGAAAACTTGAGAAGAAACAGTTGGCAACTCAGAAGCAGCTCGATTTGGTGATGGGTTTTGTCTCGAGCATGCCGCGATGGCAGGAGTTTATCAGCCAGGTTGGTTCTCGAAGTGAGGTAGGGGGCGGCAGCGGCGCAGGTGGGAGCGCGAGTGGCTCTGGCAGCGAGAGTAGCTCAGGCGTCGAGAGTGATGATGATGAGGAGGATCGTCGTACCGATGATATGGTTGACGACGAGGAGCCGTAGAGGTATATGTGTTATTTTGTGTTGTTTTTATCTTTGAAACTATATTTTGGCGACCCGAATCTTATTATCTTTGAACATTGCGGATATTGCAACATTTGTAGATATAGCAGCTAGGTCTAGCGATTATAACACCCGTTATGTAAAGTTTATAATGTATTTTGAGGGTGTTATAAAGTTTATCGCCGTTTTGTAAAGTTTATAAGTGTTTAGTGGTTATATATAACCGTTTTAGCCGTTATAAAGTTTATAGCCGTTTTCTAGTGGTATTGGATGTATTGAATGTGTTGGAATGGAATGGTTAGAAAGCAGGTTGATGTAGATTTTTGCTACAAATTTTTGCGGCAAAAATCTAGAAATTGCAGCTGTGCAGCTGCAATACAACCAAAATGTCGACGACATGTCGTCGGCATTTAAGTGTGCATAATGTATATTTTAAAATTTACCGACGTCTTGTCGCCGGTAATATGTGCAAAATACATTGAATTTGTTGACTTTTGTTGACTTTCTGTGTATATTACCGACGTCTTGTCGCCGGTAATATATACAAAATACATTGACTTTTATTGACTTTTGTTGACTTTCATTGTATATCACCGACGTCGGTATTATATTGTAATTAATTAAGTTTGTTAATTAAATCGTTAATTATTCCTTATTGTCCCGACGACGTGTCGTCGGGACAATATTGTCGAACCACAAAAACGTTTGACCAGAAAATCGTGTGGGTCCCACTTTGTCGTCGGAATTGTTTGTCGGGACCTTAAGTCCCGACGAGGCATCATCGACAAGTTGTTACCGACGACATGACGTCGAAAGGTCATTATGCCGACGTCATGACGTCGGCAGTATGCAAAAAAAGTGGACGACAATGTTTCTGTTTGTACTAGTGAGAGCCCTACATACACGAGATGCCTGAAGACAAAACTCCCTCTGGTATGTTTGCTAGAGGATCGTATACGGCAAAAACAAAGGTAACAACCTCATGTATGCATGTTGATATTCTGTAATCGATCTTTGTTTCTTTGTAACTCATTTGTTTGCTTGCATTTTGTATAAACGGTGGTGGAATATTTGAAATAAAGGGTGATTTTTTTATTTTTTTGTTTTTCTTTTTTGTTTAAACTCGGTCATTTAGTCGACCTAGTCGCCCGTTTTTTGCCTTGCTGACCGATCACGACCAATCAACCACAACGTGGAGACCGATTACGGCCGATTGGTCGACCGATCAAGAACCCCACCATTGTGCACAACATAGCTCTAGAAACATCCAATTGGCACTTTGTACCCCACCACAATCAATGGAACACATTGAACCCATTTTCGCCACAAACTCTCTTCATCGGCTACTTTTTAAGCCACGTGAACAAGTCCCAAAAGCCACTATCGTGGCCCAATAAGTATCCACTTATTTGTTTTCACTCTTAACTGACAAAAATACACACTCACTCTCTCCTATCTATATAAGTATATAACCCTTCCTACCTATACAACAACCAACAACTAAACATTCTAAACAACCAACTTAACAACAACCTTAAACAATCACATTAACTACCTCATCTCAACTACCATGGCAACTTCTTCAGTCTTCTCAGCAACACCAGTCACACGCCTCACCACCCCATCTTCCAACTTTCACAAAAAGACTACCACCACCATGACTACTGTTAGATGCATGTCACAACAACCAC
This sequence comes from Artemisia tridentata subsp. tridentata, assembly GCA_021014915.2. Classification (NCBI taxonomy): domain Eukaryota; kingdom Viridiplantae; phylum Streptophyta; class Magnoliopsida; order Asterales; family Asteraceae; genus Artemisia; species Artemisia tridentata. The sequence goes on from CP139505.1 coordinate 77,062,807, forward strand.
CACAAGACAACTCAACTGACTCTTCAAAACCGTTATCAGCCACCCCAACTCCTCCACCGATGAGCTCCACCCCACCACCACCACCACCAGCCCCTAAAGTCAGCACCAAGTTCTCAGACGTGTTAGCATTCAGTGGGCCAGCACCAGAAAGAATCAATGGAAGGTTAGCCATGATAGGGTTTGTGTCAGCATTGGGTGTTGAGTTGGTTAATGGCCAAGACTTGTTGACCCAAATATCTAACGGTGGGCTAACTTTGTTTGTTGGGACAAGTGTTGTCTTGACATTGGCTTCTTTAGTGCCTTTGTTTAAAGGAGTAAGAGCTGAGAGTAAATCAAATGGGTTGATGACTTCAGATGCTGAGTTGTGGAATGGTAGATTTGCTATGTTGGGTTTAGTTGCTTTGGGTTTTACTGAATTTGTTCAGGGTACTCCCCTTGTGTAAATACTATGGTGTAATCGTTTTTGCAATGTTTATAAAAAGTATCAATTAGTTTAAAATGGTTAAGACAAGCAATAACTGTTCAGCTGTTCTTCTATAATGGTATCTGTCGTGATTGATAAAATCGAGATCTCACTTGAGATAGTGTATATTTTTAAAAGATCGGGATTATAAGATCCTATCAAATTGTCAGTTTTTGTTAACAAGGGTCAGTCAAGCTGTTTTATATTTGCGATCAACATTAGAGATAAATTCATATGGAAAAAAGAAAAGAAAAGAAAAGAAATGAGAAAAAAACTGACGAGAATGTCGAAGTTTAAACATCATGATAAAAATTTCAAGTTGCCATTGTTAGATTAATGATTTTAGCAATATAGGAAAACACAACATGAGTTATAAACGTTGCAAAACACGCAAGTCATAATGTTAAAGGTCCAATAATTAAACCCAATAAAATTTTGTTATGTAGTACTAAATTCGTAAAAATACTGAATTTTTTGAAATGTACCTAGTCTCAATTCATTATATATGTTTCTTGTTATTGTTTAGTTAGTTAATCAATAGTTGAAAAATTAGCTTAGTTTTCATTTAACTCGATCATTTTAATTGAAAATCACATTTTTTAATAAAAAAAAATTTTTAGGCCAATCACAACAGTTAACTCAGCCTTAAATTTTAAGGCATGTCATGTCAGCTTTTACACACTTTAATTTAACTCGGCTTTAACCCACACAACAATAACTCGGCTTTAATACACATTAACTCAAATTTACAGATAAATTTCCAAATTCAACCCCTAACTTATAAATTACTTCATTTTTTAAAAACATAACATTTATTCAAACATAACACACTAAAAAAAAAACTTACAACGAAATTAAAAAAATAAATAAAAATAACAACGAAATTAAAAATTACATCATAAAAATAAAGAAAATCCTAAATCTACTGTGGAGGATCTTGGAGGTTGTATTTTTTCACAATTCGAGCTTTTTCTTGGTTGATATACCACACCACGTTCGGAGGCTGCCCGTCGGTGCTCGTCATCAAAAATTTCATTTCCTCTAGCCTTGTTATCGCCTCCTCTTTTTCTTTGGTTGCCCGATACGCGGCTTCGGCCATTTCCCTTTTGTGACGATACTCGGATGTCATATTCTCCACGAATTGCAATGACGAGCTCGTTCCTCCCGTACTCGCTCCCATGCTCGTTCCTCCCGTGCTCTCGGATCGAGCTTTCTTTGCAGCACGCCTTCCCATTGGCCTTGGTTGTTCATCACGACCAAACAACGCCTCATTTGTTTCGCTTGGTTGTTCATCGCCGGTTAAATCAATTCCTTCCGGCGCGTCCCATTTCATATGCCTCCGTAAAACCTCCCAAGCCTCCTCGTTGCTAAAAGGAGCGGCTTTGTGCTCGTCCCGATACATTTCTCGGGCACGTTTCAGGATATCAATTTCACTTTCGCCACTTCTTTCTTGGCGTTTGGAACGTTTGTAGTACGCGTTGAACTTTGTGCAATCACGGTTCAACGTTCTCCACTTACTTTGGAGCATATCCTTGTTTCTTTGTTGGTAATCGACTCTATTAAACTCATTCTGCACCCGTTGCCAAAATGTATCCCTGCTTTGACCTCGACCCACCTGTGAGTCTTCCGACGCTGCAACATAACACTGAGCAAGCACTTTTCCTCTTGTGGGTTCCAACGTTTGATCTTGTTGGCAACGGGTTCTTCATCATCATCCTCCAAAGGTTCGGGTTCGGGGTTTCTTGATTTTCTAGCCTTTCTTTTGATACGCCCGAACTTGTTTTTCTTTAGAGGAGACGTTGGATTGTCGGGAACTTCATTGGTTGCGGTTTGAGATTGTTGTGAACTTTGGCTGAAGTGGAGATTGGAGAAATTTGTGTTTAGGTTAGCTTGTTGTTGTTGTTCGAAATATAGCATTTGTTGATATTGTTGGTAAAGTTCTTGGTCCGACAAGCCAAGTGGGTTCGGGATTGACGATGAGCCGGCGTTTGGGTTTGAAGATGAGCCGGCATTGGGGTTATTAAACCCGGAGTTTAAGAGATCTAAGAACGATTCGTTCTCGTCATCGTTTAGGTTGAATCAGGACATTTTTTTTTTGTTGAAGGTTGAAGAAGATAGTGTAATATATAGTGTATTGAGTTGTGGAAGTGTGAAAAAATATATGGTGTGAAATGGTTATTTATAGAGGATTGAAAATGGTTTTGAATTTTTTTTTTTTTTTTACTTGGACCGTTGCATTTCAACGGTAACAAAATCTAGGGGGCGAAAATGAAAAGTTTTTAAATTCTAACGGTATGAAAAGGACATAAAGAGGGGGCAAAAGTGATTTTTTTTAACACAATCTACCCTTAACGCTGCGTTAAGGGTATAACGCAGCCCTTAACGCAGCGTTAACGTGCAACCCTCACAACAGGTAACGCCCCTTAACGCAGAAATAACGTGCAAAAATGGTCCCTTAACGCAGGCTTAACGCCGGCGTTGTGAGTGGTCTTACACTACCGTTAAAATAAAATTGTGCACCTGATATTTTTAGCTCTAGTTCTATCTCTGGTTGCAAAACACGTGAGCCATAATGTTAAAGGTCCAATAAGTAAACCATCACTCTGTAACGTGGAATGGTGCATTAACTCATTTTTTTTCTCATCTAAATCAAAATGCGTCAAAATTTATGTCATGACCGACCATAGAATGTTAGAATAAGATAATGAGCGAACTAACAAACTACCAAGGAAGTCTTCATTAGTTTTTTCTATTTAGGCTTAAACAAGCAGAATTGCCCGCGGCTGCTGCGGGGCGGCTGTGTTTGTGTTTATTATAATTGTGTTAATGTTTTTTTGAGTATATATGTGGGGCGTCCGTGTTTTTTCAAACAATGATTTGGCTAATGATTTGATACACATGTGACTACAACAGATTATTTAGAAAGACATCCTATGATTAAGACATCCTGTGAACGTTTGTATGAAACAGATCATTTAGAAAGACATTACCATAAGTTGATTTGTTATAAACATTAGTAATTTCTAGACATTTAAAACTATTGAAGCTAAACCTAACAGATGTAACACATTACATAGAATATAGACACTTATAACTCCAACTTCTATAAAAATATTGAAAGAATACCGATAATAAGGATTGCGTTCAGGTGAAGCCGATAGTGGTTAACATCTTCACTGATCTTCAAACCTCAGGTCAGAAGCCGCATTCAAAATTTGTTAGGAATATAAATATTCATGTGAAGACTCGGTCACCCCGAGTATCTGTTTAGCATTTATGTAGCTCGTAGGATTATTAGTATTAATATTATTAGTTTAGATATATTAGTATTTGTGGAGTGGGTCGGGTCTTTACCCACTGTCAGCTCACTCTACAGCCCGCTAGGGGCACCTAAACATTTTAGTATATATACCCCTTCCCACACATGGGAAGGGTTGGAGCTCTTAATCATTCATCAATTTTTTCTTTCATTCTCTCTCTCTAGAACTCCCAATCTCTTATCTCACTCTCTCTCTAGAATCCATTTAACATCAAATCCAAGTATGCATATCTTACAAAATTATATATGCTATTTTTTGCCGGTCTTTGGTACCACAAACCGCAGCTGAAGAAGATACTTATTCAACATTTCTTTGTGTCGCGTTTTAGCGTTCAAGTTTTTTTAGTCGAACGATCTAGTGAAACAGGAAAACATGTGAAATACATACGTTTCCGAAACTAACTTCACTTTCACATATACACCATTCTTCTCTTGTTTCGCCTCTTTAGGACCATGTGCTCCCCTGCCTTCTGAGGATGAAAAAAAAAAACCCACCGCATCAAAAACCTGTAAAGGCAAAATCATGATTAAAAAATTCAATATCCACTCCAGGGGCAACAGAGGCTAACCAATGATATAAATCATTAGAAAAGACATAATAAGCAAGTCCAAATCAGATGTTTGAGCTAAAATATAACGAAATATATTTGATTTAAGATACCTACTGCCAACACTTGACATGTAAAGAAATAAAAGGCGGGTGTTTAGCATTGCGCTTAACAATTAACATATCATCTACTGATCATACAGATGCAAATACTTTATATGTCATGCAAAGATAAGGGTGTAGCAACCCGTAATTTTTTACGTCAACATTTATTTTCAAACTCCAATTTACGACTTTGAAATTTTACAAGAACACTTTTTACGTATAACATAAAACTAGGAACAACCCTCTTGAGCACTATGAATTTAGACTATATTTAGTCTACATCATCCCAAATACCTTGCTCCTACTCCGGTTCAAAATTTTAATCCCAAAGACAATTCCCTTTTTATTTATTTACGATTGTTACTTTAAACAAACGCTTTTCGCGATTTAAGTAAACACCAATGCCCCCGTCACTCCCAACAATTATTTTTCATGCTTCTCCATACTCCTTAAATTATTTCAAAAGTGCCAAGAATTATTTTCCAAACATTCTTTAATTCTTTTACAAACATTACTTAAATATACGTATTTACACTACCTAATTAATACCCAATACCTATTTTTAATACCAATACATTCAATATACACATTTTACACAAAAATTAAAACATATTACCCCTAAATTAGTCACATTGCCGCCCCCCCCCCCCCCAACATATCAATTTCTAGACACATTTTATTACCTACATAATTACTAGACCAAAAGAACATGAAACATGGAATTAATTTTGGTGGCTTGACTAGCCACCTTGCCCCCCTACTCCATTAATTCGGTCAAAGGAAGACAATTGACCAAGTATTGAATTACCAAAATACCCTTTTGATTAAATTACCAAATCGCCCCTCCTTGCACTATAAATAGAAATGAGACTTAGTTCATTTCCTTTGGCAAATTTTCACCTAGAAAACTTCTCTTGCTCTCCTTGTGGTTCGGCCAAATTTTAAAAGAAGAAGGAGATCCGGTTTTCGATTATTTCAAGTATCTAACGATCATTCACGAGCCTTGCATTAACTATAAATCGATTTGGAGTAACCATTGGGGTTCTATTGTTCTTGCTCACATCTCATTTTCATCTTCTTCAAGTAAGCCAAAAAAAAAAACTATTTTCACACTCTTTATATCATGAGATCTAGTTTCAAGTTACATATACTTAGTTTATCACTTTGTACATGTTAATAAAGCTTTATATCCATAATAATCGTTTAACAAATGGTTGTGTTTTAAACAAGTTTTTATCATAAGTAAACTAGATGGTATAAATCTCAACAAGAAAGTGATGATAAACATCACATATATATATTAGTGAAACTTGTAATCTTAACTATGATTGATGATCAATTACATTCATGAAAAATGGACTCTTTAATATTGCTAAGTTTAGTGTTAGATCACTATTGATATGTTGAGACATTGGTGGATGAACTAGGATTAGTTTTGGAGTTGTTATTAAGTGATTATGATAACTAGAAGACTAGGAAAATAGTTTGACACTTTTGGCAAGCAATCTGTCCTGTTTTGATTAACACAGAAAGCTCAGTAGCTTGGTGACAAGTTTAGGTTATAAATATAGAAAATAAACTCAATAACGAAAACGTAGCCGCTTGAATGAGTTAAAACGGGCTTATAACGAAAAAGATACATTAGTTTTAAATTATGCGGCGAAAACTAAATTTTCTGAAAATGTTAGATGCTGTTAGAAATTTTTGAGTGGTAAAAACTGATGTTAAAAGTTAACTTGACTAGCTGGGATACTAAAAACATGTTAGTACTTAAACACGAACCCGAGGATATATAAAGCTTAGGAAACGAAGCTACAATGAAAAAGTTATGGCCTAAAGAAGACTACGACGACATGTACATTTGACAGCCTATTATTTGGCTAATAGAAAAGCTGATGGAACATCTTACAGTGGATTTTTGGACACTTTAAGCTTGATTTCGGCTAAAATGACGTACACGAAAATGGTAGAACATAATGTATACTTATTAGACGCGTTAGAGAATTTCAAAATACTTATTAACAAGACGACCATAATTTAGTCATGAGATTAACAAGATACATTTTTAAAAAGGGTGATTTTGCTAAATAAAAGATCACATTGACGATAAATATTGCAACAAACATGTACAAGTGATAAAATAGTATATGAACTTGCATGCACGACATCATTCCATGACCTAAATCATATCATTCATATTAGGTTGCTAGTAGCTTTTCGAGCCTCAATTCCGTACACTTTCCTTTTGTTATCGTATCAGTTGTTCCAGGTGAGTTCATGGCCCCTATTTTACTTGTTTTGAAATACTTTTGGGGGAGAATACATGCTCGTATTTATTTAAATGCAATACTTGTTTTACTTGAATATGCTACTTGTTTACTCAAACCATTACTTGCTTTACTTATGAATTTGTGTTTACTCGAACGCGTTATATATTCACATGTTACATACTTAATTCTTTTTACTCATAGACACAAGATCTTTGAACGATTATTCATACATGACCGAATGGAATGGGTCACATAACCGAATGTACTGGTAACATGACCGAATAGACTGGTCACGTGACCGAATGAACTGGTCACATAACCGAATGTACTGGTCAAACCAACTTTAAATCTTGTGGACCATATATATTACCTTTTGTTTACTTAAACCTATGAACTCACCAACCTCGTGTTGACACGTTTTAGCATGTATTTTCAGGTTTTTAAAGTGTTAGCTCACATTTGGCGGCTTTTGGCATGGCATGGCATGGTTATAGGATCAAGACACTCTGATATTCGTTTGGGGACCGCTTTACTTATTTTATGGGACTATTTCAGCACAAAAATTTAATAATGTAAATTTAATACTTTTGTTAATGAATTTTGTTCTAAATGTTTGTGGTGAAAAACCGTTCTTTCTATTTGTGTTGTGATACCAATTGAGTAGCACCCCAGTGACATGTATGCTTCCGTTGGACCCCATTTTGGGGGTGTTACAAAGGGACACATTGTATAAGCATAGCCTTTTAAACTTGAGTCGAAGAATAAGAAGTCTACAGGCTGCAAACACGAGTGGGTGCTATATAGTCTTAGTTAATCCAGTAAAGAAATCTATATTACGTAACATTTTTCAAGTTGGCACCTAAACAGATAAAAGGTGGTGTTTGGCATTGCGCTTAAAGTCGGAAATAATCAGTTTCATGTTTAATCTAATGATACTGTGCAGATTATCACAATTACAAACTTATCCTAAGCTTTTGTTGAGAAAATTAATAGTTTTCATCTACATTAAATTCTAAAAGTAGGACCCTATATGAAAATTTAAAGTGAGAGGCTATTACGACCTACAACTTACATTACGCAATACGGTTATGTTATACAATTAGTTCTTTCTTAACTTGCATTCAAATCTGTTATAGTTCTTATTCTCCTAAAATTTTCATGTGCATTTAAATCCATTTTCAAACATTGACATCATCAATGACAATGAAAACTATGATAAATATAATACCTTGTGTGTCTAAGGAGCATCAGTACCAACCACATCATCAAAGGAGCATCAGCAATTTCTGTCATATCTGCGGGTCAAAAAAACCAATGTATCAATGGTTCCCGTGGGTTCTGGAAATGATCTATTTATCTAGGCGTATGTGTCCATTAACCTCACTCAATTAAACCTCAATATATTGTGAAAGAAACTATTTACACGTATCTGTTTATTTTTAAACCAGCACACTCATTTTTCAGTGAAAAAGTTTCTCAGTTGATATAAACCAAACTTCTTTGTAGCCTTATATCGAAGCTGAGACCCATTATAAATAATCCAATTAAAAAATTCTTCATCAAACCGGGTCTTATTGCACTTTCTTACAAAATAGCAAATCCATAAAGCTATTTCTAAAAGGTTTGGTTGTCTGGTTCTTATAATGAAGCATAATCTGAATATATAAGCAATCCCAAACATCCCTTAGCTTGTAGTAAACTTCACCAAAACATATTAGAATGAAGCAAAGCTTACCAGCCGCAGAACAGGACAACGCGTTACACACATCGCCAGCTAGTGTAATTAGGAACCATATTCGTATTCGAGGTAATTCCTTTATTCATTTTTCTAATTCAGATGATGCGGCTCCTTCCGTTCTTGCTGCTACTGTCAAATCAATAAGAAACAAAGCATCAACTTAATTAACTGATGACCTGTTATTTAACATCAATAACTAACAAAATTAATGATTAAAACCAAGAACCAAGATTTCGTAATCCGCTGTTGAACTTATTCCAAGAGAGCTCGGATCGAATCGGTATTGCTATCCACATTGTGGGTTCAGTCCACATAACCTCATATCCTACAGAACACCAAAAACACCAAAATTAATTAATCCAATAAAAACTTGTTTGTAGTTAATACATAAGATAACATAAAAACAATCACATGAATCAATGCCAATATCTTTAAGGCGTTGTCAACCCGTAACTCATCAGAGGAGGCTATAATTAATCAAACACATCATTTTTTGTTACACCCCGTGCCCGCTATAACCAAAAATTTTGAACTTTGTACGCGGAAACGCTTGACTTTACTTGACATACTGTCACTCTTTTGACCACTGACAAAAATTCATACACATTCAGGACTTTAGACTATTTTTAAATGAAACTACACTCAATTACCTTCAAAACGACGGGTGGCACAACCTGTGACGACTTACGGTTTAAAAGATATGGTTTTTCAAACATCGCCAAAATCTGAAAATACTGCCCAACCGCCGGCTGGGGTCCAATTTTTGGGTCTGAACCGCGGCGGCTAAGACCTTCTGTTCCCCGGAATTGGTTTTCAAGTCCCGCGCTTGGAAACCCGACCTCCCGACCTCGTTATTTCACCAAACTTTCCAGATTTACATAGTATATCAATGGGCTCATTTTCATACAAAAACATTTACCGTTTGACTCTCGGAAATAGTACTTTACAAATTAGACGGGTTATGCAAATAACCCGTTTTGACCCATTTTTACTACAAACAACCCATACGACTTCCGTTTTACATCAAACTTGACCAACTTCATTTACTTATCATTTCAAACTTGTTCCACGGTTACATGACCTGTTTAATTATCAAAATGGGTGGAAACATACATGTACCAAACACCCCTTAACTATCATAATAACCATACAAGTACTACTTGAACATTCTTGACCCAACCAAAGTTACATGACTTAACATGAACAAAAGACTTTAAATGACAAAAAAACCACTAGATAACAAAACGACCATATGGATTAAAGTATACCAACACACGAAAGGACACGTTGGGGCTTTCAACTTCAACACGCTTTGTCCAAAAGGTTGTGGTCTTCTAGGCTAGCTTCTAGCTACACTTCTACTTACTTCCAAGCTACAACTATGCCAAATCTTTACCTTTGGCTCCTCCACTTGAACCTACAAACATAACATCAACTATAACCGTAAGCGAAAACGCTTTGTAAATATACAAGATATAACCAACATCACATTTACATAAGATTGGTGATTAACATCAATCATAACATTAACAAGGAGCATAAAATGGAATTATTACTCACCTTGACCAAGCAAGTAATTATATAACCTTAACACATCTAGCATTGGATCCAGGCTATCATACATTCACAAGCTCCATAATAAATCACATTAACACAATCATAACATTAACATCATAACATTAACAAGTTATACTCATATACTTACCTTGATTCCTACTAGCTTCCTACTTGGCTTTGATTTGGGCTTCTACAATGCTTCCTATTCCAAAATTAACTTTAATTAGCAACTAATTAACTAGGGAAATCATCAATTCTCATCCATTATTCACAATACCCAACTCCCATCTTATGAACCCTAATTTCCATAATTTGGGGAAAGTTACTTACTTGATGAAGAGATAACAATTAAGGTATCTCTAGTGATTCTTGATCACTTCTTGATATACAAATGAGCTAGATGATGATTTTTGGCTTTCTCTCTCTTTTCTTGCTAGATGTCGACCCAACTAGAACCAACTCCAAGTTTCCAGATTTTTCATGAGCTAGCTATTTAATCATGTGTTGTTATTAGTTTGGTCAATTGGCAAGGCTAGTCCCTCTAAGTCTCATTTCCTTTATTTAATCCACAACACTTATTATTCATTAATTATAAACTAAGGTTTATGTACATAAATACCTCTTAGACTACAAAGCATAAAACGTTACCTTCTTGGGGTTCAAGTTTAATAATTCTACCCCCCTTGGATAGGATTTCGTCCTCGAAATCTACTCTTGGAATAGACGAGGATACTTGTTCCTCATCTTCTCTTCCGTCTCCCACCTAATACTTGAGCCTTTCCGATGCTTCCATTGAACTTTTACTAACGGGATCTCCTTATTCCTTAGTTGTCTGACTTTCCTTCCTATTATAGCCTCCGGTTCATCCTCTTGAGAAAGCAACTCCGGATCGATTTCGATATCGTTTAAAGTAACCACACTTGTTTCGTCCGCCAAACACTTCCTTAAGTATGACACATGAAAGGTATTGTGAATACCTCTCATTTCTTCGGGCAATTCCAACACATAAGCTACCTCGCCCACTCGCTTCAAGATTTTGAATGGACCTATAAACCGTGGACTTAGTTTCCCTTTGTTTTTGAACCTAAAAACGCCTTTCCACGGGGAAAATTTTAACATGACAAAATCACCCACTTCGAATTCGATTGGTCTTCTTCGATTATCGGCATAGCTTTTCCACCTATCTTGTGCCGCCTTAAGTCTTGCTCGAATCATCTCAATCTTTTCCGTTGTCGCTAAGACTACATCCGTGCTTGCCAATTCCCTTCTTCCGACTTCCTCCCAACACACGGGTGTCCTACATCTTCTACCATAGAGCATTTCATAGGGTGGCATATCTATACTCGCGTGATAACTATTATTATAGGCGAATTCAACTAGAGGCAAATGATCGTCCCAGTTTCCTCCAAAGTCAATCATACAAGCTCGCAACATATCTTCTAGAGTTTGAATTGTCCTTTCACTTTGCCCGTCGATTTGAGGATGAAAAGCAATGCTCATATGAACTTTCGTACCTAACTCTTCTTGGAAATTTTGCCAAAAGTTTGAAGTAAAACGGCCGTCTCTGTCGGAGACAATAGAAATGGGCACTCCATGACGAGCGATTATCTCGTTGACATAAATCTTAGCTAATTGATGAACGGCCATATTCTCTCAAATCAGAATGAAGTGAGCACTTTTAGTTGTACGATCTACTATGACCCAAATCGTATCGTTCTTTTTTTTCGTTCTAGGAAACTTCGTAATAAAATCCATCGTGATCTTTTCCCACTTCCAAACCAGAATGTCGAAAGGTTGAACTTTTCCATACGGCTTTTGGTGCTCGGCCTTAACCTTTAAACAAGTTAGGCATTTCTCAACATACTTGACACAATCCTTTTTCATACCCGGCCACCAATAGTTCTTCTTCAAATCATGGTACATCTTTGTAGCTCCCGGATGAATAGAATATTTCAACTTGTGTGCTTCTTCTAGGATCAAGTCTTTGATGTCGCTTCAAAAATGAATATAAACCCTTTCATATCGAGTCTTAGTCCCTCGACTATCTTCTTCAAGATGCGGAATGTGAGAAGTAATACGTTCTCCTTCTCTATTCTCCTCTTTCAGTGCTTCCTCCTGAGCTAACTTGATTTTATCAAAAAGGTCAGACATGACAATCATCCACAACAAATGAATTCTAGTAACTTCGTTTCGATCCTTGCGACTCAAAGCATCCGCCACAACATTCGCCTTACCAGGGTGGTAGCGAATCTCACAATCATAGTCCTTTAACAAGTCTAACCATCTTCGTTGCCTCATGTTCGGATCTTTCTTCTCAAGGAAGTATTGAAGGCTCCTGTGGTCGGTGTAAATTACAAACTTGACACCATACAAATAATGCCTCCAAAGTTTTAGAGCAAAAACTACCGTCGCAAACTCAAGATCGTGAGTGGCATAATTTTGTTCATGCTTCTTTAGTTGTCTCGAGGCGTAAGCAATCACCTTACCCCTTTGCATAAGAACACATCCGAGACCGGAATAAGACGCGTCGCTATAAACCACCATATCTTCAGTTCCTTTCGGCAACACAAGAATCGATGCTTCACATAACTTTTTCCGTAAAGTACAAAAAGCTTCATCTTGTTCTTCACCCCATTCAAAGGTAGAGTTCTTCTTAGTGAGTTTTGTTAACGATGATGCGATTTTGGAGAAGTCTTGTATAAATCTACGATAATATCCCGCAAGGCCAAGAAAACTTCGAATCTCACCAACATTCCTAGGTGCATGCCACTTCATTACAGCTTCCACCATCGAAGGATCAACTTTAATACCGTCGGAATTAACAACGTGACCGAGGAATTGAACTTCTTGCAACCAAAATTCACATTTTGAGAACTTAGCGTACAACATTTCCTTCCTCAACGTCTCAAGAATCTCCCGAAGGTGCATTTCATGCTCTTCTCTGCTCTTCGAATATATAAGAATATCGTCAATGAGCACTATAACGGATTTGTCCAACATCGGCCTACATACACGGTTCATGAGATCCATGAAAACCGCAGGCACGTTCGTGAGACCAAAGGGCATAACTGTAAACTCATAGTGCCCATATCGGGTCCTAAAGGCCGTCTTAGGAATATCTTCTTCTCGAACCTTCAACTGATGATAACCTGAATGGAGATCGATTTTAGAAAACCACCTAGCACCTTGAAGTTGATCAAAGAGATCATCGATCCTTGGTAACGGGTACATATTTTTCACCGTGACTTTGTTCAACTCACGGTAGTCAATGCACATCCGCATACTACCATCTTTCTTCTTAACGAATAAGATCGGAGCTCCCCACGGCGAACTACTAGGACGGATAAAACCTTTGTCGAGCAATTCTTGAAGCTGACCCATTAACTCTTTCATTTTGGATGGAGCTAAACGATAGGGAGTTTTTGCAATAGGGGTAGCACCCGGAATAAGATCAATTCGGAATTCAACTTGCCTTTCGGGTGGAATACCCGGCAAGTCTTCCGGAAAGACATCCCAAAATTCACTTACAACCGGAACATCTTCGATGCTTTTCTTTTCAAGACTCGTATCTATCACGTGAGCCATAAAGGCATGACAACCACGTGATAAATATCTCCTAGCCTTCATTACGGAGCATAACTTTAACTCACCCTTCCTTTTATCACCATAAATAATCATTTCATGACCGCTAGAATTCACAACACGGATGATCTTTTGGCTACAAAGGATGGCCGCATTATATTTGTTGAGCCAATCCATGCCAATAACGATATCAAATTCCCCGAGCATAATGGGAATTAAATCAATCTCAAAGGCATTATCATCTATCTCTATTTCAACACCTCGATACACATTAGAAACAACAACAACTTTACTATCGGCTAATTCGACTTCGAGGGGTATCGGAAGTTTAACTAGTGGGGTGGCTAAATGCTTGCTAAAATCATAAGATACAAAAGACACACTAGCACCCGAATCATACAAAACCCGGGCGGGTACGGAATTAACAAGATGAATACCTGTGATGACATCGGACCCCGACTTGGCTTCATCAACACTCATTTGATAAACTCGAGCTTTAGGTTTTGGAACTTCTACTTTTTCTTCTTTGACGGTTCTCAATGGTTTTGCTTCAATTGCCTTAGAGCTTGGGCAATCCTTCAACCTATGCCCTATTTCGTTACACCCGTAGCATACTATCATTGGTTTGGTGCAATCTTTGCTTTGATGGTCTAGAGCTCCACACTTCTAGCAACCCGGCATATTATGCCTACATTCCCCAAGATGGAATTTGTTACACTTCGTACATGCCACCTTAGCCTTGGTTCCCACACCTTTCTTACCATGATCAAACTTAGACTTCTTCCCATCACGATCCCCAAATTCTTGCTTCCTCTTTGGTTCCTTAGCCTCTTTTTCCTTCCTCCTTAGTAAATCCACTTCTCTCACACGAGCTCTACTCAAATGGTCTTCCAAGGTAGTGCATTTAAACGGAGAGATCACATCACGAATATCATCCTTGAGCATCCTTTGAAATTTTTCAACCTTAAGCTTTTCATTGCTGTGGTATTCGAGGCAGTACGTAACCATGTCATTGAACTTCCTCCACAACTCATTCACGGTCTCACTGGTTTGGGTAAGAGATTCGAACTTCTCACGGATCTTGTCAATCTCTTCAGCCGGAGCATATTCGACACTAAACAACTCCTTAAATTCCTTCCAAGTACATACTTCGGCCCAAGGTTCACCCTTCTCACACACCTTCCCTTCCCACCAAGTCTTAGCACTATCGCGAAGAAAGTTAGTAGCATAGATAACCTTCTTCCTTTCCTCACATCCACTAGTGCGGAAAGCACCCTCCACAGCCGTAATCCACCTATTACTAACAATCGGGTCAAGGACACCGGTAAACCGTGGTACATCACAAGCCGTGAAGTCACGGTAAGTAGCTTTGTCACTCTTAGGTTCTCTTGCTAGGCCGCATTCTTTCTTAAATTCTTTGAATTTTTCTTTCATTAGTCCCCTAAGATTTTGCGTCGTTTGATTAACATAGAAGGGCATTGCTTGCTTAATAGCTTTACCCACTCTTTTTGCCAACATTGAGTCTAGAGCTTTTGTTTCCTCTTCCGTGAAACCTCTAAAGTTGAGGCCTCCGGAGCTAGAAGAGGAAGAACTTTCATTGTTTTTATCATTATTACCCGCATCACTTGCCGAAGATTCGGCATGCTTGGAAGCCGTGGCTTTCGCGACTTCCTTCTGGTGAAGGGTTTCTATTTCTTCTTACTGAAAATTAGCAATTCACAATATCAAGCATAATCATATACTTAGCCGATGCATGAATGACATTTTTATCTTTATACTAACACCTTAGCTTGTCACCCATGTATGATCTAAATGATTTCAACTTCATATATGTTCCATATTTTTATCACTACGGTGGCCAGACGTAGTCATAAAAATATCCAACATATGGGTCCTCAAAATCATTCAAACGATACACAAATAACAAACACTAGCTCTAAACGCATCTATACAAGGCCTAAGTCTAGGAAATCCTGAAGTGAAATCCTAAATCTCTTAGACCGAAGCTCTGATACCAAGTTGTTACACCCTGTGCCCGCTAGAACCAAAAATTTTGAACTTTATACGCGGAAACGCTTGACTTTACTTGACATACTGTCACTCTTTTGATCACTAACAAAAATTCATACACATTCAGGACTTGAGACTATTTTTAAATGAAACTACACTCAAGTACCTTCAAAACGACGGGTGGCACGACCCGTGACGACTTAAGGTTTAAAAGATATGATTTTTCGAAAATCGCCAAAATCTGAAAATACTGCCCAACCGCCGGCTGGGATTTCTAGCCGCCGGCTGGGGTCCAATTTTTGGGTCTGAACCGCGGGTTCAGGTCTGAACCGCGACGGCTCAGACCTGCTGTTCCCCGGAATTGGTTTTCAAGTCCCGCGCTTGGAAACCCGACCTCCCGACCTCGTTATTTCACCAAACTTTCCAGATTTACTTAGTATATCAATGGGCTCATTTTCATAAAAAAATATTTACCGTTTGACTCTCGAAAATAGTACTTTACAAATTAGACGGGTTATGCAAATAACCCGTTTTGACCCATTTTCACTACAAACAACCCATACAACTTCCGTTTTACATCAAACTTGACCAACTTTATTTACTTATCATTTCAAACTTGTTCCACGGTTACATGACCCGTTTAATTATCAAAATGGGTGGAAACATACATGTACCAAACACCCCTTAACTATCACAATAACCATACAAGTACTACTTGAACATTCTTGACCCAACCAAAGTTACATGACTTAACATGAACAAAAGACTTTAAATGACGACAAGACCACTAGATAACAAAACGACCATATGGATTAAAGTATACCAACACACGAAAGGACACGTTGGGGCTTTCAACTTCAACACGCTTGGTCCAAAAGGTTGTGGTCTTCTAGGCTAGCTTCTAGCTACACTTCTACTTACTTCCAAGCTACAACTACGCCAAATCCTTACCTTTGGCTCCTCCACTTTGAACCTACAAACATAACATCAACTATAACCGTAAGCGAAAACGCTTAGTAAATATACAAGATATAACCAACATCACATTTACATAAGATTGGTGATTAACACCAATCATAACATTAACAAGGAGCATAAAATGGAATTATTACTCACCTTGACCAAGCAAGTTGTGGAAAACTAGAAGGGGGTTGAATAGTTTTACGTCTTTTTAATTTATTATGAAAACTTTGTTTACTTTTAAAAACTTAGATTCGAATTTATGTGAACTCAACTCTTGAACAATATGAACAAATATAAGTAAATCTAAATAAACAATGCAAGTAAAGTAATGAAATGAAAAGAAAGATAGAGATGGAAAGATCTAACCGCGAGACAAAAGATTTATAGTGGTTCGGCTACAAGGACACCTTCCTTGCCCTACTCCACTCCCTGAGCACCTAACTCGAGAGTTTTCTTCACTATGTCAACACGCTCCCTTATGGCGGAGAAAACCTTACACAACTTTTGCTTACACCGGTTTAACGACACAAAGCTAGATGTCGGGTTCTAATCGTAGCTAGAACCAATCTCACAACTTCTACACAACTTCTTCACAACTTATTCACAACGGCTTCACGACTTCTTCACAACTTCTTCACGACTTCTTCACAACTTCTTCACAACTTATTCACAACGGCTTCACGACTTCTTCACAACTTCTTCACGACTTCTTCACAACTTCTTCACACAGGCTTCACAACTACTTCACAACCTAGCACTACTTATGTACTCTTCTACTTCTTTACACCTTCACTACTTACACACCTTAACTTCTTCACAACTTCACTACTTACACACTAATCAAGCCTAAGCAATTATGCTCACACCTATCTAACAAATGTACACAACTTATACAAAAATGAATGAATGATTATACAAACAACTTAGGTAGCAAGATGATACTAAGTTGCAATACTTCTTCTCTAGTTGTTGAAGGAGTATTCTTCTTTTGCACTTGAATGGTAGAAGCTTGGATCACTTGGAAACCAATGCTTAAGAATATATTATCAAAGGATTTAGAAATGATTTGGAAGGATAAGAAGAGATTTAGAACAGAAGGTTTGGGGGTGCAAAAGGTGAGGAAAAAGTCTAGGAATGAACCAGTATTTATAGGCAAAATCTGACAGCTGGAGGAGCGGGGCGGTCCCCTTAAATAGGTGGCCGATCCCCTTAAAATTAAGGGGGCCGCCTAGTAAAATTAAGGGGGCCGCCCTACCCGAACGTTGCTCAGATTTGTATTTTTGTGGGGAAGGTTTTTCTGGAACATTTTTGCCTTTTTTGGTTGAAAATTTGAATTCATAAATTTATAATGGATTAAACATTTTTATTAAATACCAAAAATGATTTTCTAAAAGATATAAAATGTTTGTGTCATTTTATAAAAAATCAAGTGATTAAAAAAATGTTCATTTGATCATATAATGCATTAAGCATTTGTTTATTCATACCTTAAGTGATTAAGTAGTAGAAATGAATATTTACAACTAAATACTTGTTTATTTAATAAGTTTATGTTTAATGGGTTTACATTTTGTGATTATCAAAACATAGAGATATCAAGAAGTATTAATAATGTTTTTAGGCATTATTTATATCAACACAAGTAATTATATAACATTAACACATCTAGCATTGGATCCAAGCTATCATACATTCACAAGCTCCATAACAAATTACATTAACACAATCATAGTATTAACATCATAACATTAACAAGTTATACTCATATACCTACCTTGATTCCTACTAGCTTCCTACTTGGCTTTGATTTGGGCTTCTACAATGCTTCCTATTCCAAAATTAACTTTAATTAGCAACTAATTAACTAGGGAAATCATCAATTCTCATCCATTATTCACAATACCCAACTCCCATCTTATGAACCCTAATTTCCATAATTTGGGGAAAGTTACTTACTTGATGAAGAGATAACAATTAAGGTATCTCTAGTGATTCTTGATCACTTCTTGATACACAAATGAGCCAGATGATGATTTTTGGCTTTCCCTCTCTTTTCTTGCTAGATTTCAACCCAACTAGAATCGACTCCAAGTTTCCAGATTTTTCATGAGCTAGCTATTTAATCATGTGGTGTTATTAGTTTGGTCAATTGGCAAGGCTAGTCCCTCTAAGTCTCATTTCCTTTATTTAATCCACAACACTCATTATTCATTAATTATAAGCACTAAGGTTTATGTACATAAATACCTCTTAGACTACAAAGCATAAAACGTTACCTTCTTGGGGTTCGGGTGTAATATTTTTTTTTATCACATTTAAAGTAAATTAAATGATTACATCGCCAAAATTATGTTAGGAAAAACCATGAACACCAGTAAAGGAATGCCTGCCAAGTGTCAAGTCTCATGTTCGTTGTTGCCTATTGGGACCTAACATAATCAAAGCATTGACTTACGATTGGTACTTATCATTGTTGTTGATGTAATACCTTTTGTATATTAGAAACACAACTTACGCACCTTCCGACCCAAAAACCTTTCACTATAATAACCTGTTTGACCCATGTGGGTTTTCTCCCTTGGAAATGAGAAATAACTAATAGAATAAGGGTGAAAATACCATGTTACCTGTTGTTGTAGTTCCAAAGTGTTCGCTAGCGTTAGCGCCTACGGTATTGGATACCTCTTTTCCCGAGCAGCAAGGTTCAGTTGAGTAGGTAGTAGATCAGAACTCACTTCCCCAACAGCTTGCTTCTCTGTGTACCATTGTGTTCAGCTCTATTAGCGCGGTAGCATAAGATGAGCAGATAATCAAATGAAATTTTATGTGAATGAGTGGTGAATGTGTACCTGTGGAAGTACAAAGTTGCGTTTGTAACAAAAATTTACCTTGTGGCACCACTTGCACCAACAGGAATCGTGTAGATCATTGACCACGTATTGAGGCTGCAATTTAATAGTTTCATTAGATTCATCGAATGACAAAGGTAGCGTATAAGAGAGAGAGAGAGAGAGTATGTTTGTGTAGGACTCAATTATAATAACCTGGTAGATAGCACATATGGGTGCTCACTGCCTGGGAATCTTCTCAGCTTACGATCTATGTCCTGTATAGATAAATAAGGTCTTGATGATTAATGTCGACTTAAATACACAATATTCCGGCCGTTATAAGTGACCACTCCCTCGTGGTGAAAGTGTTCTCATTTTAAGCCGGAAAACCCCAACTCTCAATTCTTGAAATCATGAAACAAATTCAAATTTGACGTGGTTAAAAGTACCTTGAAAAGAGCCAAATCGCATCAATCTCAGGTCCAGGCGTAAAAGATTTCTTGAGAATCAACCCAATGATGAAATGCTCAAACAGTAGTGGCAAAATAATGAGAGAAAACAACATTACAGTGGTCAGTTGGGTAACAAAATTGATGCCCGAGGTTTGTTGATGATACCTTATTAACTATAGGGTTGTAAACAATATAATTTGTGATTCGAAACTTTTCCAAAGTTGGATCCTTCAAAACACAGCCTGTGCATAACTCATCAAAAAAATTCATAAATCAATCCAGATTTAAATTTCATCCAATCTTCATCTTACTCAAAAACTATTCTTCTAAATTTTAAAATCTAATAATCTATGTTCACATAGCATTCCCAAACACCCTTAAACATCTTAAATTTCGTCAAAGTATAGTTACCATATTTTAAACCGACAGTATACATTGGCTAAAAAAAAGCTATACACTAATCACCTGTTCTCGTCGACTCTGTCCTTTGGACTGTTTTGTAAAAAACAAATAAGAAGTAACAAGCTACGAAAAACAAAAAACATGCTGAGGCAAAAAATGTTACATTGAGATAAAGTTGTCACTCATGCTTTATGTCTATGTAAGCCTGAGCATATTGTCCCAAACCTTTCAGTTGTTTTACGCTGGGTTGTTGGCCTAACCGGGACATCCAAAGCTCTATAACCCTTTGGCTATTTGCAAATCAACAGACACACACATGTATATTAAGTTAGATCATGTCGACTAAGTAGTGTTACAACTGACGTACATAGACGCATTATGCATTACGAATACATACCATGTCACACTTTAAAAACTGATATATTGTGTTTGGATACAATTATAAGCTAATAAGACTTTCTTCTAATAAGAGTTTCTTCTAATGCATAATGCGCCTATCTCAATGTAGCTTTAACAATCAACAACTCACCGCTTAAGATCTGTACCTAGTGGAATTAAAGGCTTGTGCTCTTTAGTTAATGGTCTTTCTTTCTTTATTATATCCTGAATAACCAAAGAACGTGGCTTACTGGTTGCAAATCGCAACTTGATTATAAGTAACCAATACTTTCATATTTTTCAACAACTATAAGTTAAATATGAGAAAACCAAATAAGCGATTCTTGTAAATAAAGTTGACCTGCTAATTCATGTCAAGGCGTGCTTGGAGAAGCTTTAATTCATCTAATATTTCAAATTACTTCTTCTTTGCATTATGTGCAGTCTAAAGGCATCGACCATATTTTCCCCTGAAACAATAAAGAAACACTATAAAGACGAATGAACGCACTCCTGCTCAGCTTGCAGCACATGACATGATTGGTAACCTGAGAAAATAAATTCATCCGAACACACCCTAACAAAACAACAAAACTACCCTAAGCCATAAGCAAAATCAAATAAGCTCATAACACCATTGAAAATATCAAGAATTTTAAAACACCCAATATGTGGATAACCATATCGAATAGTTAACCTTAATCCATAACCAAACACGACCAAATAACTCAAAACTGAGTAATAAATTTACCAGGGGTAACCCTTTACCAAAAAATCGATAAATAACCAATCCCAAACACCACCTAATCTTACCAGTTGCGCCAAGCCTTGCCCCTACAAACAAATAAGAAGAAGATCGTACGTGTCAGTGTAAACGGCTATGACATTAATATTAGTACTTCATAATGGATTTTTTTTTACCTCTGATCTAGCTGCATAAATGTTGCTGGGAAGTATTGGCACCTCTACAGATGCAACCCTAGAAATATTTCGGCAAGAATAACCATATTCATCTCTTGTAGCCACTTGAGAATTGTTCTGCAATCCTACCTTGTACATAGTGGCTAGGGCTCTGCTCCACCGAGGCACCATTGCAATCCCAATGATCTATTGAATTCAATATAGAAAACTTTTAAACATTCAATAGCCAGTTGTATTGTCGGAATGAAATGATGAACTTGGAGCTTAAAATAACAACAGTCATATAATCATATGTACACTTTAAGGAGTGTTTGGTATTGGTTAGTTAATTGTTTATCGACTTGTTGTAGTTTGATATAAACATTTTTAAGCAATTAGTTATGCTGGCTAGCTTATTCAAGCGGCTCTAAGTAAGGTGCTTCACGTCATTACTTTTCTACCTCAACAATCAAAAATAGCTAAACACCCGAAATACATTTCAGTTAGCTCCAAATAGATCATGTTACTTCCGTAACATGGTCTAATCCAAACACACTTGTGTGATAATTTGGTCCAAACATACCTTATTCTTAATTTCTATTGTAGCCTAATCCAAATACACCTTATCCTGGATTTTTTACTGGCCTGATGCTTACATATCTTAAGTCGACAGCAACCTTATATAAATAATAACTCTACGCCTAGAATACGTCAAATTGTATCATATAAGCAGGAAACAAATTCCTACTTCAGTTGTTAGTCATATCGAAGCTTCGTGACTATCATCTATAAACAAATTCCTTGCCATGACCTATTTTTAATGATAGATAAGTTATATGTGCTTGTTAAAAAGTAACTAATCTTATAACAACTCTGCATAAGCTATTGTATCCTAATCCAAACACACCTTAGCCTGATTTTTTTAGCTACATTATGATATAACATTGAGTTTAAGCTATCTGCAGAAATCATTAGCTAATCTGAATCATGTAGCTGATTTCTGCAGATAACTATGTAAAAATACGCCGATATGGCTTATTTCTATAACATAAGCTTAGGGGTGTTTGTTTAAGCTTATATGTGGGCTTATGATTTCGGTTTATATTTCATAAAAACATAAAAGCATAAAGAATCATGAATGTTAAGCTTTCTGCAGAAATCATTAGCTAATCTGAATCATGTAGCTGATTTCTGCAGATAACTATGTAAAAATACGCCGATATGGCTTATTTCTATAACATAAGCTTAGGGGTGTTTGTTTAAGCTTATATGTGGGCTTATGATTTCGGTTTATATTTCATAAAAACATAAAAGCATAAAGAATCATGAATGTTCTTCTAGTTGTTATAAGCTTCCTGAAGTCCTTCTACAGATGGCACGGAATCCTACAGATTAAATTCAATCCTTATAGGGTGTACTGACGGAATCGTTGCCACACAGCTGCCGCAAACTGTGCCATCTCTACCTCTAATCGGATTTAAGAAATCGTCCTTCTTTGTGGGTTTGATCCAATCACATATTCATTTTCAAACTAAAGAGTTGAAAAAGAGATGCTTAATAAATTATCAGTAGCTTTACTTTTGTGTCTGTCTCTTTTCTTTTTTTTTTTTTTTTTTTTTTTTTTTTTTTTTTTTTTGAAGATGAAGGTGTTTCTCTGGAAGATTATAGAACTCTCGAAGGCGGTTGGAAAAAAAGATGAGACAGACACATGCTATAATGCTACTGTACATCTTCCATGTGATTGGCGGAAGGGTGTAATTAAGCTTAAGTACTGTAAACAGTAAATTTTCCTCCTACCTTCCACCAATCACAAATTCACACATGCTATACTGCTACTGTACATCTATTTTTTACAATTTTTTTGGCCAATAGAGTGGCAGCTTAACCTTTTTAATTAAAGTATAATTGTATGGTGCAAAAACCGTGGTTAGAATATATTATAACGAGCTGGGTAGCCCGCTCGTTGCGGCGGGGTGAATTGACATCAGTTTTTTGCAGCCATGTTGTAAATGGGGAATTTGTATTAATCAAGAAACGTACATTCAATTAACAATGTGTCAATCTACAAAGGTAGAATGTATGCTACCTAGTAACTGTTACAAATGTTGCACGTCAAGGTTAAGATTGCGGCATTCATTTATAGCACTTTGAGCATCCTGCACAGGAAAGATTACTCCTTGGTGAGATGGAACTTTGGTGGACCCGCATACATAGGAGCACACATTAGAATGAAATGGCGTAATCTCAGACATTAATGTATAGTGAAAAACATTAGTGATATGTCATGCATCTGTTGAAAATCGTTGAAAAGTTTTTTAGAAATTAAAATTTTGTCACGTAAAGGTTAGAAAGCCGTTCTAACTAAAATATTCAGTTCCACACCTGAATGTTGGTAAATTGATGTTTCTAATAAACATTTTGGGGCTTCAATATGAAAAGATACCATGTTTTGTGTGTAACCGACTGATTGAAGTCAATAGCATTCACAATTTCACTATAGAGATAACTTAGTACTTCTAAATATTGGCCAATTTGAGTACTTCTGCTCAAGTTATATTACTACAACTGACTTCTATGTTACCCATAATAATGATGTCAACTTTCCATTAGACCAAACAATTCATCATTACCTGCGGCCAGTGTAAACTTCTGATTTGGACTCCCAAATTTATATTCAAAAGACCAACGCCACTCCATGGTCCTTCCAACCATTTTCACTGCAAACATAAGGCGTCATTGTCAGAGTTTGGGATGCTCACCGTTTCGCAAAAACGATTCAGAAGAATCAACTTCAACACTGCATCAAAAACATACATTATCTGAGTCATGATGAAACTGGCAAAAGCTAGTCGAATTATAGCGTGTTAAGAACAATGAAACTTATGAACATGTACCTGCCCAAAATTAATGTAGTTAATAACAAAGCATTCACCATATACATCCTGCGCGTGCTTAATTGCAAGCTCATACTTTGATAAACAGTGAAGCTAATAAAAATTTGTCATTCTGTTATTGATTTAACTGCTAAAGATGGGAATTGCTGTAATTTTTACAGTCTTACCCAAAAGAATTTGTCAACCGCACAGAAATAGGCATTTACAGAAGCAATGAAATGGACCTCAAGGTTATTTTCAAAGTTATTTACATTCCAAGTATATCGAACACTTTTATTTTCTCTAATTTACGGTGTCAAGTATTAGTTATGTTTCATTCCATTTTCGAGATACCATATCTTTAGTTACAGTTTCAACCCTGTGAATGCATAACTTATAAATCATAGCCTATTTTTGTCCTTACACTTAACCTGGCAGAACTAAATCAACAGAAATAATCTCAATATTAACACCTAATTTAGCATGTGTTTTTTGCCTTCTTTATTGAACAGTTTAGTAACCATGATTGCCTATGTAAACTGTTCTAAATAATGTGGGATTAATACCAATCCTACACATGCCGCGCACATTCTCTGAAAATGGCCAAATCGACACTTTCCTATTTATGAATGTAGCCTATAACAATAACTTTCATGTGGTACAATATCCAATTCAACTTAATAGTTAGCAAGTATGTTTGTTTCAAAAGTATCTATTGTTCCATGTATTCGCATAACCGAAATAGCATCTACAACAATGCAAATTTTGTTTTATTGAACTGTTTAGGAGATGTTAATAACCATAGATGAGCTTCTAATGGTTTTCATTTCTTGTTGCTGATACTGCTAATTGTTTGTATAAACCAAGGCTAAACGTTGCTGAAAGTTGAGTAAGTCAACAATATTCTCATATGTCCACACATGTTGTATATAGTTTATACTTTATAGCAATGATAACAAAAATGGCGCATAAAATATCTAAACAATTAATTAAGTAAACCATTTACTTAAGACTTCATTTAAGTGAACAATAATTAAGAAAAATGGCGCATAAAATCCCATTACTGACTTTTCCAACTCTAATAAGTAATCAAATCAACTTTGCCCTTATATGTAAAACATTTTTTTTTGGTACCCCATCACGGGTCAAGACTCTGTACTACATATAGACCAGGTATTGGTGAAACCAAAAAATGAGATAGAAAGACCAATAGATAACAGTTGTACCTGCTTGTGCGCGTGTCCGTCTACTACAGCGTGGGTTCGCGTTGTTGGGTCGAGCCCGTTCCGAATTTCTGGCTGGAGTAGCAGCCGTCGGTGAACTGCTCAAATCAAATGCATGGACATCAACCGCCGCTGTAAAAGTTCCAATCGAGTACTATCAGCGGCCGTCAAACGTAAGACCAAACAATAAGATCTCGCAAAGGATTCGGCAAAACCAAGGTGAAAAAGAAGAGAATAAAATTGGGGCTGCCACAACTTTTCAAGTTCCAAATTTTGGGCCTGCATTTGAGATTTGGACGAATTGACATTAGTATAGGAACAAAAAGGTAATAATCAACTGAAATACACGTTACACATAGTCGAAGTATTGCATTGTAAGCAAAAACGTAACAACATGATAAGCTCAAAGGCAAACATAAAAAAGTCACTGTATCTTTATGGTACCATGATATATTGCAACACTATTCACCGATACTCACCTTGCTCATGGCTTATCTTCACCACCATCCATTTGATCATCGCACACAAACCTGAAAAAGCAATTTTCATCCGCAATCAGTTTTGTTGTTTTCAACCCGATGAAGGCAAGAATTCTACCTTAGCAAAAAAAAAAAAAAAAAAAAAAAAAAAAAAAAAAAAAAAAAAAAAAAAAAAAAAAAAAAACACTTGCTTCTAAAAGAGCATAGATAATACAGAGTCCGCTACCGGTATCGCCAATTCACCCATGTTGCAACAGTCCAGTTCTGCAAATATTGCAGCCAAAGGCAAATTAGCATACGGTCATGGAAAACAGTCCACAGACTACAAATTATGAACCACAGCTCACAATATGTAAATGTAAACCAACTGATAAACGCTAACGGTCATGGAAAACAGTCCACAATCTACTTTTACCTATTTCGTACCAACTGTCTCAGCACTTGAGCTCGCAATATGTAAATGTAAACCAACTGATAAAAGCTAAAATAATTACATTGATCATCAATAACCGAAATTTTCCCAACAACATCGTCCTCATTTCTATAAACCTCATAAATCTGATCCTAAATAGTAACCGAATGTTTACAACTATTAAACTAAAACCAAACGTTTACAACTACTAAACTATTCCTAAGATTATTTCTTATAACCCTAATTTATATAAAACCAAACAAAAAAATTAAAAATACCAATTGAAAGATACCAACCAATTTGGTTAAAGATCGTACTGATTTAGAGGCAAAATATTGAATCTAATAGAAACAATAGGTATCAAGCGCCTTGATTCTCTTCTTGATACTGCTACCGCCATTTGAAATTTGATGAGATGATTGATAATTTTTCGAACTTGCGACCGACTGGAAGAAGAAGTTTTGGAACCGGATTAGATTTTTAGAGAAGAAGAAGGTTGAAGAAATGTCTAGAAATGAGAGGAGAGGCTGACTAATTAATTAATGTAGATAGCACTGTAGATGCACTGTTTTTCACTGTTCTAAAATTTCTCATCTTTAAATATATTAGATAATGCCTAGACTATAGACCCGCGGGTTTCGCGGGTGGCAATAAAAAAAATTGTACTGTAAGTAAAACAAAGTCATATTAAAAAACAACTAAACTATCTTATTTTGACAAGCAAAATGCAGCAACCAAACTGCCATTTTGACAGCACAACAGAAACAAAAAATCCCCACTTTTGACAGATAAAATGGCAACCAAACAACCCCTGTTATGACATTAAAAACAACAACCAAACACCTATAGTCCAATAGATAAAAGAAAATGGAGTACCACTGTGTTAAATTTTATACTTAGACAGTTCCGGAAAACTGAAACATGTTTTTGGGTATGATGTTAAGATGACCTGTCTGTCCATCATTATCGATTCGTATATACTAATGATACAAAACTGAGTCTACATGACAATCTTGTTTTAAATAGATTAAAGTGTAATTTTATATTACTCAATTTGTCAAGACTTTGTTAAGTTATGAGTTGAATGAAAATTGCATTTTTAACAGATAGTGCAGAACAAAAGTAATGACCGATGCTTCACCTTTTGAACCACGCCAACAACTACCTGTAGGGGGGTCAAGTACTCGTAAGGAAGCTGGACAAAAAATGTACGTAAAATTAAATAAATTTCTATGTATAACACATACAATCCAATGAATCATTCAAAGTAAAAAATATACCTTTCCGGTTAGTAACTCCCATATACCCCAAAACTGAAAACATCCGCTTTGTGATCATAGGGCTTGTGTTCAATAACCTTCATCACAAAAGAAATATCATTAGGGATAAATAACGACAGACATGCAAGCATTGGTTAGAACCGGACCTTATAATAGAATCATTTGGTTAAAGGTTGGTCAAAGTATTACTGGTCAGACTATGTGCTTATCATATAAATTAATCATATAAACAGTTTCTTGCTTTGACTGACTTAGTGCTAGACTTGAACATTTCATATTTTCATTCACTAAACCTTGTTTAATATTTCATTTTGTTCCCCTCATCCTTTTCTTTTTGTCCAAACTGCGATCTTGAAAAATACAGCCTTTATGGGTTGATTTTAGTTAACATGAAAATATACCCTATGTATCATATTAGCATACACAGACCCACTACTATTATATATATGCCAGCATATCAAGGCTCGAGAAGCATATGGATTTCAGCACTCAGTGGTAAAATATCATGAATTAGAAATACACAGGAGATGTGGCATCTAAAAGCTACCTCTAGAGCCATCCATCGGTATGTCCCCGTTTCTGCTGTCATGACACCAGTCTGAGCCTTCACTCTCGCAACACCAAAATCAGCTACCTTAACTACCTGAAACCAAAGTATCTAATAAGTTCCAACTCAGAATCATGGTAAAGAATCTGAACAATCCTATTCACGTGGTAAAACCTAAATATTGCATTCATTCATTAAAAATGAAAAACCAAATAAGTAAATTTCATTAGAACCAGTATAACGATGTCAACATTGAAAATAGAAAAGAAAAAAAGTGATTACTATCAGTTATAACCCAACAACACATATGTCTGATGATACAAAAAATTTATTAGTCTCGATATTTACCTGTACAGTGGCTCCGTTCCCATTGCTAGTCACTGTGTTGTCACGGTTTGACTTGCGGGCCTCAAGCAATTCTTTGAGCCTCTTGGTCGCCATTGCAGCCTCTTCTGTCTTTCTTTGAAGAACCTAAAAGAAAATTTCAATATACAGATCAGTCATTGAAACTTTATGAGGTTACATAACAGTAAATACTAAATATTTACAAGTTCAGGCAAAAGAATCGAACCATTTTCTGGCGTTGATTAAGAGCTTGCAGTTTATGTCTTTCATATTCATTCTTTCGTCCTTCTTTCTTTAACTGAATAAACAAAAATAGAAGGAAAAAAACAACCATCATATATCTGTGGACTTCAAACAGTTTTAGCAATATAAGAATGAACATGACAATAATAAATACATGCCTGTAGCAATTCTTTTTCACAAGATGCTTTCCATTGTCAAAATTGTTCAGCTTCTTGTTTTATCTTGTGTTGCAGTTGAACCTACAGTCTCATATAAATTAGCACCAAATTTTATTCATATTAACAGATACAACATACAGAAAATTCCTATAAAAAAATAAAATAAAATAACCTTTTGTGCTTTGATAAATTGTATCTCATCTTGCAATTTCTTTGCTTCTTCGTCACTCTTTTGTTTTTGCTTCATAATCTGAACTTGACTATCCTTTTTCTTTTTGAGATCCTGAATCTGTGACTCGAGTGATTTTAACTTGTGTGAGTGCAGGTCTTGTAATTTTTGTGTTTGTCCATCTGAAGTAGCTGAAAGATTTTGAATTTCAGCTTGCAATCTATCCCTCTCTTTCTGCATCAGTAAACAAATACCTAAATTAAATGAAACAAAAATTGAAAAAGATGAAAAAAAAAAATTGATATGCTTATATTTACCTGCACAGCCCGTTTTTCGTCCTCAAGTTCCATTATTTTCTTCCCAAAATGTTGCTTAAGCGTCATTGTATCAAATCCGCCAAAAAGTTTCATCTCCGACTGCATTAAAATAATTTTACAAAATACGATTTAGATGTAAATCAAACAAATTTAAATAGAAAATATAAGAAAGTTGACCTACCTCCTTTTGCTCTAAACGTTTATTCAACTCGTGTAGTTCTTTGTCCATGGAATCTTGGAGAAGAGTATGCTCCCACTCTTTTGCTGCTTCTTCATCTATAACCCCAGAATCACCTAATAATATTCATGTTATAAAAAATTTACTATTAGTTTAGGGATGTGTTTAAATTAGCTAAAGTTGGAGCAAGAGAAAGGCGCGCAGTACCACCTTCACTCATTTGATAATCAGATGAATCGATACTCCTTTTCAGCACACCAGGTTCCTCACAAAACGAATCATCAACCTATAACATTTGCGCCAATTAGAATACAGTCCTACAAGCAATATCTAATAAATATTAAAAAGAAAACTTGATGAATTAGTATATACTTTAGTATACATTTCAAAGTGATCAATGGCAATGCCTCTGCTGCGGTAAACATGAAGTTCCGTACAAAGATCCTAATTTTTAGCTTCAAGCCAAGCTATCTTTTCCCTTAATACCTAAATCAGGTTCATATAAACACAAGATTATAACAGAGATCTTTTTTTCTTTTTCTTTTTCTTTTCTTTTTTTTTTTTTTTTTTTAATTTCAATATATTTTTAATTTAGTAATTTATACCTGTAATTCACCCGGGGAACCACCACCACGAGCACAAAGTTCTGCTTACAAGCACTCTAATTGTTGGCGCATCTTTAACATCTCACTGGACATTGGATCCCTATTCACGTGTTGAATGGTATAAAAATGTAGCATTATTAGACAATGCCTTGAGAGAATTAAAATGTGAAAAGAATAAATGTATACTTACCACAGGCTTATTCTGAATGTTTCGAGCACGATTAGCATACTTCAACGTGTTCAATGTTTCCTCAGCGTTTATATCAGCAGGACTAACACAAGCTGGAAAACATATAATAATAAGTTCATGTGACATTTACTACTTTATCATTTATGACAAAAAAATTTATAAGTAAATAGTATAACTAAGATATAAAAGTTACCAATCATAACATTTCTGCTGTTTCCGCCAAGTGAATCCTGCCATTGTATATAGTACAGATTAAGCATAAATGAGTTTTAATTGTCCTGTTCCAAAGAAAAAAAAAAGTGAATTTATTTATTTTGTTAAACCGTATAGTACACGATGAAATATTAAACATTAATAAGTGCATTTTCGGCTGCAAACGGACATCAAGTCATATCCAATCAATCTAAGTAACATTATTAGCAATCACTACTACCATATATAACTCTAGAGTCAAATGCTCTGTATCATAACTACAACAACAGGTATCATCTGCTAAACGACTTGCAATAGTGTTACTACTAAAAATTAATCACACAAAAAGGACTTAACTGAAATCGAAACAGATACATTTCAATCGATTACCACAGTCCCTATCTTAACATACAAAAAGAGCTCTAAATCATCAAAATATGAAGTAACAGAATTAGGCGCGATAATGACGCCATATAGTAACAAAAATCAGTAAACTTATGAAAATCAAGACGATAGTAGCGATAATGCACAATTCACAAAAGCTTTTTAGTATGAAATTTAACAGAGCATCAGCAAATAGGTTTAGAGAAAAATAAAGATGACAAGCGACTTCTCATAAGATTATCAACTTCAAGATACTACATACCTCGCACCAGAATGTCAGTTACCTGTTTCGGCTTATTTAGAAGGATATATCACAAGTCTCCAAATTACACATTTCCACAAATTTACAACTTAGCTTATATCACGCACTCTAAAACATGACCAACAAAGATTGTAAACCACTTTTACATACAAAAACTTAGAATGTGGGCTGTTCTTCAACCAAGATTAAAAAAAACGACTCACACAAAGGCAACCATTCACGTCAATCTCTCCATAGGCAAAAGAAACCACAACAAAAGCCTGACCACACCAATCAATGCACCTGAGGTCCTTATAACCAACCAAACTAAACACAAACACAGATGAAAAATTCAACACCCCTTGTGGTGTTGTTGCTAACCGAGCCGTGACACCCTACGTGGGTGGTGGTCGAACCCAAGCAACTCCAACTCTTACATAACCTCACACAAAAAAAAACCCAACACACCCTATGTGGGTGCGTTTGTATTGAGTCGAAAACAACAACCAGCCCACTCTTGTGGTACCTGGATATCAATCGCAAAACAACTAAACATGTTTTATCAACCACACAATCTAAGAAAATTTAGCAATACAACGAACAACTAAAATTACCTCCCACTGTCATCCTGAAACAGTGGGTTTCGACCCATATATTAAACCAAACACAGCCTACACTTATTAAAATAAGCTGATCGAAATAACCAAAACAAAATAAAAAGATTACCAACCAACACAAATACAATAATCACTTCCAATCCATTGAGTCAATCAAATCCTAACTACTAAACACATAATTAAAATTTTTAATCTAATAAATCGGATGTATAATAAACTAAAAACCATATCCCCTAACCTAAAATCTAAAAACATAAAAACCTAACCGTATATAAAGATACATATCAGTTACTTAATCACGTTATGAGAATGAATAACATTAAAAGAAAAAAAAAAAAAGAAAAAAAAGAAAAAAAAAAAAAACCTACCGGAAAATATAAAACGGCGCTAATTGATGATCGGCACACCAGATTTATGAGATTAAAGGGATGGTTGATAATTTGATTTATGAGAGAACTGCAAGGAGATAGTTAGAAAAACTCGGTGTTGAAAGGTAAATGGTATCAGAAGGTGACGCGTGTGTTTATGACATCATATTATGACGTCAGAATAGGGGCTAGTGGCATTCAAAAATGTTTTCATTTATTTTATTATACTCCTTCCGTCTCAATTTATTTGTCCATATTTCCTTTTTTGGATGTCTCAAATTAAATGTCCACTTTCCTTATTTAGTAAAAACTAGAGAATCTATTAGAGGAATATTATATTTTAGTGGTTGAAAATTAAAGTGGCCCCAATTTTATTAAACTTTATGTTTTCTCTCTCCTGACAAATAAATTGAGACGGAGGGAGTATATAAATATATTAGATGATGAGTACAATGGGTCAGAATCTTAACACAAAAGATGAGCTTTTTGTAAGATCATATCACTAGTCTCGTTCTTATGCACGATCTCATGATCCTACAATTTAAGTGATCCCAGATTCCATGTCGATTCTACTAGTTTTTTTATTGTAAGATCGTAAGATCAGGTACGATATAAACGTTATATGTCTGAAATAATATACCACTAGTTAACACTTGACAATTATAAAAATTTAGGCAACTTGGCAAAAGTTCTTTATAGATCCAACTTTTACCATAGAACCCATCAAGCAATCTTAGCCACTCATTTTTTTTTATCGAAATAAAAAAAATAAACTTCCACCATTTCTTTAAAACTTAAATATCTCGCAAACCGTAAATCGTCAAGCTACAAAAAAAAATACCATTGCGACAAGAATTAAATTATCTTTCTATAGACATGCATTGTTATATACTTTCGACGAACTTTTTTTTAGATAAACTTTTTTTTTTCCAAAATTTTCGCCCAGAAAAATCATATATGATTCGTAAGAATCATATATGATTCGATTTTTACGAATCATATATGATTTTTACGAATCATATATGATTCTTTCTGGGCGGAAATTAAAAAAAAAAAAAGTTCGTCGAAAGTATATAACAATGCATATCTATAGAAAGATCATTTAATTCTCGTCGCGATTGTATTTTTTTTGTAGCATGAAGATTTACCGTTTGCAAGATATGTTGTTTTTAAAAAAAAGATGGAAAATAAAAATGGGTGGCTATAATTGGTCCATTGATTCTATGACAAATATGATATCTATATTGATCTCATCTCTAGGCAACTTTCATACCGGTGCGATGGTCTGGTTACAAATTTTGCACTCGTTCTCATTAAATCAAATATTTGCTAATTTTATATAGAAATTGAGGTGATGGGTCAAGAAAGTACGAGACTGGGTTAGTAATCGATTTTGCGATAAAATTGTGTGTGCTCACTGGCTACGAAACATAGTTTATGATGTTTGACACTTTCTAGTCGTCTTTTTACTTATCTCGCAAAACATTGATAACAGACAATGTTGAGTAGTCAGTAGTCCATGTCAGGCCTAAAGACTATATGTTGAAGAAAGGGTTCGCTCACAAGATATTCTACTCACTTTTGAGTGTCTTCTTAAATGTAGATTAGATTTTATCACATATTGTCTTACGGAGTAATAAAATTGATTGTAAGGCCACTCACAATAGTTAACTCAGCTTTAAAATTTAAGGCATGCCACGTCAGTTTTAACACACCTTAACTTAACTCAGTTTTAACACACACAACAGTTAACTCAGCTTTAACACACCTTAACTCACATTTATATCAAATATTTTTACACAAACTACCCTTAAAATGGGGCAAAGTGAATTTTTTTTTATTTTTTTTTTTTTTTTTAATGAACAGTACCCTTAACGCAGCGTTAAGGGGGTAACACAGCCCTTAACGCTGCGTTAACGTGGGTAACTCACAACAACTAACGCAACATTAACGTGGTACTGTAGCTTTTTTTTTTTTTTTTTTTAACCCACTTTAACGTGGGTTTAACTTTATTTTAACGCCCGTTGTATGTGGTCTAAGTGAAATTTAGAGTTTTTAAGTTACTTTGGGTCACCGTACACGATCAATTCTTTTAGCTAGATTAAACAATTTAACAAACATCCTAGCTAGATTAAACAATTTGATCATCATGTGAGTTGGTAGATTTGCAAGATTCAACTATTGTTACCAAGGTTTTCAAGATCGGGATCTTATCTAGGATTGTTTTCTTCTTTGCAAGATCGTGATCGTAAGATTGGATCGGGATCCTAAGATCCTACTATAATGCTATTTTTTAATGATCTTTGTAATATTATTCAAATCTATAAATTATTTTATATTATAAACACGAAATTATAAGAATATTTTATGAAAATGTTGTTCTAAATTATTAATATGCAATGTTTAAGAAGAATCACATGTTGTTTTTTAAATTATATAAAAACATAAACCATAAATTTGTAGTTTTTTAGTTTGTGGTTCGAGAAAAGTAAGATCGGATCGGAGTAGATCTTAAGATCCTATGGTCAAGATCGGGATCCTATAAGATCTTAAGCTTGTTAAGATCGTACGTAGGATCTAGATCGTTTTTGCTTCGTAGAATCCTAAAATCGTAAGATCCTAAGATTAGGATCGGGATCTTAACAATTATGATTGTTACCTTAAAACCTGTTGGGAACTATTGTTACAAAAATGTACGATATTTGGTTAATGATTTAGCTTAGTGAAGACTAAGTTCACTTTTCACCTATTAATGAACTAATTAAGCAATAATTAGAAACGCGTTGCATTAGGATCGGGTGCATTTTAGAAAAATTCAATATTTTTTACAAAAATTAACACTACTGACACCGTATGACCACCTAGTTCCATCCCTATTTTCTTGGCATGTAGATGACTAATAAGTCCATATCAAGTATAAGAGCATATCTGACACAAATATTCATAGCTGTCAAACTCGCAAGTTTACACGTAAGATCGTACGATCTTACGTGCACACCAGCCAAAATCGTGTAAACTCGTCATAGGATCGCACTTTAGGTGGGATCGTACGATCTTACGTAAAATCGTTCGCAAACTCGCGAGTTTACACGTAAGATCGTACGATCTTACGTGCTCACCAGCTCTTGTTTCTGGAAAATGAGAAACGGGAAACGCTTGAAAATGCCTAGAAACGAGGCGGAAACGTTTCTGAAAAATGGGAAACGTTTCAAATCTTTTGGAAACGCCTGGAAACGTTTTTGGGACATTTATCTGCATTTCTGGGCCATTTAAAAGCCCAGTTGACGGCGGTGTAATAGATTTTCCGGTTAAATTCTCGCTGGAGATGGCTCCGGTCCGGTGGAGGATTGTTGCTGGAGCTCTAAGAAATTGTTTTTGTTAGTTGAAATGTGAATAACAGTGTTTTGAGTGATGAGTATGAAGTAAAAAGATAATGGTGATAAATTAGTGTGGATTTGTAGCCGTTGGATGGTGTGACACGTGGAGTATTGAACTTTGAGTCTATCTTTTTGTCCATTGTGTTTAGGTGAGTTTTGGCACTGTATCTTTTTGACACGTGGAGTATTGAACTTTCATAGGCTGTTGTAATTGAATAAGGATGAAGAGTAGGTAGAGAACATCTCATGAAGAGTAGAAATATAAAAAGTTTGACTCGTTTATCATTTTCTTATAAAATATGATAAATTGGTAGGATCGTAGGATATCGATCCGATCCTACGATCTCAATCTTGCAAAGACAAAAACGATCTTGCGCGGGATCGCGATCTTGACAGCGAAAAATTACTTGAGAATTTTTAGTTATTTTTCAACCCTTTCTTCCAATGGTAAAAAAGTCTTTATTTTATAAATCTCAACCTATTTTCGGTTAAATAATGTAAACTCCGTGGGTAATACTTTATTAGTTACCACTATTTTTAGATTAAAAACATAACATAATCATAACCCTAAAGGATCCTAAGCATACAGACCGGGCTTGGGCCAACTAGCTTATTCTATCATCTAATACTCCCTCGTAGTTCGAGCAACGAAATCGCGAAAGCTCGAGACTGAAGTGGAAAACAATAATACTATGCTTAAACTAAATTGCTGATGAGAACACATAATGCTGAAGTGGAAGACAATGGATTACTTTGAGATTCTTGATGTGCTTTGTTGTGGATGAAAGTGTGTTAGAGTTATGGATATAAATTAATATTTGTATGTCCAGTTTCGAACACGAGACTTTGGGATTGCACACATTACGTATGAGTCTCAATGGTTGAATAATTAATATAATGATTTTTAATTAATTATTAAATCACAAATATTTATATGGTCGAACAAGAAAAGAGGAGGGGGTTGAATGTCGAATTTTGGAACTTGAGGAGGTGTTAGGCTCAAACTTGGAGAGCAAGTTTGGAGTGTATAAAAACTCCTCTCAATAGCTCCATATGATCGGACAACTTATATCCCTAACCGATTTCTATTAATTGGTTCTCCTTTTTTCTTCCACTCACTGACAAGATTCTAGATACAGTAAAAGGGGTTATATTCCATGCACATGCATGGATTAATTGATACGAGTATATTACATGCATATTTATATGCATGGTAATTTATTTATTCCTTTATCTTCTTGTTAGTGGATTCGATCATGTATTATCTAGAACATCAAACCCTAGTTGTTGTGATGTTTTATTTGTGATACATGAACCTAGCTTTTCACATTGAGACGCTAGTAATACGTGTGTACAAGAACGAATGACAAGCTCACTATAGCTTGTGTTACTTGCCCTATTCGACTATTATTTAGTCGACATCCCCTAAACCCTTATTCTAGGGTTTTACCTTGTACTTGGAGATTCGGTTTCTTGTTCTTGCTAGAAACCTAATAAGGTACGCATTACTTTTAATTTAGTTAATTAATTACATGTTTTGTAGATCTTGTTTTTCCGCTGCGTATACTTGATGTTATGTGTTAATATGTTTATGGCTATGATTCATATTTTCCAACAGTGGCATCAAGAGCAGGTTTAAAACGTGTAATTAATTACTAAAAACGCATAAAATTGAACCTATGTGAATAGATACATGCTTTTGATATTCTAGGGTTTTAATTTTGAAAACCCTAATTTTGTTTTAATTATGGGTCGACACCCAATAATTATTTTTTAGGGTTTATGGTTTTGATAAAAATTGTAGAACCCTAGGATTGCATGTATAATTTTATGTGTTATATTAATGAATACAAAGTGATGTCATTAATAAATGCGTACAATATTGACTTGATAATATGTGCTACATGATTATAAGTGCAATATGGGGAATCCATGAAAAAAACATGCATGTTTTGTCATGGAAAATTGATGCTAAATGTTACATGTTCTACGTGCTAATTTTAGCGATTGTTAATTAACTAGGGTTTAGTAATTATAATTGTTGAACACGAATTAAAAATTACTAAAAGTTAATTAATTAGGTTCTTAGGGAAAACCTAAAATTGGGAAGACCCAATATTAATCGCGTATTTAATCAATTATGTGTGTTATGTATATATTAATCATAAGACTTACGCGGCCAAGAAATTGGCGTCTGTGGTCCATTGAGTACAATGAGCTCGAAAACCAATGGGAGCCTTAAGACCAATATATACATATTAATTGATTTTAGCATGTTCATTATTAAGTTTTTTATGTTTATTTTTTTAAATTGCGCATTTGTTTAATATGTTGTAGACATGATTACAAACAAAGGGTAATTTTTTAATATAAAAATAAACATGACTTAATAATGGTGTAACATTTTTTTAAGCCAGAAAATCATAAGTGTTTAATTGATTGATGCGACTGTACAAAAGTGGTCGAAAGGCGGACCTAATATTGACAAACTATAAAGTGGGTATAAGGAGGTTTGACATTAAATTGTCATCCGAAAGGGGCGCGTTTTTAATTAGCCTTCGGGCAGACGTTTGCCTCTCCGCTCGCCTGTGCGTCAATGTTAGACTTACCTAGTACACCATAAAAAAGTACAAAGCATCTTAAGGCAATGTTGTAAGTTTCTCAACGCCATCAATTAAAACTTTGATGATTTGAGCTTATAAATGTAACGAATGAGTAAACTGGTTTTGAAACATATGATACAAAGATGAATGCATGACATCTTTGTACATATTTTGATTACACACATAAAAAATTTAATACCCTTAAATTTAAGTTATATGCCACCCAATTAATATGGAAACACCTGAGATTACATTCTATCATTGCTAGCAGCCTCAGCTGATGTGATGATTCAAAGAATGGTAATCAAAGGGTAAATTGAGTACTTTCATTGCTAGCAGCCTTAGCTGATGTGATGAAACGACGTCAATTTACATGTTTCTAAATTGGTTAACTTAATTGAGCACTTTCATTACTAGCAGCCTCAGCTGATGTGATGAAACGGCGTCAAGGCATAAAGATGGGGATGAAACATGCTTACATTTGCAACTGAAGTTGGCAAAATATGTAAGTCCCCGGTTTCTAGGAATTGCAATTGGATATTGGCAATTGGGTTCGACCCGTACCTTATTGAGTACTTTCATTGCTAGCAGCCTCAGCTGATGTAATGAAACGACGTCAATTTGGATCCTAGTTTTCAATGAAAATTAAATGGTTAAATTTTATTTACCATGGGTGTTTAATTTTCTTGAAAAGTTATTATCGAAAATACTAAAATTGAATTTTGAAAATTCTTTAAATGTATTTAATGCAACGTTAAAACCGTAAACGTGGGGTTTTCTTTTAATAGTAAATTGATCTACACCCGTAGGGGTTTTGGATAGAGTCAATTTTTACTGAAAAGAATAAACCGAGTCTACTTTCCGTGTGAAGAGTGAGACTTAATCATATTCCTTTTCATGAATGAGAAAGGTATAATAGAAAAATTAGAATTGTCTAAATTCTAAGAAATAACTCATGGCGAATTTCTTAAGAAATTGCATGGTTAGGAGTTATTGAAATTAGAAGCTAGACTAATTACCGCATAATTGGTAAAAAGCAAACTAGAATGATTGATCTAGCTGTTATGCTTTTACCATTTAAAGGTGCTACATACCATGATAGGGATGGTAGACCTAATTAAGGAAGAAATTTCATACCCAATTTTTTCAAGTTAATTGCATTGATGGATATTCCATTGGTGACAAAGTAGAATACATTCTTTGAGTACCTTAGTAATGTTACCTAAGGGATTCATCAAAGGTGTAGGAAAGTAAACAACACAATATTTGCTTTTACTGGTTATGCAACACTTATAATGTTGTCAAATCCAGTGGGAGCATTGTGTTGTAATTACTGAACAATGAGTTCATGTAGTGATCTTTAATTCAGTGGGAGCTACAAGTCTTGATATCTTGGTAGTAACCCGGATTATCTCTAGAATCTCTTGAGATAATTACTTTCCAATTATAGACACTTGTGGTATTAAGGATAGTCGTGTACGTTTCCTTACTAGACGAGGTGATTCTATATCTACTTATATCTATGACACAATCATATTGATCAAATAAGCGAACTATTGATGTGTTGTTTATCTGATACGTGATGTTATTCCATGCACAAGTGGGAGAAATCTTTATTGTGTGCAAGCAACAACATAAAGGAATATGATTTATAGGGTTCTCTTGACTGTAAGGTAAGAGATCAATGTTCTAATGTGGTTTATTCACATTCTAGTTATAGAACACTTGAAGTTAATATCTAGCGTCAGTGTAAACTTGACATAGATATTAATAATAAGGTAAATTAAATACTTTCATTATTAGCAGCCTCAGCTGAGGTAATGAAACTATGTTAATTTACAAGTTCCTAAATTAGATAACTAATAGAACAAGTGTCAATATAATAATAAGACTACTTCATAATATGAATATTTATGTATTGTTGCAATGACATAAATAAATGAAGTAATCTAATACTACTTCATATTTGAATGTTTATGTATTCTTGGAATGACATAAATAAATGAAGTAATAAATTAACTTGAAATACTATTGAAACCAAGTTGTGGTGTTCATAATTACTTTAGTTATACATATTATTTATATTTTAGTATAAAGATATAAATATGAAGTCTTTTATTATTATAAGACTTATAATAAAGTAAGACGTTAACTTGTTATGTTTTTTTTATTAAGACATATACAAGAAGTCATTGAGTTGATCAATGATTTATGACGTATATTGGGATTATAACAGTTATGTCTTCTTGGTAAGACATAGACATGAAGTGACTTAATCAGAAGTACTTAGGTTATAAAGCATGCAATTGGCTTGGAAAATCTATTATACCATTAAATTGATTTAGTTGGTAAATAGGTAAGCCAAAAATGAAATATATTTATCTCACATATTGTAAGATTAACTTACAAAATTAATCCTAATTAAATACATAGTGTTTATGGTATGTTCAGTTAGGAAAATCAAACTCTTGATATATTGTTTGATTTGAGATAACTATATCTTCTATTCTTCCATAAAGATATCAAGGTTAGGAAATTGAGAAAGGATTGGATATACTCAATTAGACTCCAACCTAGAAGATTAATAAGACACCATTTAATATGGAATGTGATAAATCACATTAAGTCTTAAAATTGAAGTTCAGAATTTGTTAAACTACTTATGAGTAGGTTATTAACAAATTAAGGTTAGGAACTGTCAATATGTATTTGTAAAGTCCCAAAAGAGAACAAGATTGTGTTGCTCTATTTGCTAAGTATTTATAGTTAATCTATAAATTGTAAAAGGCAAGTAGGAGGAGTTTATCTTGAAAAGATAAAATTACAAGATACATGATCTTCTAAATACACTAGTAAAATCATAATGAGGATTAAACATGTTAATGTTAAATCTCAAGATGATGGAATTCTCATTTCATAGATCCGCAAGGATATCTCAAATATTTGTAGAATATGTTGAGAATTATGAGTAACAGGATTATGATAAACCTGTTAATAAATTGCAAATATTTAATTTTGCAAAACTACACATACTATGAACAATTAGATGCAGTCCAAGAAGATAACTAGTTTGGAAACGTAGTTAATCTTGAACTCCATAGTTACACTATAGAATGGAGATGAATTTTTACAAAGGAAATAAAAATCCTAGATATTTGAATTCTTGTGTAGAAATCATATGGACAAATTTGTATACATATTTAATATGTGAAAAGATTATCAATCACACTTAAGCAATTAAATGTGATTGAAATTCTTTCTAAACACATTAAATGTATAAAGATTATGATTGTCATTATTAGTTTCATTTATATGAAATTAATAATGGAATATCAAAACTCTTTCTTGGGTAATTACTTGTGCCAGGACGAAAAGTAATTGAAAGGAGTATTTGAATTCAAATAATCTTTAGAAGTATACAAAATGCAAATTATTTGTGAATGGATTAATGCATGCATCTAGAAGACATACTTATTTTAGTTATTAAATCTAGTTTTGATTTAAAATTTAAATAAGATATTTCTTAATATTCCTGAAAGCTAGTGGGAGTAATATATATATTTTCTTATTTCGTATATGTTGTATAACATATAGGAAGTAACATTCCATTAACATTTATATGTTAAGTCTTAGTTTGGAATGAAACTTCACATGAAATTAGAAAATAAAACCTTGAAATATATGTTTATTGTTATAAACATGAGCGGTAAAATAACTGATTCTAATAAACATGATAATCTATTAGTGAAGCTAGATAGATACATATCTTTGAAAAGATATGACATGAATAAATCTAAGGTTGACGAAAGGATTATTCATGTACATCATGTTATTTGTTGTATCATGCTTGGATGCAAAATGATTGACAACATTAGTATCTAATTAAAAATTATTAGATAGCTAAGTGTAATGGATATGGTTTAGAATTTACATCCTCAGCCTGGATTTGCTCCAAAATTCTAAATATGAACCATATGGCATATTGTTGCATGATTGATATAGTTGACAAATCTTGAAAGATTTGAAGATATCAAACATTACACGATGAATATTAAAGTTTACGAGAACTTTTAAGAGCATATTGTTGTTTGGATGCAATGATGCTAGTAAGATTGAGATGACACTAAATACTAGTCATGGTGGGAGGTTA
Organism: Artemisia tridentata subsp. tridentata; assembly: GCA_021014915.2. Taxonomy (NCBI): domain Eukaryota; kingdom Viridiplantae; phylum Streptophyta; class Magnoliopsida; order Asterales; family Asteraceae; genus Artemisia; species Artemisia tridentata. The sequence continues at coordinate 77,105,275 of CP139505.1, forward strand.
TCCTTGTTAATGGCGATGTGTACTAGTTATGCTCAATATGAGCATAGTTGCATTATACATAGAGAATTAGAATGCTTTAACTACAAAGCTTTGGTAGTTTAATTGTCATAAATTTGCGATTGAGGATGTCATGCAATTTTATGAAGTATGTGGCAATATCTAGATGGATGAATGCACAAATACAAGAATTTCATTATTGAAATAAGTATTCTCAAAATTCCGATAGATCAACATTAGTTGATTTATGCCTTGTCAACAAGTATGTGGAAGATGACTTGAGGCATAATTCATTAATGGGAATTATCGTGCTTGATCTATTTAGTATTTGGATAAGGGATGTTAAGCAATTATTATTCACAATGAATTAAAGTACGTGGTACGTTTTTTTTTTCATTAATAATAAATTGTATCATATATTTGCATGTTTAAATCCGTGAATAACTTATGTTATTCTAAATAGTCCGTTGTCGATCAATAATGTGGGAGTATTATTGAATTAAGGCAAATGTGAATGTTGGTAGGGTATACTTAAGTATATTGACGCGTGGGCATGCCAAATTCACATGATATTCAATATTGGATAAATTGAATATAGGACTTATCCCAACCACATGATTGTACTTTACGGATCGTTGTCATCAAGTAAATCATGAATACTTATCCTCAGACTTGAGATACCAGGTAACTGCCGAGGATGTAGCTCATTTTCTGTAAGGTAGTCTAACGCTATCCGTAACTGGTAGTTATAAGGGCTATTTTCGGAGGTGATGCAAAGTTCAAGGGTTAGGCTCGTAGTTAAGAAATGATTTATTCCTTCAAATTTGTTTTGAAGTATAATACTGCTGGGCCCCTCGTAGGGTTGACAAGATGTTTGTACGGCCGTACCCAAAGTCTATCTGGAAGACGTTCAGATGTTTTGGTAATCTTGATCAATTACTAATAACGAGAAACAGAATAGTTAATTATGGAATGACTGAGATCCATATCCATATTAACGCGGTATTAGAAACAAAAGGATAAGTATGATGATTAAATCATCACATGGTTTTTTTCCAGGAAACCATACTCAGGGTCGATCTGGGGGCATTGGGGGTGTTAAGCTAGACTAACCCATGTCATTACTATATTAATGAATATCCAAGTGGGAGCTGTTAGAGTTATGGATATAAATTAATATATGTATGTCCAGTTTCGAACACGAGACTTCGGGATTGCACACATTACGTATGAGTCTCAATGGTTGAATAATTAATATAATGATTTATGATTAATTATTAAATCACAAATATTTATATGGTCGAACAAGAAAAGAGGAGGGGGTTGAATGTCGAATTTTGAAACTTGAGGAGGTGTTGGGCTCAAACTTGGAGAGCAAGTTTGGAGTGTATAAAAACTCCTCTCAATAGTTTCATATGATCGGACGACTTATATCCCTAACCGATTTCTATTAATTGGTTCTCCTTTTTTCTTCCACTCATTGACAAGATTCTAGATACGGTTATATTCCATGCACATGCATGGATTAATTGATACGAGTATATTACATGCATATTTATATGCATGGTAATTTATTTATTCCTTTATCTTCTTGTTAGTGGATTCGATCATGTATTATCTATAGCATCAAACTTTAGTTGTTGTGATGTTTTATTTGTGATACATGAACCTAGCTTTTCACATTGAGACGCTAGTAATGCGTGTGTACAAGAACGAAAGACAAGCTCACTATAGCTTGTGTTACTTGCCCTATTAGACTATTATTTAGTCGACATCCCCTAAACCCTTATTCTAGGGTTTTACCTTGTTCTTGGATATTCGGTTTCTTGTTCTTGCTAGAAACCTAATAAGGTACGCGTTACTTTTAATTTAGTTAATTAATTACATGTTTTGTAGATCTTGTTTTTCCGCTGCGTATACTTGATGTTATGTGTTAATATGTTTATGGCTATGATTCATATTTTCCAACAAAGTGTTCCAAATATGTTGCTTGAGGGAGGTGTGGAAAAAACATCTAATAAACTAAAGAGAGAAGACTAAAAGGAGAAGATACAAAAAAGAAAGACGAAGTTTGAAACGATTTTGCTATCGATGACAATGTAAGTAGAATATAAAGACATATTTAAGAAAAAAATATATGCTTGACTTGGTTTGGAGAAACATATATAAACGCGAAAGAAATAAAAACGAACAATTGAATGCACCATAATTTAATTTAATTCTTTTTAATGTGACAATTGAAGTCACAATTGAAAAGAAACCCAATATTGATTGTACAGAAGCAAAGAAACAATAATGTTACCCTAACACAATTATTTTCAAATCTACAATCGAGGGCACAATTTTGTTGCGTGCTTTTGGAAACCAAAGAGAAAGATAATCATAAAAAGAATATGACAGAAAGTCACCATACTAGCTAGTACTCCCTCCGTCACATATTAAATGTTCAGTTTTGACTTTTCAAGTCTTCTTTTGTTTTTTTTTCAATTTTGACCTTAAATATTTTTGCTTGTATTATATAGTATTTGATAAAAGTTATACTCAGTGAAAATAAATTTAAAACTCAATCAATTCATATATTTTGCATCAAGTATTAAATAACAAATATATATATATATATATATATATATATATATATATATATATATATATATATATATATATATATATATATATATAAGGTCAAAGTTGAGAAAGAAAGATTTCAAAAAGTCCAACTGGACATTTAATATGGGACGGAGAGAGTATTATTGAACAATAGTAGCAAGTGACGACAATTTAGAAATAGATGATAAAGGTGGTGATAGCTAGGGTTTTTGCCGAATTAAAGAGATAAAAGGAAATTTTGACGGTGCTAGCTAGGGTTTGGCGAGATGGCCTAGAATAGGCGGCTCAACATAGCCATATAGGATCACACCCGCTCTGATAACATGTTAGACAATGTAAACCCCGTGGGTAATAATTTATTAGTTACCATTATTTATAGATTACAAACGTAACATAATCATAACTCTAATGGACCCTAAGCCAACATACCGGGCTTGGGTCAACTAGCTTATTCTATCATCTAATATTCACATCACATACATACCAACTTGTTAATCGGTTAACTAATAGGTTGAGGAATTTCAACCTATTGATCAAATAAGTCATTTCTAACATTCGACTCAAATGTATAAACCAATGTTCAACTTATCCTCAACCCTTTTCAACATGACTAGTAAAGATACTCTAAGCTTAACAGTGTTACATATGTTTTCTTCATATCAGACATGTACATCAATTAGGAAATCAAGACTCGTTATTTTGTGTCTAAATTTCTTTCAATAATGTGATCATGACAAATAAAATAGAATGATATCTTCAAGTGCAGAGTATGTTATCAACTTATCATTAAAAAAATAAAAATAAAAAAGATATATGAATGCTTTATCAAAGAGAATTGATTTGCACACTCATGTTTTTATTGGTACACTTAACACATCATATAGTTGCACATTATCTATAATATGCTTTACCTGCTTGTACAGTTGAATGTGCAAATCAAATTAAAGAGTTAAATCGCTCACGTAAAGTATCCAAGAGCATATGCTTAGTGACAAAAATTTGGGTAAGCATCATCAATGGAACTCTTGGATCCCATAGAAAGTTAATATTTGTGTTTGCAGGGCTTCTCTAAGCAAGCTCCCTACCCGTTCAAACCTTTCTCTTCATGGCGTTAATATCACTTCTCCATGTTGTTCTTTTTGTGCATCTGATACGGAAGACATCAACCAATGTCTTATTAAATGCCCTCGAGTTGTGGTGGTTTGGAGAAAAGTTTGGTGTTGGCGGCGTCTAAACAGGCCTTTGGTGTTCCCCTCTATTTCGATCAGTGACATTGCTATGAGTACTATTCACTTTTAAGGATGCTCTCTTGCTAACAAGGTCTTTAATAGTGTTTTGCAATGTATGTTGTGGTCTATTTGAAAATGGAGAAATAAAGTTATTAATGCCAACCTTGATTCTGTCTCTAAGATTGTCAACGAGGACATCTTTCCATCCGTGCAAAGGATTTCTAAAACTTGGATAGTTGCTCATATCACGTCGAATTCAGCCAATTAGAGCTCATGGATTGCAAGATCGTTTGACTTTTTTTATGTTCATCAATTCCTAGTTTTGTTTGTATAGTGTATAGTTTTTGTTTGTTGTTCTCTTTGGTTTCTTTCTGGTCGAACGTCTTGTATTTGCCCTTTGGCTCCCCTTTTTAGAGTCTTGTTTCGATAAACTTTTTTGATGTTTATCAATTCCTAGTTTTGTTTGTATAGTGTATAGTTTTTGTTTGTTGTTCTCTTGGTTTCTTTCTGGTTGGACGTCTTGTATTTCCCTTTTGGCTCCCCTTTTTGGAGTCTTGTTTCAATAAACTTTTTTGATGTTCATCAATTCCTAGTTTTGTTTGTATAGTGTATAGTTTTTGTTTGTTGTTCTCTTGGTTTCTTTCTGGTTGAACGTCTTGTATTTCCCTTTTGGCTCCCCCTTTTTTGGAGTCTTGTTTCAATAAATCTTAACCTTTGAAACATAGCATCCCTTTATCAATTAACACCCATTAACAATTGTTACTTCTTTGAATTTTACACAAAATTTTATTATAGCCCTATAGCACTTTGTGTATCGAAATATAGCATACCTGATAACATTAATCTTATGAAGATGAAATATAAACAGGTACAAAGCATAACTTTAGACAAATACAGAATCAAAGAACACAAAGGAAGAATGAAACAAAACAAGAAGCATAATCATAATTATAACATATAAGAAACATAGCCGAGGCCCGTGTTCAACACGGTTCCCTTAAAACCGTCCACGTCTACCAATTAGACGGCTGTCTCCCAGGGTACAACAGCTTAAGCAAAAGTACTGCCGGAGATAACCAACTTGCCTGAAATTTCGTCGGAGTTCTTGTGTGAGTAATGAGAGATAAGAGTGAAGCTGTGATTTTGGTATATCTCTGAATGGCCAATGATCCTTGAATTTATACAGCAGTAGGAATCAAGTAGTGTTATGACACACATTAAACCTTTTTAATTTCAATCAATATGCTGTTACAAACATTTGAATAAAATTCTAACATATCCATAAATTATTTGCTGTTATGATCTACAAGAATCTGCACATTTAAAGGAGTTAAAGCCGATCAAAATTTGGGTCAATCAATTTACTGATTTAGAGCAAAAACTAATAAGCCCATATCCAGATTTGTTGAGTTACACGTGAGCCCAAGTTAAAACCGGTAACCAGTTTGTTCACCGACCAATGTGGGATAAACTTTAACCCATTTATTTCCCTCATTAAGTTCCATTCCTAACACCATAGTTTGAGACTCAATATCTCATTCACATTAGCTTCATTTTGGACACTCATTATATTGTTACGAAGCTCTCATAAAGGAGTACGTATCCGATTAGTATGATATTCATATAGACAACTCGAGTCTATAATTATTTGTGTCCAAAGTAGGTGAAAAACACATTTTCACCTCAAAATTTCCAACAATCCCCCACATGAATCGAGATCGAGTGGAAACTCACATAATTCCGATGAAATCTCAATGGTTGAATCCTGCATAGGATAGGTAGGTGTCACCTTTTGAACCTTCCCTTATGAAATATACTTAGCCTACTAGCTTCCAATAGACCGCGATGTCTTTGAACTGATCTGCTATTTATATAGACGACAATATATGTTCACACAGGACTCTCCCTGACATGGTTAAATCCTCATAGTCGTGTTCGTTATGGTCATGAACACTAGCTTGGTTTTGCAAGAGCTTTTAGGAAATACGACCCTACATTTCCCTTCGAAGCGACCCTACTTCTCTCTCACATAGGTGATCTGATCAAATCATTAAAAGCGAAAAACTTAACCTCATATTATCACTATTATAGGAATGGACTAGGAAGTTTACTAACTCCCTTAAATGGATGGAGAATTCATTACTCCCTCATAGTGACCTCCCTCAGTTTATACAATTAGGTTGTCCTATTGAACCCAGATCTTGGGATCATCAGTCAGCTGGGTTAGGTTTTCCTTCATATAAAATTTTCTGGGGCTTTAGTCCCATTCCTCCACACGACTTGCTAACTCACTCTCTGTTCAAGCCTTTTATAAGCGGATCCACACTGTTATCATTGGACTTCACATTGTCAAAAGTAATAAATCATGTTGAGAGTAGTTGTCATATTGACATAATATGTCTATGCTTATTCGAGTTTCTCACAACTCATCAAACAAGTCCAATAATTCTTGAGTATTCCAATCGGGAACAACTTTACCTTTATTGGTGTGGTTTCTGAACTCTAGGTAGGCTGGAATCCCCCACATGAAATTTATCTCAAGAATTTATAGGCAGTTTCTCCCTTTCAACATATCAATTACGTTTATTAAATGAAATAATATGACACTATACAAATTTCACATCTTTTGAATGTTTGGTGTTGATTAATTTCCTTAACATAATTAACAAACTTCCAACTCTAGCATGCTATAGACCAAGGAATCAAGCGTATGACAGAAGATGCATCATTCTGATTATTCATAGCTTTTCTATATCCACATTCATATTACTTATATATGTGATTCATATATCATCGATAAACACATATGTTGGGGAGGATTCTAGGAATATACTGTTGTGTAAGTTTTACACAAACACGTCATCCATATTCGTTTCATCATTTTCTAAGATGATACAATAGTTTGATTATTTGCAACTATTTACAATTAGTCACTTTTTCCAAAGATGACAAGACATGTTATTTGCAAAATCCAAATTTCTCAATATTCGATACACAATCAAACGACTCGTGTGTTTAATCGAAAATTAAACCACCATATACATCCTTGATGCATATCATGAAGTGCTTATCTCCATTATGATTATACAATTTAAATCACACTATTGTGTGAATAAGATCATGTGGTTTTAAGAGCTGGTTGAGTAAATATGGAATATAGGTACGTAATACATCATTTTAACAACTAATAGATGAAAAAGAAATGACATGCTAAACCGTAGGAAGATTCAAATAAATAAGCATAAATAGTAGTAGCATTCATTTCATCATTTAGTTGTCAACATTCAGTTTAAACATACCATTGAGGGCATAACCCTTACCAAAAAACATTCCACTTTTGGTTAAGACAAACTTATCCGACTCAAACACTAGTCTAAAACCAAACTTATTAAGAAGCCAACCAGACACGAGATTCTTACGAATTTCTGGGACAAACAACTCATTCTTAAGTTTCAACTCTTTTCCTGATGTCATCTTCAACACGAAATCACCTTCACCCTTGATCTTGGAATTGGCCGAGTTACCCATGAAGAGTTGCTCACCATTTGTGACCTCCTTAAACGAACTAAAGAGACTCTTGTTTGAACACACATGACGAGTAGCCCCCGTATCAACCCACCATTCGCTTGTATTAGAGACAACCAGGTTCACTTCTGAAATCATAGCGGTAAGATTAGAAATCATGGCCACAAGCTCCACCTCATCATGGATGTTCTCAATTATGTTTGCTTGATGAGGGGCCTCACGTTTCGGCAATCTACAATCAACAGCCTTGTGACCCGGTTTATCAAAATTGTAGCACTTGAACTTATTCTTGAAAATTTTTCCCTTACGACCAAGGTTATCCATTTTCCCTTTGCCTTTCACATAAGCTTTGCCTTTGTTTGCCTTTGACGATTGTCCAACTTCAAGTACATTTGCCTTAGCATGCTCCGACACATAACTCTTCTTTAGAGCCAACTTGTTGTCTTCTTCAATGCGAAGACGAACAATGAGATCCTCCACTGACATTTCCTTTCGCTTATGTTTAAGGTAGTTTTTGAAGTCTACCCAACTAGGTGGTAATTTCTCAATCATCGCTGCCACTTGAAACGTGTCACTCAAATTCATTCCTTCGGCATGGATATCATGCAATACAACTTGAAGATCTTGTACTTAGCTCATCACGGTTTTTGCATCAACCATTTTGAACTCTAAGAACCTAGCCACCACATGCTTTTTAGTTCCTGCATCTTCAGTTTTGTATTTCTTCTCCAATGATTCCCATAGTTCCTTGGTCGTCTTTGTTTTTCAATACATATTATACAATGGATCAACCAACCCGTTCAACACATAGTTACGGCACAAAAATTTTGAGTGCTTCCAAGCATCTGCCGCGCTCACAGATTGAGCATCAGCCTCCCCTTCGACAATTTGAGGAGCAGATTCGGTAAGGAACCGAGCCAAATTCAATGTGGTGAGGTAAAAGAACATTTTTTGTTGCCACCTTTTGAAATGCAAACCAGAAACTTTCTAAGGCTTTTCTGCATGGTTTGCAACAGTGTTAGCCAAAGGAGCAGCAGTTGTGGCTGTCACAATTGGAGGCACACTTGTCTCGTTAGTCTCAACCATTCTAAAATTTAAACAAACTCTAGTTAGAAATATGTTGATAACTCGTTTTGTGCACAAAGTATACTACTGTATATACACAAAAGTTGTCTATATCTCAAACAAATTCAACATATATGAACTAGTATCATTTGGACAGATTATATATTACACACAGACAAGTCAGGAAATGAATTCCTTTTATATAATCATCCATACAGTTTTCCTGCACACTTATTTCAGCAAACCAATTGTTTTTTGAAATTTCACCAAATTGGATTTTATGCACCAATGAAATTTTCCAGCAAACCAAATGCAAGGAAACATTTATGCGCAAAAAACAGCAACAAAACTACAGATTTTATGCATAAAAATCAGCAACTAAAAAAGGCTTAATTTTGGATAAAAATCAGCAATCCAAACAGCCCTTAAAGTCACTTTTCATTATAAAAATCAGCAAACAATCAGCCTTCAAATTCACTTTTCAGCACACAAACGGCTCGTCTTAAAAGAAAATCAGCAAAGAGGTTCATTATGCATAAATTTTCAGCAAATATATAGATTTTGCATACAAAATTCAGCAACTAACCCTCATTATAAAACTAAAAATCTGTACTCTTACTTCAGCTAATTAACAACTTCTATACGTATGTTTCGTTATAACCTTTTTGTTACAAGCACTATGCATTCAAATAAGCAGGGCTTAATGTTAAAAGCTGTTACAAAAAAGGTTTTGGGCTTTTTTGAAAACACCTTAAAAGCTGTTTAGATATAACATATTAAGGGGTTGTTTGGAGAGCAGTTCGCAAGCAGATTAGAATCAGACCCAAACATAATATTCAATAAATATATATCATAATAGGGCTTTACATAATCAGGACATAACACACACTATAGAGATACAATCCAAACACAAAGATCATTATATCGTACAAGACATAAACGAATAAAAAAAACATACAAGAGGGGGGGGGGGGGGCTGAAACATAACGGTCTGGGAAGAAATCCTCAAGACAATAATCATAATGATTCTAACAGAGACGAAGCAACGAAAAACTGAAATACAAGACTTCATATTGCAGGCCAAAAAAAAAAGTTTCAAATACTGTCATCAGGTATGTATTTTTGAACTGTTTTAAGTATTGTAGGGAAATATAGCATACCTGATAACATTAATCTTATGAAGATGAAATATAAACAGGTATAAAGCATAACTTTAGACAAATACAGAATCAAAGAACACAAAGGAAGAATGAAACAGAACAAGAAGCATAATCATAATTATAACATGTAAGAAACATAGCCGAGGCCCGTGTTCAACACGGTTCCCTTAAAACAATTCACGTCTACCAATTAGACGGCTGTCTCCCAGGGTACAACAGCTTAAGCAGAAGTACTGCTGGAGATAACCAACTTGCTTAAAATTTCGTCGGAGTTCTTGAGTGAGTAATGAGAGATAAGAGTGAAGCTGTGATTTTGGTGTATCTTTGAATGGCCAATGATCCTTGAATTTATACAGCAATTGGAATCAAGTAGTGTTATGACACACATTAAACCTGTTTAATTTCATTCAATATGCTGTTACAAACATTTGAATAAAATTGTAACAGATCCTTAAATTATTTGCTGTTATGATCTACAAGAATCTGCAACTTTAAAGAAGTTAAAGCCGGTCAAAATTTGGGTCAATAAATTTATTGATTTAGAGCAAAAACTAATAAGCCCATATCCAGATTTATTGAGTTACACGTGAGCCAAAGTTAAAACTGGTAACCAGTTTGTTCACCCGCCAATGTGAGATAAACTTTAACCCGTTTATTTTCCTCTTTAAGTTCCATTCCTAACACCATAGTTTGAGACTCGATATCTTATTCATATTAGCTTCATTTTGGACACTCATTATATTGTTACGAAACGATTAGTATGATATTGATATAGACAACTCGAGTCTATTATTATTTGTGACCAAAGTAGGTGAAAAAGACATTTTAACCTCAAATTTTCCTAACACTTTGAACCCCACCACCACAATCAATGAAACACATTGAAGTCTATTTTACCACAACCTCTCTTCGTCGGCCACTTTTAATGCCACGTGACCAAACACTAAAAGTGACTATCGTGGCCCAATAAGTATCCACTCATTTGTCTTTACTCACCACAACAATTTTCTATAAAACACAACCACCTTTGTATTTGTAATAAAGCATCACAAGTTCACAACCAACAAACATTCTACACAACAAGAACCTTGAACAACCACATTTTCAACCTCAACTCAACAACCATGGCAGCTTCTTCAGTATTCTCAGCAACACCCATGACTCACTTCCACAAAAAGACTAACATCACCACCTTTAGAACCATTAAATGCATGTCACAACCACAAGATGACATCAAACCACCATCATCATCAGTCACCCCAACACCACCACCCATCAACACACCTCCACCACCACCACCACCACCAGCCCCTAAAGTCAGCACCAAGTTCTCAGACTTGTTAGCCTTCAGTGGGCCAGCACCAGAAAGAATCAATGGAAGGTTAGCCATGATAGGGTTTGTGTCAGCTTTGGGTGTTGAGTTGGCTAATGGCCAAGACTTGTTGACCCAAATATCTAACGGTGGGCTAACTTTGTTTGTTGGGACTAGTGTTGTATTGACTTTAGCTTCTTTGGTGCCTTTGTTTAAAGGAGTGAGAGCTGAGTCCAAGTCAAGTGGTTTAATGACTTCAGATGCTGAGATGTGGAATGGTAGATTTGCTATGTTGGGTTTAGTTGCTTTGGCTTTTACTGAATTTGTTCAGGGTAGTCCTCTTGTGTAATTATGTAGTGTTTACACCAAACTTTATGATGACATAGAATGAAATTAGCAAGCGAAATGTTTTTGAGTATTTGACTATTTGTTGATATTTGTTACAAGTGCATTACAGTATATTTTAACTTTTTAGGTAACATGCAATTGAATGCCATACAACTAAAAACAAGAAGGATCTATGTAGTTCCAAATTTCCAACTATAAATAACGTTAACATGACTACTAGAAATCTTGATTAACAAAAATAATAATAATAATAATAATAATAATAATAATAATAATATAAATAATAAAAAATAAATAAAATAAAAAAATCAGAAAAGACTCCATTCAGTCAACTTCAAGTATAATGCTTGCAAAATACAGCAACGATTTAGCAAATTTTACAATTTGTATCGTAATTAAATGTTTAATCTCGCTTGAATGATAGATCGTGCAAAATAAAACCTAAACTTCAATCAGAATGATTGGAAAAAAAGCTGATGTATTTGTCACAAAATCGAACCTGCAAGTAAAGTAAACACCTAAAACGGGTGGATACTTGTAAGAAAACACGATTTGACAGTAAAAAAGTGTTAAAGTTGTATGACCAGTTTCAAACACGAGACTTAGGGATTGCACACATTACGTATGAGTTTCAATGTTTGAATAATTAATATATAACGTATGAGTTTCAATGTTTGAATAATTAATATATAATAAGTTATGATTTAATTATTCATTTCACGAATAAACACTTAACGGTCGTTAGTATTTAACGAAATTTGATTAACGGACGTTAAATATTAACTTGAAGGACTAGAGATGAAATTAGGAACCAAGAAGGATCTAGAATCCCTCTTGATCCCTAAAGTCGGCCGAACAAGGGGTTTAGGAAACCAATTCCTAACCTAACTTGGAGAGAAAGATTTGTGAAGCCTATAAATACAAACTCTTGTATTCATAGTTCACTAATCTAATTCTCTAGCAAGCCAAATTTCTCTCCTCTTCCCCTCTTGTGTATAACCGGTCGAACACCCCAATTCCCTTGGGATTTTCGATCCAATATTCACATCAAAGTGTTTGGTTTGTTCGTGAATTTAGAACCTAACTTTTCATATTGAGACGCTAGTAATACGTGTGTATAAGATTGGAGATCAAGCTTACTTTAGCTTGAGTGTTTTTCCCTATTCGACTATATACTAGTCGACTTTTACTAAACCCTAATCTAGGGTTTTACCGGATCTTGATCACTTGGTTTCTTGTTTGGCTAGAAACCAAAGGTACGCATTACTTTTATTTTTAGTTAATTAATTACATGTATTGTATCCTGTTTCTGCTGCCATGCTTTGATGATCATTATTATGTGTTATATAATTTGTTATGATTCACATATTCCAACAAAAACAACTTATTATTAATCTCAGAACCAAAACACAGCTGATCTCAATCAGCTACAAGAATCAATCACCAATACAACTTGATCTCAATCAAGTAAGAATCAACAATAACAGTAGGAATGATCAAGATGATCAAAACAAGCCAAATACAAACTAGGGTTTACTGTGTGAGATTTGAGAGAGAATAAGAGAAATCAGAGATAGAAGTTATAAGGCACTCTTTGTCTTTTTTCTTTATATACAAGCTTTACCGACTATACTTTTAGCAAGACTCCTTCAGTCCTTCAACTCTTTTAATCCTTCCATTAAGCTCCCAAACTATCAAAGACTTAAACCTGAAAATATAAAAATGACACAATCAGTCCTTGAAGTATTTCCAGGCCAAGTTATAATTTCAACATCCCCCCTTAATCTTGGCCTAGAACACATTGTATAACCCAGTTTTGAAACCATTTTGTTATGTTGAATACTGTCCAATCCTTTTGTAAAAATATCTGCAGTTGGATCTGCAGATTGCACTTTCTCAGTTTTTATAACCCCAGATAAAATTTTATCTCTTACAAAGTGTAAATCCATTTTCAAATGCATTGTCCTCTCATGGAAGACTGGATTAGCAGCAATTTTGATTGCTGCTTGACTATCACAAAATAACTTGACAGGTAAAAAATTTTCCCAGTTTAGATCTTTTAAAATTTTTAAGATCCAAACAGTTTCTGAAGTGGCAGAAGCCATGGCTCTATATTCAGCTTCTGCACTAGACTTAGAAAGGGTGTTTTGTTTTTTGCTTTTCCAAGAAACTAATGAACCATTTAAGAAAATGCAAAACCCTGTAACAGATCTCCTAGTAACTATACACTTTGCCCAGTCTGCATCCACATAAGTCTCGAGATTTTCAAATGAGTTTTTAACAATATGTATTCCCATTCCAGGTGAACCTTTAAGATATCTTAACACCTTAAGAGCAATTCTGAGATGAGACTTAAGAGGTTTATGCATAAACTGACTAAGGCAGTGTACAGCATAAGATATATCAGGTCTAGTATGAGTCAAATATATAAGTTTCCCAATAAGTTTTTGATAGTCAGTGATTTTATCCAAAACAGGGTCAGACAAAGTAGGTTCATTAGAAATACTTAGATTTTGATCAAGAGGAAAAGCAGTAGGTTTACAAGCAAGAAGACCAAATTCAGATAACAAATCAAGGCAATACTTTCTTTGTGACAAACAAAGCCCTTTATCAGTTTCAACAATTACCTCAATACCTAAGAAATACTTAAGTTTGCCCAGATCTTTTATCTGAAATTTGGTCTTAAGGTAAACTTTAAAACTTTCAATAGCTTCTAAATTGTTACCAGTGATAATAATATCATCAACATATACTAGTAAGGCAACAAACACACCTGAATCATTCTTAGTAAACAAAGAGTAATCACTCTTACTCTGCTTGAAGCCATTTTCAAGTAAAGCACTAGTAAGCTTAGCATTCCATTGTCTGGGTGCTTGTTTTAACCCATACAATGACCTTTTAAGCCTGCATAATCTATTATCATTCTCATCAAAGAACCCTTCAGGTAATTTCATATAAACAGTTTCCTCAAGATCCCCATATAAAAAAGCATTATTAACATCAAGTTGAAAAATAGGCCAAGATTGTTGAACTGCCAAATTAATAACACATCTAACAGTCACAATCTTAACTACAGGAGAAAAAGTTTCATCAAAATCAACCCCTTCTTTTTGATTAAACCCTTTAGCAACAAGTCTAGCCTTAAACCTGTCAACTTCCCCACTGGATTTATATTTAATTTTAAACACCTACTTAGATCCAATAGCAGTTCTACTAGCAGGAAACATAACAATTTCAAATGTGTCATTACTATATAAAGCATTCATTTCCTTATTCATTGCCTCAATCCAGTGCTGATATTTAGATGCCTCCCAATAACTTTTTGGTTCAAAAGCCTTATTTAATTCAATTGTGAAACACAAATTTTCAGAGTTGAGTTTAGAATAACCAACAAACTTTTCAAGACCATATTTAACTTTTGAGTCAACAACAAACTCATTATACTTGTTTGGAAAAACTGAAGTTCTCTCAGACCTTCTCAAAGGCAGAGTTTGAAAATTTTGACTTGTTTCTGTGTTAGGAAAAACTGTATTGATACCCTTAGAATTAGCAGTTTCATTTTCATTAATAGGGTCCAATTCAGTTTCATTCTCATGTGTTGCAGCCCTCTCATTCCCTAAGGTAAAACCATTGGAACCATGAAAGTGCCCCAAATCACTTTCATTTTGGTCAATTGTTGGACTGCCATTAAAGGAAGAGTTGCTGCCCTCATCATGAGATGCTGCTTTATTATTAAGGTCATCATTGGGTATGTCATGATCCTCATATACAATTTCATTAAAGAAATTTGTATGATACAGACCATGACTATTACTTTTATCCACAGAAACATTTTTAATCTTGAAAGGAAAAACATTTTCAAAAAAGGTAACATCTCTTGAGTATAAGAACTGTTTCCTCTCAAGACTATAAAGTTTATACCCCTTTTTAAAAGAGGCATAACCAATTAAAACACATTTCTCAGACCTGCTACTAAATTTATCAAAGTTATTTAAGATAGTAGCAAAACAAAGACACCCAAAGTTCCTTAAATGATTCAAAGAGCATTTTTTAATAAAAACAAGATCATAGGGAGACTTTCCATTCAGCACAGAAGAGGGCAACCTGTCAATCAAATAGCATGCAGTAAGAATACACTCAGACCACAAATAAAGAGGAATTCCCCCCTGAAACATAAGGGATCTGACAACATTAAGCAGATGCCTATGTTTCCTTTCCACAATCCCATTTTGTTGTGGGGTGTAAGCACAAGATGTTTGATGTATAACACCATTTTTAGTACAAAAGTCGGAAAACTTATGATTAACAAATTCAGTCCCATTATCACTTCTAAAGACCTTAACAGTCTTATTAAACTGATTTTTAAGCAAGTTAAAAAAGGTGACAATACAATCAAACACCTCATCTTTGGTCTTAATCAGATAAACCCACACAGATCTGGTAAAGTCATCAACAATGATCAAAAAATATTTATAGCCTTCCTTACTAGCCACCTTATAAGGTCCCCAAAGGTCAAGATGGACAAGTTCAGAAAGCATAGAAGTTTTGTGATCACTTAAAGGAAATGGTTCCCTGGTCTGTTTAGCCTTTTGACAAATTTCACAAGGTTCATTATCTTTTTTATCTTCAAAATGAATATCTTTTTTAAGCACAACCAAGACTTGATCAGCAGGATGACCAAGTCTTGAATGCCATAAACTTTTGGTTAAAAAACATTCAGACTTAAAATTCTCAAATTTTAAATCAATACCTTGATTTCCATCAAAGTAATATAAACAATCTTTTTGATTACCAATCCCCAGAACATTCATTCCCTTCAAATCCTGAGGTAAAACATAACACTTAGTTTCATCAAAAGCAATAACAAACTTGCTGTCTCTAGCCACTTTGTGAACAGACATTAGACTTACACAATACTCTGGAACAACTAGTACATCATATAAAGTCAAGTGTTTGGTTAAAATCATATTTCCAACCTTTGTAATTAAAGCCTCAGTTCCATTGGGATGTGAGACTTAAATTCCAAGTTTGGAAATATCAATTACATTAACCAAAAACTTGTCAATATATGTTAAATGCTGGTTTGCACCAAAATCAACAATAATACCAGCTGCAACTAGTGCAGACCTGATCTTACTGTTATTACAAAAAAATCTTTGAAAGTTTTGATTAAAAAACATGCTGTTGTTTAAAAGAATACCTGCCATGTTGGCATGTATACCTTTTCCTTTTCCATTATCATTAACTGATATTTCTTTAATAAGTGATAAAAATTTAGAAATCTGGTCATCAGAAAAGGCAGAAGAGTTAACAAATCTTTTATTAAAATTTTGTGTTGGGAATTTAATTTGAGTTGATATTGACAAAACATGAAAGATGAAGGATTATTATGAAGACAAAGATGAATGACTAATTATGTTAAATGTTAAAGTCCTTGTAACCCTAATCTCTATTATATAAAGAGATTAGAGGCATAGGTTTTCATACACAGGAGTCAAGATGTAACTCCATTAAAGGGGTATGTCTGTGTTTAGGCGTTAAGTCTTGTGTTAGACGCCTAGGGTTTAGTTTTGTGATAAGCCTCAAGGATCTTTGATCCTTGTTAGAGTAGGTAACCGTGCTACACTTGATCACGTAGCATTGAGGCTGATTGTATTAGTAGTTGTTAGAGATGATGACGAAGAAACCTTGTTGCAATAATAATGATACTTTTGTTTATTCCACTGCGCATCGTGTTAATCATTATTATTGGCTCTAAACGATCCACGAAGTTGTTTCATTATAACTTCATAATTGGTATCAGAGCCTAGGGGCTCGGGATCGTGGGATTCACAAGGTTTGGTTTGTCAAAGATCGAAGAAACCAAGAAAAATTCGTAACTATTAATTTTCGTAACTCACTGCAGAGCTTTTTTTGAATGACAATAACTCATTCGTTAACCGTTGGATCGGGCTGAAATTTTTACTGAATATTCTCCATACATCAAGGAATATTTTCACCGGAGGGATCTTTCATCTGAGCTCTATATTGAAAGTTATGGTTCATTGAAAACTGCTGCAGAATCCGTTCAAGTATGGTCGAATGTTTCCAAATTTTTAGGGTTTCAATTTTTTATTGGTATCTAGGGTTTCATTAAAGATGGAGGGTTTGAAGCTCATTGGTTTTATCATGTTTCGATCATTGAAAACCCTAGTTCACCATGTGCAAACCACATATGGTTGATGATCTGTAATGGATACGAATGGACCTTCATGTTAGGGTCTTGTAAACCTTATTTTTGTTGCAGTAATGTTGCTATGTTTCAAGACAGATGTGCTCAATCACTTGACGTTTGTACTGTTTGTCTTTGGTTTGCACTGCTTGGGAAACATGTTTGTACTGCTACTTGACAAGGTTAAGCTTAGTACTGCTGTCACAATTTAGTTAGTACTGTTCGAAGAACAAGTTTGTACTGCCGAGTTTTGTTTGTACTGCTATTGTGAAATTTATGTTTGTACTGCCAACATTTTTCACTTTGTACTGCTACTAGATCAGGTTCATATTGGTACTGCTTGTTCATAGAAGATGTTGTCAACGAGATGGTGTTCACTTCTGCAATACGTTCAGTTGTCAACGAAAGGGTGCATGTGATGTATGGTGGACGCTATTATGCATGCTACTAATTGCTTATTTTATTCGATGAAGTGAAGAGGAAAAGTTATAGTGAACACCTCCTACGTGCAAATATTATTTGAATGGTACTGATTGGTAAGTTGCCGCTTGGTTTGTTAAGTTTAATCTTATTTTATCATGCACATGGGACGGTGAACTTGTTTAATTATAAGGTGAAGTATTTGCATGATTCACATGGTAATATTTTTATAATTAGTCAGTCGAAACTATATTCTGTGAAGAGGCAAAGTTGCTTTTGGGACGGTGCATGGTGAGAAATATAGAAAGAATAATGGGCCTGATTAATTAAGGTCGTTGCATGTATTCCTGTATCATAAAGATACTGGGTTGTTGATTTATTTACTTCTACATTGGACGGTGCTTATTTTTTGGTTACTATATTCTGTTCAAGATTTTTGTTTCATGGGACGGTGCTTATATTCTGTTCATGATTGGTTCAAACCTTGAGGTTTCTTGAACATACTTTGGAAGTTAAAGAGCAGATTTATGCTAATTAGTTTTTGGCTAAGTATGATGCTACTGGAATTATTTGTGACGTATACATGAAGTGAGGGGAAGCATATTGGAGATTTGGAACAGGTTGGTTCCAACACATACACCAGGGGAAAACACACACACAGGAGATTTGATTTTTTTATTTTGGTTTATGTTCTTCAAAGATTTATAGCTCAAATTTATTTGTTCTTATTGGCGAAGAAGGTTATTTGTTACTTATTTGAAGATGAAGTGGAATTTTTCAAGGTTGTGTTTTATCATACCTTTTGACAGGAGGTAACTTGTTTATTCGTTCAAGTGACTACGAATTGACAAACACTTGAAGGAGTTACGTTATTGTGCTCAGTGATATTTGTCAAGAGATTGTGATCTCCGGATCTCCCTATACGTTAATTATACGTTCGAAGTCAGTTTTAGAACAAGACATAAGACACAAGGTTGGTTTATTCTACTTCAGCGTCAAATTGGCAATGGTTAGTTTTCTTCATCATTACATACAGCCTACAGAATTGGTGATTCAAATGGTTAACATATGGTTTCAAAGGAAGCTTATTGTTTAAATGATTAACCATTTATATGCTACATCGAGGTGAAGGTTTTTATGATTGCTCGTTGGTATTTTTACTGAAGATTTGGGATTTTTCTGTCTTAAGTTCATTTATAAAAGAAAGCGTTTTGTGGTTCGTTCATGGAGGGCAATTCAAGACATTGGAAGACTAAGTTGGATGTATGGTACTGATTCGTGATTATGAAGATCAAAGATGCATACTTTTGTCCCCTACTTGATGATGAAAAAAAGGGGAAGAATATTTTGAAGATTGCAGCTTGAAGATCCTTGATGGTATGCATGGATTAAGGGGAAGACAACATCTTTCATGTATAGTTAGTTTTGTCATTATCAACCTGGGGAAGATTGTTGGGAATTTAATTTGAGTTGATATTGACAAAACATGAAAGATGAAGGATTATTATGAAGACAAAGATGAATGACTAATTATGTTAAATGTTAAAGTCTTTGTAACCCTAATCTCAATTATATAAAGAGATTAGAGGCGTAGGTTTTCATACACAGGAGTCAAGATGTAACTCCATTAAAGGTGTGTATGTGTTTAGGCGTTAAGTCTTGTGTTAGACGCCTAGGGTTTAGTTTTGTGATAAGCCTCAAGGATATTTGATCCCTGTTAGAGTAGGTAACCGTGCTACACTTGATCACTTAGCATTGGGGCTGATTGTATTAGTAGTTGTTAGAGATAATGACGAAGAAACCTTGTAGCAATAATAATGATACTTTTGTTTATTCCGCTGCGCATCGTGTTAATCATTATTATTGTTAATCCCACTTGCTCTAAACGATCCACGAAGTTGTTTCATTATAACTTCACATTTTGAGTACTCTGATTAGAGTTAGACCCAGAGTTATTATTTCTTTTTCCAAAATTAGTAGGGTACCCAATCAGTTTAAAACATCTATCCATAGTATGTGCATTAAACCCACAATGTTCACAAACCAAAGTAGGACCACCAGCAACCTTATTATTCCCATTATTATTAGGTCTAGGAGCATTATTAGGTCTGAAAGAATTCCTAAAGGTTTGGGGCCTCTGTGAATTCCCTCTATTGGGCACACTGGAATTGAAAACATAAGACTGAGATCTTTGAGAGACCACAGCCCCTGAACCAAAAACCACTACTCTGTGAGATTCCTCACTAGAGATAATGGTAAATGCCCCTTTAACATCAGGAAAGGGGTCTCTAGAAAGAATGTTACTCCTAATTTGCATATATGAATCATCAAGGCCCATTAAGAATTGCATCAACTTCATTAACTGATTATGTTTCTTAAAATCATCAGCAGCATGACAAGTACATCTAGGCAGCTTAATAAGAGCATCAAATTATTTCCATAATGTACTTAGCTTATTAAAGTATTCAACAATAGATGAACCATTCTAAGATTAAGAGTTAATTTTATGATGCGAGTTAAAAGTAATAGACCCATCAACTCTATCAAAAGTTTCTTTCAACTTAGTCCAAACATCAGAGGCTCTTTTAGAAAAAATTTGTCCCAAAAATAATTCCTCTGATATAGAATTTAAGATCCAACCCAACACAATAGCATTAACCCTATCCCATTGTCTACCCAAAACTTCATCAGTATTAGAAAGTAGACTGAGTGACCGGGCGACTTGTACAACATGCTAAGTGTCGGCTTATGAAATTCGACAAGTGTCCGGATACATGCTAAGTATTCGGCTTATGAACTCAACAAGTGTCCCATTGTACAAGTTGTGCGGTCGCCTGGTCTATTTTTGAATTAAAATTATTTCTGGTGTAAAAAGTGACAAGCCGTAGGGCGAATCGTCTATTTTGGTAAATTTCCATTAAAAAAAGATAAAAATACACCGTTGGTCCCTAAACTTGTCATAAAACATCGCCTGGGCCCAAAACTTGGGATTTTAGTCGCCGTGAATCCAAAACTTAGGTTTTTGAGGCCGATTGAGTCCCTTATCCCGTAATTCGTTGGTCAACACTGTTATTTGCTGTCTTTTTTGTTTTTAGTTAAGGGCATAACAATCATTTCATATATTTGGATTATTAGTGATATAAATCTTCTCCTCTACTTTTCTTCCACTTTTGGTTACCAAACCATCACAAAAACACACGCATACACACATCATCTTTGGATCAAACTGACTCGAAGAATCACAATCTCAATCACAACAACAACATGTTGCAGTACGATAATTGCTCTCATAATTTGTAACTGAACATCCTATTCTTACTTCAATTGATTGTCTTATTTGATCAATTAGATTACGAAACATGTGACAACTTTAAAACAGGTTGGATAAACATGGCATTTAAACGTGTGAAAAACACTTTTCAACCTACACAACACAATTAGACAACTTTTTAAACTGGTAACTCATTTTTTACCCAATGCTTTTTTTCTAATGATTTGGAAACACATTATAGTTTTACCTGGTTAAATTAGAATCGAGTACAGAACACAAATAACAAAATCTTCGTCAAACAGATCAATCGTGTTACTGATTTTTCATGTTCCTAAATATATGTGAGCCATTTCAGAATAACAGGTTGGGTCACTCAGGTAACGCATAAAATGAAGTCATAATTTACGTAGTATGGGTCAAAAGACTCAAGCATCCTATTTAACTAATATTTTCATTCTGAAACACTTCGGTTTAAACTCATCTTAAGATTTGGTTTCGATCAAACCAAGAACACTGAAACCTCCTTGTGCTTACTGATTAGTTCATTGGTTCTTCTATCCACTGTGTGGAAAACTAGAAGGGGAGGTTGAATAGTTTTACCGGTTTTTCGTTAGTGATAAAACTTTACTTGTGAAAAACTTTGATTCGATTCTTTTGTGAAATCAATCAACACCAATATGAACACTAAACTATACTATCTAATATAAACAATAAATATAAAGAAATGAGATGGAAAGATCAAACCGAGGCAAGGAGATTTATAATGGTTCGGTCACGAAGCTCTTCTTCGCCCTACTCCACTCCCCGAGTACCAAACTCGAGAGTTCTAAGCACTATGTCAAGAAATCTCCCTTCAGGCGGAGAAAACCATACAACGTCGCTTATCCTTAATTTCAACACTAAGCTAAATGTCGAGTACTAATCTTAGCTAGTACCAATCTATCACGATCCACACGATCCTTACCAAATCACACAATCAACACACTTCACTCGATCTACCCTTGATCCACTTGATCAACACACAATCCCACAAGCTACAAGAGATCTACAAGATCTCAAAAAGGTCACAATGATCTTCTCTCACAAACTACACAAAAGAAAATTCAATTTGGTGTATACTAGGATACAACAAGTATGTAACAATATGTTACAAGTGCACTAACTATAACTATAACACCTTGTATCTTGTTGATACTTCGTGTTCTTCTTTTGCACTAGTAGAGGAATGAAGGTGATCACTTGGTTGGATGATTGGATCATTCTTTAAACAAAAGAAAACTAACTAAATGATCAAAGGAGAGAAGATGTGATAAGAGTTTTAAACTCAGAAAGTTGTGTGTGAAAAAGAATGCCCAAAAACTGAGAATTGGACTGGTATTTATAGGCATAAGAAATTTGTCCATTATAGGGTCACGGTACCACTAAATACCACACGGTACCTCTAAATTTAGTGGTACCGTGCCTGACAAGGACGCTCCAATTTTTGTTTTTAGTGGTGAAAGTTTATTTGGAAAAGTTTGGAACTGATTTTGGGGGGAAAATAGCTGTTATGATTTTTAAACTTATTTTTTCAATAAAATATTTCTTTATATTTCAAAAATAATTTGTAAGGTATATTTTTGAAAAAATGTTTTGTCACATTAAAAATGTGAAGTTTGAAACACAAATTCACTTTTTTTTTATCATTTGTCAAGTTGTAAATATGTTTGTTCATACCTAGAGTGATTTACGTAGAAACGGGATATTTCGACTAAAAAATTGTTTACGTTAATTTTAACGTAAAGTGCTTTCACATTTTGTTATCATCAAAACGTGGAGTTATCGAAAGATATAAATAACATTTTTAGAACATTATTTGCATCAACAATCTCCCCCTTTTTGATGATGACAAAACATAAACTCATTTTAAGTTAAAGATTAATTTTAACAAGTTTCTAGCATGAGTTTATATCCCATTTCTCCCCCTTTTTTTTCAAAGCAAAAAGATCGCCAAGGCTCCCCCTTGATGTATACTCCCCCTCATTTGAAGGACAATAAGGAATCGAGCAATGGTTGTTGCTACAAAACAAAGTTAGATGACACACATACAATATCTAACATGTAGCAAGCAAGACAAATATCCAAGCATAAACTAAGAAAATGGCTAAGAAGCCAAAAACCTTAAAAGATAAAACAACCACACAATAAGCCCTTCAATTTATAAGGAGAAATGTCATACATAAAGTATGACTACAACATAAATATAAAAATAAACTACAAGAAGTACATATAAATCTTTAGTGACAAGAGGCCCTAAGATTTGCTTCAATTCCTAAAGGGATCCTAGATGTTTATTTTGGAAACTAAACATGAATATGTTTAGTTAAATGAGCTAGTGGGAAGTGGAGAGGGTGACATGATTGGAGGTGGTGGTGGTGTCAAGAGATGTTCAACATAGGAGAACATGAAGTGTAGCTCATCTCTCAAAGAGAAGATGAGGTTGCGGTTGTGAAGGTGACATAGGCTATTTGCACTATGTATATCAACCAGATGAGGTTGGATAGGTTGGCCCATGATTGGAGAAGGAGGTGGTGGTGAGTATGTTAGTGATGGGGTTGGCATGGCATAATCCAATGGGGTGATAGGTGAGAGTGTGTAATCCATGGATGATGGCATGGTGTTGAAAGAGGGAATCTTAAGGTGTATGAGAGTTTGCAAAATATTGCAGGTTTGAGGTTAGGGATGCAAGAATCTAGAGGAAACCGTGAAAATTCGTCAAACAAGTGCACGGTACCACTAAATACCACATGGTACCGTTAAATTTAACGATATTGTGGCCTATTTAACGGTACCGTGACCTGGAAGTCACGAATTTTCCTGTGCTGCCTAGTTCTGGGCAGCTAAAGGGATGTTTTCTAGGGGGACTATTTGCAGGAAATGTTAGTGCCTCAAACACTAAAGATTTATTTTCCAAATATATCTCATATTTAGCTACTCGTAGCAATTAAAGATTAACATGCAACTATCTAAGATAAGCTATAAGCATGCAATCAAAAAGGGCAAAATAAGCTATCATCCAAGAGTCACATAATTTAAAATCATGTAAGGTGATAGAACAAAAGTCAAGCATGCAAGATAGTTAGGAGTATTAAGCCCTAATATAATCTATCATAGATAAATCCTAATATAAGATAGAAGATCCTATTCTAAGACGATGAGAATTGTTCTATTGGCTTGAGCGCACCCTCATTCATCATCACTAGACGAGACATCATAGCTAGATACCGAGCTATCATCATGGTTCCCTTGAGATAATGTACATTCCCAATAGAGAGAGGTGTAGGTGTTTTGATTTAGAGAAGCCATGGTGGGATTGACAAGGAAATATTGATTGTTTTGGAGGTGAGGGAACGAGTTCATGACAAAATGGTATAAACGAGTCAACAACATGCCATAGGGTATCGCCTTATTTAGTCGGCCCTTGACATTGACAATTCTCTTTGCCACAAAGTAGGCAAGATTGTAGGGTTGTTCGGTGACAAGACAATACAACATATGAGCACAACATGCCGGAAGGTGCTCACGGTTGTGAGGAAGACAAAAGACATTTTCACGAATGACTTCTATCCATCTACGTAGATTTGGATGAACTTCATCAACATAGATAAACATGAGACTCACGGAACTCAACTTGACCATTTTCTTTAAGAAGACCATGAACTTTTTGAGGAAGACGAATGTGTTCTTTAATCTCACATGGAGTGGGAATGAAGGTATTGTATGGACCATACTCATATAGGTGGCTAGTGAGGGTTTTGAGAGACCATCCTTCCGTGTAGGCACATTTTCCATGGTTCGGAAGTTCAAGAATATGAGCAAAATTGGTCAAGGTTAAGAGACATTTCTTGGTTTTGCATCGAGAATTGAAGAGACAAATTTGATCCTCGTTATGTAAGAGCTTAACTTGTCTATAGAACTCAAGCACAAATCGAGGACAGATTAGGTCTTTAATACGAAACAAGCAATCGAATCCGATTTCTTGAAACATGGTTTTGATGTGATCATGGTTGAGAAAAGAGGACTCGACAATTCGTCCTTTATGAAAGAAATGAGACTCAAGATTACGAAAACTTTGTGTGTGACAAGATGGAGTGTTTGGTTCAAGTGATGGTTTGGGAATGTACTCAGCTGTCAATTCATGATCGTAATCAAACATGTGATACATCTTGTTACCTATTAAAAATTGAAATTGAGAATATTTGTTTTAAAGACACGTGCCTAGTGTGTGCCTATATGAAAACCATGTGGAGGTGCGGTAATCTCGACTCTAGAAACTAAAAATAATGAGATTACCCAAACGCTCCTAACTTCACTTTTGCTCAAACAAATATGTCGATAAATACATATTAGTTATGTAATTCGATCAATACTCATGAGATCATGTATGCATGAGAAAACATTTTTAGTTTGTATCAACAATGTACGAAAAATGTTTCATGATTCTAGTTTCGTGAAATTTTTCGAAAACAATGGAATTAGGGTGTTTGGCAACTTCAATGTTTTGGCACCAAAAGTTTTAAGTTTGAAGAATTTGAGTGTTAATGACTCCTAATCCTAATTACAAGTATCCTAGACATGATTCCTCTTAAACATACTTAATCTAATTATAAAAACAAAGTTTGGACCAAGATATGTGATTTATGTGAGTTTATGCAAATCCTATGTTAAGGGAATCATGATTGTTATACATTGTCTAATCCTTGTCCTAATTTCCTAAAGACTCAATCAAAATTGAAAAACCCCAATTCAATTTTCATGTATGAACAAACCCTAGACTCAAGATTAAAGAAAATTAGAGTCAAATGACTTACAATTTATGTTGAAAAAGTGAAAGTAGTTGATAATCTTGAAAATTAATGCCTCGAATTTGATCTTGAAAGGGTGTAATTGAATTTTAGGTTGTGAGGTTCGGTTTTGACAGCAATGGCAGAAGTTGGGAAAGTTTAAAAGTGAATAATGTGGGAAAAGAGGACTGAAATACGAGCTGTGTCATATAGACGATACCACGGTACCATTAAATTTAATGGTGCCGTGCCACTTTAGTGGTGCCGTGATCTACTGGGATAAATTTTTGTCCCGTTTTGATTTTTGACGAATAAGTCTCGCTGATTTAATGAGACTTTTTGACACGAGGAGAGAATTTATACATAATAAATTCTTTTAACAAGAAGAACTAGACTAGACGATAAGCGACGACTTTAATATTTTCGAGGAATTACGTAAGTAGTCATTAGAGGGATACGAGGGATGACTTTAATATTTCCAGTGAAATATTTAGATAGTCATAATATTTATGAAATATATTCCATCATTCCTAGACCTAGACGAAGATAGTTGAAGGATTCTTGTTTGAGAGGTTTGGTCAAGATGTCGGCGATATTGTTTTGAGAGGGAACTTTCTCAATAGAAATGTTTCCTTTTTGGACGTTATCGCGAAGGAAGTGGTGACGAATTTTGATGTGTTTAGTACGAGAGTGTTGAACTGGGTTTTTGCTCAAGTAAGTAGCACCTTTGTTATCGCACATATTAGGGATGTCGTCGAGATGGATGTCGTAGTCAATAAGAGATTGTTTCATCCATAGTGCTTGTTGACATGCCTTTTCGACGCTTACGTATTCGGCTTCGGTCGTGGAGATAGCAAGAGCCGTTTGTTTCTTGGAGAACCAAGAAGTTAGAAAACAACCCATGAAGGTACAAACGCCACTCGTACTTTTTCGATCCACATAATCTCTCGCATGATCAGAGTCGGCATAGACAATAGTTTCAACACCGGTCCCTTTGGGATAGAACAATCCCAAATGTATAGTGCCTTTAATGTATCGGAAGATACGCTTAACCGATTCAAGGTGAGAGGTTTGGAATCCTCTTGGAAGCGAGCACAAAGGCAGACACTAAACATGATATCAGGCCTACTTTCCGTTAGGTATAATAAAATTCTTATCATACCTCTATACTTAGTGCTATCCACAGACTCACCTTCTTCATCTTTCGTGAGTTTCGTTTCGGTGGACATGGGAGTTTTCATGGGCTTAGATTCTTCTAAACTAAATTTCTTAAGCATCTCCTTAATATACTTAGATTGATTAAAGAAGATACCATCTTCCATTTGTTTTATTTGTAGACCAAGGAAGAAATTTAATTCACCCATCATGCTCATCTCAAACTCGTCACGCATGATCTTTGAAAAATCATCGCACAGCTCTGGAAAAGTTGAGCCGAATATAAGGTCGTCGACATATATTTGAACAATGATGAGATGTGAATTACGTTTCTTCGTGAAAAGTGTGTTGTCAACCATTCCCATGGTATATTCATGTTTAATCAAGAATGCTTTTAGTCTATCGTACCAAGCTTTGGGAGCTTGTTTGAGACCATATAGTGCTTTCTTGCGTTTATAAACATGATTCAGTTTTTCGAAATCAACGAATCCCAGAGGTTGTGAAACATATACTTCCTCATTGATATAACCATTTAGGAATGCACTTTTCACGTCCATTTGGTATAGTTTAAAGTCTAAGGCGCAAGCATAGGCAAGAAGTATCCTAATAGATTCTAATCTAGCTACGGGTGCATAAGTTTCATCGTAATCTATTCCTTCTTGTTGGTTATAGCCTTGTGCTACCAACCTTGCCTTATTCCTAGTTACGACACCATTTTCGTCGAGTTTGTTTCTAAACACCCACTTAGTTCCTATGATGGTTTGATTCTCAGGTGGAGGTACTAGATCCCAAACTTGGTTTGCGGTGAATTGATTTAGCTCTTCTTGCATGGCTACCCAGCTTTCATCCTTAATTGCTTCACCGACATTCTTAGGTTCTACGGTAGATATACAAAAAAAAAAAAACTTTTGTTTTGTTCTTGTGACCTAAGGGTTCTTTGGTTTAGGTTTCCTATGACATTTTCAATTGGATGGTTCCTGGATTCCTTAATGTTGACAACATCGTCAACCTCAACTATTTCATCCTCAATGTCATTCTCTAAGGTTTTCTTGCCATTGACCTTAATGGCTTCTTCCTCATCTAAGTAATCATCCACCAAGGGTGATGTATTATTTGGTGGAGGACTTTCATCAAATGTCACGTTGAGTGATTCTTCGACTTTCATTGTTTCTTT
Organism: Artemisia tridentata subsp. tridentata; assembly: GCA_021014915.2. Taxonomy (NCBI): domain Eukaryota; kingdom Viridiplantae; phylum Streptophyta; class Magnoliopsida; order Asterales; family Asteraceae; genus Artemisia; species Artemisia tridentata. Next base: position 77,133,572 of record CP139505.1, read on the forward strand.
GTTTAGGACAACATAGGCTTTACTATTTTGGGAGTAACCTAGGAAAACACCTTCGTAAGACTTTGGGTCAAACTTGGTGAGGTAGTCTTTTGTGTTTAGTATGAAGCACTTGCTTCCAAACACTCTAAAGTAATCTAGAGTAGGTTTTCTAACTTTCAAGATTTTGTATGGTATTTTTCCTAAGATTGGTCTAATCAAGATCCTATTAAGTATGTAAGTTGAGGTGTCTACCGCGTTACACCAAAACTTTTGCAGAATAGATTGTTCATTCAACATCGTTCTACTCATCTCTTGTAAAGTACGATTTTTCCGCTCAACTACCCCATTTGATTGTGTAGTGCGTGGAGCCGAGAAATTATGTGTAATACCATTAGCATCACAATATACTCAAAATTGCACTTCATTATCAAATTCCCGACCATGATCCGTCCTAATTGAGACTATTGTATACCCTAGTTGATTTTGGACCTTTTTAATAAAGATTTCGAATTTCTCGAAAACTTGTGTCTTATACTTAATAAATCTAGTCCAAGTATACCTAGAGTAGTCATCTACTATTACTAAGGTGTAGTAATTTCCTTCGTAGGTCCGTACGGTGGATGGACAGAATAAGTCCATGTGAAGGAGTTCTAGGCATCTAGAGGTCGAGACCATATTCTTAGCTTTGTGACTAGAATGTGATTGTTTTTCAACTTTACAAGCGTCACAAAAGTGTTTATCAAACTTAATCTAAGGTAGGTTTCTAACTAGTTCCTTAGCTGCCAATGATTGTATCAAACGCATATTGGCGTGGCCTAGTCTCCTATGTCATAGAGTGGAATAATCATCTATGGTTGCTAGGCAAATCTGATCCTGAGGCTTATTTCCTATTTTCATAACAAATAAGCCATTCTTCCTAACTCCTTTGCCTATGGTCTTACCATTCTTAGTGATCTCACTACCCTCTTCAGAAAATATAACTCTACACTTATTGTCTACCATTTGACTAATACTAAGCAAGTTAAATCCTAAGTTATCTACATGCTCAACATTTCTAATAGTGAGGGAGTCTTGAGTAATCGTACCTTTGCCTATGATGTTGCCCTTATGTTTGCTACCAAAAGTGACATTACCTCCGTTGTAAGCCTTGTATGATGAGAATAGACTTCAATTATCCGTCATATGATTAGTGCATCCACTATCCTTGACCCATTCATCGGGATCCAAGTCGATTCCCAAGCATATCTATTGAATAAGACAAAGATTCAAACATTTGGTCCCCAATATCTCATGGGTCCAAAGTTGTTAGTATTAAACATCCCATGCATTAGTTGCATTTGGTTAGGATGTTGGAACGGAGGACAAATTTCCCATGGCAAGTAACTTCGTTGTTGAAGGTTATTCCAAGTTACGGGATAGTTACTTGGATAACTTGGTCTTCTAAAGTTACTTCTCGGTTGAGGAGTTCTTGACCGCGGTTTAGGAACATTTGTTTTTCTAGGTGGAGGAGTCTTTGATCTAGTATCGGGTTTTACAAAGCCAAGCCCGGGGGTTGACAAAGGTTTGTAAAAACTTTTGACTTTCTTTTTACTAGCAATAGGTACTTCAACATTATTAACAACTATGTGACTCGGTTTAGGACTTATGTTATTTTTTAAGATCGACTTATTTCTGAATTTAGCACCAGACGGTACCACGGTCCCACTAATTTTAGTTGTGCCGTCTGTACCTTTAATGGTACCGTCCTCTGCTATTTCAGATTCTCCAGATTTTACAAATTTTACTTGTTTAGTTTCACTTGTAGAAGCTTTATTTGGGTCAAATCCTAAGCCCGCTCCGACATGTTCACTATACCTAACATTTTCAAGCATGTTATTAAGTGTCTTTGTTCCTTTTTCAAACTTAATGATTTTAATGGCATTTTCTTTGAGTTTCTCATTCTCTACTCGAAGAAATATGCATGATCTACATCCAATATCTATTTCTTTATTTTTTTCAAGTCTTTTTACTTGGTTTTTTAGTTCTAAAATTTCTGCTTCGAGTTTATGCAATGTTGTTTTTGTGAAGTTATACTAAAACAACTTCGTGGACCGTTTAGAGCAAGTGGGATAAACAATAATAATGAATAAGAACACAATACACTGCGGAATAACAAAACTATTATTATTATTGCTACAAGGTTTCTTCGTCATCATCTCTAACAACTACTAACATACAAACCAACCCTAGGCTTCCATTGTAGGAACTTGACGCCTAGACACACACACCCCTTTCCTGGATGTTACATCTTTAACATCTGTATATAACCTAAATGCCCTATCCTCTTTATATAATAGAGGATTAGGGTTACAAAGACATTTAACATATTACATATTTAGTCCCTTATCTTTTACTTCATAAGTCTCTTTCATCTTTCATATTTTGTCAATATCAACTCAAATTAAATTCCCAACAATCTTCCCCTAGTTGATAATGACAAAACCAACTATATGAAAGATCTTCCCCTAAACCATGCATATCATCAAGGATCTTCAAGCTGCAATCTACTATATAAATATTCTTCCCCTTTTTGTCATCATCAATTAGGGGACAAAAATATGCAACCTTGATCTTCATAATCACGAACCAGTATGATACATCCAATCTAGTCTTCAAATGTCTTGAATTGCCCTCCATGAACGAACACCAAAACGCTTACTTTTATAAATGAACTCAAGACAGAAAAATCCCAAATCTTCAGTAAAAATACCAACAAGCAGTTATAAAAACCTTCACCTCAATGTGGCATATAAATGGTTAATAAGCTTATCCTGAAACCCATATGTTAACCATTTCTTGAATCTTCAATTCTATAAGCTTTATGTAATGATGAAGAAAACTAACGATTACCAATTTGATGCTGAAGTAGAATAAACCAACCTCGTGTCTTATGTCTTGTACTAAATACGACTTCGAACGTATACTTAACGTATAGGGAGATCGCAATCTCTTGACAATAAACTCATCTTTAATGAGACACTGAGCACAATAACGTAACTCCTTCAAGTGTTTTGTCAATTCGAGTCACCACTTGAACGAACGAACAAGTTATCTTTAAACGTTAGGGACCGTTTAAGATATGATAAGAACACAATCTTGAAAAACTCCACTTCATCGTCAAATAACAATAAATATTCTTCTTCGAATCAATTAGAACAAATAAATTCGAGCCATAAATCTTTTAAGAACATAAATCAAAATCCAAAAATCAAATCCAAAAATCTCCTTGCGTGTGTATCTTTTCCCTCTGTGTGTGTTGGAACCACCTGTTCCAAATCAACAATCAATAATATACGCTTCCCCTCACTTTTGTAACCTCATGCTAGTACATCACTAAGCCATGTTCAATACAATTGCATATTGACCCACGAAATTAATTCATAAAGTGAGAAAAAATATAGCTCACCGTCCCACGTTTTGAGTATTAAATGAAATAGATCAATGCTAAGAAAAACCAAAATAATAACATTGAGAATGTGTATACCGACCCATGATAGACTTGTAAACACTCTTAACGTTTAGATCTTTCACCGTCCTATGTGTATTAAGCACCGTCCTATTTATGTAATAAAGAATGAATATTCAGTGGACAATGGCTCCTTCACGTAAAATAAATTCAATGCACACCAATCCTGTATCAAGAAATAAAGAGATCTGCAAGAACCTGAGCAGCTGTCTGTTCTTTTTCAGTTTGATACTTGTACTCAACCATGAATCTTGCCATTCTTTCTTCATCAGCTACCCTAGCTAATTCTTCTTCATGAAACTTCTGAGCCAGTTCCTCATCTAGAGCAATCTGAGCTTGTTTCTTCTTAGATAACTTCTGAGAATATGGTTATTCTTTTGTCATTATGGCCTTACCCTTGTCTAATTTTGCCTTCTTTGGTCTTTTGGTATATACTGCAGTAGCAGTACCTTGTTAACCAGCGGTACCTTCTTTAGGAATACTAGCAGTACCTTCTACACTACCAGTACCTTCTAGAAAACCACCAGTACCTTGATCCATTTCCTCTGTTTGCCTCCCCTGAGTATCAAATTCTTCTTGAACCAAAATGACATGAGGATCATCATCTAATTGGGCAATCTTCCTCCCCTGTTTGGAAGATTCCTCACATTTATCTGTACTTGGACCCTCTGATGAACTTGATGAAGAAGATGAACTGCTTGATTCTACCACATGAGCTGACCTCTTCCTTTTAAGAGTCTTGACCTGGTCCTCCAATTTCTTAACCTTGAGCACCAGCTTTGTATATACTTTCCCAAACACCTTCTTATGAGAGATCAGATCAGCTTCTAAAGTATTGACTTTTTCAGACAATTTTGCATAAGTGTCCATCAATTCGTTAAGTGTATGTCTGCCCTCAGCACTTCTAGATGTGTTACCTTCAGGGAGAGGTGTATCATGGGGCAAAGACTCATAGTCCACCATATAGTGAGTTTCTGAGCCACCCAGAGTTTCCGTTTGGCTTGGGATTCCACCAAGAGTACTTGGTACTGTTGGTGTTGCCATGGATTGGGTCTTAGCTATGTTACTTCTGTCCTGCCCAGCTTCTAAGCCTGAGACAGTAGAAGTAGCCCTTTCCATACTGACATAGTCAGCCTCATCTGCTACATTTGGAGGGGTAGGGTCTCTGTGCTGAGGAACAACAGAGTCCTGTCTGGATAATGACCTATTTGGTGATGAGGTTGGTTGTGAAGGTGATTGTTCTGATGGTGTGGGTGTGTGTTGTGAGTCAACTCGGCTTGTTGATCCTTCACCCAGAGCTTGTAGCATAGTATCAAAAAGTAGAACTTCTTCCCCACTATACCCTCTTGAAACCATTTTCATGTTACTAAAAAGTTTGTGGGTAAGTTTGGGTGTTGTATAAACAGTTTGGTGTGGAAGAAGTTGATGTTTTCATGTTCAAAATTGTTTGGATGAACCTGGGATACATCAAAATTTTTGATTTGCTATCAACATTTTTAACCAATCCTTCAAAAATGAGTTTAGAAAAATTATAAGTTCTGTCAGTAGCTAAGCAAATGAGAGCAGTTACAATATTGCTACTGAACTGTTCCCATGAGGTTTTCTTAGGACTGAGACAGTGAAGGATGGTGTGAATAAAAAACCTCCATTGAGGGGCAAAAAAACCTTTTTGAAAAGTCAAAGATTGTGATTTGGGTGTTGTACCCCATATTGGTTAAATTTTCAAATATTTCAGTGTTTGGCATAGCACTAATTTGTCATCATTCAATTGGAGATGCCTCCTGAGTGTTGATTCAGTAACAGTGATAGATTTACCATCCACTATGGCATTTAACTCTTTGTCACCATTTTCAAATGTTTTGACAGGTGCAGTATGCCAAAATTGTTTGATGTGGGAGACATAGATAGTGGGATTTAAGAGTAAAGAATACCTTATGTGAGAACCGTTTAAAAAAGCCACTATCTGATGAAAAGTAGCATCATCCTCTGTTTTTCTAAATATGCGACCACGTTGTGTTTGTCAGCAAAGGATAAAGAAGCCATTATTTTTCAGTAAATGTTGATTTGACTGCTGTGAATAGTGTAATTTTAGGGTACAAAGTAGATGAAGAAAGTGAATTGAGAAATTATGAAATTGGACCGATTTAAATCAAAAGACAACTTTTAATTGAAGATAAGGTTAATATAATAATATAGAAGTAAAAATATCCAAAAAGGAAACCTTTAAAACAAGGAAATGATCAGTAAAAATCTCAACTAACTCTCAACGGATAATTTCAAAAAGCTGTTGTTTCGCACCAGTACTAATGACTATCCAACAGTACAAACTTTAGCCTACCAGTACTAACTTTAAGCCTAGTAGTACAAACTTTTTGGAAAAATTTGACTCAACAGTATGAACATAATTTTGATTAAAAACCATACTGCCAACAACCATTTTGAAGGGATTAAGTATAAAGACAGACACTTAATCAAGATTTCGGTTTAATACAACTTCTGGTTGTGTGAGAACCAATGATTTCAGTTATAAATAACTGCCTGTGATTAGATAAACTCATTCAAAGAGCTTTCTTGACTGGGTTTCCAGCTCGTGGCAGTTGTTGCCTCTAACACAATTGTGTTAGATTCACGTTTGCTCGCTGTTCTCTCTACCTGATGTCATTAGACTAACTCATTATACAAAAGTATAAAGTAATAGAGAGTGAGTTATGTCAGGTACTGTCTGACTAACTAAGCCATCAATTCCAATTCAAAACATCATAATAAGATTTCAAGAAAGAAGTTTTAAAGAACCAGTTAACTTAGGTATAAAACCTCTGTTAATGGATTCCCAAACTCTATCCATCATCAACCTGTTATGTCATTAACTGAACCATCATATGCTGCTCACACAATGCACTAGTAATTCTATAATACCCAAAAATCTAAAACATACAAAAAGACCAAATTGCCCTTGTAAATTTAAAATTTGATTAATAAGTATATAAAGTACCAAATTAATCCCAAACTTTGGAAATGAGCAAGATATGAAGCAAAGTAATTTTTATTGTTACATTTTGACATTTTGTAAAGTACAAAAATTAATGGTTCACACAAAAATATTATTATGGCCGAATTATATAATTATGCATACTATTATTTTTATTAATTGAATATAAGTAAATAAAAATCAAATAAAATGAGATAAGCAATATATAATTATAGAAATCTTTGCAAAATCAGAATTTATTCTCATCAAAGCAATTAGGGCCGAATTCCATGCTAATCCCATTTTTATATACACGGTTTCTTCTTTTTGTTTCCTTTTTATTTGCAAAACCCTAACCGATTAGAACAAAAACTCAAAACCGATCACCACAACTTTTCTGCACTTTCTTGGTATTTTTCCTGGATGCTTTGGAGTTAGAAGAAGGCTAGAAAAATAGATGTTCGAATCATTGAAGCTTGGTTCGTTGTTTTTGATTAATTGTTCGTGTTTAAGTTTAGCCGAGAAGAACAAATTTCATACGCCTCATTCGATCGTGTAAATCCTCACCTGGTATTTTTCTCATGTTCTTTACATCATATATGTTCCATAAAAATTAATCTAATCGAACCATGCAAGGTAAATTGATCGCTAGAATTTTTGGAGTAAAACGTGCATAAAATCTAAAATAAACCATACGAATTTTTTGGGTTTGAAACCTATTTTATTTGGGCTCTATACGATCTATACATCACTGGAAAAAAATACTCATTCGATTTGTTGTAGCCTATATTAGCCAGGTCGATTTTATTTTTATAACCGGGTTTAATAAGAAAACGAGAAAAATAAAAAAAAAAACCAATAGAACGAATTAGGGCTTGGATTTTCGACCTAGATCTGATAAATTAATGTGTCCTAATGATGTCTTGATGATTGGTAATGATTGGATAAATTAGGGTTAGGGTTTATGGATTTAAAGTGTAAACCGATTAGAAAATAAAAGGATTAGAGTTGATTAGAAGATATTATATTTTTAGAATTTGTATTCGCATTTGTAACCTTGTAATTTCAGTATTTCATTTGTAACCTTTGAGATTCTTGTATTACTGTAAATGTATGCTTTGTTTTGATCTGATATGAAACCATTTTTGTGATATCTTTACCCTTGTCGGGTTGGGGTGTTACAATTATGGTGTCAGAGAGACAGGCTGCGATTCGTAATACAATTACCCTTGGCCTGTGTAAGTTAGGACCACTAAGTTTTCCCTGTAGGCGCTCGTAAGACAACCTTTGAAAATTTGCTTTAAGATTTCCCTATAGGAATGTAAGTTTTGACCAGTGAGGAAGGGGTAGACTATAAGGCATTTGTTTAAGTATCATTGCTTCCGCATCACTCTGATTCGTGCCTTACTTTTGGTTAGATCCTGTTGATACCAATTTTGGAAAGTAAAAGCTTATGCTAAGATTTGAACCTGATTAAATCTTGAAGGCATTGAGAATTTCATAAAAATTGCCTAACACTATTTGATCCTTATCTTCAGATTTTGACTTTGATCTCTGATCCTTTCGTTAATCATTTTGACGCCTCTTCGGGCACCCTGAGAACCTCCATGGCGATGGCGTATTTGATATATTTTGTTATTTATCTCTTGCTTTTGATAAGTATCTATGAATCTTCCGACACTATTTGATTTCGTTTCACCCATCTCTGTCCCTATGAGAAGTCTTGTGGTGTGTAACCACGAGTATAAGAATGTTTCCCCCTCACCTTTGAATGATAAAGATTTGATTTGTGATCCGTCTTACTTTGGATAGTTAACTTCGATTTTATTCTAACAAGGAATTGGTTGATTGATCATTCAAATATTGACAACTATTCCCCTATGTCTCACCTTTGGCATTTGCAACAATTTTGAACTCCCTACCATGATTACCGATTGTTAAACCCTTTTCTATCACCATTACTCTGGGGACTCGTGTGTTACTTTCGCGGTTACGAAGTTTTCCTAGAACCCATTTTGTACATCAATGAATGAACCTTATCTTGAGAGTTACTTGGCACCCTGCGTTTTCTGAATATGATTCCTGATCGAACCACCAAATTTCCACCAGAGCGTGAAGTAGGATTTGACATGTTACCGAGAGATTGTCTAGTCTCTAAGCGAAGATGTCTTTCGAATCATACCAATTGATGTGAGCGACCGGGAAGAGCAGCAACCGAAGACCAGAAAGCGAGTTTACTTAAGTGTATTTTCTGGGCGTGTTTTAGTTTCGTTCGCGATAAAGAAGGATGGTGACTGGAGATATGTATGGATTACAGGAAGCTGAACCGTATTACCGTTAGGAGCCATCCTCCTCCCTGAAATGACTATGTGTTTGTGTAATTTCAGAGCGCGAAGTTTTCCTTCTGATGAATTGATTTTATTCTTGGAATCGCCTTCCGTATTCGTAAACGACTGCTATGACGGTTAGGGACGCTAATAGTATTAGCTAAAGCTCTGACTGTTTTGCGAAATTGATAAATAATGTTTTCTCGTGAGTACTTGGGCAAATGGTCATTGTAATGGCTTAATAGTACATTCGGAAACGAGGGGGAGCATGAAAATCATCTTTGCAATTTGTTAGGAAATTCGTCGATCATTTGCACATTCTGAGAAATTGGTATTTGTGAGACAACGATGTTCTTAATTGAGGATATCTCTTTAAATCCCGCAAGTTTGGAAAACTATCACCAAGTGGTCAAGACCGATAACAGAATGGAGAACTGAAACCCTTTGAGCTTTGCAGAAGAATTCTGAATGATGTTCACAAGTTGCGATACCATTGAGAAATTTCGTGAACCGAGAGAAACAGCTTAGTTTGATTGAGAATGGAGTTTCCATACCTTCGGGCGGAACGAATTTTGGGGCATTCCAGAAAGAGACTCGGTTTTACTCCCTTACGGCACAGAAGGTTTTGCGTATGGTTCAAGACAACTAGAAGCGCATCAGAAAAATTACTTCATTGTCTGACCTGGAGTTGACAACAACGGTGGCTACCCTGAAGAGTGAAGACATTCCTTACAAGGCAGAAGTGTTGGCGATGTAGAAGAAGAAATTCTAGTCGAGATGGCGAACCTAGTGCTGATGAAGACATGCAGTCTCATTTCCCTATTCATCTTGGTTGTACTAAGATGAATTGAGAGCGGAAGCAGACTGGATGATGAAGAGATTTAAAGATCGTGCCAGAAATCCACGTTACTCCATCACATTCCAAGAAGAACTGCAGGAGGCTTGATGAACCAGACAAAAGTACACGATTTTGTTTCACTTTTCGATTGATGGACAGACGAAGACAGATTAACCGGACTTGAGGAGATTGGATGTGTTGAATGAACGGATTTTTGAAACAGACCCTTTATGTTTGGAAGAATTGATTCTATGAAGGCCAAAGGTTTTGGCGACTAACTTTCATTTCCGTTGACCCTCTTAAATTTCGTTAAATAGTAATAAGATCCTCTTATGATTTAAGTTTCCTAGAAGCATTTCAGTTCGTGTTCATTTTTCGTATGTTCGGTGATGGCTTTGTTTGAGAGATTTTAACGAGTTGTGGAAGATATGATGCTTATGACGGCGTGCCTCAATTCTGCTAGGCAATCTTGGATTTTGATACTCTTGCGAATAGTTTTGTTTTCCCTCTTGACTATGGTATTCGATTTTGGTTGACCTCTGAGACTGTAGAAGTACTAAGTGGATTAAGATAGGTGGTTTTGATTACGACTTGAGATAAAGTATGACCATCATGAGGGCATATTTATATGATGCCGGTATTATGACGTCTGGCCAACGTGATAATACTTACATCATATAACGTGCACTTGTTGTGGGCATAGGATATCTTGGGGAGTACCTAAGAAGTTAGAATTTGAAATTCCGTTGGATTATCCGTGATTAGTGAGACTTTAGGTTCATTCTACCTATGAGTATACTCTACCTTCGTTCGTTGAATATCTGGATGAGTTTTGGACTCTCGTTTTGCCTTCTGTTGACCTCTGTTATAAATCTTGAATTCTGGTAAAACTCTCTACTGTTGATATAGTTAATTTGATCTGAAATCTTGTTCGTATTTCCATATGAGCTTTTCGGAAGATTCACCTACCCTCCATTTTTGTTGCATGGTCATTTGATCGGAATCAACCTAATTTGTCTCCTTCTGAGGAAATTGAACCCACCTCATTTTGATTCGAGTCATGAGAAACTATTTGGTCTGAAGATCTTTTTGGAAGAACCTCCTCGGGCGTGAGAATGTTTGTGACGACCTTTTGCGGTTTGCTACGACTTCGTTTAACCTTGCGACTTCAAATTTCGAGGACAAAAATTTTCTTTTAGAGGGGAAGAAGTTGTAATACCCAAAAATCTAAAACATACAAAAAGACCAAATTGCCCTTGTAAATTTAAAATTTGATTAATAAGTATATAAAGTACCAAATTAATCCCAAACTTTGGAAATGAGCAAGATATGAAGCAAAGTAATTTTTATTGTTATATTTTGACATTTTGTAAAGTACAAAAATTAATGGTTCACACAAAAATATTATTATGGCCGAATTATATAATTATGCATACTATTATTTTTATTAATTGAATATAAGTAAATAAAAATCAAATAAAATGAGATAAGCAATATATAATTATAGAAATCTTTGAAAAATCAGAATTTATTCTCATCAAAGCAATTAGGGCCGAATTCCATGCTAATCCCATTTTTATATACACGGTTTCTTCTTTTTGTTTCCTTTTTATTTGCAAAACCCTAACCGATTAGAACAAAAACTCAAAACCGATCACCACAACTTTTCTGCACTTTCTTGGTATTTTTCCTGGATGCTTTGGAGTTAGAAGAAGGCTAGAAAAATAGATGTTCGAATCATTGAAGCTTGGTTCGTTGTTTTTGATTAATTGTTCGTGTTTAAGTTTAGCCGAGAAGAACAAATTTCATACGCCTCATTCGATCGTGTAAATCCTCACCTGGTATTTTTCTCATGTTCTTTACATCATATATGTTCCATAAAAATTAATCTAATCGAACCATGCAAGGTAAATTGATCGCTAGAATTTTTGAAGAGTAAAACATGCATAAAATCTAAAATAAACCATACGAATTTTCTGGGTTTGAAACCTATTTTATTTGGGCTCTATACGATCTATACATCACTGGAAAAAATACTCATTCGATTTGTTGTAGCCTATATTAGCCAGGTCGATTTTATTTTTATAACCGGGTTTAATAAGAAAACGAAAAAAATAATTAAAAAAACCAATAGAACGAATTAGGGCTTGGATTTTTGACCTAGATCTGGTAAATTAATGTTTCATAATGATGTCTTGATGATTGGTAATGATTGGATAAATTAGGGTTAGGGTTTATGGATTTAAAGTGTAAACCGATTAGAAAATAAAAGGATTAGAGTTGATTAGAAGATATTATATTTTTAGAATTTGTATTCGCATTTGTAACCTTGTAATTTCAGTATTTCATTTGTAAACTTTGAGATTCTTGTATTACTGTATATGTATGCTTTGTTTTGATCTGATATGAAACCATTTTTTTTTATATCTTTACCCTTGTCGGGTTGGGGTGTTACAAATTCCTTTGTACTCAAACATTTCATACCTGCAATTGTTAGTCGAAAACCAAGAAAAAAAATTGCAAAACACTTGCTTCATAAATGTATAAACATATGACTAACAGTTCTAACAAACAGCCCAAATTTGTACTAGCAGTACAAACTATACATAACAGTACTAGTTGACATACCTAGCAGTACAAATCTATTTTAATATACAAAAACACATAGTTTTAAAAACTTTAAGGGTTGAGCATTCCAATACTTGCTACCAAGTATTGAAACCTTCCTACATCAAAGGCTTTTGTGAGAAGATCTGCAAAATTATGATCAGAATCAATTTTAACAACCTGAATTAACTTTTTCTCATTGCAGTCTCTTATAAAATGATGCCTAATTTCTATGTGTTTTGTTTTTGAATGTTGCATTGGATTTTTAATTATGCAAATTGTACTGCTATAGTCAATATATATCATGGTGTTCATAAAATTGTACCCATAGTCAAGCAATTGATTTTGAATCCAAAGCACTTGACCACAGCAACTTGCTCAGCTTCAGTTGTAGAAGTTGCCACAATTGTCTGCTTCTTACACTGCCATGATATAAGTCTGCAACCAAGGAATTGACATCCACCAGTTGTTGATTTCCTGTCCAGGCTTGCACCAGCATAATCACTATCTGAATATGCCACCAAGTCAAAAGGTGATTCCCTAGGATACCACAGACCCAACCTAGGTTGACCCTTAAGATATCTAAAGATCCTCTTGACAACAGTTAAATGAGAAACCTTGGGAGTGACTTAAAACCTTGTACAGGCACATACAGCAAACATGATGTCTGGTCGTGATGATGTAAGATACGTCAAGGACCCTATCATAGATCTCTGAGTGTGTATATCCACACATTCTCCATCAGCATCTTTAAGCAATGGTTTGTCAGGATCAATAGGTGTGCTAGCCACTTTAGAATCGGCAAACTGAAATTTCTTTAGTATCTCAGCCACATATTTATCTTGACTAATAAATAAGCTAGCAGGTGATTGCTTCACTTGTAACCCCAAAAAGAAAGTAAGTTCCCCCATGGAACTCATCTGAAAGTTATCATGCATAAGTTTCTCAAATTCTACACACATTTCCTTCCTTGTGGATCCAAAAATAATATCATCCACATACACCTGTACAAGCAACATATCCTTTTTGTTCTTCTTAATGAATAAAGTCTGATCTATCTTTCCCTTTTGGAATCCATTCTCTAGCAAATAGGAAGCCAAAGTCTCATACCATGCCCTTGGAGCCTGATGTAGTCCATAAAGAGCCTTTACAAACTTGTATACCTTATCAAGATGTTCTGGATCAACAAAACCTGGAGGTTGTGAAACATATACCTCCTCTTCAATAGTACCATACAGAAAGGCACTCTTAACATCCATCTGGTAAACAGTGAAGCCCATGAAAGAAGTATAAGCTAAGAACAGTCTAATTGTTTCAATCCTTGCTACTGGTGCAAAAAACTCTTCATAGTCTATTCCCTCTTCTTGTGTATACCCCTGGGATACAAGCCTAGCCTTGTTTCTGATCACAATACCCCTTTCATCCATCTTGTTTCTGAACATCTATTTGGTTCCAATTACCCTCATACCCTTGGGTAAATCTACTAGTACCCAAACCTTCTGAATCTTGAATTGGAAAAGCTCCTCTTGCAATGCTTCTACCCAGCTTGAGTCTTCTAAGGCTTTGTGAACATTTTTGGGTTCAGACTGTGAGAGGAAACATACAAAGAAGCATGTGTTGGCATCTTCATGCTTTTTTTCTTCATAGACAACACTAAGAAATCCTTGTTGGTCTGAAGTCATGAGTTGCCTTCTTGTATTTACTCTGGACTGCATGTTACCAATCACATTGTCTAGGGAGTGATCTTTGTGTATCCTTGTGTGTGGTGTAGTAAGAACTTGATAGGTAGGTGGGAGATTGTTGATATCCACTTCATCTTCTGAGAAATCAGCAGCATTAGTATTTGATGGGCCAGTAGTATGAATATTTTTCCCAGCAGTACTAACTTGGGGCTCAACAGTACAATCTTCATTTGTACTGTTATCTTGATTCTCTTGATCTTCAGCTCTAACTACATTGTCTTCATCTTCAATACCTTCATTGGCTTCATCAGTAGAAGGCTCACCATTCTTTAAAGATGAATCCACACTGTTCCATATTGGCATCAGTATCTGATCTTGATCTTTCTTCTTTCCCAAGCCTGCTTCATTTGTTGCATCATCAGCTTCTGAACCTACAAAATCATTAGAAAAGGTTCCTGCAACAACTGGCACATAGTTCATTGATTGGGTTAGAGTATCAAGGTCAAACAGCCATTTTGGACCTTCACCTGCAACATTAGATTTATTTTCTCCTCAACTTTCCTTGTTCTTGTGTTGTATACTCTAAAGGCTTTGCTATTGAGAGAGTACCCAACCAAGAATCCTTCATCAGATTTGCCATCAAATTTTCCTAGATGGTCTAAGCTATTTAGAATAGTTACATGACACCCAAAAGGTCTTAGAAATCCTAATGCAGGAGTTCTATCTCTAAAAAGCTCGTATGGTGTCTTGTTGTGAGGTTTAACTACCAAAACCCTGTTCTGCACATAACAAGCAGTATTAACTGCTTCAGCCCAAAAAGTGATAGGCAGCTTAGAGTCAGCTAACATGGTTCTAGCAGCTTCTATTAGTGTCCTATTTCTCCTTTCAGCAACTCCATTTTGCTGCGGAGTTCTTGCAACACTAAACTCTCTTCTAATACCTTTTTCCTTACAGAACTCATCCATAACTCTATTTTTGAACTCTGTCCCATTGTCACACCTAATGACTTTTACTTTCTTATCCACTAAGTTTTCTATCTCAGTAATGAATGTTTTAAGAATGCTAGGTGTCTCATCTTTAGAACCTAAAAAGAAAACCCATGTGAATCTACTATAGTCATCAGTAATTACAAGACAGTACATTTTATGCATAATACTACTCACAGATGTAGGGCCAAACAGATCCATATGTAGCATAAACAAAGGTTGGTTAATAGAGTAATAAACCTTGGGCTTACAAGAAGCCTTATGTTGTTTGCCTTTTAGATAGGCAACATAAGTCTGGTCATTTTCAAATCTTTTCGGAGGCAAGCCTCTTACCAAACCATCCTTAACAATTTTATTAATGGTTTTAAAATTTATGTGACTAAGTCTTCTATGCCATAACATAGACTCATCCAATGTGGCCTTTGCAACAAGACAAGAAAGGGCCTCTTTAGGAACAATCTTCTTCATATCAACACTGTACATGTTGCCCTTTCTTGGAACACCTGACTTTCATCAGGAAGCTTAAAGTCTGGAGAAAGCACAAGACATTCAGTTTCAGTGAAAAGAACCTTGTTCTTTTTGTCACACGTTTGTGAGACACTAAACAGGTTATACTTAAGCTCTTGCACAAAGTACACATCTTCCAAATCTAATTTACCAGTTTTCAAGGTGCCTTTACCGGTAATTCTTCCTCCTATTCCTCCCCCAAAGGTAATATGTCCTCCATCTGTTGGTTGAAAGTCTGAAAGATAGGACATGTTACCTGTCATGTGCCTGGAACATCCACTGTCTGCATAACCTTGATCTTCATCATCATCCTGTGAATGTCCCTGCACATAAAATAAGGAAATTAGTTTTCTTGGGGTACCCAAGCCATCACTGACTTAGGTTTGCCTCACGCATCAATATAGTCAAATCTTTTCAAAAAAATTGATGCACCATTAGGTTTGATTGGTCTCCATACCAAACATACTGAGGCTTTAACAGCATTAACCCTTTGATCTCTAGCAGTGGTTTTAGAGTTACCAGTACTAATAACTTGGCTAGCAGCACTAACTGCTGGCTTTGCAGATTTAGCCTTTGGTTTCCAAAATTATTTTGAAACCACTGTTTTCTTTTGAAAAGGCCTTTTAACAGTTTGTTGTGCATGTTTGAAAGTTGGTTTTGCACTTTAAACTGCTGGTCTAGGGTAAACAGTTTTAAAAGGTCTAGCAGTACTAACTGCTGGTCGAGCAGTACTAATTGGTTTGAGGCCAAATGATGAACTCAAATAAGTACATTTTATTATCATCATTTATCCTATTTATTTGACTTGTTTTATTATATTATCTGTGAGAATTGGTACGTTAATGTTTTTTTTGTAATTCTCAGGTAAAAACAAGTATTATGTGAAACTTGGCCATTTTGGACTAATTATGGAGCAAAACTAGCAAGATGTTAAGAGTCTACTGAAATTTACAAGATCAAGATCATTCTGCTCCAGATACGCCGCAACATACTTCTTACATACGGCGCATCACTATCAAGATTTCACAAGTTACAATCCAAGACGGCAAAGGACATGCGCCGCATAGAGAAATGGAGTTACGCCGCATCTTCGGGCGGTGTACGAATATTCCTGAATATATTAATCTTGGACCCCACGCGAAGTTAAGTCAATGCGCCGCATCTACTTATCCTATGCGCCGCATCTAACCCTCAGACAGAAACTATAAATACCCCAAGACCAGACGAATTTCGGGGTTCGACAGATCCTACAGACTTTAGAGACCGAAGAACGAAGAAACCCTAAAGCCGAATTCAGACGTGTTAGCAGCACAAGACACACCCTAAATGAAGATACAAGAGCTGTAAGAAGGTCCTGCATGTATTCAATTCATTAAGTAGTTTTGCTTTATTGTATTAGTACACTTTAATTCATCAGGATTGATGGGCCGATTCCATGTGACTACGGAAAATCATGGGCACCCCTTAAAATTGCTTTCCCATTAATTAAAGTTTATATGTTGATGTCTTTGGTGACTTTTATTAGTGCATTGATAACCTCTGTGTCTAGCTGAGCATTGCTTGGGTCGCCATGCCCCTTCCTCGCCTAATTATTCTATCGTTTCTAGGATAGTAGGATAGACATAAGTGATCATTAAGGGTTTACTCGCCTATAAGATTAGAGCCAACGAGAAAGGGTTAATTATATACACTTCATATAAAACTAGCAATAAAACAAGTGACAAGCTACTTAATTATCAGGACATGTCTTCTTATTGTCTCGAGTATCTATCTGTGTACGTGTGTGCTAATCGCTGATTCGTGCTCATTAGTTTAGTTTCTATTTAATCATAACCAAACCGTGCCAGCCTCTCAGGCTGAACCCCCTTGCGTTAGATTAGGTTGTATAGCTAACCTAGAATATTAAAATACTGATTAGAATAATTAGATAATACGTTCCACTCTTAGTGATCGACACTCTACTTACCATTATATTCATACTGACCGGGTACACTGCTCGTTAAAGTGTGTGTTTTATTGATAAGTCGGCTAAATATAAATTTAAAACTTGAGTAGGCATTAATACTGCTAAAACCACAACGACATCACGCGTGCACCAAGTCTTTGGGGCCGCTGCCGTGGATATAAAAGAATTAGAGCAATACACACACACATCAAGTTTTTGGCGCCGTTGCCGGGGAGTGAATTGTTATTATCTGTTAATTTGATTAGTATTCTAATTAGGTTTTTCTTATTAATTTTTTAGATTCTAACCACTAACCCTGTTATATATTAGATAAATTGCATTCATTGTATTATTTGCATATTTTCTGTTTTTTTGTGTGTTTTTATTTTCTTTAATTTTTGTTTCTTTTTGTTTGTTTTTATTTTTTTGTTTTTATTTTTTCTATTTTTCTGCATTCTGCTATCGTTGTACTGAGCTGATACAAACGATACGGCGCATCTATTTTCATAGATACGGCGTATTGCGTTTAATTTTTATAAAATACAACGCGTTTAATAAATTCGAGTACGACGCATCTTTCCCCAAGATACGGCGTATTCTGTTTTTAATAAGAAATTTTTTCTAAAACCCTAACGCCATACGACGCATCTGTTTTATCAGATACGGCGTATTGTCTATTTAAATTAAAAACAGTTTTCGAATTATTAAACAGATACGGCGCATCTACTAAATCAAAAATCTTGTATTTTGAAACGTAACGAAAATACGGCGCATTAACTTTTGTTAATACGACGCATTTAATTTTAATAAATATAATCGATTTTTGATAAATTAAAACTGATACGGCGCATTCTAATTCTAAGCGGCGTATCTATTTTCTGAATAAAAGTCTGATTAAATTTTAACGATTATAAGATACGGCGTATCCAACTTTTTGGATACGGCGCATCGTCTACTGATATCAGCAAATTTTATTTTACTTTGATTGTTTCACTCTTCTTTTGCACGAGTAAGTTTTATTTCAGGAAGATGGACGATCCGGATATTACAATGGAAGAATATGTTAGGTTTGAAGAGGAAAAAGCCTTGAGCAATAATCAGGTGTATAACTGGAAGAGAGCAAGATATTGTGCACAAGTCATTGAGACGAAAGAAATTAGTATGGAAGAATACTTGTTGCTGGAAAAGGTTAAGTCAAAGAAAGAAAGAAATGGGTTGTCGTTTCAACACACTTGGTGTATGTCAAATGATGATGAGGAGGAGTCATATACCGTGAAACCAATTCCGGCAATTGTTATTGATAGTACTTTTTCTCCGGAGATTGCACAAGATGATGTGTATACGGAACCCTACGTTGAAGAATATTCTGCAATCGTATTACCACCATTAGACAATCCAACGGATGAAGATGAAAAGTATTCTAATTTTGATTTCGAACCATTTGACGCCATAGTTTATGATGACATACCTCAACCAGATTTTGACCCAACGAGGGATTTTGAAGAAATCTGGGATTACTTATTTAAGGATGAAATTCGGGACGATGCTGAAATTGCAAGACCACTAGTTAAAGATGGAGATTCACAAGATGAATTGGAGTCACTTACAACACAAAGTGCACATGAAGCACCTGTGATCAACCCGTTTTTGGTGGAGCTCGAGGAAGAATTTGGTGATGAGCTCTTAAACATTGCTATGATTGATGAAGATGATGATTTCGACCCTATGAAGGATATAGAGGAACTCGAACTTTTACTTGCTAAAGACCCTTTCTCATCTTCTGCGGAAGTCAAGGGACGCCTTACTACCAAAGAGACTAACCAAGAAGAAAGGAGACTCATTTTTCCTCAACACACTACTCTTTCAGATGGAATGGTCAAGTCATCCAATTTATCAACCAAACCGGGTAAGAATAGGGAAGATGTACATATATTGCCAAGGTATGATCTTTATGCATTTCTTCCATCTTTATTAGCAAATTTACACTCTTTTTGTGTTTATTGCTACTATCACCCGCACTTGATCCCAAGTGGGGGGAACAACACCCTATTACACAGTAAATAAGGGTGGAGTCAGGCTCGTGACTCGAACAAAAACAAGCGCTTCGTGGGAGGCAACCCATGCTTATCTTTTATTTTATTTTCTGATTTTGTATTGAGTCTGTCAGACCTGCAGAAGATACGGCGCATCTCCATCATAAGATGCGACGCATCGCTTGCACTGGTCATATCTTATTTAATTTTCTGCATTTTTATTTTTGACTTTAAAACTTTCTGTCAGTTTATTTAATGCGGTGCATCCCTGGTTAAGGATGCGAAGCATCTTTTATTCTGATTCGTACTTATTCCAGGCTCGATACGGCATATCTTCTTCCATAAGATACGGCGTATCGACTGACCTGATGATTTTCAATTTTAATTTTTATGTTTTATTTTTACTAACTACTAATGTATTATGCAAGTTTGAACCTTTTTAACTCAGGTGTGTTAAAGTCTGAATGGTATTATAGATTCCTGCATTTTTGTGGATACATCAAATATGAAGCTTAAACGTTCTCATCCACAAGAAATTTGATTTTTGCTCTTATACGAATAATGGAGGATCATACCGAGCAAATCTCAGGGGAGTTTTTCTGTTCTAATTCTTTTATTTTCCAGTTTTTAACCTTTAATACAAACAACGAGGACGTTGTTTAACTTAAGTGGGGGGATTGGAGAATTAGAACACTTACTTGTCCTAAACTTTTTAAATATGCTTAAAATGCGCTTAATATATCAAAATTTAAAATTTTTAGCATGTTTTTGTTTAAAGTCTAAATTACATAGCTGCACACATAACATTATTTCCAAAAATTGTGAACTTTTCAAAATTCACAAATCTATGAGTGTGCCGGTGACTTGTAAACTTTAGAACTTGGCTTGTATACTATTCGAGACCACCATAATAAGTATTATCTATATAATTGGAATGACTTGTCTAAATTGGTAAATTTCTAGGATTACACCCAAATAGCCTTTATATGTTATGTAATATTAACTAACTACACTGGTTAGTTAACCCCCGTATAAACCTTTTGTTACTCTCACTTTTAGAGTAAGATACCCCTAGAAAAACCCTCAGAGCCATTCCTTTCATTTCTTACACCTTTATTATAATGTTTCGTTACACCCTTACACCTTAGCCTACCCTGTAGATTAAAATCCGTGCTTAATTGCTTTAGGCAAAGTGTGTTTCCTTACATTACCTGTGTTCGCGTGCGTAATTCATTATCTTTGGTTAGGTCGGGAAATTGCACAATGCAATTGGTATGAAAGTAAATATTGTATATCTTTGAGTTTATTTTTCGTGTGTTTACTACTTTCGCTATTACAGTTATTTCTGAAAGTATGAAAAGTATGGAAAAATTATCCGGAAAAATAGTGATAGAAAAGTTGTGAAATTTTACACACATATATGTTGATGTCAAAAAAAAAAAAAAAAAAAAAAAAAAAAAAAAGAAAAAAAAAATCGAAAAAATAGAAAAGAAAAAGAAAAAGAAAAAGAAAAAGAAAAAGTTGGAAGTTTGTTTTAACCAACTTTTGTAAAGTTTTGTATTAAGTGGTCGATATCACCACTATTTGTTGTATATTATATTTATGGATTGAATGGGAGTTGGCCGTTATGGGAACACCAACTAAGGTTATTCTTTGATTGAGATCTTGTTGAGTATAATTCGTGTCTACCTAAAGCGTGTGTTTCAAGTGTTAAAGCGTGAGTTATTCAATGATATGAGTCTTATTCACGGGATGGTTGGGAAAGTAATTTACCACACTTAGGATTTTAATTTATCCGTTTTGTTTATTTTTCATTTTACACCAATTTGTATCCCAAATATTATCCATACCCTATATCATTCTTTATCCAAACCTTTGATTTATTGAGATTAGGGATTTGAGCAATCTTAAGTATCGTAGTCGTGGATTCGGCTATGTATTTATGATTTTTTCGCCCTTTTTGATATAATATTATTGGTAAAGATTACTTGGTCCTATCTTTAGCCTATTCGAGTTAAGGATTTGAGCAATTGCAAGTATCGTGGTTGTGGATTCGATCATGTATCTATGATTTTGTCGCCTTTTCTAGAATTTGAGATCGATAGAGATTAAAAAGAATGATTAACCCTTAACCAACAAACCCCTTTTTACCGCTTTAGACTTGTTATTCCTTGGCTTTAGTGGGGGAGATGCGTATACTTGCCAAGCTTATGATAGAATATTCGTCACGACTGGACAGTTAAACGATTAGATTTGCTTTTATCAAAATATTTTATTTTATTTCTAATTCGTTAAGTGTTTGGTTGTGCAATTATGACCAAACGAATACATGCTTAAATATAAAAATAAATCCTAATATCTTTTAGGATACATTTTCATAAGATTTATTCTAAGGTTTACTTGGGGACAAGTAAAGTTCAAGTGGGGGGATATTTGATGAACTCAAATAAGTACATTTTATTATCATCATTTATCCTATTTATTTGACTTGTTTTATTATATTATCTGTGAGAATTGGTACGTTAATGTTTACTTTTGTAATTCTCAGGTAAAAACAAGTATTATGTGAAACTTGGCGATTTTGGACTAATTATGGAGCAAAACTAGCAAGATGTTAAGAGTCTACTGAAATGTACAAGATCAAGATCATTCTGCTCCAGATACGCCGCAACATACTTCTTACATACGGCGCATCACTATCAAGATTTCACAAGTTACAATCCAAGACGGCAAAGGACATGCGCCGCATAGAGAAATGGAGTTACGCCGCATCTTCTGGCGATGTACGAATATTCCTGAATATATTAATCTTGGACCCCACGCGAAGTTAAGTCAATGCGCCGCATCTACTTATCCTATGCGCCGCATCTAACCCTCAAACAGAAACTATAAATACCCCAAGACCAGACGAATTTCGGGGTTCGACAGATCCTACAGACTTTAGAGACCGAAGACCGAAGAAACCCTAAAGCCAAATTCAGACGTGTTAGCAGCACAAGACACACCCTAAACGAAGATACAAGAGCTGTAAGAAGGTCCTGCATGTATTCAATTCATTAAGTAGTTTTGCTTTATTGTATTAGTACACTTTAATTCATCAGGATTGATGGGCCGATTCCATGTGACTACGGAAAATCATGGGCACCCCTTAAAATTGCTTTCCCATTAATTAAAGTTTATATGTTGATGTCTTTGGTGACTTTTATTAGTGCATTGATAACCTATGTGTCTAGCTGAGCATTGCTTGGGTCGCCATGCTCCTTCCTCGCCTAATTATTCTATCATTTCTAGGATAGTAGGATAGACATAAGTGATCATTAAGGGTTTACTCGCCGATAAGATTAGAGCCAACGAGAAAGGGTTAATTATATACACTTCATATAAAACTAGCAATAAAACAAGTGACAAGCTACTTAATTATCAGGACAGGTCTTCTTATTGTCTCGAGTATCTATCTGTGTACGTGTGTGCTAATCGCTGATTCGTGCTCATTAGTTTAGTTTCTATTTAATCATAACCAAACCGTGCCAGCCTCTCAGGCTGAACCCCCTTGCGTTAGATTAGATTGTATAGCTAACCTAGAATATTAAAATACTGATTAGAATAATTAGATAATACGTTCCACTCTTAGTGATCGACACTCTACTTACCATTATATTCATACTGACCGGGTACACTGCTCGTTAAAGTGTGTGTTTTATTGATAAGTCGGCTTAATATAAATTTAAAACTTGAGTAGGCATTAATACTGCTAAAACCACAACGACATCACACGCGCACCAAGTCTTTGGGGCCGCTGCCGTGGATATAAAAGAATTAGAGCAATACACACGCACATCACCAAACTTCAATAAAAGTGCCCAGGGTGTCATTCTGTTTGCATTAGGGTGAGATCTAACCAATCTCGAGCTAGTGAAGTTCACCCTTTGACTTGTGTTCTCAGTTACCCTATTGTTCCTAGTAACCATCTTTCTCCCCTGATAATTATGGCAAAAAGCCTCTAGGTGGTCAAAACTACCACAAGTAAAACATGTCTTTTTATACAGGACAAAGTCACTTCCTAGCTGATGTGACTTGAGGTGATTCCAGTTCCCCTGGTTACCTCTTGGCTTGCCTGTGGACCTATACATCTCACAATATTTAAATGTCTTCCTAATTGGTTTTATATTTGCTGTAGGTTTAACAGTTTCATTACTAACAACCTTAGGAACATTGGTTCCATTTACAACATCAGGTTTAGTTTCAACCTGATCTTCATCATCATCAAATGTCCAATCCTTAATTGTTGGAGCATCTGAACTCCTATCAGTTGACACCTTATCCTCAGCAAGAGAGATGTCACTTGCACTCTCAAAAGGCTCATTGGTTTCTACAGGTTTATCAGCAATTGTGTTTTCTTTAGGATTACAACCATATTCTAATTTAGGTTGTTGAAACTCAGGTAAACCTGTATGCTCTAGATCAATTCCTGGGGGTGCAGGAATTTCTCTGTGAGGAAGTGGATATGTTTTATACCCCAACCCAGACTTAGCCGTATTAGCTATTTGACACTCTATGATTTTGTTCACACCTTTTGATACATATTCCAAAGTGTCTACAGTTAACTGGATATTATCTTTTGCCTTAGTGATTATATCTAATTCAGCTTTTAGCAAATTAATCTCAGCAATCTTAAATGACAAATCTCTCTTTAGAACAGTTATATCCTCAATAAAAGCATACTCATTGTTCTTGTAATGCACTATTTGTTCTTCTAGGACTGCTAAACCTCTCTTATGATTAGACAAATTGTAATTAGTTTTGTTTAATTCAATCCTCTACTCATCATAATGTTTCTTTAAGGTTTCATATTCTTTTAGAGCAGTGCATGTTTTAGAACAACTTTTAGCAGATAGTACCTCAGAGTCAGAGAAGGCCATAAGAGCCATCTCAGCAGGTGCTTCCTCATCATCTGCCATAAAACTCCAATCATAGCCTAAGCCATCAATAGCTACCATAGCCTTTGAGGTTGGCTCAACATCTTTCACTGCCTTGGGCTTGCTTCCATAACCCTTTTTCCTGCTATCCTGTTGCCTGGGCCTCCTACATTCCCTTGAAAAATGCCCTAACTTATGACAGTTGTAGCATTCAACTTTAGATTTGTCAAAACCAGCAGTATCATTGCTGCTGATGTTGATATTATTGCTAGTTCTTTGGTAGAATTTCTTAGCCCTCATGCTAAGAAGTGAAATCTGCCACTTGAGATCCATCTCCTCAAAATCATCATCATTTATCTCTTGGAGATCTTCATGTGTCAGCATTGACCCATCATTCTGGCTTGTCAGGAATGCACAGTAGGTTGTATCATTCAGAATACCAGTAGTATTGCTTGATGTGCTAGCAGTACTAACACTAGGGTTAGCAGTACTAACTCCTACAACAATCTTTACTTCATCTGCACTTGAATTACTAGGAGATGACACAAAGGCCATGTTCCCAGTGCTTGAACTAGTAACTCTAGCTTTCTTCACATCCTGCTCAATAATCTTGAAGTTGTTGTAAAGATCATTGAGGCTCATAGTATCAATGTCTGGTTTATTCTTCCAGACCACCACATGCATAGCCCACTCTGCAGGTAAAATCCTCAAGAACTTGGAGTTTAGATCTTCCTGAGGTATGTCAACACTAAGAACAGCAAGTTGGCTAGCAATCTTTTGTAGCCTATTGAACATGTGATCCAAAGACTCATTACTGGTTGCACTAAAGTTTTCAAAGTTCTGCTTCAACAGAGTCTTTTGGGTCTTCTTGGTGGCTTCATTCCCACCATACCTAGCAGTGATTGCCTCAAACAAGGACTTTGCATCCTTGTATTTGCTAAAGTTCAGGAGCAGATCATTTGGAATGGTCATCATCAGCAAGCTCCTGGCCTTGACATCATTTTTCTTTTGTAACCTCTCTTCTGCAGTCACTGGAGAGGTTTGTACAACACTCTCTTCTTTACCATCAACTGTTGTTGTAGATGTTGAAGGTTTAAAAGAATTTCTATCTTCAATGATCTCCCACAGTGCATAGTCCTGCACTTGAAAGTATTGTTCTATTCGCAGCCTCCACATCTCAAATTCATTTTGCTTCAGCATTGGCAATTTAGCAGCCAAGTTTGTCTATGTAGTCTCCATGTCCATTACTTTCTCTTTTAAATCAATAGTATCAACATGTCTCTAATACCACTTGAGAGGATTTAAAACACTTAGGATGTTACTTCCTTATGATGTGTTTGAGATACTTTGAGGTTATGTAGTTAAGTATGCGGAATTTACTCAACAACACTTAGAAGAATTTGTTTGTTTAATGGAACAGTAATGCTTGTATGAACAATGAACACAGAAAGTTTAACTCCAAATGATTCAATATTATTGAGTAATAATACGAGTGATCTTAATATCACTAGGGTTACAAAGACCTTGAATCTTAACAATATATTCGACTGATGTATGCGTATCTAAACATCTAACCTAGGACCTCCTTTTATAGACTTAAGGAGTCCTTTACAAGATAAGTATTCTACCGTATACTTCTAACTAATTGTGATATACAAAAGATTTATTCCATACTTATCCTTAATACATATCTTCTAAAACAATTTTTCATGCCAGCAGTACCTTCAATATTACTAGCAGTTTGTACTGTTAGTTGTTTCTTCAGCAGTCTTCAGTTATACACTTGCAGTTTGTACTGTTAGTGTAATTCTCCCAGCAGTACTAAGTCAGAACATTTAATTCCCAACTGTTTTTACTGTCTTGTTTCTAGTTATGATTTTAGAACTTACTTCACATAGTTTATTATATTCATCATATAGTCTATTATCATCTATTGACGAATTATCATCACTATAGTAAGAAGAGTCGGAATGTACCTCATTTGAAGCTTGACCCATAAGACATGTTTTGTCGTTGGGCTTCTTCTCTTCTTCTTCACCGCTATCACTCCAAGAGCCTCCTACGAAAGCTCTTTGGTTGTTGGTTCTCGGTGCTTTAGGACATTCTCCTAAGAAATGATTAGGATCTCCGCATCTAAAACATTTTCTATCACTCTTTCCTTTCTTCTCATCTCGGTTCTTTTGGAACAACTTCTTTTCATCACGAGGTTGTCTAACAAATCTACCTCTTCTCCTAAAGAACTTCTTAAAATCTCTAACGGCTAGTGCATATTCTTCGTGTTCACTGTCGGAATCCGAACTTTCCTCATCACTAGACTCCTTCTTGGCTTTCAACGCTAAAGATCTAACTTTCTCACTTTTGCCTTTGACTATGTCGGAGTCTTTCTTGATTATCATTTCATGAACTTTCAAGTTTCCTATTAGTTCATCAAGTGATAATGTCTTCAAGTTCTTTGACTCTTCAATGGCGGTGACCTTTGCTCTCCATTTGGGATGTAGAGCCCTAAGAAACTTCCTAACATAGTTCTTGCTAGAATAACATTCATCAAGAGCTTTAAGACTAATAATAATAGTATTAAATCTAGCAAAAGCATTATCAATAGATTCATCTTCCGGAATGGAAAATTGTTCATATTGTTGCACAAGAAGATCTATCTTGTTTTCTTTGACTTGATTATTACCTTGATGAGTGACTAACAAAGTTTTCCAAATTTCTTTTGCCGTGTTACACATAAAAATTCTTTCGAATTCCTTTTTCGGCAAAGCATTAAAAATCATCATTTTAGCCTCATCATTTTTGGCTAGTTTTCTTTTAAGGTTATCAGTTTGTTTATTATAAGGAACTATTTCATCCCTTTTTGTTTTCGGATTCTTTTCAATCGGTTGAAAGTCACCCTTGGCAATAATATGCTAAAGATCAATGTATTCTGATTTCACGTACATTTCAAATCTTGTTTTCCAATATATAAAACAATCGGTTTTAAAAAGTGGTGGTCTTTGCATAGATTTCCCTTTTTGATATTTGTCGAAATCCATTGATCGATTCAAGTTTTAAAATACAATTTATTTTAAAATCTTGCCTGATGTGGCTCTGGTACCAATTGTGGAAAACTAGAAGGGGGGGGGGTTGAATAGTTTTACCGGTTTTTCGTTAGTGATAAAACTTTACTCGTGAAAAACTTTGATTCGATTCTTTTGTGAAATCAATCAACACCAATATGAACACTAAACTATACTATCTAATATAAACAATAAATATAAAGAAATGAGATGGAATGATCAAACTGAGGCAAGGAGATTTATAGTGGTTCGGTCACGAAGCTCTTCTTCGCCCTACTCCACTCCCCGAGTACCAAACTTGAGAGTTCTAAGAACTATGTCAACAAATCTCCCTTTAGGCGTAGAAAACCGTACAACGTCGCTTATCCTTATTTCCGACACTAAGGTAAATGTCGAGTACTAATCTTAGCTAGTACCAATCTACCACGATCTACACGATCCTTACTAAATCACAAAATCTACACACTTCACTCGATCTACCCGATCTACCCTTGATCCACTTGATCAACACACAAGCCCACAAGCTACAAGAGATCTCCAAGATCTCAACAAGATCACAATGATCTACTCTCACAAACTACACAAAAGAAAATTCAACTTGGTGTATGCTAGGATACAACAAGTATGTAACAATATGTTACAAGTGCACTAACTATAACTATAACACCTTGTATCTTGTTGATACTTCGTGTTCTTCTCTTGCACTAGTAGAGGAATGAAGGTGATCACTTGGTTGGATGATTGGATCACTCTTTAAACAAAAGAAAACTAACTAAATGATCAAAGGAGTGAAGATGTGATAATAGTTTTAAACTCAGAAAGTTGTATGTGAAAAAGGATGCCCAAAAATTGAGAATTGGACTGGTATTTATAGGCAAAGAAATTTGCCCGTTATAGGGTCACGGTACCACTAAATACCACACGGTACCACTAAATTAAGTGGTACCGTGGTACCGTGCCAGACAAGGACGCTCCAATTTTTGTTTTTAGTGGTGAAAGTTTATTTGGAGAAGTTTGGAGCTGATTTTGGGGGGGGGGGGAAATAGCTGTTATGATTTTTAAACTTATTTTTCCAATAAAATGTTTCTTTGTATTTCAAAAATAATTTGTAAGGTATATTTTTGAAAAAATGTTTTGTCACATTAAAAATGTGAAGTTTGAAACACAAATTCACTTCTTTGATCATTTGTCAAGTTATAAATTTGTTTGTTCATACCTAGAGTGATTTACGTAGAAACGAGATATTACGACTAAAAACTTGTTTACGTTAATTTTGACGTAAAGTGTTTTCACATTTTGTTATCATCAAAACGTGGAGTTATCGAAAGATATAAATAACATTTTTAGAACATTATTTGCATCAACACACTGCAACATTGAATCAACCTACAGAAACCACATTATCGGAAAAATCCACATACAAACTTTGCAAATAACTCGAGTCACAAGATTTATAAAGATAATCCTTTGTTATTCTCACAGATCAACTATCGCATAAGAATTCACATTTAGTAAGTCTCGAAATGATAAATGGGTAAATGGTGGTTTCAAGATAATTAATGGGTTATAGTGATTATGAGGTAAATTTGTATGGGTTTAGTTGGTATTTTAAAGGGTGTGCATCATATGATCAAGTATGATCATATGATGATTAAGTATGAAAAGGTATGTTAGTAGTTATAGATATTTGTTTATGTGTTAAGTATTTGTGTATGATGATTATGAAGTAGTGAGGATGATGATGATGGTGGTGAAATAAAGATATGATAGTTAGCTTGGATTGAAGGTAAGTAACTCTCCCTAAAACATGTGTTATGTATGTATTTATCATATATGTATTATGATTGTGTGAGGCCATGAGACTTGGATTTAGAACGGTGGTAAGTTGGAAATTGGTGGCTAGTGATTTTGGCTAAGAGTATGTTAGCTTATGGGCTTGGGACTAATTAAGGTATGTAGTTAGTTATGGTTGTTGTGATTTGATATTAGTTATGTTATGAGGATATGCGTGATATGGTTTGGATGTTGTAGTTTAGAAGCCTTTAAGCGGTTATGATGCTTATGTGAAAGTATGTGTATGATATGTGTTTTATGTTGGGTTACTTACTAAGCGTAAGCTTACCCCTTTTAGTTGTTAATGTTTTGTAGGTTAATTGTGATGAAGGTAGCTTGGCTTGGATCATAGCTTTCGGATTGATAAGCGGTTTGAAAAATAATATACGTTAGGAGCTAGGTAGACTACCGAGCTCGAGTCAAGGTTGTACTCCTGAGAGTCTTTCTTATGGTTTGTATAATGTGTGTCAAGGTCGTCATAAAGGTTGAGTGGTCAACGGTGTGTTCAAGTGTGTTAAATGGTTTACGGTCAATGTTTAAGGGGGTGTTTGGATTAAGGGTGTTTTTACCCATTTTGGATTATAAACGGGTCAAGTGTCATTGGAACATGTTTGTTATGTTAATATAATGCTTTTGGTAAAGTTTGGTGCATAACGAAAGTCGTATGGGTTGTATGTAGTGAAAATGGGTCAAAAGGGGGTTATATGCATAACCCGTCTAATTTGTAAAGTACTATTTCGGAAAGTCAAACGGTAAATGTTTTTGTATGAAAATGAGCCCAATGATATAAGAAGTAAATCTGGAAAGTTTCGTTAATTGTCGGGTCATAGAAGTTGTCTTTCCGAAAAATGGGTCAAAAAGATGTTAAAAGGGTTATGCAGTTAAAGGGGTGTTTGGGTTAAGAGTGTTTTTACCCATTTTGGGTAGTAAACGGGTTGATTGATTATGTAAACGATTTAGTATGTTATGTTAATGGTTTTGAGTGAGTTTGGTGTGGAAATAAGGTAGTATGGGTTGTTTATTGTGGAAAAGGGTGAAATTTCGGTTTGGAGGCACCAAATTTCGGTTTGGGACCAAAATTCCCAAATATTGGTTTCATTTGGACAGATTTTGGTAAACTTTGAAAAATCATATCTTTTAAACCGTAAGTCTTCACGGGTCGTGCCACCCGTCGTTTTGAAGGTAATTAAGTCTACTTTCATTTAAAAATAGTTTCAAGGTCTGATTGTGTATAGATTTTTGTCAGTTCATAAAAGAGTGACAGAATGTCAGTTTCAAGGTGTACTTTTTTGCGAAAAATTTTCACGTTTTTAGTCGTGTTTGGTCAAGGGGTGTTACAACTTGGTATCAGAGCTTCGGTTTAAGTGAATTAAGTTTCCACGTAGGTTGCCTAGACTTAAACCACTCGTAGAAGTGTTGAGCTTAAGTTTAAGTAATACGGGAAAGTAGATGCCTTAGTGGTATAACGTGAAAGTGCTCATAGTAATAATGAGATTAGGCTATAGCTAATAAGTGTTGTGAATATTGTGATGTGAATGTAGTAAAATATAGAAGTAATGAGTTTGTTTAGATTATGAGATGGAATACATAATATGTATATGTATGCTACGTAAGTGAATGATAGTTTTGGTATAGTATAGACTAAAGATTTAGCTATGTGAATGTGTAGTATAGAATTAATATAATATTGCGTATTATAGAAGGATAATAATGATAAGACGTGAAAAGGAATAGTAGATGGTATTAGAGATGGGTTAGTGAGTAACGCTTAAATAATGGATTGTAGTGATGAAAAGTGTTTTAAAATATGAGGTGTAATAATAAAATAAATGAATGAGATTAAGGAATGGCGATAGGTGACGATATCATAGACTGTGTGAAGTTAAAGAGCGTGCTACAATAATAATTTAGGGAAGGCGAGACAGAAAAAAGTTGCTTAAAGAAGAAATATAAGATATGAGAATTAGAATGTGATGGATTAAAAATGTAAGAAAGAATGAGAGGAGTGTGTATGAGATAAAGGCGTTGTCCTGAAATTATTATATTACCGCTAAGGCCATTAGCGGTAATTATTATAATGAAAGCATGTGTTACGGTTGACAATATGTGCGAAGTCTAGATGTAAATGAGTTGGGTAGACTAAAATTTAATGTAAGAATGTGAAAATGATTAATGTAGGCTAAGAATGCAAGAGGTAATAAAGAGTGAAAACACATAGAAATGTGTAATTATAATAAGCAGGCTCATATGCTCTATGCGCTTGCGTTCACTAAAATATATGAATGTAATAATGTGTGTAAGATGCTTATGACTTGGATCCATTGTTAAGGTGGTAAAGTGTGAATGTTAAAGATCCTTCGGGATGAATGTTAATGGTCCTTCGGGATGAATGTTAAAGGTGGTATCCTTCGGGATGACCAAGTAAATGAATGTTAAGGAATCCTTCGGGATGAATGTTAAAGATCCCTCGGGATGAAAACGTATTGCCTTCATCGGCAAATGGGGTTGCCTACATCCTTGGCAATAAAAATATCCCCATAATGAATGTGTTAATGATATGGATCCAAGTCTAAAAAGGAAATATGAAGTATAAACAGGATGAAATAATAAAAGTTAAATTGGGAAATAGGAGTAGTAGTGTTATGTCGGGAGTACATAACCATAAGTTTATATTTCTTGATTTACATCGATTGGGACGCCTCTCCATGTAAATGAGAAAGTATAAATGAGTGGGCTTATGTGTTGCCGACACGGCACGAGTAGGGTTAGAGAAGTAGAAAGCGGTAGTTTAGAATTAGTTAGAAATTATAAGGACTAAGATAGGAGGGTTAGAATTAGACCATGGCTTTTAGTTGAGACTTAGGAGAAACCTTGATGGGATGGAGGAATTGTAATGATGATATATTGTGCCTTGCGACGTGGTACAAAATATGATGAATGAAAATAATAAAATGTGCGTGTATTTGTCGAGTGTAATTATGTAAAGTCAAATAGTACGAGTTTCTTAAGTATCAAGTAGTCAAAGAATGAGAGTAGAGGATAAAGCGAGTGAGATGGTGATGTAACGGTAATAGAGCGGATTAGAATGATAACTAGTTGTAATAATTATGTCTTGTATTACGTAAAATCTAAACAAAAGTTGTATGGTATAGAAGTAAACGTGAAGTACTGGGGATTAAGGATATGTGATATGTTATAGTATGCATAGAGTTGCAAGATCACTTAGATCGTTGCACTAAATAAACCAGGAATTAAGGTGCTAGGAATGAGATGAGTTCTGTGACTAAGTGTAGGTTAGTAATGAATGATAGATTTCGGGGACGAAATCTAAATAAGGGGGTAGAATTGTTAGACCCGTATCTCGGTTACGAGTAGGCCCCACCCTAGATGGAATATGCTAAGGATTTTACGAGATTGGCCAGTCCCTGAATGTTACGTTATAGTCAAACCCGATAGTCAACCAATGTATTAGATAGTTAAAGAAAGTATTATGTGGCTCAAGTAGAAAGGGAATAGACTTTAAGGGCTAAAGTTGCAATTGACCAAAAGTGCTAAGATATGTAGTGTGGCCAAAATAAGAGAAATAGGACTTAAGGGACCAATCTTGCCAATTAGGCAAACTTGCATCTTAACTAGATATATCCAGGATAATCTAGAGTTTTCCACCATTATTGAGAGAGAGTTGGAAGGCCGGTTTTTAGAAGAGAAAAGGAGAGGGAAAATGATGAAGGTGGAGGTGCCATGAAGATGGGTTGAGGATGGCTACTCATTAGCATGATTATGGCAAGTAAGTAACCTTTAATTAGAGTTAATTGATTAATTCAAGGGTTAGGGTTTATGTACCCAATTTAGGGGAAATGGGTAAATGGTGGTTTCAAGATAATTAATGGGTTATAGTGATTATGAGGTAAATTTGTATGGGTTTAGTTGGTATTTTAAAGGGTGTGCATCATATGATCAAGTATGATCATATGATGATTAAGTATGAAAAGGTATGTTAGTAGTTATAGATATTCGTTTATGTGTTACGTATTTGTGTATGATGATTATGATGTAGGAAAAATGATGGTGACTAGTGAGGATGATGATGATGGTGGTGAAATAATGATATGATAGTTAGCTTGGATTGAAGGTAAGTAACTCTCCCTAAAACATGTGTTATGTATGTATTTATCATATATGTATTATGATTGTGTGAGACCATGAGACTTGGATTTAGAACGGTGGTAAGTTGGAAATTGGTGGCTAGTGATTTTGGCTAAGAGTATGTTAGCTTATGGGCTTGGGACTAATTAAGGTATGTAGTTAGTTATGGTTGTTGTGATTTGATATTAGTTATGTTATGAGGATATGTGTGATATGGTTTGAATGTTGTAGTTTAGAAGCCTTTAAGCGGTTATGATGCTTATGTGAAAGTATGTGCATGATATGTGTTTTATGTTGGGTTACTTACTAAGCGTAAGCTTACCCCTTTTAGTTGTTAATGTTTTGTAGGTTAATTGTGATGAAGGTAGCTTGGCTTGGATCATAGCTTTCGGATTGATAAGCGGTTTGAAAAATAATATACGTTAGGAGCTAGGTAGAATACCGAGCTCGAGTCAAGGTTGTACCCCCGAGAGTCTTTCTTATGGTTTGTATAATGTGTGTCAAGGTCGTCATAAAGGTTTAGTGGTCAACGGTGTGTTCAAGTGTGTTAAATGGTTTATGGTCAATGTTTAAGGGGGCGTTTGGATTAAGGGTGTTTTTACCCATTTTGTATTATAAACGGGTCAAGTGTCATTGGAACATGTTTGTTATATTAATATAATGCTTTTGGTAAACTTTGGTGCATAACGGAAATCGTATGGGTTGTATGTAGTGAAAATGGGTCAAAAGGGGGTTATATGCATAACCCGTCTAATTTGTAAAGTACTATTTTGGGAAGTCAAACGATAAATGTTTTTTTTATGAAAATGAGCCCAATGATATAAGAAGTAAATCTGGAAAGTTTCGTTAATTGTCGGGTCATAGAAGTTGTCTTTCCGAAAAATGGGTCAAAAAGATGTTAAAAGGGTTATGCAGTTAAAGGGGTGTTTGGGTTAAGAGTGTTTTTACCCATTTTGGGTAGTAAACGGGTTGATTGATTATGTAAACGATTTAGTATGTTATGTTAATGGTTTTGAGTGAGTTTGGTGTGGAAATAAGGTAATATGGGTTGTTTATTGTGGAAAAGGGTGAAATTTCGGTTTGGAGGCTCCAAATTTCGGTTTGGGACCAAAATTCCCAAATTTCGGTTTCATTTGGACAGATTTTGGTAAACTTTAAAAAATCATATCTTTTAAACCGTAAGTCATCACAGGTCGCGCCACCCGTCGTTTTGAAAGTAATTGAGTCTAATTTCATTTAAAAATAGTCTCAAGGTCTGATTGTTTATAGATTTTTGTCAGTTCATAAAAGAGTGACAGAATGTCAGTTTCAGGGTGTACTTTTTTGCGAAAATTTTTCAGATTTTTAGTCGTGTTTGGTCAAGGGGTGTTACAAGTCAATCGCCACAATAACAAACTTGATTTTCCCCGGAGCTTCTGGTTGAGGTCCTAACATGTCCATACCCCACTAGTAGAATGGCCATGGGGCCATGATTGAAGTCATCACGGTTTTTGGGAGCTTCGAAACTGGTGCATGTATTTGGCAAGAGTCACATTTCTGGATCACTTCTCTAGTGTCTCGGTGCATAGTTGGCCAATAATAACCTTGCCTCATTAGCTTCGCCACCACTGATCGTGGTCCGGAGTGCATTCCGTACGCTCCTTCGTGTACCTCCCGGATGATATAATTTGCCTGGAGGGGTCCGACACATCTTAATATTGGGCCCAAGTAGGATTTGTTGAAGAACACGTTGTCAATTAGAGTGTAATGGTTTATCTTCATCCGGAGGGCCCGGGCCTCATTCTGGTCTTCCGGCCAAATGCCCTCCTGCTTACACCGAATGATTGGGGTCATCCAGTTTTCTTCCTCTTCCTCCACAATGGCATTGACAACTTCTTCTTCCGTCGACGGGGTTTCTAGAACCTCTACAAGGATTTCTTTCGTCAAATGATCGAATGCCACGGATGCCAGTTTGCTCAGTATATCTGCTTTCTGATTCTGTGCCCTCGGAATGTTCTGAATTTTGAATTGATCGAAACATGTAATATACTCTTTTGCCTTGGCTAGGTATCACATCATGCTATCTTTGTACGTAACGAAATCCCTATTAATCTGGCTTGCCACCAAATTGGAATCCACCCTGACCTCCAACACCTGCACTTTCATTTTCCGGGCGATTCTTATACCTGCCAATAAGGCCTCATACTCTGCTTCATTGTTGGTGCTCTTAAAGTTTAGCCGAATGGCATAGGTATATTCTGTTTGGTCCGGACCGATTAACACCAAACCTGCTCTGGTGCCTGATTTGCTAGACGCTCCATCGGTATATAATATCCATTCTTCCTGACTGGAGATGTTGCATATCTCCTTGCCCCCCTCTTTCAGAACCTGGTTGGACGAGCTCAGTGGTATTTCTGTTATGAAGTCCGCTAGGACTTGTCCCTTGACAGCATTTCGGAGTATGTATGAAATGTTGTAAGCCCCCAGTTCTACTGTATACTTAGCCAACGTTCTCGACGCTTCCGCTTTGTTCAATATCTGTTTAATGGGTTGATCCGTGATGACTTTTATGGGATGAGCTTCGAAATATCTTCTAATCCTTCTTGATAGGTGTAGTAAGGCCAAAGCTAACTTTTCAACCGGAGCGTAGTTCCTTTCGGCCTCATGTAACGTTCGGCTTACATAGTGTACCGGGATTTGCCTCCCTTCCCTTTCTACCAACAGTACTCCGCTCATCGCTTACTTTGATGCCGCCTGGTATACATACAAGTCTTCCTTTGGTTTTGGGGCTGTCAGGTAAGGAAGCTCAAGGATCATCTTTCTCATCTCCTGAAAAGCCGATTCGACCTTTTCTGTCCAGCGGTGTTTGTCCTGATTCTCTTTTCTGATATCTTTCAGTGTGTTGAAAAATGGAAGTGCTCTTTCCGCCGACCTGGACAATAAACGGTTTAGAGCCGCTAGCTTACCACTTAAACTTTGCATTTCTTTGAGCGACTTTGGAGATTGCATATCCGTGATAGCCCTAGTTTTCTTCGGATTTGTCCTTATCCCTTCGGATGTCACCATATAACCAAGAAATTTTCCCTCTTCCACACCGAAGGAACATTTCTTCAGGTTCAATTTCATGTTAATCCGTCGGAGATTGTCGAACGTTTCTGCTATGTCAGCTAACAATTCTTTCTCGGTCTTACTTTTTATCACCATGTCATCTACATATGCTTCCAGGTTTCTTCCAATCTGCGACCGAAAGGCGTAGTCTACCAGCCGCTGATACATGGCTCCAGCATTTTTTAATCCGAATGGCATTTTAGTATAACAGTATGTCCCATGCTTAGTATAGAAAGCTGTCTTTTCTTCATCATCCTTGGCCATTTGCACCTGGTGATATCCCTTGTAAGCATCTAAGAAACATTTGTACCTGAACCCCATGACTGACTCTATCTTCCAGTCGATCTCAGGTAATGGGTAATAGTATTTTAATCAAGATGAGTTGAAATTCTTGAAGTCGATACACATCCTCCAACTACCATCGGACTTCTTCACCGACACCGGGTTGGAGATCCATGTCGGATATCGCACCTGCCGTACTATTCCAGCTTTCACCCATTCTTTTACTTCCTTGGTTATGGCCTGGTTCTTTTCTGCCGAAAAGGTTCTTTTCTTTTGCGTTACCGGTCTGTCCTGTACATTCACGTTGAGCTTGTGTTTCGTGATTCGCCGGGGTATCCCTGTCATGTCGGCCGGTTCCCAAGCGAACACATCTTGACTATTTTTTAGTAGCGTTATTAACTGTATTTTGCATTCTTTGGAGATGTTCCTTCCGATGGTCACAAGCTGATCTGCGTGTGCCGGATGTACCATGACTTCTTCCGCCTTTTAAGTCAATTCCCCAGTTATTTCGGCATATTGAGTTTCAGTTTTTGCATCTTTTTCCACCATTTGCATTTCTTCCAGTTTGCGACATTCTGAGTCAATGACCGATCGAGTGACCAACGTTGCTATCCCTCTCGGAGTGGGAAACTTCATCATCGAGTGAATGGTTGAGGGAATGGCTCACAATTTTTTTAGTCTGGAACGGCCTAATATAATGTTGTATGGGGAAGGAGACCTAACCACGGTGAACTTCATGAAAGTTTTACGAAACAAACCTTGACTCCCAAAACAGGCCTCTAACTCTAGCTTTCCTAACGGTTTAATGGATTCTCCCAAGAATCCCACCAGAGGCGTGTTGGTCTCCTTCAGCCGGGCCTTAATGGAAGGGCATAAGTGTTCAAAGTAGTGCTCATATATCACTTATACCGAGGCACCTTGATCCACATACACCCTTCATATCGTGTAGCCTTCCACTTTGGCCTCGATTATCAGAGGCTCGTCTGAAACATCTCCTGGAAGAATAGGAGGGAAACTGATTGGGGCGTTCATCCAATCCTCTTCCGAATCTGCGACCTTTCGCTTCCTTGTGGCCCCCTGGCCTCGGATCATGTTGATGACCTTTCCTTTATTCGCATGGTTGTCTCCCCTTTGCGGTGCTCTTCTCCTTTGCCGCACTTCCTTCAAGAGATGGTCCAACTTACCCGTTTCCATGGCCATTCTTATTTACTCCTTGAGGTGCCAACAATCATTGGTGAGATGCCCCTTCTCATCGTGATAGTCGCAATACTTGTCTAGATTTTCTTTGAGGGGTTTCCCTTTCAATGGCGGGGGTTGCGGTAGCCTCAGCTGATGCTCGATTGCAAGGATTTCTTTCGGAGCCTTTGTCAAAGAGTTCAAGTCTATCGGTCTGGTGTAGTATCTTCGGATGTCATTCCGGCGAGGGTCCGCTCGGCCTGCATTGTCATGCCTGGCGGGGACATAAGGAGCGTAATGATCATTTCTACGAGGTCTGAACTCATTTCTGAGGTTATTCCGACGACGATCCCCTCCGAAAGGAGCCTTCGGGGCATAATGATCATTCCGGTTATTATATGGGCTGGGACGATATTCTCTGTAGGCATCTACTTTTTACCCTTTTGGCAGTTCAGTACTCCGAAAAGCTTCTTCCGAACGAATCAAGTCATCGAACCTTTCCAGCATTTCATCAACTGTTTTAGGGATTCAGTCCGAGAACTTCTTTACCAATTCTGGGCAATGGTGGCCATTCATGAAAGAGGAGATCCACATTATCTCCGGGGCGTCCGGAAAATAGTTTCCCTTACTTACCCATCGTTCTTTGAAGTCTGGAAGGCTCTCGTTAGCCTTCCTATGAATTTTGTTGATCTCCGTAAGGTCCTTGACACATGCCCTTAGCATACTGAACCTGTTCAGGAACCTCCTTTGAAGCTCGTCCCAACCGTCTATACTTCCGGTCGGCAACTTATCGAACCAACATCTGGCCTTCCCGTCCAAGGTCTGTTGGAACATTCGGCACCACACAGGCATTAGCCATTTTTCCTTATTTTTCGCTCTCGTGAAACGGCTGATGTGGTCATCCGGGTCAGTTGTCCTGTCATATAGTTTGAGGTTGAATGGCATCTTGTGTTTAGGGGCTGAGAATTCTAGGATCCTTCTTGAAAATGGACACTTGCTTAAGTCGTCATTCTCCACTGCTTTCCCCTTATCGTTCTGCAGCCTTACCACATCCTTTTCTTCGATATCCGTAAATTCGTCTTCAAAGTTTAGCAACATAGGTTTTACCAGGTCATGGTTGCCTTGTTGTTTCAGCAACTCCTTGAGGACCGATATGTGACCTTCCATGATTGCTCGAGCGTCCGAGGGGTTGGGACCCGTTGCTCCAGATCCTTCGCCTCCCCTTGAGCGTCCGACGGGGGTAATTGGGGTTGGACCAATCATTCTGAGCTTTTGGTATATTGAACTTTGGGTCCCACGGATGGCGCCAATTTGTTGAAGTAAAAACCCGCAACTCCTATTGAACAGGAGTCAGGTCTTCCGGACAAGGTCTTGCTGAGGTTCCGAAACACCTACACACAAGAAATGCTCATGTTAGGCTCGCCCCGGGTTTTATCCCAGGACCAAGCTCCGGCGTGAGAGTAAGTATGGATAATCCAAAAGGTTCAGCAATGATTAAGAGTAAATGTGAAAGGTCAAAGTTAGTTGAGGGCAGTAAATGAGCTGTGTATTTATATTACCCAGCTTTGGTACCTGAAACAGCGGTGACGGATTTCCCGGATATCTGTCGTAGACATAATCCCGTAAATCCTTGGGTGGCGCCGGTCAGGCTGCTATTGCCATCTGTCCAAAGGGGTACGCCACCTGTCCTATTGCTTAAGGTTGCACTGGCCGGATGAATTAGGTGCACTCTGATCTTTCTTCTGAAGGGCTCCATGTCGTTCGAACGTCCGGATAAGATAGGTCGTCCAGACACATACGCCAACAGTCATCTATTAAACAAAATTACCACACCACATTAACCACTTTACCATATGTTAATCAATTTAGACCTACAATCCTACGCTCACTTTTAGTTTCTGATTTTTTATTTGTAGCAACTTTTGTGGTATGTAACTTTCACATTTTCTTCATTAAATTTGTTTGTGGTAAATGATAAACTTGTCGTACTTGTATGTATGTATGACTGTTAGGGTTAATGGTTTACTAGATTAGTACTTTAGTAAGTTATCATTTGTTTATGTTGTGGCCTACCCGGTCTTCGTCACTGCCAAAGTGTAGTTTGAACAACGACATCAAAGTGATTTTCTTGGTTAGTTGGCAAAGAAGCGAGGTCAGCTAGGTTAACTACTTTAAACCAAGTTTCTTTTGTGATATCTCAACAGGTGACAATATGCTCCTCTGTTTCGATGTCATTTTCACACACCGGAAAACGCGTTGAATGAAGGTCGATACCCCAGCGATCGAGATTGGAACAATTATGTCTAAGCTTACTCAAACAGTGTAATAAGCTAATTTATTCCCAAACAAATATAAGCCTATTAATAATTTACAACGAACACCCCATTCATTTAATTAAATATGTCAAACATTACACGATGTGTACTAGTTATGCTCAATATGAGCATAGTTGCATTATACATTAAAGAATTAGAATACTTTAAACTATAAAGGTTTGGTAGTTTAATTTTCATAAATTCGTGATTGAGGATGTCACGCATTTTATTAAGTATGTGGCAATATCTAGATAGATGGATGCACACATACAAGAATTTCATTAATTGAATTTTTGAAATAAATATTCTCAAAATTTTCGATAGATCAAAATTATTTGATTTATGCCTTGTCAACAAGTATGTTTGAACATGACTTGAGGCATATTTCATTAATGGGAATTATCATGCTTGATCTATTTAGTATTTGGATAAGGGATGTTAAGCAATTATTATTTACAATGAATTAAAGTATGTGGTACGTTTGTTTTCATTAATAGTAAATTGTATCCCATATTTGCATGTTTAAATCCGTGAATAACTTATGTTATTCTAAATAGTCCGTTGTCTATCAATAATATGGGAATATTATTGAATTAAGACAAATCTGAGTTGTGGTAGAATATACTTAAGTATATTGATGCGTTGTACATGCCAAATTCAGATGATATTCAATAATGGATAAATTGAATATAGGACTTATCCCAACCGCATGATTGTACTTTATGGATCTTTGTCATTAACTAAATCATTAATATTTATCCTCAGACTTGAGATGCCAGATAACTGTCATGCATGTAATGCATTTCTGTGATTCAATTTAACGCTATACGTAACTGGTAGCTATAAGGATTGTTTTCGGAAGTGTTGCGAAGTGCATGAGTTATGCTCGTAGTCAAGATAGAATTTGTTCCTTCAAATTTATTTGAAGTTTAATACTGTTGGGCCCCTCGTAGGGTTGACAAGATGTTTGCGTGTGCACGCCCAAGATCTCCCTTGACTATGTTCAGATGATTTGGTAATCTTGTTCAATCATACAAACGAGAAACATAATTATTAATAAAGAATGACTTAAGATCCATATCTTTATTAATGTAGTATTAGAAACAAAAGGATAAGTATGATGATTAATCATCTAGTGGTTTTTTCAGGAGACCACCACCCGAGTTGTACTAGGGGCATTGGCGTGTTGCTAGACGCTAACAAATGTCAATTATACTTTTAATAGATTTCCAAGTGGGAGCTGTTAGAGTTATGGAAAAATATTAAAATGTATATGACTAGAATCGAACACGGGACCGAAGGATTGCACACTTTACGTATGAATGATCAAGTAAATAATTAATATGTATATTTATTGTATATATTAATTATTTGGACACGAAATGATAACTAACGGACGTTAAGTAATTAACGAAATGTACTAACGACCGGTAGGGAATAAAGGAAGGACCATTAGTGAAATATGGAGCTCAAGAAGGATCTAGAAACCTATCCTTGTGGGTTGGCCCGTTTTGGGTTAGGAATTCATAACCCTAATCGATCCATGTGATGTATCCTGTTCCCGAAGTTAAGTTTCACTATAAATATAAATCAAAGGGTTATTAGTTTTCAGCTAGTGCATACTTGCTATAACCCTAAGATTTTTATTCTCTTCCTTTTCTTCTTAAACCAATCGATCATCCTTCTTTAAGGGCGGATCGAATGGGTTTTTCATTAAACAAATGATTTTGATTTAATTGTGTTTAATCACTAGCATTATTACTTGATTGGTCATAATACGTGTGTACAAGAGTTCGGTAACAACTTACTTTAGTTGTTCATCTTGGATTGTGAAACAAAACGGTAAGTGATTCCACGCTAATCCTATTTATTAATCAAGTGAAGAGAAGAGAAGATCAAAAGGTATGTAAATTATTTATTATACGGTAATTCTCTATACGTGTTAAATAAAAGATCTTGCTTCCGCTACATACTCTTGATATGTTTATTTATTTAGATGCGTGTCATATTATTTAAATTCGATGCTGCTGACGTTGTTTTCGGCCCTTAGGTGTCATACCTATATATTATTAAAATCGAAAAGAATTATAGTTGAGCGTTTAAGAGCACCATCAAGCACAACTTTGTTTTTTTTTACCTCAAACTCATCCTTATTATGAAAAGCTCTAATTATACATTATACATTATATTTTACATTATACATTATACATTATATTATATATACAATATATTTAAACATGAGTACGGTCAACGAAAGTCAACCAGTGAAAAAAAATCTGGAAAAGTAATCAGTAGGGTCATTAGGGGGAGAATGTGTGGCTGCTACTTCAGTCTTAGAGTGCTTAGCACTGTTCATTGCACTGTTTTTCACTATTCATGCACTGTTGAGTATTATTAAGAGGTGGATTAGCACAAATCATCAACTGTACACAGTAAATGTCTATTTGTCTATACATACAAAAACATATAATATATAAAAATACACTCTATGCTAAATATCTATCTACACATATATACAACAAAATACACTGATATCTCTTCCAGAAAATCCACAAACTTCATTATCACACTTTTTGATCTAAGCTAATAATCAATTTTAAAGTAAAAAAAAGACAAAAAAAGACATAATCTTGATTCTTCTCATTGCTAAATTTTCTTGACAAAATCATTTCCCAAAGGGAACCATAACCTGAAACCAACGAAAAAACATGTATCAAAAGAATCGAAAGTTGACTCGGTTAGTTGACCGAGCCAACTGCCAAACGAAAGAGGAAGTAAATTAGAAACTAAAAACATAAACTCGACACAGTCGATTAAGAAGCAAACATAAATGATGAAGCAGAACATAAGTTATAAGTGTTTCAAAAAAATATGACAATCATTTTTTTAGCAACAATAAAAGCCTATATATATATATATGCACGGTTTTGTAAAAGTTTATTAAAAATAAAAATAGAGGCGCGTGGGGTGGGTTTTACCGTCGAGATAATGAAGGGTGAGGTGGCGGTGGCTCGCAGTGGTGGTGGCAGCAAGCGTGGGTGGCGCGTGGTGGAGTTACAAGGCGCGTCGAGAGTTAATAAGCTCCAGAAAGGCTTAGAATAGTTCGATCTATTGACTGGGAGAATAAAAAAGGTGTGGCCGGAAAAGGTGGCCGGAAAAGTTGGCCGGAAGCCGGACGGTGGTGGTGGGTTGGGGGAGAGAGGATTTAGTGTGTGTAGAATGGTGTATTATACCCATGAGGGACCAAACATGGTCAAGTTAAAGTGTAGGGAGCATGGTGTATTATATTCGACGTACCAAACTAATTCGACGTACCAAACTAATTCGAAAAATTATGAAACTTGCGCCATTTCTCACGAAATAATTCTTCCAATCAAAACGAGTATAAACTTGCATAACTTCTTGAAATCAATATTTTTGGCTTATTACCGCGCGGAGGACTCCATTATCGACCTTTTTAAAATGTTATCCCAGTAGGATCAAAGAAACATGAAACGTATGTAATAATCTTTGTTTTATTGAATCTAATCGTTATTACATTTACAAACGTACATATCCTATTTATAGGTTATGAAACGGTGTCAATTGGTGGTTATACCTTTTCATACTAACGGTTATAAGGTTTGACTTTTCATTTGTCAACCATGCCGTTTCATCTATATCTATTTACATAATAATCCTTCTAATTACATACTAATTCCTTAATCATATCCTATAAGTCTTCATTGTTAACTATGTCAATGGTTAACTTCCAACATTCTCCCCCTTAAGCATTGACGTAGTTAATCTTCAATTTTGATCTTGTCTTTATTTGTACTTTGAATTCCCTTTCATCTTGTGTTTGATCTTTTGACCCAACTTTGAAGTAATAGTGCTCCAAAAGTGTGTCTTGTCTTTAGGCTTTCTTCCTTTATCATAAACGTCATTTTCTTTGACTTGTTGATCTTCCATGCTTGGTTCTTCATAATCTTATTTTGTTTCATGCTCTTGATCATCAATTCCTTCATCTTTATCTAGTACAAATTTTCCCAATTTTGAGAGTTCATCATTGTAGAATCTTTCAAACCAATTGCTTTCGTTCGTTATCGTATCCTTGCTAGCTTTTCCTTGAGTATTGATGAAGCTTGTGGATGTCATTAATAGTTGTGGTTCCAAATCTTCTTCCACAAGGTTCAATCCTTCTCGTCTTTGTTACCTTTGAGATCTTTTCGACAGTTTGAGGCATAATGTCCAATCTTGTTGCAATTATAACATCTTACTTCACTTCTATTCCTTGGCAATTCTTCTTGATCTTGAGGGAATTTCTTTTCTTCATTAAATGTATCTTCCGAGTGATTCTCGTTTCTTCCATGTTGTCTAACATTGTCATAACCTCGCTTGTGTGGTGGAACATATCTTCCTCTTCCTTGATTGTCATAGTGATGTCTTCGACCATTATTGTTGTCAT
Organism: Artemisia tridentata subsp. tridentata; assembly: GCA_021014915.2. Lineage (NCBI taxonomy): Eukaryota > Viridiplantae > Streptophyta > Magnoliopsida > Asterales > Asteraceae > Artemisia > Artemisia tridentata. The sequence continues at coordinate 77,178,210 of CP139505.1, forward strand.
GTCTTGTAAATAATAGATTATCTTGATGATCGACGATCTTTCCCTTCTTAACCTTTATCCTCTCTTCGAAGGTCTTTAATCTTCCAATAGCTTCGTCTAGAGTCAATATATCTAGATCGGAGTATTGCTCAATTGATGCGACAATTTGAATGAACCTCTCGGGTACGGAATTTAGCAGTTTTCGTACACGGTTGATTCATCGAGTGTTGATCCAAGACTTGTCATCTTTGATGTAATACTTGTCATTTTCGCGGTGAATGAATCAATAGTCACTACTAGAAAAAAGGCCTTTAATGACGCGCATTGCGTGTCATAAAAGGGGTCAGATGACGCGCCTTTTGGCGTCATTGATCGACCCGTCATAAAGCAATATGACACGCCCCACGCGTGTCATGCTATTATGACACGCTTTACAACAGGCTTTTATGACACAATGTTATGACCAATGTTTTGCGTGTCATGGTTTAAATATATATAATTTTAAAATTCTTTCTAGAATTACTAATATCCAGACATTAAATAACAATTAATCTCATAATACAAATAAATACTGGCAAAAGAACGCATTTCATATATATATCAAAACAATGTGTTTCATACAACCACAAGTTTTTAAAATTCTAAAATTAACCATAAAAGTCAATTACATTCATATATTACAACCACTTAATCAAAACATGTAGTTCCCTGGACGGTCACCCTCGCTGTCCATGTTTGCTGGTATTCGCGTACCTGAAACCCCACAAAACCATACATTAGTTATATCGGTCGAGTGTAAGTAAAACACTATGAAAATTGCATCCAAACGTCCAAGATTAAGATTTGACAAACATGGAATCTGTGATACTGAGTCTGCAATAAGGAATTAGCTAATGGATCCTGTGAATCCTAAAAACCAAATGAGTCTGCAAGACCCACTATGTGTATCTTTCTACTTAATCTGTGTGGTCACTTTTAACCAAAGGAGGGTGAGAGTAGTGATAAGCAGAGTACCATGGATCGGTGTTGATTGCCGACAAATTCTCCTCCTGCAAGATTGTGAAAAGATAAACAACAAAATACTCAGAAATCAAACTGATTGACAAATCAGATTCAGCATACAAGCAAAAAGAAAGAAGAAAAATACCTGCAGCTTAACTAGTCCATCTCGAAGTGGTTTAGCATAACCAAGCTGCTTTGCAAAAGCATCAGCCTAGAGTAAGAAAAGCATCCATAGTCAGATTAACCATCGATATAAGGGAGCAAGAAGTAGAACAAAACCAACTTGAAAGCTACCTGAAATTCAAAAGCACGGCTCACAAGATTGAGGCCGAAGCTTACAAGATGCTGGATAGGTATTATAATGTGCTGCAATTAAAATATCAAAGAACAAGGATAAGAAACCAGCGACTTATGGTTAAATCAGAACACCAACAAAGATGACGCCTTCTCCACAAGAGACCAGCAAATTACGAGACTCAAACCAAACAAATAAAATAGAAGTTTATATTTAGTTCATACATAATACATATTTTTAAAGATTAAGCCTCTTCCAAACTCCTAAGCACACCCGCAACAGTTTTGACTGCCGCAAAAAATAGAATTTAAGTCCTTTATGACTCTTTTCGGCATTCAAAATGGTAAATTATGCTCATTTATTTATATTCATTTAAATATAGTGATTTTAAATTCGCCATTTTCACAAACCTGACAAATTACCCCTTGTGCCACTGTAACTGAGACCAACAACTCAAGATGCACAAAAAGACTACCAAGAGGGAACCAAGCCACACCCATGATGCACCCAAATCCAGGATTTAGCTAAGACTAGATGTATGCAGCTTAGATACAGACTTTAAACTACCTGAAACAATATGAGCCCAATGAGGACGGGTTGAGTATCAAATCCAAAGCTAAGAAATAGGTCCTTTGAGTTCTTTACAAGTGTGTAACCTCCAAATTGCAAAAGCGTAAGAACCTGCAAAACATGCATGTAGTCAGTCAATTGCGTATACTTCCTCCAAGAGAACAAGACAACAGTAGACCTATTTGCCATCAAGATGAACTACAGAATGAAACAGACCATACGTTGCTAAACAGGCTAAAAATCAAAATTATCCACGAGAAACAACTTGGTGAACAGAAGATGCTTATCATTCATCACCAGATTAACCACATATGACTGTAATACCCCATATATAAGTTTCTTTTGATTCATGTAAATACTACACCAAATTAACTACAACCTCGTTTCCTTACTAACAGCTTCAGACCACAGTTCATATTTCAAATAAGTTGTTGATAGAAAACTGAGAATTTAATAATTTTCTATTCAGAATGACTACGTATCAAAGAAAAAATCATTTAATCGTATAAGCACAGAAGATGCTTTTAATAATGTTCTAATAAAACTGACTACTTATCACAAAGATACTTATATGATTCCATCAGCACAACAGATTCTCCATGAATGAAGTCAACTACAAATTAGTTAAGTGACAGGTTCCTACCACTGAATTCCCATTTCAATCGGTTAATAGCTAAACATCCCTCGATCCACAACCAAGTTAATTGCTTAAAACAGTCCGTATTAGCTTAAACATAAAAAATAACATAAAGAGATCTTGATACCTCATGCTTTCAAGAGCAACTTTCTGCAAAGCAGGATCAGCATCTTGTGCTCTCTCAACATACAGCTCCAATTGTTGCTTCAACGCCAAATCCTCTTCACACTATGCAACAATCAAATTAACTAATTAAATAACAAACTATCATCAGAATTAATTAATTTAATAGAAAAATAAAAGAAAGCTTACAAGATCTATAACCAAGAAACAAAAATGAACAAACAAAACCTACTCGAGATCTCCTTATACAGATCGTTTTGATGGCACGTGTGGTGGAGATAGTTGAAGAGGAGGTCGCGGTGAGTATTTTGGTGGTGGTGGTGTGGCGTTGTGAGTGGCAGTGATGTGGTGGCGGCTAGGGTTTAGTGAGAGGCGGGAGTATATTATGGGGAAGAGATGAAATGATAAGAATAAGAATGGGTTGGAATGTTGAAGGGACTTAGGTTTTTTTAATAGCGGGAAACAAAAATAATAAGACGACACTCAGCGATGACACGGAAAGAAAGTGTATCCCGTCTTCGGGTACATTTTTTTATGACTCTAATAATTGCGTGTCATAAGTCCTTTAAATTGTACAAGTTATGACAGTTTTTTTATGACACACGCTTTTGCTTGTCAATAAAATGCGTGTGTCATAATTTCGGTGTCATTAAAGGCCTTTTTTCTAGTTGTGAGTTTCATCTTCCTCCATTTGTAACATCTCAAATTCGGATTTGAGAGTTTGTAATTTTGCCTTTTGTACTCGATCCACTCCAATATTTCGAGTCTTCAATGTATCCCAAACTTCTTTTGCATTTTTGCTATTTGCTACTTGCAATATCATATCTTCGGGTAATCCTTGAAATAGATACCCAATTGCGGTCTTATCTCGCTTTTCATCAACTTGAGTTTTAGCGGTGGATTCGACCATTTCCCATAGACCATTTGCTTGTAAAATGATCTTCATTCTTATTGACCATATCGTATAGTTTGTTGTTGTCAACAAGGGGCATTGAAAATAGTGTGTTGATCCTATTCCCTTATTGTTATTCGAACTATCCCCATCTTCTTTTCCCATAATTATTTTTATAAACAATGTCTAACACAATTTTATTTTTAAATTATATAAAATAAAATTTTTAATCACAATTTAGAAAAACTTTTGTACTCGTAATAGTAAGACTTTTAAAAAAACAATGCGTAAAACAAATATCTACAAAATTATAAAATAGACCTTGTTAAAATAAACTTTTAAAATGGTATGTATCCAGTTTCTTCACACTTTCTTAAAAAGTACGTAGTATCTAAAACTTAAAAGGAATTATATAATACTACCGTATCTAAAACTTATAGAGTAATAAAGTCAATGCTATATAAAATATTTATCTCTTTGTTTCTTTTTTCACTTATCACTTCTGGATCTTGTTCTGGGTTAGGCTCTTTGTCTTCTCCCTTTTTCTTCTTCTCCAATAAACCAATAAACAAGAATCTTTCTTCTTCTTCAATAATCCGATCAACAAGAATCTTTCTTCTTCTTCAATTTCAATCGACACCAAAAAAGGCCCAAAAATTAGGGTTCGTCACTTCCGGCAAAAACTCCGGTCAAAATTCCTTTCCTTCTTATCTTTCTGATTGAAACAAGAGTTTCAATTGTTGTATACTGTTGTTCGTTAACGGCGAACAAGTAATGGAATATTTCTTCTTCTCGTATTCGGATTGAAACAGTGGGTTTCAATTTCTTGTGTTCTGATCAAAATAGTAATTTTGATTTTCGGTTGTTCGAAAAACGGCGAACAAAAGTCTGAATGTTTTTTTCTGATCGATAAACTTCGATGTTTCTGTGTTCGGTAACGGCGAACAAATTTTCTGATAGGTTGTATAAACGGCGATTGAAGCGGCAATCGAAAAAAAAGGGCAATCGGAAACGGCGATTGGATAAAACGGCGATTGAATAATCGGCAATCGAAAAAACGGCAATCGGAAACGGCGATTGGATAAAACGGCGATTGAATAATCGGTATGTAATCTGATTTTGTAACTGGTGATTTGGGGTTGATGCAAATCACAAAAGGCTGTGCTCTGATGCCACTGTTGTCCCAGTAGGATCAAAGAAACATGAAACGTATGTAATAATCTTTGTTTTATTGAATCTAATCGTTATTACATTTACAAACGTACATATCCTATTTATAGGTTATGAAACGGTGTCAATTGGTGGTTATACCGTTTCATACTAACAGTTATAAGGTTTGACTTTTCATTTGTCAACCATGCCGTTTCATCTATATCTATTTACATAATAATCCTTCTAATTACATACTAATTCTTTAATCATATCCTATAAGTCTTCGTTGTTAACTATGTCAATGGTTAACTTCCGCGCGGAGGAAACCATTATCGACCTTTTTAAAATTTAATCTTTAATAACTAATTTTCAAACAAGACTTAGCACTACACTCCCGCAGCAACGCGCGGGTTTCCCAGCTCGTTCTAATAACTCTTGAGTAATGAGTAGATAAAAAGGTTCTCAACTTGTTTATTCTACAAGTTTTGTAAGTATATGGATATGTTCTTTTCATATATTGGGGCTATATTCGTGATTAAATCTCGTTACTTCTAATTATGGGACCTTTGGCAAAGTGATACATAACCGTGAGAACTCAATGCCGCCTAACCAAGCAGTTATATAATCAAAGTCTAGCTAAGAAATTGTGAGATTTATATATAGTGCAGTTGATGTGTTAGTTTCATTTTTTAGAATTTATAACTAAATCAAGTGCTAATCAACAAACATTTCACTTGCTTAATTTCATTCTATACTTTTCATTAAAATTTGGTGTAATACATAACACTATTACAGTAATATTTACACAAGAGGAGTACCCTGAACAAACTCAGTCAAAGCCAAACTAACTAAACCCAACATGGCAAGCCTCCCATTCCACAACTCAGCATCTGAAGTCATCAACCCATTTGACTTTGACTCAGCTCTCACTCCTTTAAACAAAGGCACTAAAGAAGCCAATGTCAAGACAACACTAGTCCCAACAAACACAGCTAACCCACCGTTAGAAACTTGTGTCAACAAGTCTTGACCATTGGTCAGTTCCACAGCCAAGGCTGACACAAACCCTATCATGGCTAGCCTTCCATTGATTCTTTCTGGTGCTGGCCCACTGAATGCTAACACGTCTGAGAACTTACTGCTGACTTTTGGGGCTTGTGGTGGGGTTGACGATGATGGTGGTTTGATTTTATCTTGTGGTTGTGACATGCATCTGATGGTTCTAAAGGTGGTGGTGTTAGTCTTTTTGTGAAAGTGAGTAATGGGTGTTGCTGAGAAGAGTGAAGAAGTTGCCATTGTGGTGGTGATGAGGTTGTTAAGGTGGTTTGTTGTAGTTTACAGGAAGTATGTGTTTTAATAAGTGAATATTATACTATATGTCATATGATCAACTAGGTTATATATAAAAGTGATAAAGTATGTAGTGGTGAGTGAAGACAAAGGTTGGCTAGTTATTTAACTAGTTGGCCACGTTAGTCACTTTTGGGATTTGGTCACGTGGCTTTAAAGGTGGCCGATGAGAAGAGGTTGTGGTGAAACTGGCCGCTATGTGTTTCATTTATCGGGGTGTGGTATATTTTGTAAGGTCAGGTAATCTTTTAGGTCGATGGTAAGAGCTTACGCCATAGGTAAAAACGCGACATATGCTGTGAGCCACCATACGAGTCGTAGCGCCATATGTGCTCGCGTTGTGATCACTGCACCCGCTATGCACCCATCATCCAAAATTTACTTTTATCGATTCTTTTTCTAAATGCAACAGTCATGATATTAAAAGATAAAAAAAAAGGTTTTTCAAAAAACTAGCCATTGTATAATTAAATAAAAAACTCACTTTTTCTTTTTTTTTTACTATTTAAAATCCTATAAATACTCTTTGTTTCTGCCATTTTAACACCCACCTATCTTTTAAACACAATATACTTTATATCTTAAAAAAAATAATTTATTTAATATCGTTATGGATCCCAATTATGAGCATCACGATAATTACTTTCAAGAGATCTGTTAGCTTTATAAGTGGTGCTCATTAGTAGTTTACGGGCCTTGTAACTTGTGTAATACATTAGTGTTAGCAATGCTTTTTTATAAAGGTATCGTCACTCAAGTGAATTGGACTAGATTTGTAGAAAGTTGAGCCCGCAGGGACTACTACTGTTTAAGTGGCAAAACTAGTAATGTAATAGGGCTATAAATACCCCTCATGACTCTCCATGAGGGGTGTGGGAATTATTTGTATCATTCATTATCTCTTAAGCTAATATATACTAAGTGTTTTCTCCACCCTCTCTCTACTTTCTCTTACTAGAAAAGATGAAGATATTCATCTTTTTCAACGAACCAAGACCTCCCGAACTACATAAATCATGTATATTTTTCGGTCCTACAATTGGTATAATGAGCCAGGTTGTGTATTTTATTGATTTTTTGTGGTTCGAACATTGTTTTTAGGTTGTTTTATAATTTTTTAGTCATCGGAAATCTTTTTTCCGTATCATTCTGGTAAACAGTTTTATTACAAGTTTTATGTATCTATATATGGTCAAAGTCCATTCTTTTACTGGTATTCAAATACTGGTCGATATCATGGTCAGGATTGCTTTGCACCATAACCTGTGAAACTTGTGGTCACTTATTCTGGTCAATTCATGGTCGGAATACTAGTCTGGTAAAGATGGTCAGAACTTTTGGTAGGAAAAACGTCGAAAATATTGGTCAAAAAGTCAAAACCCTCTTTTATCGAAATTGCTTGTGAAGCAATTCCAATAAACCCTACTTCATCGGAATTTGATTTCTTGTAAAGAAATTCGATAACCCATCGGAATTGATAACCTGTCGGAATTGGATTTTTTATCACAATTCGACAGGTCAACAAGTCAACCTGTTGGAATTGGATGTTATCGCAATTCGACCGGTCAACAAGTCAACCTGTCTGAATTGGATGTTATCGCAATTCGACCGGCAACAAGTGAAACCTGTCTGAATTGGATGTTATCGCAATTTGACAGGTCAACAAGTCAAACCTGTCGAAATTGGATTTTTTTATCGCAATTAGTCAGGTCAACAAGTCAAGGTTATCGGAATTGGGTCTATGACCATTTATCGGAATTGAAAAAAAAAAAATAAGATCTAGATGAAGAAGAATAGACCACAACCACAAAACCATATATACCAGACTTTGGACCTCAGTTCGATACCATCATCAGTCCAAGCACTTAACAGAAAACGAAATGAAAAAAGTGGCTGAAGACGAGTAACATGCCACAATCCCAACAAATATTCAAAGCTATCCTAACCCAACTCCTTCAAACTTAAACGACAATAAGAATACAAGATCTCAGTCTTGTTCCATTTTTTTATATAATCGGTTATCGATTTTTTTGTGGAACAAATATCATCATCAATCTACTTTGTGAAGCCTAGCTTCATTTAATATCCGAAACACAAAAAGAAAAGATTTATAACAATGATGTTATAATCATTTTCTTTAGCTCGTTCAACAACAAATAACAAGAAACAAGAAGTAACCTACCCGAGACTTTTTCTAAGATCTTGTTGTCGAATCAATATCTTGAAACCAACGCTCAAAACCACAAATGTGATTCAGTTCGTGGGTTATGTTCTTGGTTCAAGTGATTCGTGGTTATAAAGGATTTGTGCTTGTAAGATTCGATTGATGTGATGATGAAGATGAGATTAGTGAAGTGTTAATTGATTAGTTTTATGAAGATGAGAGCATTTTGTGTGATGGGAGCGGATGTTTATCTGTGTGTTTTTAGGGTTTGTGTTTACTCAAAATTGATTAGCGTTATACCCTTTTAATCCCTGCTAACACATGTGGGCTTCTGATCGAGTTTAGTGTTGTTGGGCCATGGACATGGTTTGACCAGATAATGGGCTGATGAAACTTGAATTGGGTTGCGCTGAGATTGTATTACACACGCTTGAATGCCTATAAAACTTGTCATCCGAATTTTTTTTACAAATTATTGGATACAATTTTTAATTTTGGTATATCAAATGGAATTTTGGTATTAAAATTTTCACGAGGATACATATTTCACGGCTAAAAATATTATGTTTAACAAAAATGACTACGGGGTTTTTGTACGGTATTTGTAACACCCCCAAAATTTAACATTCGCGGAAGCATACAGAACTTTGAGGGTGCTACTTGTGTAGATTGAAACCACAACACAAGGTAAACAAAGAAAGGAATACATACTCCGTTTTTAATTAAATCAACATTTAGAGTTTACTAAAATTAATTCATTGTTTAGAAAAATTAGACCCATTGGTTACAGTGGTCCCACATAAAAACAAGTCTAAAATTAATTGCCACTTCTTCAGAAAAGGTCCATGAACCTTGCCTTGCCAAATCCTTGCCATAACAAATCAAATTACACACCTGAGAAAACATGCTAAAAGTCAGCAAAAAGCTGGTGAGTTCATAGGTTTAAATAAAAGCATTAAATAATTAATTTGGACCAGCATGATCATTACAACACATATAATGTCATACAAAATTGTCTATTGCGCTAGCACTAAGTTCATGCAACCGAAGCTTGACAGTTTAGTGCGCTAATCTATAGCACATAAATAATAGTCAAGGGGCCTTTAGCGAGTGTTTAACCCAATACACTCGAAGTCCGACTTGCTATACGTCCGCATTGACCTGTCTGGCCAACCGAACGGGGGAGTTACCCCAATAGGTCTATCTAAAGCAATCGCGCTTCCCAAAGGGAACTAACGGCTCATGAAAATGGGCATGATAGTGGGTTCTAGGGCTTAGGCTAACAACGCAATAGTTTTGAGAAAAAGTTACAATATTATGGTCCATAAAATGATTTGCATGTTTCTCACCCCATGTTTGTAAAACAAGTATAAATAAAATGGGGCTATAAACTCACCTTTAATGGTCTGAACAGTGAATGCTGTGAAATTAAGGAGTGTACGGCACCAACACGCAACCTAGATTAATAAACCATGTCTTAGTTTCAAGTATTAAATTAAGTCTTTTCAGAATTTTAATTCCAATATTTTAGAGTGTTTATGTTGTTGTCACTTGTGTGGCAGCAAGTGAGGTTACGAAGGAATTCTCTAAGAAATGGTAAGGTTTAGCTCTACGAATGACTTAAATGTACGAAAATGAGGAAACGAGAGTATTATAGGAACTTGAGTGACGGAATTTGGAAAGAAACGAAATGTACGATTTAAAGCACGAATGGATTTAATCGAGATGTGATATATATTAAGGTCGTGTAGTTTAGTCGTTATATCAAGTTATATAGGTTTTGAAATGAAACTTAGTGCAAGTGACGTTTATTATCTAATAGCTTAACGTTTTGAGAATATGTAATATAGGGTTGGTTTAATAAACATTATGTTTATCTCGTTTATTAAAATGAACTAAGTTTATCTAATTATTAACGATGAGTTACGACTTGTTTATAACTTGCAAGTTTTAGGAAAACTTTTGAATCTCGTTATAGTATTTTAAGTAAAGTTTATGTTAAATTTCATTTTCTAGTTTTTAGTAACGACGAGATTATAATAAATCTCAAAATGTATGCTTACCTATGTGTTTTATTGTGTACTCAGTAAGAACTTGATTTGGTCGCAATTTTAGTCAAGTTTTACATTTTAGCGACCTATGTGTGTATATAAGATTTGTATACCTTTTGTCAATTTTTATGTTTTACATTAGTGTATAAATGTAATTCGATATCTAAGTGACAATCACAAATTAATGGTCCAATTATATTAGTATTCGAATTTCTTTAAGTTGCGGCAACACAAGTTTTAAATATATATTAGTTTCAATACAAAAGTTTTTGTGTGATCGGCTATATTAAAGTTTTACATTGGCGACTAGTATTTATGTGTTAACAGATTTTGGATAATCAACATATTGATGGGCTGCGGCCCAACTGAATCAGAGGAGGAGGGGGAAAGTGGCTCGGTATTGGGTTGGATCGATCACCAGCAGCCACAATGGACCTGGTGGGCCTAAATTACTACTAGCAGAATACATCAATGGGCTAGAACAAAAGGGATTTAGGTTGGGCTTGCTCTTGGGTCCTATGTGGGCTGCAGTTTGGGTTTGAGCTGGAAAAAAAACACAATACATACACATACAAGTCTTTACGGACTTGGTGTATTTTTCTGGGAAGTCTTGACCAATATTTCGACATCAAAATGGACTAGAGAACTCATGTCTTGGCTAAACTTTGGGTTGAGTACTACTCAACTCTAAAGTATAGAAGTCTCGGTGTGGTGAGAGGCTTTGGTTTTGGCATCACTCTTCACGCTTCGACAAGGAAAAAGAACCATTCGAATGTGACATAGCTCTTGTTTCCAAGGGCATTCTTGTGCCTCAAGTGTCTTAGCCTAACACCATCCGTCAAAGAAATAACCTACCCTAGTATTGACAGCCTTTGTGGGTTCGTTTTGGAGCAGGAGAGGTTCTACCCCAATCGGGGTTGAATCTTGGGTCAAAATGGGTCGTATTCTAGACTCGAACCAAGGGTGTAACCCTCAATTCTTGTCTCCCATATTCAGGTTCTAAATGGTGTGCACTGGGGTGATTTGTGAAGCAACTCCTTTATTGCTTACATGGAGTCTTAACCCACGGCTAGCTCACCTCCATGGTGGCTACTTGGGTGGGTCTAACTCGACAAGAAATTTGGTCAGAACCTCCCCTATGCAGGGTAGTTTTCCCAGCCTATGACAACCACCCAAACACCTTGTTTGGGGTGGTTCTCATTCGGCTACAAAATGAACATGGTTTCCATCCGGATCACTAACACTAATCCTAAAAGAGTGAATCATCCCAAACAGTTCAAGCACTACATTCCTTGTCAACAATCACTGGACTTAATTCGCTACTACAATCTATGAATTTCTGGAGTCGTTTGACTCGAATCACGAACTTTAGCCACAAAAATCAACAAGTTATTAACCTAGTGTCGAGTTCTAGATATTTTTTTTTACTATCCTACGCCACAATGACAATCAACAACAACCAACCTCTTGACAATTAATAGTCAAAGCTCAATAAAACCCAACAACTAAATCATCAACCAATCGATCTAAAATTAACTAAAACAATCTAAGATGAATGGAACTGAAAAGATTCAAATACAAGTTAATATCCTTACAATGATTCGAGAGATGATGAACAAGACTTCAATCCGACAACCCAGCTATTCCAAATCGAACCACAATCACCACAGTCCCTTGTTCTTCCTTGAGTGATTCTAAATCTTCTCAGAAACTTTGAGTGGAGTTGTAGAGGTGTGATTGGATTTCCCTTGGAATATTGGTTTAAAAGGACGAATATGCAGAGTAACTTCATAGTTACTTTCGGATTTGGGAGAAATATGGCTGCCATTCATGTGTTCTTTCCCCTTCTAATGTAATATCCTGGGTTTGACTTGGGGGATTTCAAGGTCTGTGAACATGACGGGGAGCATTTAGGTAAAAAAAAAAAGGGATGGCAGAGTTAGTGGATAGTGATGTATAGTTGGATTTTGGGATAAGGAGGAGGCGGACAAAGAACCCTAGGGGAAGAAGACAACTCTCATGGGTTATTATGTGAGTGGAGGATTTTTATTTTAAGTATTTAAGGATAGGTTTAATTTAAAGAAGTGAGTCATTTATACTCGCGTCTCGCTGAACTGAGTTAAACTCGGGTCCTTCTAGGAACTGTTATAAATGTGGAAGAATGGATTTTTAGAGACGTTTTTAATATACTAAGATGAATTCAGAGTTTTATGAATTTACAATAATTCATGAGTGATGTGTCACGGGTCGTGCAAGTTTTAAAAATTTATAAACACGATTTATCCAATTCTCTAATCAACACATACGAGCAAGTATACTCATCTGTGGTAGTAAAGGTGGGTAAGTCGAGATCTTCCCAAGGGAATTGTTGTTTGGGTTTAGTAAAATAGGTTTTAACAAAAAGAGTTGTCAATCCAATTTGGTGTAAGTTCTAAGGTAAGTAAAATCCAATCAATCAAAAACAAATATACTTTTGTGTAATTCCTTGACTAATTGTATAGAGTAATCTACCAAGTTGGGTGAACTTGTAATGATGCACAACTTAAAATGAGTGATTCACAATCAATGGTTTTTATCATGAGAAATTATCTCTAAGAATTCAATCTCCTAGTTAATTCCTTTCGGCCTTGTTTAACTATTACGACATTTCTATTAAACTCTTTGTTGTTTGAACATTTCTTATATTATGAATTCCGATGAATCCTTTCGGCCTTTTCTCGTGATGAAATCGTTTCCAAATCCATTTTAATGAGTTAATATGGTGCTTGTCACACACCATAGTCCATACTAATTTGTGCACTAACTTTTTTGGAATAAAAACATAAAGAAAATCATTTCGGCCTTTGTTAATCTTTAGAACTGTTTTTACCAACTAATTAAGCAAGATTAGATTGTATTTCAACAAACTCATAAAACAAGACATACATGTTTTCATGCATCACTATGAAATAAGAATACTCCAACAATTGTCACATCATACACACAAGTATAACCAAAATCACTCCATAACAATTATAATCAAACACAAGTAACAAACCAAGGTTCCCTGGACGTTTTCACATCCGAATCGGATGCGGGCACCATTCGATCGGATGGGGCCTTCATGAACACACATTTTTTTTTCTTTTCTTTTCTCGTTGCTTGCTTGTTCCTTTGTTGTAGCACTACTTCCTTTCATAGAACTTGATCTTTTCTTGCTATATGAACATAGAAATCTTGACATTATCAAATCCTTGAATTCTCGTGTGGTTTCTCTCTCGTTTTCCTCTCATGAATCTTCTAATGTGCATAATCACTTCATTTCTTCATCTTTTTATCATATTTTCCTGTACTTGGCTATATTTACTTGCATATACACTTTTTCACGATTTAGTAACAAATACACACAAATATAACCAAATATGATGCACAAAACTAACAATAACGTGACTAAAAACATGTTCAATTTGAGCGTTATCAATGAGTTTTAAATTTATTACTGTTTAGACATTGGTACGCATGTGGTGTCATTCTGAGTAAAAATGAGATAACCTCCCGTTTTTACTACATTATAGTGGGTAAAATGTGAGATGGGATAATTTCACTGTTCTTGGTGAGATTTCTATGTGACACAATGTGCAGGTCTGTTTTCTGTGATAATCATGTAAATACCAAGTCTGGTGATTTAGTCATAATAATTGGACAGTCATAAATTAAATATTAGGGAAAATTTACCATTTGTCACATCCTCCCCGTCTTAGGAACAAAAATCGTCCTCGGTTTTCACTTAGGGTTACCCGATGGATTTGAGAAAAGATGTGGGTACCTTCGCTTGATCTCATCCTCCCATTCCCACGTGTATTCGGAACCTCTTCGGGAGTTCCAACGAACTTTGACGATAGGAATACGGCTTTGCTTTAGCCGTTTGATCTCTCGATCCATTATTTCAACGGGTTCCTCAACGAAATTTAACCTTTCGTCAACATGAATTTCTTCTAGAGGAATGGCATGAGTCTCGTCGGAAAGACATTTCTTTAGATTGCTCACATAAAACACGTTGTGTACGGAACTGAGTTCTTGTGGTAACTCAAGTCAATAAGCTACTGGTCCTATTCTCGTGAGAATTTTGAAAGGTCTTATATACCGGGGGTTCAACTTTCCACGTTTTCCAAAATGGATCACGCCCTTCCATGGCGATACATTCAGCATGATACGATCTCCAACTTGAAACTCAAGTGGTTTTCGTCTTTTGTCAGCATAGCTTTTCTGACGGTCTCGAGCCGCCTGCATCCGGCTCTTGATCTGTACAATCTTCTCTGTAGTCTCTTGTACTAACTCAGGACCGGTGAGTTGACTTACTCCGACTTCAGCCCAGCATATTGGGGATCTGCACTTTCTGCCATATAGTGCCTCATATGGTGCAACTTTGATGCTGGTGTGATAACTATTGTTGTAAGAAAATTCGGCCAACGGTAAATGTCTATCCCAGCCGTTTCCAAAGTCTATCACACATGCTCTCAGAATATCTTCTAACATTTGGATGGTCCTTTCACTTTGACCATCTGTCTGCGGATAGCATGCTGTGCTCATATCAAGGTCGGTTCCTAAGGCATCTTGTAGAGATCTCCAAAAATTTGACGTAAAACGACTATCTCTGTCGGATATGATGGAAAGTGGGACTCCATGTCGAGCAACTATTTCCTTCACATATAGTCGCGCAAGCTTGTCCATGCTGTCGTTTTCCTTTATGGGTAAGAAGTGGGCGGATTTCGTAAGACGATAAACGATCACCCAGATGGTGTCATAACCGCTTGACGTTCTTGGTAATTTGGTGATGAAGTCCATATTTATACGTTCCCATTTCCACTCGGGGATTTCAAGTTGTACGAGTAGACCTGACGGTCTCTGGTGTTCATCCTTGAACTTGGAACATGTTAGACATTTACTAACATATGTCGCAATGTTAGCTTTCATATTGGGCCACCAATACAGCTTCTTCAAGTCGAGATACATCTTGTCGGCTCCTGGGTGGATGGAATATTTTGACTTATGGGATTCGTGGATGATGAGGTCTCGTATACCTCTGTAGAGTGGGATCCAACTCCTGTCCTTGTAACAAAAGGTTCCATCTGCTTTCTTCACGAACCCATTTTCGCTTTCAAGCATTCCGTAAATTTTCTCACTAGGTCTATTTTCTTCTTTAAGAGCCTCAATCTGAGCTTTACAAATTCGCGATGGAAGTGGTGTAACAATTGTCATACCTAATGATCGTACTCTTAGAGGTTTCAGTCTCTCCTTTCGGCTAAGTGCATCCGCTACCACGTTTGCTTTACCTGGGTGGTATCAAATCTCATAGTCATAGTCACTGAGCAATTCTAACCATCGGCGTTGCCTCATATTAAGTTCCTTCTGATCTAGGATATGTTGCAAACTTTTGTGGTCGGTATATACTACGCACTTGGTGCCGTAAAGATAGTGTCTCCAGATTCTGAGGGCAAACACTGCTGACCCTAGCTCTAGGTCATGGGTAGTGTAATTCTTCTCATGGGTCTTCAACTGCCGTGAGGCGTAAGCTATCACCTTTTCTCGCAGCATCAAAACAACTCCTAACCCTTTGTGCGAGGCGTCACAGTAGACTACGAAGTCCTCACTACCTTCAGGTAGGGCAAAGATAGGTGCGCTACACAATTATCCTTGAGAAGTTGAAAAGCTTCTTCCGCTTTCTCTCCCCAGTCAAATTTCTCATTTTTCTGGGTCAACTTGGTCAAAGGCTTCGCTATTTTCGAGAATCCCTCAATAAATCTTCGGTAGTACCCTACGAGTCCTAAGAATTAGCGTATTTCTGTGGGAGTTGTAGGTGTCACCCAATCCTTTATAGACTCAATCTTCGCAGGATCTACATGAATGCCTTGTTTATCAATCACATGACATAAGAATTGGACTGTTGGTATCTAAAACTAGCACTTGGAAAACTTGGCATATAACTCCTCTTTCTTCAACAATTCCAAAATTAGCCTAAGATGCTCTTCGTGCTTCTTTTCACTCTTAGAATATATCAATATGTCGTCGATGAAGATGATCATGAACTTGTATAAGTACGGCTTATACACCCGTTCATGAGGTCCATGAATACCGCTGGTGCGTTGGTTAAGCCAAAAGGCATAACCTGAAACTCATAGTGGCCATAACGAGTTCTAAATGTCGTCTTCGGGATATCTTCTTCCCGAACTCTAAGCTGGTGATAACCGGATCTTAAGTCGATTTTCGAATAGACGTACGATCCTTGAAGTTGATCGAACAAGTCGTTGATTCTAGGGAGTGGGTGATAGTCAGTTTGTTGAGTTCCCTATAGTCGATGCACATTCGAAAAGATCCATCTTTCTTTTTGACGAACAGAACTGGAGCTCCCCAGGGCGAGGAACTCGGTCGGATGAATCCTTTTTCAGAGAGTTTTGACAACTGTTCAGATAACTCCTGCAGTTCTGTTGGGGCTAATCGGTAAGGTGCTCATGCCACGGGTGCGGCACCGGGCATTAGGTCGATCTGAAACTCGACCTGTCATTTTGGCGGGTCTTCGGGGAAGACTTTTGGAAAATCTCTTATGATCGGTACATCTTCCAATCGTTTTCCTTCCGGGTCCTTTTCTTCCTTTCTGGAAACTTGAGCTGGAAAAAGAAGACATCCTTTCTCAAGGGGTCTCTGGACTTTCGTGTAGGAGATAACATTTAGTCTTGAGGTACTTCGTCGGTCTCTTCTATCGCCTTCGACGATTAGAACCTCGTTCCCGTAAGGTAGTCGAACGATCTTTTCGTCGCAGAGAATAGTGGCATGGTATTTCGACAACCAATCCATGCCGATAATAACATCAAAACTACCTAGTTCTACAGGCTTTACGTCAATGTTGAATGGGTGGTTCAACAGGTTTAAGGTGCAACCTCTTATAATGGTATCTACTTTTTCTACTTTTCCATTAGCCAGCTCTACGTTATATACGTTGCCTAAGGTGGTCGGGGTAATACCAAGCAATGGACTAAAGGCAGTAGAGACAAAACTTCTATCTGCTCCCGTATCAAATAGTATAGATGCATAGCAGTTATTTAAAAGGAACGTACCCGTCACCACGTTCGGGTCTTCCTGGGCTTCCACTTTGCCCACCGCGTAAACCCTGCCACGGGCTCCTGCATCATTTTCCCAATTCCCTTAGGGCACAATAGCTACTTGGTTCATACCAGCTCTTGGGTTTCTCTGGTTATCCTGATTTCCTTGTTGGCCTCTGTTGCCACCGTTTCCCTGGTTCTTGAGCTTCCGGAATTCATTCCGATAATGTCCTTTTTCACCGCAGCCAAAACACGTGATCTCGGCCTTTGGGTTGTTTGCCGGTGTAACTTGTGCTGTTGCTAGAGGTCTTGCTCTGCAATCGCGGGTCATATGTCCTACCTTCTGACATTTATTGCATTTAACTGTCCATGGTCCCTGGTGATGCAACTTGCATCGATTGCAAAATGGCAAGTTTTCAACGTAGACCTTCTTCTCTGTAGGTCCGGCAGCATACAACTTTGCAACCTCTTGCCTCTTGTTCGGGTGGCTGTTATTTCGGGGATGGTCATCCCATTTCCTTTTGTTGTTCACACCCGCTTCGATCGAATCTTCGATCACCTGATCCATCAGCTTGTTAGCTACCTCTATGGTCTCATGGAGATCTGTAGCCTTGTACGTAATGACGTTTCCCTTAATAGATTGAGGTAATCCACCAATGTACCTCTCCAACAAGCAGGTCTCAGTTTGAACCATATCAGGACACAGTAGGGCTAGTTCCTGAAAACGTTGGTTATACACTGCCATATTGGTGCCTTGCTCCTTAAGATTCCAAAATTCTACCTCCAGCTTCTTCACCTCATTCCTAGGACAGTATTTCTTAAGAACCATCTCTTTAAAGCTCTCCCATGACATTGCATATGCAGCGTCATAGCCAGATGATTTCAAGTAGTTGTTCCACCAAGTTAGAGCTGCATCCAGAAAAGTGAACGATGCAAACTTAACTCGGTCCTCTTCTGAACATCCACAAATTCGAAACACTGTTTCCAATCTTTTGATCCATCGGACCAGCACAACTGCTCCTTCAGTACCACCAAAACCTCCAGTCATTACTTTTTGGAAGTCTTGATATGTACAACCACGAGCATTGTTGGTTGCAGGTCTCAAGTTGCCAACATTTGTTGTGGAGTTGTTTGCTGCAGCTAGTGCTCCTGTCACGCGTTTTTCTACGAGTTGATCAAGCATGGCTCGATTTATAGGTGGGGCTGCTGTAGCAGCTCTAGTGGGGCCTTGGTTTGCAGGTTGTGTACGAGTGGCTCTGGTTACTTTCTTTGGAGGCATTTTGCTGTACAAGAAGGATAGAGGTGATCAAGATTTAAAGAATTTGCACAAGTGTAACGTATATGAATAAGATTAATTATAAGAATGATAACATAATGGAATAGTCAATCAAGCTCGTCATATATTAGGATAGAATTGTGTATACAAAATCTCTAGCTTGAGATATACAAGAAATAGCATGAGTTTTCTGTTACAGATAAATGACTATAACTACCACTAACTGACAACTACTCAGTTTAGTGGGGATACATCTCAACTCCTAACACTAAAACCCATCACGCCCGATGCGTAGCTGCTCCAGCTCCTGTGGCATCCGAGCTATAATGGTCTCCAGATTACCTACCCTAGTCTCCAGCTGCACAATGCTTCTCCTTGACGCCAATACCTGTCTACGGTCCTCATGCTCAGCCCTCGTGACCCTAGCCATCACTGACTCTAGCTCATGCATCCAATGCCAGTTAGTCTACTCGGGATCCCATGCCCTAGCCTGGTCTCTCCCTATGTCACCTAGTCTCTGAAGAACTCCTGCAAGTTCCCTGCCAACTTGCTCGTCTCGTCTCCCTAATCTGTCTAACTGGTCAGAATGGACATCTAACAAGTTTCCCTGAGCTCCCAACTGGACTAGAAATCTGGTGACATCATCTTCCTCCTCCTCTACCATTGGTGAGA
This sequence comes from Artemisia tridentata subsp. tridentata, assembly GCA_021014915.2. NCBI lineage: Eukaryota > Viridiplantae > Streptophyta > Magnoliopsida > Asterales > Asteraceae > Artemisia > Artemisia tridentata. The sequence continues at coordinate 77,197,449 of CP139505.1, forward strand.
CAGCAGGTGGAGGGGAAATCGGTATAGATGGAGATGGCGGCACAAATGAAGGTGATGATGGCTCATAGGTAGGACTATCCGCCTGAAGTGGAGTGTTATGAACACACTCAATATCCTTCCATACTTCGCCATTAATCTCACAAGTGACCGGAGTCTCATCCCTGGCTCGTAATCTAGCAGCTCTCAATCCTAACCCGAGAGGCATATCCCTGTGCTCTCCCACAATCTGAGCTGCTCTGGAGCTCTATCCTATCTCAAATGTACTAGGCACTTCTTCCACAATCTCCTTTCCGTGCCGTGGCTCAGCTGGTACAACTTCTTCAGGAATAGGGTCTGCCACTGGCTCTTCCTCAGGATCCTCCTCGGGATCTTCCTCCGGATCCTCTTTTGGTTCTTCTTCTTCCTCTTCTTCTTCTGCTGAGTATGAGTCATTGGCCCTCCCGAGCCTTTGACGAGGTGGTGAATGATCTGGGGATGATGCTGGTGAAAGAGATACTAGGGTGGTAGAGGTACCCATATAGACAGCTCAAGTCCTCCTCTGTGGTAATGATGGCAAGTCTTAGTACCACATTCGATACCCGGGGACTCTCATGCGGGCAGTACGGCGGAATGGATGAGTATGGATGTGTGAAGTAGGCTGTGTAGTGGAATCAGTAGCGGGGACAGGCTGGATGGAAGTATGGTTGGTAGCAGGTGTAGGCGATGTTGCAGTGAGTGTAGGCTCAAGTAGATCGGGGTCCGGTGCATTGTAGGCTTGCAGCACTTGTATGTATGGATCGTCTGAATTTGGCGAGATCGAAGGAATAGGATAGGAAGACATAGTCTGTGACAAAAATGGTATATGTGTGTCAGTATATCAGAAATAATAACTAGTGTGGGTCAAGTGTATATGGCTATATACATATAATACTTACAATACACGTAATTATGTAAAATTACTAAGTCACAAATCAAAACATGTAGTCAAGTCAAATAAATATCAATCCAAATGGCAAGCAAGGCAAGTGGCGGTCATAGGGACTTGTTTTTATAAAAATGGTTATAGTTTAGGGTTTATATGTACCTAGTTCTCTATAACCTAGGATCTGATGCCAATCTGTAACACCCCCAAAATTTAACAGTCGCGGAAGCATACAGAACTTTGAGGGTGCCACTTGCGTAGATTGAAACCACAACACAAGGTAATTAAAGAACGGAATACATACTTCGTTTTTAATTAAATCAACATTTAGAGTTTAGAAAAATTAATTCATTGTTTAGAAAAATTAGACCCATTGGTTACAGTGGTCCCACATAAAAACAAGTCTAAAATTAATTGCCACTTCTTTAGGAAAAGGTCCATGACCCTTGCCTTGCCAAATCCTTGTCATAACAAATCAAATTACACACCTGAGAATCATGCTAAAAGTCAGCAAAAAGCTGGTGAGTTCATAGGTTTAAATAAAAGCATTAAATAATTAATTTGGACCAGCATGATCATTACAACACATATAATGTCATACAAAATTGTCTATCGCGCTAGCACTAAGTTCATGCAACCGAAGCTCGACAGTTTAGTGCGCTTATCTATAGCACATAAATAATAGTCAAGGGGCCTTTAGCGAGTGTTTAACCCAATACACTCGAAGTCCGACTTGCTATACGTCCGCATTGACCTGTCTGGCCAACCGAACGGTGGAGTCACCCCAATAGATCTATCTAAAGCAATCACGCTTCCCAAAGGGAAATAACGGCTCATGAAAATGGGCATGATAGTGGGTTATAGGGCTTAGGCTAACTATGCAATAGTTTTGGAAAAAGTTACAATATTATGGTCCATAAAATGATTTGCATGTTTCTCACCCCATGTTTGTAAAACAAGTATAAATAAAATGGGGCTATAAACTCACCTTTAATGGTCTGAACAGTGAATGCTGTGAAATTAAGGAGTGTACGACACCAACACGCAACCTAGATTAATAAACCATGTCTTAGTTTCAAGTATTAAATTAAGTCTTTTCAGAATTTTAATTCCAATATTTTAGAGTGTTTATGTTGTTGTCACTTGTGTGGCAGCAAGTGAGGTTACTAAGGAATTCTCTAAGAAATGGTAAGGTTTAGCTCTACGAATGACTTAAATGTACGGAAATGAGGAAACGAGAGTATTATAGGAACTTGAGTGACGGAATTTGGAAAGAAACGAAATGTATGATTTAAAGCACGAATGGATTTAATCGAGATGTGATATATATTAAGGTCGTGTAGTTTAGTCGTTATATCTAGTTATATAGGTTTTGAAATGAAACTTAGCGCAAGTGACGTTTATTATCTAATAGCTTAACGTTTTGAGAATATGTAATATAGGGTTGGTTTAATAAACATTATGTTTATCTCGTTTATTAAAATGACCTAAGTTTATCTAATTATTAACGATGAGTTACGACTTGTTTAGAACTTACAAGTTTTAGGAAAACTTTTGAATCTCGTTATAGTATTTTAAGTAAAGTTTATGTTAAATTTCATTTGCTAGTTTTTAGTAACGACGAGATTATAATAAATCTCAAAATGTATACTTACCTATGTGTTTTATTGTGTACTCAGTAAGAACTTGACTTGGTCTCAATTTTAGTCAAGTTTTACATTTTAGCGACCTATGTGTGTATATAATATTTGTATTCCTTATGTCAATTTTTATGTTTTACATTAGTGTATAAATGTAATTCGATATCTAAGTGACAATCACAAATTAATGGTCCAATTATATTAGTATTCGAATTTCTTTAAGTTGCGGCAACACAAGTTTTAAATATATATTAGTTTCAATACAAAAGTTTTTGCGTGATCGGCTATATTAAAGTTTTACATTGGCGACTAGTATTTATGTGTTAACAGATTTCGGATAATCAACATTTGTTGGGCTGCGGCCCAACTGAATCTGAGGAAGAGGGGGAAAGTGGCTCGGTATTGAGTTGGATCGATCACCAGCAGCCACAATGGGCCCGGTGGGCCTAAATTACTACTAGCAGAATACATCAATGGGCTAGAACAAAAGGGATTTAGGTTGGGCTTGCTCTTGGGTCCTATGTGGGCTGCAGTTTGGGTTTGAGCTGAAAAAAAAAACACAATACATACACATACAAGTCTTTAGGGACTTGGTGTATTTTTCTGGGAAGTCTTGACCAATATTTCGACATCAAAAGGGATTAGAGAACTCATGTCTTTGCTAAACTTTGGGTTGAGTACTACTCAACTCTAAAGTATAGAAGTCTCGGTGCGGTTAGAGGCTTTGGTTTTGGCATCACTCTTCACACTTCGACAAGGAAAAAGAACCATTCGAATGGGACATAGCTCTTGTGTCCAAGGGCATTCTTGTGCCTCAAGTGTCCTAGCCTAACACCATCCGTGAAAGAAATAACCTACCCTAGTATTGATAGCCTTTGTGGGTTCATTTTGGAGCAGGAGAGGTTCTACCCCAATCTGGGTTGAATCTTGGGTCAAAACGGTTCGTATTCTAGACTCGAACCAAGGGTGTAACCCTCAATTCTTGTCTCCCATCTTCAGGTTCTAAATGGCGTGCACTGGGGTGATTTGTAAAGCAACTCCTTTATTGCTTACATGGAGTCTTAACCCCGGCTAGCTCACCGCCATGGTGGCTGCCTGGGTGGGTCTAATTCGACAAGAAATTTGGTCAGAACCTCCCCTATGCAGGGTGGTTTTCCCAGCCTAAGACCACCACCCAAACACCTTGTTTGGGGTGGTTCTCATTCGGCTACAAGGTGAACATGGTTTCCATCCGGATCACTAACACTAATCCCAAAAGAGTGAATCATCCCAAACGGTTCTAGCACTACATTCCTTGTCAACAATCACAGGACTTAATTCGCTACTACAATCTATGAATTTCCTGGAGTCATTTGACTTAAATCACGAACTTTAGCTACAACAATCAACAAGTTATTAACCTAGTATCGAGTTCTAGATTTTTTTTTTACTATCCTATGCCACAGTGACAATCAACAACAAGCAACCTCTTGACAATTAATAGTCGAAGCTCAATAAAACCCAACAACTAAATCATCAACCAATCAATCTAAAATTAAATTAAGCAATCTAAGATGAATGGAACTGAAAAGATTCGAATACAAGTAAAAAAACTTACAATGATTCGAGAGATGATAAAAAGGACTTCAATCCGACAACCCAACTATTCCAAATCGAACCACAATCACCACAGTTCCTTGTTCTTCCTTGAGTGATTCAAATCTTCTCAGAAACTTTGAGTGGAGTTGTGGAGGTGTGATTCAATTTCCCTTGTAATATTGGTTTAAAAGGATGAATATGGAGAGTAACTCCATGGTTACTGTGGAAACCGTAGAGGGGGGGGGGTGAATACGTTTCGACTAAAAACTTAAAATCTTTTTGTATCAAACACCCGATCAAATGTGACGCAATATGAAAAGTGTCAAGTATGGTCATATAACATCTAGAGATGAATATAGTAAGCTACGACACAAGCACAATCAAACCATGACACATACTTAATCAACATAACATAAGCAACTAGCCATACAAATATAAATGAAATGCAAATATAAATATAATGCAATAAAGAACGAAATGAAAGTAAAGAGATAAGTAAGAAGGCGCAAACCGGACACGGTGATTTATAGTGGTTTGGTCATGAAGCTCCTCTTCGCCCTACTCCACTCCCCGAGTACCCAACTCGAGAGTTACTTCACTAATCAACAAACTCCTTTCAGGCGGAGAAAACTGTACACGTCGCTTAACTTATTTTCTGACACTAAGCTAGATGTCGAGTGCTAATCTTAGCTAGCACCAATCTACCACGATCTACCCGATCTACACCATACACGTCGCTTATCCTATTTCCGACACTAAGCTAGATGTCGAGTGCTAATCTTAGCTAGCACCAATCCACCACGATCTACCCGATCTACCCTTGATCCACATGATCAATCACACAAGCCTAATGGCTTCAAGAGATCTCCAATATCTCGACAAGATCACAATGATCTTCCCTCACAAACTCTCAAAAGAAAAATGATCTTGATGTATGCTATGATACAATCAAGAGTGTAACAAATGTTACAAGACCTAACAACTACAACTCTTGTATCTTCTTGGATACCTTGAGTTCTTCTCTTGCAAATGAAGAGGAATGATAACACTTTGTATCTACTTGGATACTTTGTGTTCTTCTCTTGCTAATCAAGAGGAATGATAACACTTTGTATCTACTTGGATACTTTGTGTTCTTCTCTTGCTAATCAAGAGGGATGACAACACTTTGTATCTACTTGGATACTTTGTGTTCTTCTCTTGCTAATCAAGAGGAATGAAGAGGATCACTTGAATGGATGATTGGATCACTCTTAAACAAACTAAGACTCTCCAAATGATCAAAGAAAGTCATCTAAGTGAGGAGGGATTAGACCAGAGAAAAAGGACTGGAAAAATCAAGTTGGAAGTGTGAAATGGTCCACTATTTATAGGCAAAGAAAAATCTAGCCGTTACGTACGGACGGCTCCACTAATTGTGCCACGGCTGTTACAATTTTTGAAATGATTTTCCCAAATAAAACATTTCTTTTTAATTCAAAAATAATTTGTAAAATATATTTTTGAAAAATGTTTTGTCACATTCATAAAAATGTGAAGTTTAGAAAAATAAAATCCTTTGATCATTTGTCAAGTAGTAGATTTGTTTGTCCATACCTTGAGTGATTTATGTCGGGATGGAAATCTACGACTTTGTTGAAGCATACTTGAGACGTCGGGAGGTGTTGATGTAAGTATGCATTGATGATTTATGTTTACAAGTAACTTGCGCATTTTACGTTATGCATTACAAGTTACATGTTTGTCATTATTAAAACCGAAGAAACCGTTTAGTTTAAATATCGTAATATTTGCACTAACAATCTCCCCCTTTTTGATGATGACAAATATGTAAACCGTAACACACAGTAAAATGTAAAAGTTACCTGTTTACACTCTCTTCTCCCCCTTTTGTCGAAGCAAAAAGGTAGTTGCCTCGAGCTCTCTTTTGATTTCATTTCTTACTCCCCCTTATTGAACTACTTTCCTTTCTCCCCAGAAAGGCGAGTTTGCATCATCCCAGTGAAGTCTTCTATCACCACCATTAGAAGGACTCCATGCTATGTATTCAAATTCTCCCGAGCTCCCCCTAGCTCAATGCTCCCCTATGGTGACTTAATCCCCTCGTTTATTTACCTTAGTATCAAGTGGATCCATGGATCAAATTTATACGAAGACTTTTCCTATGTCAAGGGTTAGCTTCGTGCAACATAATATATAACAGTATAGGAGCAACATTATAGGGATAGAATACACATAGCAAGACATGCATGGGTTAAACTATGTTAACACGTAAGTGTCACAACCCTACCGAAAACCTAAGGTGTAATTGTTCACTCAATCACACTAATCAAGAACGAGATTCGTTCATTGACTGACGCACTAAATGACTTATTCCAAGTTGTCATTGGGAAGGAAAGTTCTAACAAACCTTTTGAACAACATAATCATCTACCTAAGATGATTGATGTTAAGGATAGTTTGTTGATAAGACATACTCTAAATGATTACTATTATGACAAGTCGTGCCATAAAGTAGACTCGATAGAGGTTATACCTAAATGATTCCATAAGGTGGGAGAGTGTTAGTTGTGGTGACAACAAGGACAACTTAGGTTATGTGGTTGTAAGGGATAAATAATGGGATGACCCATTAGTGGTTGTGGTGATGGTGATAGTGATAAGGATGATGTGTTGGTGCCAAGTCCAAAGAGGTTTGATGGTGATAGGGTTAGTGTGATAACTAAAGGTTGTGGTGGACTTGGTGGAGGTAAGGGTGTAGGAATCCTAAAGGTGGAGGATGATGATGATGTGGTTAGAGATGTTGGTTTTGCCCTTTGAGGAAAGGTGGGAAAGGATGGTTTAGGTTAATATATCGTTTGCACTGACAATGAGATGCATGATATATTTCAAAAGGGAAAAGGAAAAGGTGTATGTGATCCTAACAGGATTGTTGGTGGATATCTCTAACGGGGTTAAGGTAACGAAGTTCTAGGTTTCTAGGTTGGATGATCCTAGTTGTGTGTTAGAGATAATTTGGTGCATGAAGGGTTTCATGTGTTTGTGAGGATTGAAGGTTGTTGAACTGACTATCACTTATCCAAAGTGAGGAGTAGTTGTAAGGTTTGAGTGTGATGAGTTGAGGGTTATAAGGTTTGAGTGTGATGATCTATGGGTTAAGGTTCTTAGACTGACTATCACTGTCAAGAGTGAAGTGTAGCTAAAAGGTTTGAGTGGGATTGATATAAGGGTTGAAGGTTGTAAGGTTTGAGTGTGATGATCGATGAGTTGCAGGTTGTAAGGTTTGAAGATGAGATGCAAGATAAGCTTGCAATGGTGAGGCCTTATAAAGGCAAGTGTTGTGGGATTCAAACTAAAGTTGGTGATGGTGTCCTATGGTGTAGTGAGGAAATGTTAGGGTGTGTGTGAGTTTGCAAAATTTTGCAGGTTTGAGGTTAGGGATGCAGGGATCAGGAGGGAACAGTGAAAATTCATCAATCATAGGTACGGTACCACTAAATACCACACGGTACCGTTAAATTTAACGGTATCGTGGCCTATTTAACGGTACCGTGACCTGGAAGTCACGAATTTTCCTGTGCAGCCTAGTTCTGGGCAGCTAAAGGGAAGTTTCCTAGGGAATAAGAACCACATTAATGTGTTCTTGAGAGTGTTTGGTGAAAGGCTATATGAGTGTGTTTTCGCTCCCCCTTAATCTATGACCATCCAGACAAGAAGCAAAAGATAAAGAGGAAAACAAACGTTGACGGAAGCGATGAGCTTAGTAACGTCATGACAAGTGGTGGATAGCATACGATAAACTTCACCTTTGAAGTCACGTAGCTCTTCTCAATCATTTTGAATATTCATAGAATATTTATATGATGAGGCATGTGATAACTTGGAGATATCCTAAGGGTTAAGAAGATAAAATCTTCAGGGTTGTGAGGTAGGTGATAAGGTTATAGGGTTATCTATGTTGATGAAGGAGGGTTATCTCAACGTATCCTAATGGTTCTTTGTTTGAAATGTGTGGAAGATGAGTGGGATGCGGAAGCATTGGTAGTGTTTAGTACCATGCGGAAGTGAAAGGGAAGAAGGCTTAGGAATCAGAAGATAGATACAATCTGTTCTGATAGGATACGGTTCTGGTTCAAGACTAAATCGAGTGGGTTTTGATAGTGTTTTTGAAACAGTGAGAATAAACTGTCTCAGCAGACAACGGTCCGACGGTACCGTTAAATTTAGCGGTACTGTCCCCTATTTAAGGGTACCGTGACCTGCTGAGGTCAGTTTTGACCCAGAATTAGATTTCTGACGAAGAAATTTCACATATGTTGTGATTTTTCTGGACCTTAGATTAAAAGAATTTATACCGAATAAATTCTTTTATGAATGAATCCAACGGGATTAGGTGAACGTTGATCGAGAGCGAGAAATGACACTTAATTGCATTTCGCAAATTAAATATACTTTAAATATTTCAGATGAAATATTTAAGTTGTCATTGGAATTTAAGATGATTTCACGAATAAATCTCGCTGATTTAGTGAGACTCTTTGACACGAGGAAAGAATTTATACCTAATAAATTCTTTGAACGGTACTGGACGCGAAGAGATGACTTTTATATTTCCGAGGAAATACATAGGTAGTCATTAGAGCAATGTGAAAGATGACTTAATATTTCCAGTGAAATATTTAAATAGTCATAAGAGGGGTACGAGGGATGACTTTAATATTTCCAGTGAAATATTTAAATAGTCATAAGATTTATGGAAAATGTTCCATCATTCCTAGACCTAGACGAAGATGTTTAGGGGATTCTCGGTTGAGAGGTTTGGTTGATTTACGGATTTTGATGTGCTTTGCACACGAGTGTTTCATGGGGTTTTGAAAGACGTAAAGCTAAGCCTATGGTGCTGATTCGCAGCAGGGTTTGGGATCTTAAGACGTGTATAATCACACGAGGATGAAATGAACTACTAATCACTTATATAGTAACTTGTGAGTCCTTTGTCATCCGAGGATTGATGTTAGCTTTTAGCTTTTGGATGAGCGTTTTAACATATGTTGTTAAAAGGCTTGAGTATGATGTTTCGGATATGACATTTAACAATTGCGATCACAAGTTAAACTTACTTGAATATTTCGGATGAAATATTTAAGTTGTCAATCCTACTCCGAGTTCTACTAGGTTTGTTCCTAACCTTCCCATGACAAAAGGGTGTATTACTTGGAAGAAGGCGAAGTGATGACTGGGGAATTAGGGTAACTTCGCGACTACTTTGACTAATGGGTTCTGACACTAGTGTATGACTCTATGACTTCTAAGGGTTCATAGTGATGGGCATACCTAATTCCTAATGTGTCAAAAGTACATAGTGTGGGTGCAAACTTTACCAGTAAATCATGTAAAATGCACATAAGGAATAAATGAAAGCATCATGTAAAACATGATAATCATTTAGCATTTAAAATCATGAAGACATTTAACCATATCTTACGAGAACATGTTATCATTTTGAAACACGTATGTGGGATGCAAGCAATCTAGGTTTGCTAAGGCAGATCCTAATTACTACTTGTTCAAGATGACATCCTAATGGGAGATAAAGTTCACCGATGTAAACTATCTCTAGTCAAATGTAGGAATGAAAAATTTTCAAGTTAGAGAATGAGTATGAGACTATCACTAGTGGTGCTCAATTAAGGCTAAACACGACCATTTTTACGGGTTATACACGAACCCAACTTCTCTCCTGGAAGCAATTCAACCGTTAGGTCAAATTGAATTTCTAGTGCGATAGGTTCTCCAGTAGTCATTCTCATGTTAGAAAAATTCAAATTCCTATATTTTCCTATTGAGGTGTAGCAAAGATGTTATTAGCTTATTTTGCTAATACATGGCCTACTATGACTCAATTAACCATACTTTGAAAGTTGGTTAAGATAATGACATGTCTTACACAACTCCTAACAAAGGCAAGCAAAATGTTTTAATTTCGTGTTTGAGATTTAGAGGTTATTTGATGGAGATGGTGTATTTTATGATCTCTTGGACATCATCTTTGTTTGTTGAGTTGTTACATGTTATTTTAACATGATTTGGTTTCCTAGAACCAAGAGACACTCTAATGTGATACAATGTAGAACCTACTACATCGTGTGTGTTTCAAGAATGCTCCTTTGCATATCTTGAGAAAGAATCTAGTAAAGGTTACTTACCTCAATAGATCTTGTGAGTATTATATTAAAAATGAGACATATTGTATATTTCAACAAATATGCTTTTTCTAAGAGGAAACTTATCACTCTTACGAATGCTTTGTGAAACAAGTATTTTAGTGTATGACCAATTTTACTTGTTTATGCAATGACACATGTTGTATTAGGTTATTATTCAACTCTAATATCCTATATTTGTTAACAGGATGCAATGTATTCTCTTGTAACATAACCATTCATGTTACAAAGAAAATAATATGCATGAGATATAGGTTATCTTTTGTCAATCTTTTGATAAGAGAAATACATGTGATATTCTCAAAGATTGATGACTTACATAATAGTTAATAACATATTATGTGTGACACTTTTACTAGACATGTGGCTTTGAGTGTTGATTTGTTCATGAGCAAAGTTTACATATGTTGTTAGTTTGCTCGTGTTTGGTTTTTCGGAAATGACACATTTACCAATTGCATTGCAATGTAAATTACTTGTATATTTCGGATGAAACATCCAAGTTGTCAATCCTACTTGGTTGTGTATTTTATGCATCTTTTAAACATATTAGTTTAAAGTTTGGAACACAACCATTGGACACGAAGACTCAATATGGCATCTTCAACACAAGTGTGAGTTATGATCCGATGCATATTATTTTCGTCTTGATAGAACGTCATTATTTTCACAACAATCGAATGTGATTGAGTATGTAGATTCAAGATAATACTTTTCATCATAATTTGATGTTATCTTGAAGCTAGACAAATAATGACTCCAATTTCATGTCCACACTCAAAAACTTGTCAATTAGATTCGATAATGATATCAATCATAATTTGAATAATGAATTGATATGTACTCGAGATCTTTCTTGACCCACACAATCACTCCTTTAAAAAAAAATTTAAGGAGTGTGTTTCATTTATTCTAACACTAGTTGTATGTGTGAGGTTAATGACATATTAAGTTACTACTTAGATATTGTCATTTATTTTTATTTGAGAAAAACTATTTATATTATTAAGTATAATATTCTTAGTTTTTCGACACCTCATTGGTATAAAAATAATTATCTTAACTATTTTTATACAACATACGTAAAATACTAAATGTTTAAAACATTTTGTATGTGTGTTAGATCAATGCAAGTTTAATACATTTTTCTTTACTTAAGTACTGATGTATTAAAATGACCTTTTATCTTGTTTAGACAACCCATGGTCAACAAGACAAAATGATTTAATGTTTTGAAGATCATGTTACGGATTTTATGAAAGTGTTAAGTATTTTGGGGTGATATACTTTTTACACTTAAACCTTTGGAAAAATAATTGTGTAAGACAATATCTTTCGACACACATGATCTACCAACTTAGTTTCTATTCCTAAGAAGGTTACTAAACCATTTTAAAAACTTGCAACAAATGCAAGAAAAATGGTCTATGCCTATATGCAATGAAAAATCAATTACGCTACTTAGTGCAAGAAGTCTAGCCTAAGTCCTATTGACGCATAAGCCGAAAAGCTAATATTCGACACATAGCAACAAGGCATGAAGGACATTTAAGCTTATAAATAAAATTAGCTCAACTAGAGATAACAATAAGCATACAAAAGTATTAACTAACAATACTGATGTGCTGCATGTGTCGTTGCGGTTTAGCAGTTTTAATGCCTACTCAAGTTTTAAATTTATATTTAGCCGACTTATCAATAACACACACACCTAACGAGCAGTGTACCCGGTCAGTATGAAGATAATGGTAAGTAGAGTGTCGATCACTAAGAGTGGAACGTATTATCTAGTTATTCTAATCAGTATTTTAATATCCTAACGCAAGGGGGTTTCAGCCTGAGAGACTGGCACGATTTGTTGCAATTAATATAATAAAATAAACCAATAGGCACGAATCAGCAAGTAGCACACACGTACACAGATAAATACTCGAGACAATAAGAGGGCTGTCCTTATAATTAAGTAGATTGTCACTTGTTTTATTGATAGCTTTATATGAAGTGTATGTAGTTAATCCTTTCTCATTGGTCCTATTCTTATCGGCGAGTAAACCCTTAATGATTACTTATGTCTAAAAGTTATTCCTAAGTGATCAATTTAGAAACAACCGTGGGAGCCACATTATGTCCCGCAGTCAAATGCCCGCAAGCCACTAATAAACACAGAGGTTATCAATGCACTAATAAGTAGTAACCAAAGACATCAACATATAAACTTTAATTGATGGGAAAGCAAGTATTAAAGGGAGTGCAATCTTTCCGTTGTCACATTACACAAGCCACCAATCCTGATGAATTAAAGTTTGCTAACACAATAAAACAAAACTACTTAATGAATTAAATACATGCAGCACCTTCTTACAGCTCTTGTATCTTTGATTTGGGTGTGTCTTGTGCTGCCTCCTTGACTGAATTCGTCCTTTGTTCCTACTGTTCGGTCTTCGGTGTTAGGGTTTTGGAACTCTTTAATTCGTCTGGTCTACGGGGTATTTATAGTTTCTGTCTGAGGGAAGATGCGGCGCATCTACTAAGTAGATGCGGCGCATGTACTTAACTTCGCGTGGGGTCCAAGATTATAATATTCAGGAATATTCGTACACCGCCAGAAGATGCGGCGTAACTCTTTATTAGATGCGGCGCATGTCCTCTTGTATCTTGGATCGTATCTGGTGATATCTTGATAGAGATGCGGCGCATGTCGAGAGTGAGATGCGGCGCATCTGGAGCAGAATTGACTTGATCTTGTCCATGTCAGTAGACTTTCACTTTATGCACGTTTTGCTCCTTAATTAGTCCAAAATAGCTAAGTTTCACCAAATGCTTGTTTTTACCTGAGAATTACAAAAGTAAACGATTAAGTATCAATCCTCATACATAATATAGTAAAACAAGTCAAATTAATAGGATAAATGATAGTAATAAAATGTACTTATTTGAGTTCATCAAATATCCCCCCACTTGAACTTTACTTGTCCCCAAGTAAACCTTAGAATTTCATTTATGAAAATGTATCCTAAAAGATGTTAGGATTTATTTTTATATTTAAGCATGTATTCGTTTAATTCATAATCACACAACTAAACACTTAACGAATTAGAAGTAAAATAAAATAAGTCGATAAAAGCAAATCTAATCGTTTAACTGTCCAGTCGCGACGAATATTCTATCATAAGCTTGGCAAGTATACACATCTCCACCACTAAAGTTAAGGAGTAACAAGTCTAAAGCGGTAAAAAGGGTTTTTAGGCTTAAGGGTTAATTATTCTCTTTCACTATCGATCTCAAATTCCAGAAAAGGCGACAAAATCACAAATACATGATCGAATCCACTAACACGATACTTGCAATTGCTCAAATCCTTAACTCGAATAGGCTAAAGATAGGTCCAAACTTCACCAATAATAATATATCAAAAAGGACGACAAAATCATAAATACATAGCCGAATCCACGACTACGATACTTAAGATTGCTCAAATCCCTAATCTCAATAAATCAAAGGTTTGGTTGGATAAAGAATAATAAAGGGCATGGATAACATTTGGGATATAAATTGGTGTAAAAAATAAAAATAAACAAAACAAATAAATTAAAATCCTAAGTGTGGTTAATCACTATCCCAACCATCCCATGAATAAGACTCATATCATTGAATAACTCACGCTTTAACACTTGAAACACACGCTTTAGGTAGACACGAATTATACTCAACAAAATCTTAATCAAAGAATAAACCTTAACTGGCGTTCCCATAACTGCCAATTCCCATTCAATCCATAGATATAATACAACAAATAGTGGTGATATCGACCACTTACATAACTTTACATAAGTTGGTTAAAACAAACATCCAACTTTTCTTTCTTTCTTTTTCTTTTCTATTTTTTCGATTTTTTTTTTTTTTTTTTTTTTTTTTTTTTTTTTTTTTTTTTTTTTTTTTTTTTTTAAACATAAACATAGATGTGTAAAATTTCACCACATCACTACAACTTTCTTTCCGGATAATTTTTATTCATACTTTTCATGACTTCAGAAATAGTAGTAATAGTGAAAGTAGTAAACACACGAAAAATAAACTCAAAGATATACAATATTTACTTTCACTCCAATTTGCATTGTGCAATTTCCCGACCTAACCATAGATAATGAATTACGCACGCGAACACAGGTAATGTAAGGAAACACACTCTGCCTATAGCAATTAACCAACCACGGATTCTAATCTACAGGGTAGGCTAAGGTGTAAGGGTGTAACGAAACATTTTAAACATAGGTGTAAGAAACGAAAGGAATGGCTCTGAGTGTTTTTCTAGGGGTATCTTACTCTAAAAGTGAGAGTAACAAAAGGGTTTATACGGGGGTTAACTAACCAGTGTAGTTAGCTAATAACACATAACATATAAAGGCTATTTGGTGTAATCCTAGAATTTTACCAATTTAGACAAGTCATTCCAATTATATAAATAATACTCATTATGGTGGTCTCGAATAGTATACAAGCCAAGTTCTAAAGTTTACAAGTCACCGGCACACTCATAGATTTGTGAATTTTGAAAAATCACAATTTTTGAAAATAACGTCATGTGTGCAGCTATGCAACTTAGATCTTAAACAAAAACATGCTAAAAAAAAAAAATTAAGTTTGATATATTAAGCACATTTTAAGCATAATTTTTGAAAAAGTTTAGGACAAGTAATTGTTAAGTGTTCTAATTCTCCAATCCCCCCACTTAAGTTAAACAACGTCCTCGTTGTTTGTATAAAAGGTTAAAAACTGGAAAATAAAAGAATTAGAACGGAAAAACTCCCCTGAGATTTGCTCGGTATGATCCTCCATTAGTATAAAAGCAAAAATCATCTTTCTTGTGGATTAGAACGTTAAAGCTTCATACTTGATGTATCCACAGGAAATCCAGGAAACTATAATACCACCAACACTTTAAAACACACCTAAGATAAGAAAGGTTCAAACTTGCATAATACATTAGTAGTTAGGAAAAATAAAACTTAAAAATTAAAACTGAAAATCATCAGGTCAGTCGATGCGCCGTATCTTATTGAAGAAGATATGCCGTATCGAGCCTGGAATAATACGGATCAGAATAAAGATGCGCCGCATCCTTAACCAGGGATGCGCCGCATTAAAATAAACTGATAAATAGTTTTAAAGTCGAAAGTAAAAATGCAGAAAAATAAAATAAGATATGACCATTGCAGGAGATGCGTCGCATCTCAGAGTTGAGATGCGCCGTATCTTCGTGCGGCCTGGACTGACTCGACACAGAAAACAGAATAATAAAAGATAAATCCGGGTTGTCTCCCGGTGAGCACTTGTCTTTATTCCAGAGTCTTCAAGTTAGACTCACGTTCAGCTCCTTAGTATCGATCATTGAAGGAGTCGGAAACATCACGCTCCTTCATCCCCAATTTAGTAATATTAAACATTCCTTGCTCGTCCTTAATTTCCACGCCGTTCTTCTTTAATATCTGTATAAACAAAGTCCTGTCCCTTTCGGGCAGAGATGACAAAATGATAGACGGGAAATTCTTATTATCATATAGGCACAAATAAGCAAGGTGGGGTGGTAGTTCAATAAACACATCATTGTTCAAATTCGTTTTCTCAACTACTCTCCTACGTTTATTAATTACTACACAATCATACCACTCGTCATCAGAATCACTAACAATATCGCGTCTAAGTTCGGTAGGTACATTAAGGTCAATGAATTCCTCAAAGTCTTCATGATTAGGATTAGTCGAGTTGTTTTGAATCAATGTTTCTCCCATAAGTCTAGCTTCAAGATCGAGGTCCATACGTTCTCTTAATCCTAGTACATAAACACCTCTAATTATGCTTTTAACCGGATCTTGGCACTTATAGACTAGTTTATTATTCCCTACCCTTAATGAAATTTTTCTCTTAAACACATCAATCTTAGCATGGGCAGTAGACAAGAAAGGTCTTCCGAGGATTAAAGGAATCTTAACATCCTCGGGCATGTCTAGTATAATAAAGTCTACGGGAAAAATAAACTGCTCAATCTTAACTAGCACATAATTAGCAATCCCTTCAGGTCGTTTTACTGTTTTATCAGCCAATTCAATAAGTAATTTAGTTGGTGCTAATTTTCCTAGTCCTAGGGTAGCGAATGTCTTAAGAGGCATAACACTAACACTAGCTCCTAAGTCAGCTAACACATTATTGAAAGATATATTATTAATAGAACAAGGTAGAGTAAAACTTCCTGGGTCTCTTTCTTTATGAGGCAAGGCATTTGAATCGGTTGCAGGGCTCTCTTCTTTCATTGTTGCCTTGATCTCCTCTTCAATTTTTGTCTTCTCTTTTAGTAGTCTCCTTAAGCTGATTGAAGAGTTAAAGAAAAATTCGGGTCTTGCACCATCATTACCATTCATCGACCTTCTAGGTATATTAGGAGTGACTTCTTCAGTGGTGCTTATGGCCTTGACATGATCCCTTGGGTTGGTTTCAGTTGAGCTCGGTAAACTTCCATATCCCCTTTCTTGAAGAACTTTGCTCATTTGACCAATTTGTTGTTCCAATGCTTTGATCGAAGCTCCTTGATTTCTTGTAGTAGTGTCCGTTGAAGCTCGAATTTCCTTGATCATAGCAGTATTCTCTTCATGTCTTTTAGCAGCATCGGCCATAATTTGCTTTAAAGTATCGTCTAAAGTCTGCCTCCTCTCTTGATAAGCGGGATTGAAGTTGTTCTTTTGATAGAATCCCGGACTAGCTTCCCTAAATCTTCCTGAAGGTCGGAATGGTTGTCCAAATTGGGTGTAATAAGCTTCTTCAAACGTCTCACTTTCATTCTTATTCGGACAATCCTTAGTGTAGTGAGGTCCTTCACACTTTTCACATCCAACTTGGGCAGCATACGCTCTTTCATCACGCTTCTTCATTTCTCTACTAATTTTATCCAATTGAGCTTGAATAGCAGCAATCCCGTCAAAATTAGTGCTGCTCTTAGATCTAGTAGAGGTCCCATCGTGCCATTTTTGAGAATGATCAGCAGCTTCTTGGATCGCTTTCCTAGCATTAGTTGCACTCATCTGAGGTACAGCTCCCTTAGCATCCAAAATCTGTCTTGTAGGCACGTCCAATCCCTGATAAAACAATATTATTTCCTGCATAGGGGTTAGATAGTGTTGAGGACATTTTATCAATAAATCTTTAAATCGTTCCCAAGCTTGATAAAGGGTTTCATCAGGCTCTTGCTTGAAACTATTGATAGCCTCCATCTTCTTAGCAGTCTTAGCAGGTGGACAATATCTCTTCAGGAATTTGCTCTTCAAACCTTCCCACGTGGTGATTGAACTAGCAGGTTCATTCCTTAGCCACTTGTTAGCAGCTCCTTTTAGTGAGATTGGGAAGATTCTTAGCATGAGTTGATCGGTATTGACACTTTCTGTAGTAAACAAATCTGCAATTTCCAGGACCTTTTCAACATGCTCATTAGCATCCTCTTGTTCCGTCCCACTGAAAGCATTCTCTCTGAGCTCTTTGAGAAATTGTCCCTTCAACTCAAATTTTGACTTGTCATCAAACTTAGGTCTAGCAACTCCTGAAGTGTAATCAGCACGGGTATTGTTCATGTATTCCTCCATAGTAGTGTTTTCGCCCATTGTTTCTGTTTCAACTTACTCTTTTTCTTCAGAAAAGTAATCAAGCTCGAGTGAACTTGAAAGATCAAAGCTTCTTGTGTTGAAAAGCCTTTTAAGCGAATGTAGGGCTCGTTCAGGATCTTCGAAAGGTTGAATCAAGTTCTTCGTAGAACTCCTGGTCATGCACTTCCTGAAATCAATCACAAAAGCATCAGTAGGGTATGCTCGAGAAAGTAATATATCAGATAATTAATAACGAAAACGGAATACGAAAAATTAAAGTTACTGATATCTGCAGACGATGCGCCGTATCCAAAGAGTTGGATACGCCGTATCTTATTACGTTAAAATTTAATCAGACTTTATTCAGAAAATAGATACGCCGCTCTAGAATTTAAGAATGCGCCGTATCGAATTAATCAATCAAAAATCAGCTTATCTAATTAAAATTAAATGCGTCGTATTAACGAAAGTTAATGCGCCGTATTTCCGTTACGTTTAAAAATAAAAGATTTTTGATTCAGTAAGATGCGCCGTATCGACAGAGATCGATACGCCGTATCTGTTTAATAATTCGCAAACTGTTTTTAATCAAAATAATAGATACGCCGTATCTGCTAAAGCAGATGCGTCGTATGGCGTGAATGTTTAGAAAAATTTTTATCAAAAACAGATACGCCGTATCTGCAAAAGCAGATGCGTCGTATTACTTTATCGCTTAGAAAAATTTTCTTATTAAAAACAGATACGCCGTATCTTGGGGAAAAGATGCGTCGTATCGAATTAATTAAACGCGTTGTATTTTTAAAAAAATTAAACGCAATACGCCGTATCTGAGAGATCAGATGCGCCGTATCGTTTGATTTAGCACAGTACAACGATAGCAGAACAGAAAAATACGAAAAATAAAAACAAAAATTAAACACACAAACAAAAATAAACACACAAAAATAAAAGAAAACAATTAACACACAATACAACAAATATGCAAAATAGTACAATGATGCAATTAATCTAATAAAAAGAAAAACCTAATTAAAATACTAATCAAATTAACAGATAATAACAATTCACTCCCCGGCAGCGGCGCCAAAAACTTGATGTGCTGCGTGTGTCGTTGCGGTTTAGCAGTTTTAATGCCTACTCAAGTTTTAAATTTATATTTAGCCGACTTATCAATAACACACACACTTAACGAGCAGTGTACCCGGTCAGTATGAAGATAATGGTAAGTAGAGTGTCGATCACTAAGAGTGGAACGTATTATCTAGTTATTCTAATCAGTATTTTAATATCCTAACGCAAGGGGGTTTCAGCCTGAGAGACTGGCACGATTTGTTGCAATTAATATAATAAAATAAACCAATAGGCACGAATCAGCAAGTAGCACACACGTACACAGATAAATACTCGAGACAATAAGAGGGCTGTCCTTATAATTAAGTAGATTGTCACTTGTTTTATTGATAGCTTTATATGAAGTGTATGTAGTTAATCCTTTCTCGTTGGTCCTATTCTTATCGGCGAGTAAACCCTTAATGATTACTTATGTCTAAAAGTTATTCCTAAGTGATCAATTTAGAAACAACCGTGGGAGCCACATTATGTCCCGCAGTCAAATGCCCGCAAGCCACTAATAAACACAGAGGTTATCAATGCACTAATAAGTAGTAACCAAAGACATCAACATATAAACTTTAATTGATGGGAAAGCAAGTATTAAAGGGAGTGCAATCTTTCCGTTGTCACATTACACAAGCCACCAATCCTGATGAATTAAAGTTTGCTAACACAATAAAACAAAACTACTTAATGAATTAAATACATGCAGCACCTTCTTACAGCTCTTGTATCTTTGATTTGGGTGTGTCTTGTGCTGCCTCCTTGACTGAATTCGTCCTTTGTTCCTACTGTTCGGTCTTCGGTGTTAGGGTTTTGGAACTCTTTAATTCGTCTGGTCTACGGGGTATTTATAGTTTCTGTCTGAGGGAAGATGCGGCGCATCTACTAAGTAGATGCGGCGCATGTACTTAACTTCGCGTGGGGTCCAAGATTATAATATTCAGGAATATTCGTACACCGCCAGAAGATGCGGCGTAACTCTTTATTAGATGCGGCGCATGTCCTCTTGTATCTTGGATCGTATCTGGTGATATCTTGATAGAGATGCGGCGCATGTCGAGAGTGAGATGCGGCGCATCTGGAGCAGAATTGACTTGATCTTGTCCATGTCAGTAGACTTTCACTTTATGCACGTTTTGCTCCTTAATTAGTCCAAAATAGCTAAGTTTCACCAAATGCTTGTTTTTACCTGAGAATTACAAAAGTAAACGATTAAGTATCAATCCTCATACATAATATAGTAAAACAAGTCAAATTAATAGGATAAATGATAGTAATAAAATGTACTTATTTGAGTTCATCACTAACAATACTAAGACATAAAGAAAAGCAAATAGTCATTTAGCATAACACACAAAGATACTTATCGTCATTTTGTATATTAAGTATAACAATGTACACTTAGCTTGACTTTATTTGAAAATGAATTATTTTCCACCCCATTCAAAGATTTGATCAAGTTCAACACTTTGAAATCATGAATGCATCAACGTGTGATGTTCACTTTGTGATTTGACAAAAAAATTTGTGCAATCGGCATGACCGGAAAAGACTCTCTGTTACGAATTAAAGACATCCATAAATTTCACTTTACAATCACTTTCTAAAAATATTTTTAAGTGAAAGTAGACTCAATTACGTTTAAAACGATAGGTGGCACGACTCCTACGGACTTACGGTTGATTTTATACGAATTTTTGAAAATTACCGAATTCTGGAAAACAGACGAAGGTACCGTTAAATTTAGCGGTACCGTCCATATTTAATGGAGCCGTCCGTTATATTTAACGGTGCCGTACGTCTGACTTCAGTTTTTGAACAGAACCAACTTTTATCAATTTAAGAAAACCTTCAAGCTAGTATGACAACATATACTTAACAACAAAACTTGTAAGTATTAAGTAACTAAATATTTTTCATATTTTTATCACCTTCATGGGTAATTTGATACATAGAGCGTACTAAATTTTGAAAACCATTTGTTTTAAAAATTTGAGCGACGTGGCTCTGGTACCAATTGTGGAAACCGTAGAGGGGGGGGGGGTGAATACGTTTCCACTAAAAACTTAAAATCTTTTTGTATCAAACACCCGATCAAATGTGACGCAATATGAAAAGTGTCAACTATGGTCATATAACATCTAGAGATGAATATAGTAAGCTACGACACAAGCACAATCAAACCATGACACATACTTAATCAACATAACATAAGCAACTAGCCATACAAATATAAATGCAATGCAAATATAAATATAATGCAATAAAGAATGAAATGAAAGTAAAGAGATAAGTAAGAAGGCGCAAACCGGACACGGTGATTTATAGTGGTTCGGTCACGAAGCTCCTCTTCGCCCTACTCCACTCCCCGAGTACCCAACTCGAGAGTTACTTCACTAATCAACAAACTCCCTTCAGGCGGAGAAAACCGTACACGTCGCTTAACTTATTTTCCGACACTAAGCTAGATGTCGAGTGCTAATCTTAGCTAGCACCAATCTACCACGATCTACCCGATCTACACCATACACGTCGCTTATCCTATTTCCGACCCTAAGCTAGATGTCGAGTGCTAATCTTAGCTAGCACCAATCTACCACGATCTACCCGATCTACCCTTGATCCACACGATCAATCACACAAGCCCAATGGCTTCAAGAGATCTCCAAGATCTCGACAAGATCACAATGATCTTCCCTCACAAACTATCAAAAGAAAAATGATCTTGATGTATGCTATGATACAATCAAGAGTGTAACAAATGTTACAAGACCTAACAGCTACAACTCTTGTATCTTCTTGGATACCTTGAGTTCTTCTCTTGCAAATGAAGAGGAATGATAACACTTTGTATCTACTTGGATATTTTGTGTTCTTCTCTTGCTAATCAAGAGGAATGATAACACTTTGTATCTACTTGGATACTTTGTGTTCTTCTCTTGCTAATCAAGAGGGATGACAACACTTTGTATCTACTTGGATACTTTGTGTTCTTCTCTTGCTAATCAAAAGGAATGAAGAGGATCACTTGAATCGATGATTAGATCACTCTTAAACAAACTAAGACTCTCCAAATGATCAAAGAAAGTCATCTAAGTGAGGAGGGATTAGACCAGAGAAAAAGGACTGGAAAAATCAAGTTGGAAGTGTGAAATGGTCCACTATTTATAGGCAAAGAAAAATCTAGCCGTTACGTACGGACGGCTCCACTAATTGTGCCACGGCTCCGTTAAATTTAACGGAACCTTGGAGCCGTCGGTGTCAAAAACGCTCCAGACGCTCCAAATTTTGTCTTTTAGAGGTGAAGGTTTATTTGGGGAAGTTTGGAGCTGTTTTGGGGGGGAAAATGGCTGTTACAATTTTTGAAATGATTTTCCCAAATAAAACATTTCTTTCTAATTCAAAAATAATTTGTAAAATATATTTTTGAAAAATGTTTTGTCACATTCATAAAAATGTGAAGTTTAGAAAAATAAACTCCTTTGATCATTTGTCAAGTAGTAGATTTGTTTGTCCATACCTTGAGTGATTTATGTCGGGATGGAAATCTACAACTTTGTTGAAGCATACTTGAGACGTCGAGAGGTGTTGATGTAAGTACGCATTGATGATTTATGTTTACAAGTAACTTGCGCATTTTACGTTATGCATTACAAGTTACATGTTTGTCATTATTAAAACCGAAGAAACCGTTTAGTTTAAATATCGTAATATTTGCACTAACAGTTACTTTCGGATTTGGGAGAAATAAGGCTTCCATTCATGTGTTCTTTCCCCTTCTAATGTAATCTCCTAGGTTTGACTTTGGGGATTTCAAGGTCTGTGAAAATGATGGGGAGCGTTTAGGTCAAAAAGAAGGGATGACAGAGTTGGTGGATAGTGATGTATCGATTGGATTTTGGGATAAGGAGGGGGCGGACAAAGAATCCTAGGGGAAGAAGAAAACTCTCCTGGGTTATTGTGTGAGTGGAGGATTTTTATTTTAAGTATTTAAGGATATGTTTAATTTAATGGAGTGACTAATTTATACCCCCGTCTCGCTGAACTGAGTTAAAATCAGGTCCTTCCTGGAACCGTTATAAATGTGGAAGAATGGATTTTTAGAGACGTTTTTAATATACTGAGATGAATTTAGAGTTTTATGAATTTACAATAATTCCTGAGTTTTAAATTTGTTACTATTTAGACATTAGTACACTTGTGGTGTCATTCTGAGTAAAAATGAGATAACCTCCCGTTTTTACTACATTATAGTGGGTAAAATGTGAGATGGGATAATTTCACTGTTCTTGGTGAGATTTCTGTGTGACACAGTGTGCAGGTCTGTTTTCCGTGATAATCATGTAAATACCTAGTCTGTTGATTTAGTCATAATAATTGGACAGTCATAAATTAAATATTAGGGAAAATTTACCATTTGTCACAGTATTATTGATTTGATTTTGAAGTGACATTTCGCGGGTACTTATTTATCTTTGAGATATGGTGTTACTCTCAAGATAACTTGACTGGGCAATTTTATTCATCGTGATTAAGAATGGACAATCTAGTTATAACTCATGTAAGGAGTTACGTTGTAGTGCTCACAGTATAGCTATCACTTTAAGGAGTTACGTTGTAGTACTCAGTGTCACACAAAGATGTGGATTGTTCACAAGACGCATTAGTACAAGCATTAAGTTACAAAGTTTGGATGTTTACTTCTTTTTTAAGTTGGTCATATCGGGTTGTCTCCATATGTGGTTATTTACTAGTAGTCGGTGAATTTAAAGGAGGTTCGTTTAAAGGTTGGTTTGAGAGTAGTATTGAGAGTATGTTTTTGATATATTCTCACGAAATTATGCTTACACGGACTGTTATAGCTTTAATATTGCATCAAGAAAAAGATAATCTATGGAATGTACACTAAAGTATGATGATTCCGATGACTCACAACCATCAGGAGGGAGAAGTACACGAAGAAAGAAGTAATGTCTCGTTTTCAGTAATCTGGTTTGTGGGTACGTCGAGGCGTATTACCAACTTGGATACAAATACTTTGTGAGGTATGTTGTTATGATGCTCCCGAACGACAACCATGGTGCCACACTTTAGTATCTACAGTCTCCGCTGCGTGTTTGAAGACTAAAGAGAGTTGTCGATTCAGGAGGGAGCAGAGAAAAGAAAAAGGCTCACTAGTTAGGAGGGAGTAATAACCTAACTTGAACATTACAGTTGAAGTTCAGAGCTACAAGGATTAGTTCCATCAGTGCCTAAGATTGAACACCGAGATCATCGGAAGAGAGAACTTCAAGTCTGCCTCAGGATCTAGACTACAGAGACTCTGCGCTTCAACAACGTCAACAAAAGTTTATTATTTTTGTAATTTACTTTGTTTATAGGTCTCATTGTAACCATTCACGTGTGATGATATCTTGGAGGGAGATTGTTAGCAATGCTTTTTTATAAAGATATCGTCACTCAAGTTAATTGGACTAGATTTGTAGAAAGTAGAGCCCACATGGACTACTACTGTTTAAGTGGTAAAATTAGTAATGTAATAGGGCTATAAATACCCCTCATGACTCTCCATGAGGGGTGTGGGAATTCTTTGTATCATTAATTATCTCTTAAGCTAATATATACAAAGTGTTTTCTCCACCCTCTCTCTACTTTCTCTCACTAGAAAAGATGAAGATATTCATCTTTTTCAACGAACCAAGACCTCCCGAACCACATAAATCATGTATATTTTTCGGTCCTACAATTAGTCCATTAAGCCCATGGGACGAGCCATTATGGTCTCTTTTGAATGTATGTATACTCCCCTCCCATGTATGGGAGGGGTGAGAGTTCAATGATAATCTACACATTTTCATAAGATCGATCTCTCCTACATCACTAGATACTTTCTCTCTCTACTCACTCTCTAAAACCTTTATTGTTATTGTGTGATTTTGATACCATGTGGTGACCTACAATTGGTATCCGAGCTTGAACAATGATGATGGAGTGATTTGTGTACGAAATTTGTGGTCAAATTTAGTGTTTTTAAAGATTTCAAATGTGTTTTTATGTACCGAGAATGTTCTTGAGTAAAAAATCTTGGATTTTACAGACAATTTGTTAAATCAAGTTGTTTTAATAATGTATTAGTGTATTTGGTTAACATCTATCGGTGCAAAATTGTTTTAGAAACATCAAATTTGAGTTTTTGTAGGGAAATTCTTGTGAATAGAACCAAATCTCAGTACTTTTAGGTTAAATTTCAGTGCTTTTAGGTCATTGGTACATATTTGGGCTTTCGTCACACAAAAAATGCGTGACTATATGCATATAGTCTCACACATTTTTTTGGGTGTATGTGGCGAAAAGTCACGCCACCATAGGTAGCATATGGTCACATTGTTTAGTTTGTGGTTGTTTACATTGAAAAAGAGTGACCAAAACCCGAATATATATGATGAATTAGGCACAAGTTTTGTTGGATTTATTAGTATGTGTGACTATTTCCCATCCTATGGCCACATGATTATATAATAAATGTGACGTTTGTGTTGATTTAGTCACACAACGTGTGTTGTTTTTTTCGAGTTAGTCACATACAATTTAAAAAACAGTGGCCAAAAGTGTTAATAAATGTGACCATATGCTGTTTAAAATGAAGAAATGTGTATTTTGTGACTATTGATCATCCAATGGTCACATGAATTTTTAATTTGTGTGGCCTTTTGTAATATTTAGTCACACAAAGCATGTTTGTTTTGGGTATTTAGTCACATACAATTAAACATAAAGTGGCCAAAAGTGTTAATAAGTGTGACCATATGCTGTTTAAAGTGAAGAAATGTGTATTTTGTGTGACTATTGATCATCCAATGGTCACATGAATTTTTAATTTGTGTGGCCTTTTGTAATATTTAGTCACACAAAGCATGTTTGTTTTGGGTATTTAGTCACATACAATTAAGCATAAAGTGGCCAAAAGTGTTAATAAGTGTGACCATATGCTGTTTAAAGTGAAGAAATGTGTATTTTGTGTGACTATTGATCATCCAATGGTCACATGAATTTTTAGTTTGTGTGGCCTTTTGTAATATTTAGTCACACAAAGCATGTTTGTTTTGGGTATTTAGTCACATACAATTAAGCATAAAGTGGCCAAAAGTGTTAATAAGTGTGACCATATGCTGTTTAAAGTGAAGAAATGTGTATTTTGTGATACTATTGATCATCGAATGGTCACCTGAATTTTTAGTTTGTGTGGCCTGTTAGTGCAAGCAGTCTCGTTGGGGAGATTGCTAGTGCAAGCAATCTCGTTTGTTTTGATTGATGACAAACATGTAACTTGATACATAACGTAAAATGTACAAGTTACTTGTAATCTTATCTTATCTCAACATACATTCAACACCTCTCGAGTCCTCGTATGATAAAACTCAGGTTCGTATATGTTTGTTATGTGGCACTATGATCAAACCCTTAACAAACCATTTAGAATGTTTAAAATACGGCTAGGTCATTAAGTATTTTAAAAATAAAAGGCTTACCATTCTACTTAGAACCTCATTTCACATTTTGCATATACAAGTATTCTTACTTGTACATGATACATATTAGTTAAGCTAAGCAAGTATATACATGCTACATGATCACTAGGATACATGTTACATACATATATACATTTACATGTTTATGTTTATTTCTTAAATTAGAAATATTTAACATGACATCATGGCATGCATCACAAATGAAATCTTGGTAAGATTATGTGATATCTTGGTTAGATCTTCAAGCAAGATAGTTGACATTTGAAGACATGGAAAGATATGGCAAGATATGGCAAGATATGGTAAGATATGGTAAGATTTGCTAGCTGTCTGGTTCGGCGGATCCCACGGATCCCTTTGTTATTCCGCAGATCCTTTTGGTATAAAGGGCGGATCCCTTTAGTATAAAGGGCGGATCCCTTTTTCAGGATCCTCCAAAACAGTGAGATGTTTTTACATTTTGCCTATAAATACTAGCCCATTGTTTACCCATTGTTTATGCAATTAGAACACACATTCCCTCACTCATTTCACACACTTAGATCAGTAGCAAACCATGTAGATTCATACATTAATCACCCTTTACATAATGATCATAATGTTACTAACTTTCATTATGTTGTAAGCATACATTGTTAATGATCCTGTGAAGCAAGCTCAAGATCATGAGACATCATCCATAGCATACTTCCTGATCCACCAAGAAGGTTAGAAGATCTTGAAGTCATTATCCACCATAGCATTCCAACATATGAAGATTCAAGAGTACTTGACATCCTCAATGATTGAAGACTTCTTATTCAAGAAGTTCATATAGATTAGTCATTTGTACCCTTGTAAAGAACCCGGTGTTTAGCTTAGTACCGGAAAAGGAAGTAAGCGACGTTAGGTTGGTTCTACCTTAAACTAGAACTCGGTGTTTAGCTTAGTACCGGAAAAGGAAGTAAGCGACGTGTAAAGGTTTTCTCCGCCTAAGAAAGGGAGCTTGTTGATCTAGTGAAGTAACTCTCGAGTTGGGTACTCGGGGAGTGGAGTAGGGCGGAGAGGAGCTCCGTGACCGAACCACTATAAATCATCGTGTTCGGTTTGCGCTTTCTTTTACTTATCTCTTTACTTTTATGTTTGCATTATGTGATTGCTTGTGTTATGATTATTTGATAATACTTGTGTGACAACTTGGTAGTCATAAACTACAACAAACATCTTTCATATTAGAACTAGCCAAATTGGAAATTTGATACAACAAGTTTTAAGTTTTAAAACGGTAAACGTATTCACCCTCCCCCCCCCCCTCTACGTTTTCACAATTGGTATCAGAGCCACGTGGCTCTCATTTTCAAAACAAATGGTTTTTAAAATAGAGTACGATCCATGTATCAAATTACCTCTGAAGCAGAACATAATATGAAAAATGTTTCGCTAAGTATACTTTGAAATTTCGTTGTTAAATATTACTTTGTATACAAGCTTGAAGATGTCTTTGGAAAATCAAAAGAGAAGATTTCTTAAAAAGGTTTAAGTGTCAAATTGTGTGCGTAAAGCTAATTTACGAAAAACTTGGGTTTTAAGGGTGTGTTTGGAATAACCATTAATTTAGTTGAAAAATCACCTCCGTAATATTTAGATAAGTCACATAGGTAGAAATGTTGTTAAATATTTGTAATATATGCTTAATATTAAGTCTAGCAAGTCCCACACACTTTCGCTTTGTCAAAATATGAGTTTTATTGAATCTGGTACAGAGTCCCGCGGATCCAAATAGTATAAAGGACGGATCCCTTTATTTGGATCCGCCAGATCCGTCGGTACAGTACTCAGTTTTTGTCCAACTTTAAAAATTCATAACTATTTAACCGTAAGTCTGTAGAAGTCGCGCCACTTATCATTTTGAAGGGAATTAAGTCTACTTTCATTTAAAAATACTCTTAGGACCTGAATCTAAATTCAAAATAGGTAAAACAAATCAAATACTACAACCTGTTCAAAATATTAAGTTTAATTTTGACACAGTAACATAATCTTTTACGTCGGGCAATGTAAGTTGGCATTCTTTGAACATTGATATGATTTCTTTTGAAACTAAAGTATTTGGTAATATAAAGGAAACAAATCAAGCTTGGCATACATCGTCATATTTAAACGCAAAAGTGACGAAAAGTATCTTTTCATTTATAGTGTGCTATGTGACTATCTGTTCTAAGTTATTTGCATACATGTGATTTGCCTGTTGGTAATTGTGATTGCATTTGTTGATAGGAAACACATAAGTGTTTTGCCATGACAATTATTTGCTTGTTTATCAATTGCTTGTTTAATGCAAAATAGGACTTTTGCTAGATCTTGTGCACTAAGTTGATAAACTGTGATTGTTTCACTTATGGACTTAGATATTTTTGTTTGCATATGTTATGTGAAAATCTTACATATCTTACTTAGAAATGTGAACTAAGTGAAACTAGTTTAGAGTCTTAAAATGTATTGTCTTGCACAAACCCTCACTTAATGTCAAGTGTTAAAATGCGTAAACATGTAGTATCTGTGAAAGAGTGTTTGGCATAAGAATATTTCAAACAATGATATGATGACTTGTTGTGTTATTAGAATAGAAACTTATCTTTGAATAATCATGTGAACTAACCATGTCATGCAGGACGATAACACTTTGATGTTATCAAGTTTTTGTGTTTAAGCCATTGTTTGGCTTAACATCCATTTATGGTAAGTTATTATTATCAGATTGTTCTATGTGCAAACGTGTGTTAGAACATGTGTTTTTAGTTTTACTCTATCACATATTAGTAGTTACATATGTTTTAGGAAAATTTCCGGGATTTGAGTGGGTAACGCAAAATATGCATATCTCTCTGATAAGAATTAGGACTTCCACATGGCAGATATGACGGATCCCAAACTTTGGTTCGGCCTGTTGTACACTTTGGCTTCGCCATTCCTCACCCTGCGGATTCTGCGGAACCCAAATATGGGATCCGCACTTGTTGTCGATTGGATCCGTCAGTCTCAACAGTAACTTTTTCAAAATTCCCGATTAATCCCGATCCTTAGATCATTGATTCTAGTTCTTAGGATTCTTATCACTTATGTTCACTCAAATAAGGATCAGGACATCTCACCAAACACCAAATAGGATAATCATATCTAATCACAGTTTCAAATTTCATGAAAATGCTCCAAAGTACCTTTTCGGTAAACCACTGAGTATTTGTGATCATTACACACATTCATTGCATCCTCCCGTCCTTTAGCTTGATTTGTAAATTGACAACTTCCAAACTAATCCAGACTCACTGTTTACATATATATCATAGATTACAAACCCAACTCATGACTGTGGATATTGTCCAGTTTCCACATATGTTGCCTTACTTGGTTAACATGTCATTCTTCAAGACGATTATGATTTACATCGAGTCATAACTCACACTTAGGTTATAGATGTATTATCAAGTCTTATCTCAACAAAGTAGGATTGACAACTTAAGTATTTCATCCGAAATATTCAAGTAAATTTGACTTACGATTGTAGTCATTAAAAGTCATATCCGAAACAATCAACTCCCAAGTATTTTAACAACGTATGTTAAAACACTTATCCTGTCTAGAACATTTGTTCTTCACATTCAGTCCCTAGGCACTTCATCCACTAGTGAACCACAAGAATCATTCATTCTTGTCATCTTCAACATTCATGAAACTTAAGTACTCTTGTACTTTCACCATCATCCCATCACATTCACTTTTGTGATATGTCTCAACCCTTAAGTTTTAAATCAACCACTAGTTATACCAACCAATGGATCATAAGAGTTAGTCTTCATCCTTGTTGTCCTTAACATCCATAATTGAACAAACCCCTACAACACCACGATCTTTACCATCATTGAGTGCATTGCTTAAAAAGCCCTTAGTCTAAACACTCATATCAAATCAAGTATGCGTTAAACATATTCAACCATACTTTATCACCTATAGGATTAGAACCTTCAAATGAGCATGATGTTCACATTCAATATTTATCATTGTTTACTAGGTTTAAGTAGTACAACTTTCACAAGTAATCAAAGTATTAGTAATACTTCGTCACCAAGCCTCTGCTTATGTCTCAAATCAATATTTTAACAACATATGTTAAAATGCAAAATCTTAAAGACAACCTCATGCACCCCAAGTAACAATGACTCTTGAGGAGTATACATAAGAAACTCAAGTGAATTCTTCATGTCATCCCCAAGTTTATTTAGGACTATCAAACACTTTGGCTTCATTTAGGAAAACATAATGTTTGGGAAAGCATCATGCCTTAGAAATCATGTGTTTAGGATAATGTATATCCTATGCATCATTCTCTCCTTGCAACATGAATGGTTCTGTTACAAGAGATTTCATTACATCTCATCTGCAAGTTCTATGAACACATCTCTTGGTCTTAGATAATCATTTCACATAATTAAACTCAACATAAAAGATGTCTCCCTTTAGATCATTCAATCTTAGATTCCAAACACAAAGATTAAAATCCGTTGACACATATTTGTCAAATTCCCGTGTATAACATGACATCTTTATTTTAATAGAAATAGTTGAGTCTTATTAAGTCAAGTATTGGTGAATTATCTTTAAAATTACTTGCATTACACTTACATGTGTTGATTACATGTTATGTGTTTGATATGTTTAAGTGTCTTGACGTTATCATAATAATTATTTGATTAATAGTCAAATGTGTAAACCTTCGAAAGGTTTTGTCTACATGCATATATATGTTTCATGCTACTAGATGTTAACATGATTCGCATGATACTTGTTATATAATATCTCGCAAGTTTAACTTGGTTCTTGTTAACTTATGATATGTTATTTTTAGTACATGGTGTTAGATAGCTCATGTCTTTAGTTGACATTCATTAAGCTTTCCAGTAGGATAGTCTAAATGATGCATGCTTCCAAAATGTTAGAAGTGTTTACATGAACCTGTTGTTTTAATTCTTTTATGATTTTGTCACAATATTTGTTTGCCATGTATGCACATATAATGTGTCTAAGTGTTTTTGGTATGATAAACATTTAGAAGTCGTTAATCACATAGATCATTATGTAAATTAATGGGTAAACATGCTTAAGTGACTAAGCCTAACATTAAAATAATTTCACAATAAAGTATATCAAACAATATCATTACTTGTCTTGATGCTATGTGAAAATTTCTTGTCTAGTAGTCGATTATTTGTTTCTGTTTGTATAAGATGTACTCTTATGATATTTACATATTTTGTTATTAAGACTTTTGTCTTGTAGGTTGATAACAAATTACTTGTTATCTTACTTTGTTATGCTTATCTTGCATAATTATTGTCTCTTTGTTGCTACTTAGATTAATAATATGTTTATGGGATCCTTTCACTTGCTTATTTTGTTTAAATCTTAGAGGTTTGAAATTTGTGTTTGGGTATCTTTCAACATACCTCTCTCCAAATCGTATTATTGCTTCTGCTTTCTTAACAACATCTCCATCATCCTTTAGTTATAACAATACACCTTCCATGAGGAAACCACATACCTCGTCGTGCAATCATCTTGCATTGATAGAGAAGAGCTACATAACTTCGAGAATGAAGTACTTTGTATGCTAACTAACTTTCGCAAAAACATCACTAAGCTCATCGCTTTCATTAACTTGCTTCATCATTCCTAACATCACACATTATGATGGATGTCCACCAATTAAGGGGAGAGAAATTCATTTACATAATTGTCTCTTTATATCAAAGAGGCGACACATAGGCTCACACCATTTAGTGAAAACTAGCTCACAAAAGCACAAGTGTTTCAAACCTTATTAACCCAACTTCACAATTATGCACCAATACCTCATCAAAAACACATCATGTGTTTGACAGACCTCTTAAACAAAAATCATTAAGTTTCCTTAGACTTTGACTAGGGTTAGTGAAACCAAATCCATAGTTATAAGTAAATAGACCTTAGCTTGAACCTTCGTTTAATCCAAAACGACAAAACATGACCAGATCTATTCTAGTCCCACGGCACCCTAAGATAAGACGGACGGAACCAAAGATTTGGTTCCGCCCAATCCACGGGTACCAAGTTTAGTTTTTAACCATTTAAAACAGACGACCCTCTCACAACCAAGTCTAGGATTTTCCTTCACAACTTCATAGTCTAAGAACACATTCATTGTCTAGAACACCATTATAGGATCTCAACTTTTTCATACATATCAAGCACGTCATTGTCAGTGCAAACAGAACCATCATTCTCAACACGTTGGTCCAACCAACACTCTCATCATATGATGTCATTTTCATCCGCATATAGGTATCTAGTATTTCTAATTGTTACATATGGAATCTCTATTCCTAAGTGATCATTGTCTTCACTTCCTCTTATTTTCATTCGAGCATTTACTATGGGACGATTCATCATCTTTGGTAGATGATAATACCATAACCTTAATCGTCTTCAATACTTTTATAGCACTTGCTATACACCAGAGTTTCTGAATTCATTATTACCACCACCTTCCATCACCTCTATCACTAATCATCAACCCCATGGATTAACGAAAAACTTACTTGCATCAATCTTTAGTTTTCAAGTTATTACTAGTAAACTAACACCAACACTAGGATCACTCATATCCTCATCATAGGCACTACTTTGTAGGATTTTATCATATTATATTCTTGTAAATGTAATTCTTATTAGAAGATTACACTCTTTGTAACATGGTTTACTAGTTAATCACGATTGATACCACAATTGGTAAGCTGCATCATATTTTTCTTTGATTAAACAATCACAATTGGTAAGTTATTTGTGATTAGATTATTGATATGTTGCATAATATTTTTCCTTGAGATAAAATATATTGCACTAACCATTTCATTGTAGGTTCATCATCACATACGTTCGATCGTATATAGCATACTCATCATAGGATGAAGTTTGCATCGATTATTTTTGTTCTTTCATAGGTGTTGCTTAACGCTCTCAAACCAGGAGGATTATCAGTCTAGCACTCATATTGCATCGTCTATACACATTGGTAGTATATGACTTAAGACATAGCTTCTAGTGTACTAATCTTTTATTTTGTAGGTTTATCTTGACGCCCTAGAGCAAGGGGGAGCTTTCGTCAAGCATTTTTAGAATGCATCATATACACGCATTGTTGTATATCACATACTAACCTTTATTTTGTAGCATTTCTCATCCTTGGATCATATACGTTGGTACCCTAGCAACGGGGAGTATTGATCAAGGGGGAGCATATCATGTACTAATCCTTGTTTTGTAGCATTCATAATCCTTACATCATATACGTTGGTACCCTAGCAACGGGGAGTATTGATTAAGGGGGAGCTACAGTCAAGGGGGAGCATGTTCGCATTCTTAAGAATTCTCATTCTTCGACACACTTTTGTGTTTCGACAAAAAGGAGGAGATAGGCCTAGATAGTCCAACAAAGCTTACCCACGTGTTTAGAGTCTTCATTTGATCCATGGATCCGCTTACAACCTAGGAGACGCAACAACCATAGGAGATTGGAGTAGTCTATTTAACTTCACTAGGGATGATGCAAGCTCGCCATTTCGGGGAGAAATGAAGTTAACTCCAAGGACACACCCTTTTTGCTTCGACAAAAGGGGGAGAAAGGTGTAAACGGAGAAAGTAAGTAATTGCAGACACAAGGAGAAAAGGGAGACAGGTGTAAACAGACACAAGGAGAAAGTAAGTAATTACGAACACAAGTAACTTTTTGCATTTTACTTTCTATCACGTTTACATATTTTGTCATCATCAAAAATGGGGAGATTGTTAGTGCAAGCAGTCTCATTGGGGAGATTGCCAGTGCAAGCAATCTCGTTTGTTTTGATTCATGACAAACATGTAACTTGATACATAACGTAAAATGTATAAGTTACTTGTAATCTTATCTTATCTCAACATACATTCAACACCTCTCGAGTCCTCTAATGATAAAACACAGGTTCGTACATGTTTGTTATGTGGCATTATGATCAAACCCTTAACAAACCATTTAGAATGTTTAAAATACGGCTATGTCAATAAGTATTTTTAAAAATAAAAGGCATACCATTCTACTTAGAACCTCATTTCACATTTTGCATATACAAGTATTCTTACTTGTACATGATACATATTAGTTAAGCTAAGCTAGTATATACATGCTACATGATCACTAGGATACATGTTACATACATATATACATTTACATGTTTATGTTTATTTCTTAAATTAGAAATATTTAACATGACATCATGGCATGCATCACAAATGAAATCTTGGTAAGATTATGTGATATCTTGGTTAGATCTTCAAGCAAGATAGTTGACATTTGAAGATATGGCAAGATATGGCAAGATATGGTAAGATTTGCTAGCTGTCTGGTTCGGCGGATCCCGCGGATCCCTTTGTTATTCCGCGGATCCTTTTGGTATAAAGGGCGGATCGCTTTAGTATAAAGGGCGGATCCCGACGGATCCCGCGGATCCCTTTTTCAGGATCCTCCAAAACAGTGAGCTGTTTTTACATTTTGCCTATAAATACTAGCCCATTGTTTACCCATTGTTTATGCAATTAGAACACACATTCCCTCACTCATTTCACCCACTTAGATCAGTAGCAAACCATGTAGATTCATACATTAATCACCCTTTACATAATGATCATAATGTTACTAACTTTCATCATGTTGTAAGCATACATTGTTAATGATCCTGTGAAGCAAGCTCAAGCTCATGAGACTTCATCCATAGCATACTTCCTGATCCACCAAGAAGGTTAGAAGATCTTGAAGTCATTATCCACCATAGCATTCCAACATATGAAGATTCAAGAGTACTTGACATCCTCAATGATTGAAGACTTATTATTCAATAAGTTCATATAGATTAGTCATTTATATCCATTGAACGTATATGTCATGGATCATTGCACACATCATTATTTGTATCATTTATCTCAGTGAGTGTTGTTAGTGTTTTAGTCCTCAAAACACAAAGAGTGTAGGGAGTGGTTGTACCCTTGTAAAGAACCTGGTGTTTAGCTTAGTACCGGAAACGGAAGTAAGCGACGTTAGGTTGGTTCTACCTTAAACTAGAACTCGGTGTTTAGCTTAGTACCGGAAAAGGAAGTAAGCGACGTGTAAAGGTTTTCTCCGCCTAAGAAAGGGAGCTTGTTGATCTAGTGAAGTAACTCTCGAGTTGGGTACTCGGGGAGTGGAGTAGGGTGGAGAGGAGCTCCGTGACCGAACCACTATAAATCATCGTGTTCGGTTTGCGCTTTCTTTTACTTATCTCTTTACTTTTATGTTTGTATTATGTGATTGCTTGTGTTGTGATTATTTGATAATACTTGTGTGACAACTTGGTAGTCATAAACTACAACAAACATCTTTCATATTAGAACTAGCCAAATTGGAAATTTGATACAACAAGTTTTAAGTTTTAAAACGGTAAATGTATTCACCCCCCCCCCCCCTCTACGTTTTCACATGGCCTTTTGTAATATTTAGTCACACAAAACATTTTTGTTTTGGGTATTTAGTCACATACAATTAAGCAAAAAGTGGCCAAAAGTGTTAATAAGTGTGACCATATGCTGTTTAAAGTGAAGAAATGTGTATTTTGTGTGACTATTGATCATCCAATGGTCACATGAATTTTTAGTTTGTGTGGCCTTTTGTAATATTTAGTCACACAAAGCATGTTTGTTTTGGGTATTTAGTCACATACAATTAAGCATAAAGTGGCCAAAAGTATTAATAAGTATGACCATATGCTGTTTAAAGTGAAGAAATGTGTATTTTGTGTGACTATTGATCATCCAATGGTCACATGAATTTTTAGTTTGTGTGGCCTTTTGTAATATTTAGTCACACAAAGCATGTTTGTTTTGGGTATTTAGTCACATACAATTAAGCATAAAGTGGCCAAAAGTGTTAATAAGTGTGACCATATGTTGTTTAAAGTGAAGAAATATGTATTTTGCGTGACTATTGTTCATCCAATGGTCACATGAATTTTTAATTTGTGTGGCATTTTGTAATATTTAGTCACACATCGAATTAAACAAAGAGTGACCAATAATGTTGATAAGCGTGACCATATTATGTGACTGCATCTTTTAGTCACAGGGTTACTACTGGTATTACTAAGTTAGTACTGTTGGAGCAGAGTTGCTACTGCTAGTACTAAGTTAGTCCTGCTGAAGCAGAGTTACTACTGCTAAAACATTATTAAAAACCACAAGAAATTTCAAATTGAATTAAAATCGAATGTATATAACTGAACAGAATATACAATTATAAATTTGTAATGTCGTACTTAATTATTCAAATTCTCAAGTACCATAACCTAAAGACTTTTTAATCTTCACCGGCTTAGCAGCGTGTTGCCTTAAGTCGTTAACAGATATATATTGTTTCTTCGATGGTACCGGTGGTACACATTTAGTCACAGGGTTTGTTGGTGTAACCTGTAGTAAACAAAAGACGTTTCTATCAAACATTGAATTAAATATGAAGAATTATATGTATGTAGGTTGAAAAAACACATGTATGTACCTCCTCTTCAAGAATAACTTGATCCTTTGGCCATGCAACGAAACCACTTACGCACTCCTTAACTGCTTTTAACCCATTATTTGCTACGTCCGGTATGCATGCTGCATCAACTAACGATGAATCAATTGACACTGTGTAGCAATCATTTGGGAGTGGTCGGTTATGCAGCATTTGCTTTCCATTAGCCTGGTATACGGTACCCAAAGCAACAATACTTCTTTTCTTTACGTGCCACAGTTTGCACTTAAATGTCTACAAAAAAAGAATTTTTGCATGTATATATCAGAAATTCTTTAAACAAAAGAATAACAAGAAACATGTTGAAATACATACTGTTAGCAGTGCTTGTGTTGGAGACACATTTTGTTGCGATTGGGAATCCGGAGACCCGTTTTGTCGCTTCTTAGGCTTTGTCTTGGGTCCGACAGTTTTAGCAAGTTCCTATATGTATATATAAAACACGTTACATTATATAAACAAAAGAATAACAAGAAACATGTTGAAATACATACTGTTGGTACTCCTTGTATTGGACACACATTTCCTTGCGATTGGGAATCTGTAGACCCTTGTTGGCTTACATTTGAGGCTACTGGCAATTGAGATGACAAATTTAACTGCACCCCTTGTTGACTCAACTGCGCCATCAGTTGAGTAAGTATTCTCTTTGTTTATGTAATCTCATTGGACAATTTCTTGATCTGGTCATCAGATTCTTTCTGCACAAAAAATATAGGAAATGTTGGGATTAAAAGTCTTCTTGATGCTGTTAGAGTAACTGATGCTCTTATTTGTGTCAATGTTGCTCAGCTGGAGTTAGTGCTGCTCATGAACTTCAATGAAAAATATAGCTAGTGTTTACTACTGCTAGTACACAGTTACTGCTGTTAGTACGCAGTTAATACTGCTGGTATACAAGTTACTACTGCTAGTACACAGTTAATGCTGCTGGTATATAAGCATAATAATAGAATTTGCAATCAAACTTACAAGTTTATCTCCCACTGATGTAATCTCATCTTTTGGAAATTCTCCGTATTTGTTTACCCTTCCTTTCAACCACATTATACCACGCGGGGGTTCTTCATCTGCTTCAATCTCTTTATTTTCGATCTAATAAACATCAAATGCATACACATGTAAAGTTAAAACAAGATAAACGAAAATATGAAGATGCATACACATGTAATCTTACCATTTTCTCTTTCAAATAAGCATATCCACCTCGTCCCATTTTATGCTGATAAATATTTTTGGAACGCGACATTTTAGCTTTATCAGCTATCTCCTAAAAACACAAAATCATAAGGCGTTTACATGCGGTAATGCTGCAAACTGAAAATTATGAAATGACATATAGACTTAAATAAAGATGACTAATTAAAACCTTGTATGCATCGTTGGTCGTGTGGTTTACAAACTCGACCCAGTCTTCTGATTTCACAAATCGACTATACTTGGCCGGGACTTCATTCAGTTTGGAAGGTGTATTTAGGTGGGGCAAAATGTATTCTTCTCTGAGCTTCATTCTGAAAGTCCTTAGCAGTTTACCAAGACGAGTCATTACCAATTTTCTGAATGTCACGTCAACATCAAAATATTGCTGCAAAGATTAACACAATGTTGTTAATTAGTTGCACATAATGTAACTGCATAGATAAAATTATGTAGTACTGGGTTAAAAAATAGTATATATGTACAGTGATTTCAGTCCATAGTTTATCTCTTGATTATTTATTCACATTCCTCCAGGAAAGATTCTTCAAACCTATGTGCTCACGAACCAGATCTCCTAAAAAACTCGAAAACAGTGCTCTGTGTAACCCTGATACCTTATTCAATACATCCAAGGTTACCTTGAGCTTCATTCCACCAGGGTTGCCATATTTTATACGAAACATAAATAGCCTGGTTATGCCTCTCTTAGCTAGTATCCGATCTGATTGGTTGGTTCCAGGCGCATCTAGATCTTCATTATCAGAATACTTTTCGGATTCATAGTCTATGTTGTTATCATCATTTTCATTATTAGCAGGAAGCAAAAGATGATTATCAATAATGGGTTGAATTCCCATGACTCTTGAGTAACAATGGGTACAAGAAAATAATTTTGGCTTTGAGAGTAATGGTGATAGAAGATTTGATTTTTGTATTTTCTTTGCAGTCTTTTTTTTAGGAGAGAAAAGAGGGTATAGGAAGAATATGAATCGTACCTTGTTCTTGGTAACTGCTTCTAATTAGGCGATTTCAAAATTTTGGATGGAAATTTTGGATCCAAATTCTAATTTTAAAAAACAATTTATGGAAAGCTAGAAGGGGGGGGGGGTTTGAATAGTTTTACCTGTTTTTAAGCTCTTTTGAAAACTTCTTAAAAGTCTACTTATTGAAAACCTTGATTCGAATCTTATGTGTAATCAATCAACACCAATATGAACTACACACAAAACTAACTAATAATAAGTAAAGTAAGTAAAGAGAAAACTTGGAAAGATAAAACCGGGACAAAGGATTTATAGTGGTTCGGCTACGAAGCACCTCTTCGCCCTACTCCACTCCCCGAGTACCACACTCGAGAGTTTCAAGCACTATGTCAACAACCTCCCTTAAGGCGGAGAAACCCGTACACGTCGCTTATCCTATTTTCAACACTAAGCTAGATGTCGAGTGCTAATCTTAGCTAGCACCAATCTACCACAATCCACTTGATCAAACACACGAGCCCAATGGCTTCAAGAGATCACCAAGATCTCGACACGATCACAATGATCAACACTCACTCAACTAACTCTATCCTATCGACCTTTGATCTTCTTGATCAATCACACAAGCCCAATGGATTCAAGAGATATTCACTATCTCTATAAGATCACAATGATCTTCACTTCCACACTCACAAAGAAAAATAAACTTGATGTATGCTATGATACAACAAGGATTTAACAAATGTTACAAATAACCTAACAACTATAACTCTTGTATCTTCTTGGATACCTTGAGTTCTTCTCTTGCACTTGAAGAGAAATGACAACACCTTGTATCAAATGGGATACTTTGTGTTCTTCTCTTGCTATTGAAGAGGAATGAAGAGGATCACTAGGTTGGATGATTGGATCACTCTTGAACAAAAGAAAAACTAAACTAAATGATCAAGAAAAGAAAATGGTGTGAGGGATTTAAACTCAGAAGTTTATGTGTGTGAAAGGGTGCCTAAAATCTGTGAAGTGGGTTGGTATTTATAGGCAAAGAAAATCTGAACGTTACAGGTGGACAGATCCACTAAATCACCCACGGCTCCACTAAATTTAGTGGAACCGTGGAGCCGTCCCAGACAAAGACGCTCCAATTTTTGTCTTTTCTGGTGAAAACTTATTTGGGGAAGTTTGGAGCTGATTTTGGGGGAAAAAAATAGCTGTTATGTAATTTAAACTTATTTTTCCATTAAAACATTTCTTAAATATTCAAAAATAATTTGTAAGGTTTATTTTTGAAAAAAAATGCTTTGTCACATTAAAATGTGAAGTCTCAAAACCAAAATTTACTTCTTTGATCATTTTTCAAGTTTTTAAATTTGTTCTAGAGTGGTTTGCGTAGAAACGGGATCTTCCGATTAAAAACTTGTTTACGTTAATTTTAACGTAACGTGATTTCACATTTTGTCATCCTCAAAACGTGAAGTAATCAAAAGATATAAATAACGTTTTTAGAACATTATTTGCATCAAAAATCTCCCCCTTTTTGATGATGACAAAACATAAACTCATTTTAAGTTAAAATTAGTTTTAACAAGTTTTTAATGATTTTACTCCAATTTCTCCCCCTTTTTGTCGAAGCAAAAAGGTTGCAAGGCTCCCCCTTGATGTATACTCCCCCTCATTTGGAGAACACCAAGGAATCGAGCAATGTTTCATGCTACAAAACAAAGTTAGATGACGTATATATAATATCTAACAAGTAGCACTTTTGACAAATGTCCAACAAAAATTAGCTAAGTAGCCACATAAACATGAAACAACCATATTAAAGCCCATTTCATAAACATAAAGCAAATGTCATACATGAGTATGACTACAACAATGAAGCAAATTAAATAACAAGAAGACACATAGACACCAATAGTAGTATGAGACTTCAAGATTTGCTTCAAGACACCAAAAGGGTTCCTTGACATTTATTGGAGATACTAAACATAACCATGTTTAGTTGGTTGGGCTATTGGGTGGTAGAGGTGGTGGGATGATGGGTCCTTGTGGAGGTGTGAGGAGGTGCTCAAGATAGGAGAATTGAAAGCCCAATTCATCTCTAAGGCACATTATGAGGTGTTGGTTGTGGTGACAACAAGGACAACTTAATGTGTGTGGTTGTAAGGGATAAAGGATGGGATGACCCATTAAGGGTTGTGGTGATGGTGATAGTGATGAGGATGATGTGTTGGTGTCAAGTTGAAAGGGTGATGTAGGTGATAGGGTTAGTGTGAGAGCCAAAGGTTGTGGTGATGGTGATAGTGATGAGGATGATGTGTTGGTTCCAAGTTCAAGTGGAGATGTAGATGATGGGGTTAGTGTTAGAGCTAAAGGTTGTGGTGAACTTGGTGGAGGTAAGGATGTAGGGATTCTTGTGGTGAAGGTAGTTGATGATGTTGGCCTTGTTGAGTTGGCCTTTGATGGAGCTAGGGGTGTAGAGGTTCAGTAAGTTGATTTGGTGAGTTTGATGGTTGTGAGTTTTGTCATCATTAAGTTAGATGCAAGTAGAAGTCATCTATGGAGGTGTGTTACTCTTTGTTTTTGGTAGGTGTGTAAAATGGTGTTTTTGGGTGGATGTATTTGATGCTAAATTCAGGCATAGATCAATAGAAGAGTATAGATAGATGTCTTTATTAGGCATTGGTGTATGAACAGTTATGTGAAGTTAGGAATAGGCAAACGTGGAAGCAGTGATTTTTCCAGGGATTGGTTATCATCTAGTGTGCCAACAAAATTGTGGTGGATGACTTTAGTAATAAATGATGTGCTTTCA
The DNA here is from genome assembly GCA_021014915.2 of Artemisia tridentata subsp. tridentata. Taxonomy (NCBI): domain Eukaryota; kingdom Viridiplantae; phylum Streptophyta; class Magnoliopsida; order Asterales; family Asteraceae; genus Artemisia; species Artemisia tridentata. Next base: position 77,239,708 of record CP139505.1, read on the forward strand.
GATCAGCTAAATGAGTAATCAGATAGATTTCTAACATAATTTTACTAGACTACAACCATAGATTCATAGTTAGTGAACTATGCTAAGACATATTCAAGCATTGTTTATTCAGTCATGGCAACAAAATGTATTCAAGCCTATAAACATTAACAAAATTGTATAACTAGACTAAAGTAATCAATACTTAAGTAGGAAAGTTAAGAATTTCAAGTTGTTATTCAAGTGGACATTGCCATAATCCTTATTATAATGCTAATAATATAGTTATAGTACTACTTAAGTAATCTATCTATGTCTTTTCTCTTCCGTACACCATCATTTATCATCGCTTGATGAAACATCATAGCACGATACTGAATCATCTTCATGATTCTCTCGAGATGATGTACATTCCCAATATAGAGATGTGTTGGTGTTTTGGGTCAAAGGAGCCATGGTGGGATTGACAAGGAGATATCGTTTGTTTTGTAGGTGAGGGAAGGAGGTCATGACAAACCGATATAGATGAGTCAACAACATGCCATAGGGTATCGCCTTATTTAGTCAACTCCTGACATCGACAATTCTCCTTGCTACGAAGTAAGCGAGATTGTATGGTTGCTCAGTGACTAGACAAAACAACATATGAGCACAACATGCCGGAAGTTGCTCACGGTTGTGAGGAAGACAGAAGACATTTTCACGGATGACTTCTATCCATCTACGTAGATGTGGGTGGATTTCATCAACATAGATTTTGAGTGTATCTAAGTCATACTCCCATACTCATGAGACTCACGAAACTCAATGTCACCTTTCTCTTTAAGAGAGCCATGAATTTTTTGAGGAAGATGAATATGAGCTTTTATCTCACATGGAGTGGGAATGTGACTTGTGAGGGTTTTGAGGGACCAACCTTCCGTGTAGGAACATTGTCCATGGTTTGGAAGTCCAAGAATTTTGGAAAATTGGTAAAAGTGAGTGAGATATCTTGGTTTTGAATTATGAATTGGATAGACAAAGTTTGATCCTCGTTATGTACGAGTTTAACTTGTCGGTAAAATTTGAGAACGAATAGAGGACAATTTTGATCATTGATCCGAAGCAAGCAATCAAATCCAATTTCTTGAAACAAGATTTGGATGTGATTATGGTTGAGAAATGATGATTCGACAATTCTTCCTTCATGAAAGAGACGAGACTCTAGGTGTTAGAGACTTTGTATATGAGAAAGTGGGGTGTTAGGTTCAGTTGATGGTTTGGGAATGTACTCATATGTCAGTTCATGATCATAATCAAACATGTGATATCTCTTGTTACCTATGAAAAATTTATCAAATATTAAGATTGAAACATTTTCATTTCAAAGACATGTGCCTAGTGTGTCCCTATATGCAAACAATGTGGAGGTGCGGTGATCTCGACTCTAAAAACAAACCTAATGAGATTACCCAAACACTCCTTTCTTCAATTTTGCTCAAACAAATATGTTGAAGACTACATATAAGTTATGTAATTCGATCCATATTTGTGAGATCATGTATGCATGCAAAAACGTTTTTAGTTTGCCTCAACAATGCACAAAAACTGTTTCATGATCCTAGATACGTGAGGTTTTTCAAAAATGATGGAATTGGGGTGTTTGGCAAATGCCTCAACTTGGCGCCACAAATTTCAAAATTGAGAAGCCTTAATGTTAATCATTCTTAATCAAATTTTAATCATCCTAGACATGATTCCACTACAAATAATTAATCTTAATCCAAATTAAATGGACAAATTCGGACTAGATTATGCAACATTAGTGGGTTTGTAAAAATCCTAGGTTTAGGGAATCATGTAAGTACTACATTGTCTAATCCTAGTCCTAATTTCATAAAAGTTTAACAAAAAAATTGAAAACCCCCAATTCGATTTTATGCATAAGAACAAACCCTAGACTTAGGATTAAAGAAAAATAGAGTTAGACGACTTACAAGTCATGTTGAAAGGTAAATGTAGTTGGTAATCTTGAGAATCAATGCCTTGAATATGATCTTGAGGGAATGCAATTGAGTTTTGGGTTGTGAGGTTTGGTTTTGACAGCAGTTGTTGCAAAAGTTGGGAAGGTTGGAAATGGGATTTAGAGGGAAATAAGAAGAAAAACGGGCATTTTCCCAGATACACGGTACCACTAAACATTAGTGGTGACGTGCCAGTTTAGTGTAGCCGTGGGTCTGTAATACCAATTTTTGTTCTGTTTCGACTCTTGACTGATTAATCTTACTTATTTAGTAAGACTTTTTGACGCGAGGAAAAAGAAAAAAAATAAAAAATTATACCTAATAAACTTTTCGACGAAAACGATTAGGCGAGAAGACAAAGAATGACCTTAGTATTTTCAAGGAAATGCCTAAGTTGTCATTGGAGGTGAGTTAGGATTAACTTTTAATATTTCCCGTGAAATATCTGAAAGTCATGAGACGAGTTTTAGGGAATGACTTAACATTTCTAGTGAAACGTTTAACAGTCATGAGATGAGTCGTAATGGAAGACTTAATATTTCCAGAGAAATATCTAAAAGTCATGGGGAAAATGAGGGGGATGACTTTAAAAAATCATGAGCGATACGTAAGGAATGACTTCAATATTTCCCGTGAGATATTCGAGCGGTCATAGGAAAGATGAGAGGATTTACTTAATATTTCCAGTGAAATATTGAGCAAGTTATGAGGTATGACGCAAGGGATGACTTTAATATTTCCATTGAAATATTGAAATAGTCATGAGCGGGATGAGAAGGACCTCTTAAGAAGTCATATGACGAGACGTGAGAGATGACGTTAATATTTCCAGTGAAATATTAAGAGGTCATGAGACGAGAAATAAAAGATGACTTTAACATTTTCGGAGAAATATTTAAATAGTCATAAGAGAAGTGTGAAGAACGTGTAGGTTAGAATATCAACGATGTTGTCTTTTTAAGATAAACTTTTCTAAGAAAAGATTTTTCTTTTGACATTATCGTGACGGAGGAGATGGCGTACTTCGATGAGCTTCGTTCATGAGCAAACTACAGGATTCTTGGTCAAGTCAATTTGCATCTCGGCTGTTACTCTTCACAGGAGCGTTGTTGAGATGGACGTCTCATTTGATTAGAGATTGTCTCATCCATAGTGCTTGTTGTCATGCCTTTCTGGCGCTTACGTATTCGGCTTCGGTAGTGGAGATAGCAAGAGTTGTTTGTTCTTGAAGAATTAAGAAGTTTGGCAACAACCTATGAAGGTGCAAACATCACTCTTACTTTTTCAATCCACATTATCATGTTTGATATAGACAACAATTTCTACACCAATCCCTTTGAGATATCATAATCTCAAGTGTATAGTGCCATTAATGAATCGGAAGATACATCAAACACTTTAAGGTAAGAAGTTTTGAGATCCTTCTTACAAGTGGGCATAAAGCCAAACACTAGACGTGATAATGGGCCTACTTGCCGTTAGGTAAACTAAATTACCTATCATGCCCCTAACCTAGTAATATCCGCGCACTCACCTTCATCGTCTCATGTGAGATTTGTTTTTGTGGATATGGGCGTTTAAAATTGATTAAGATTTTTCTAAGCTAAGTATCTTATACATATATGTTATACTTAGGTTTAAGAGGATACTTTCTTCAAGTAATATTATATACGGGCTATGGAAGAAACTTGATTCACTTATCATTGCTCATCTCAAACTTGTCATGCATGATCTTTGAGCGATCATTGTACATTTCTGGACAAGTTGAGTTTGTCATGATAATCTTTGACAAATATTTGAGTCATGATGAAATGTGAATTTCGTTTCTTTGTGATAGTGCCTACTAAGTTAGATTCTAACTACACTATATGCTTAGCATTTCTACTAACAAAGGGTATTTTAAGAAAGCGTACCTGAGCCTGAGGTATTGCCCTTAAAACTCGAAGACTAGACTACCTTTGTTGAAAGCTCGACATATGAGACACGACTTGACTTTGCGTCATAAGATTTGTTTGATCACAAATCACACTCCATTAGTTAGACTTCAAGTTTATTTACAACCATGTTCTCCTAGCAAAACAAAAGTTCAAACATCTGGTCCCCAATATCTCATGGGTCCAAAGTTGTTAGAGTTAAAAATCCTACGCATTTGTTGCATTAGTTTAGGATGTGAGAATGGAGGACACATTTCCCATGGTGAGTAACTTTGTGATTGAAAGTTGTTCCAATTTTGGGGAAGTTTCTTGGATAACTTTGTCTTCTAAAGTTACCTCTCGGTAGAGGAGTTCTAGACTGAGGTTTGGGAGAATTTGTTTTCCTAGGTGGAGGAGTCTTTGACCTAGTGTCGGGCTTTACGAATCCAAGTCCGGGAGTTGACAAGGGTTTGTAAAAGCTTTTGACTTCCTCTGTGCTAGCAACAAGTACTTTAGTACCATTTAAAACTATGTGACTTGGTTTAGGACTTAAGTTATTTTTCAGAATTGACCCAGTTCTGACTTCAGCACCAGACGGTACCACGGTACCACTAATTTTAGTGGTGTCGTCTGTACCTTTAGTGGTGCCGTCATCTTCAGACTCAGAAACTTTAGGCTTTACAAATTTTACATGTTTAGTACTATTTGTGGAAGCCTGATTTGGGTCAAATCCTAAACCCGTACGGTCATGTTCATTATATCTAATGTCTTCAAGTATATCATTAAGTACTTTTGTTCCTTTTTCAAACTTAATGATTCTCAAAGCATTTTCTTTGAGTTTTTCGTTTTCTACTTAAAGACTTATGCATGGCCCACATCCTAAGTCTACTTTTGTATTTTTCTCAATTCTTTTGACTTGATCCTTTAGTTCTAAAATTAGCAATTCAAGTTCTTGCAATTTTAATTTTAGTTTTGTGTTTCTACCTAAAATCTTAGAGCTAACCTCGCATAGTTTATTGTATTCGTCATGTAACCTAGTGTCATCTATTGATGAATTATCATCACTATAGTAAGAAGAGTCGGAATGTACCTCATTAGAAGCTTGAGCAATTAGGCATGTTTCATCATTGGGCTTCTTCTCTTCTTCTTCACCGTTATCACTCCAAGAGCCTCCTATGAAAGCTCGTTGGTTGTTGGATTTCGGTGGTTTGGGACATTCTCCTATGAAATGATTAGGATCTCCGCATCTAAAGCATGTCCTATCACTTGTCCCTTTCTTTTCAACTCGGTTCTTTCGTGATGTCTTCCTTTCATCACGAGGTTGCCTAACGAACCTACCTCTTCTCCTAAAGAACTTCTTAAAGTCCCTAACCGCTAATGCATATTCTTCATCTTCACTATCGGAACTCGAACATTCCTCATCACTAGACTCCTTCTTGGCCTTTAATGCTAGAGATCTAACTCTCTCACTTTTGCCTCTAACTATATCGGAGTCTTTCTTGATTATCATCTCGTGAACTTTCAAGTTTCCTATTAGTTCATCGAGTGACAATGTCGCCAAGTCCTTTGACTCTTCAATGGCGGTGACCTTTGCTCTCCATTTAGGATGTAGAGCCCTAAGAAACTTCCTAACATAATTCTTGCTAGAGTAGCCTTCATCAAGAGCTTTAAGACTAGTGATAATAGTATTAAATCTAGCAAAAAGCATTATCTATTAACTCATCTTCCGAAATGGAAAATTGTTCATATTGTTGAACAAGAAGATCAATCTTGTTCTCTTTGACTTGATTATTACCTTGGTGAGTGACTAACAAAGTTTTCCAAATATCTTTTGCCGTATTACACATGAAAATTCTTTCAAATTCCTTTTTAGGCAAAGCATTGTAAATCATCATTTTAGCCTCATTATTTTTGGCTAGTTTTCTTTTAAGTTCATCACTTTGTTTATCATAAGAAACTATTTCATCCTTTTTAGTTTCCGGATTCATTTGAATCGGTTTAAAGTCACCCTCGGTAATAACATGCCAAAGATCAATGTCTTTTGATTTCACATACGTTTCGAATCTTGTTTCCAATAAATAAAACAATCGGTTTCGAAAAGTGGTGGTCTTTGCATAGATTGCCCATCTAGATATTTGTCGGAATCCATTGATCGATTCAAGTTTTAAAATACAATATACTTTAAAATCTTGACTGACGTGGCTTCTGATACCAATTGTGGAAAACTAGAAGGGGGGGGGGGGTTGAATAGTTTTACCGGTTTTTAAGCTCTTTTGAAAACTTCTTAAAAGTCTACTTATTGAAAACATTGATTCGAATCTTATGTGTTATCAATCAACACCAATATGAACTACACACTAAACTAACTAATAATAAGTAAAGTAAGTAAAGAGAAAAGTTGGAAAGATCAAACCGGGAAAAAGGGTTTATAGTGGTTCGGCTACGAAGCACCTCTTCGCCCTACTCCACTCCCTGAGTACCATACTCGATAGTTTCAAGCACTATGTCAACAACCTCCCTTAAGGCGGAGAAAACCGTACACGTCGCTTATCCTATTTCCGACACTAAGCTAGATGTCGAGTGCTAATCTTAGCTAGCACCAATCTACCACGATCCACTTGATCAAACACACGAGCCCAATGGCTTCAAGAGATCACCAAGATCTCGACACGATCACAATGATCAACACTCACTCAACTAACTCTATCCTATCGACCCTTGATCTTCTTGATCAATCACACAAGTCCAATGGCTTCAAGAGATATTCACTATCTCTATAAGATCACAATGATCTTCACTCTCACAAAGAAAAATAAACTTGATGTATGCTATGATACAACAAGGATGTAACAAATGTTAAAAATAACCTAACAACTATAACTCTTGTATCTTCTTGGATACCTTGAGTTCTTCTCTTGCACTTGAAGAGGAATGACAACACCTTGTATCAAATGGGATACTTTGTGTTCTTCTCTTGCTATTGAAGAGGAATGAAGAGGATCACTAGGTTGGATGATTGGATCACTCTTGAACAAAAGAAAGACTAAACTAAATGATCAAGAAAAGAAAATGGTGTGAGGGATTTAAACTCAGAAGTTTCTGTGTGTGAAAAGGTGCCTAAAATTTGTGCAGTGGGTTGGTATTTATAGGCAAAGAAAATCTGAACATTACAGGTGGACGGCTCTACTAAATCACTCACGGCTCCACTAAATTTAGTGGAACCGTGGAGCCGTCCCAGACAAAGACACTCCAATTTTTGTCTGTTCTGGTGAAAACTTATTTGGGGAAGTTTGGAGCTGATTTTGGGGGGAAAATAGCAGTTATGTAATTTAAACTTATTTTTCCATTAAAACATTTCTTAAATATTCAAAAATAATTTGTAAGGTTAATTTTTGAAAAAAAAATGTTTTGCCACATTAAAATGTGAAGTCTCAAAACCAAAATTTACTTTTTTGATCATTTGTCAAGTTTGTAATGTTCTAGAGTGGTTTGCGTAGAAACGGGATCTTCCGATTAAAAACTTGTTTACGTTAATTTTAATGTAACGTGATTTCACATTTTGTCATCCTCAAAACGTGAAGTAATCGAAAGATATAAATAACATTTTTAGAACATTATTTGCATCAACACAATTGAATTATTTAAAAATTTTGCCTTTAATTTGAATCTGTTAAGTAAAGCATAAACTTGAATAAATTAAAATTTTGGCTCCAAATGTTATATATCATTATCTTAATCGCAAATCATGAACCAAGATCTATAACAAAGATCATGAACACAAACTGCATATCAAATCAAGAACTCAAATTTACACAATTCACTACAACAAAAGTGGCTTTTTAGGACCCTTTGTGTGGGACGGTATGATAATAGAGTCCTAAAAAACTGTTTAATAGGACATATGAGCGTTTGGGGTCCTTTTTAAATATTTGCTACTTAGGCGGTGTCCTAAAAAGTTATATAATAGGATGGTTGATTATTTGGGGTCCTATTATCATATAACTTAATAGGACACTTAAAATATGGATCCTAATAAATTACTTTATAAGACATTTAGTTGTTGGTGTCCCATTATGTGATAGTGTAATACGACACTTGATCACTAGATGTCCTATTATGACATAACCTAATAAGACCCTTGACACTTGGGTCTTATAACTTTAACCTTTATAGGACATTTATTCATTATGGTTTTATTATAATACACCATAATAGGACACTTGAGTTTTGAGTCATAAGACATCAGTTAGTTAAAACGCTTATTCACAAAAGTTTTATTATAACAAAATTTAATAGGACCTTTGACACGTGGGTATTATAACGTTAACCTTTATAGGACGCTTATGCACAATGGTTTTATTATCGTACACCATAATAGGACATTTCATTTTTTAGTCATATAACATCAATTTTTTAAAACGATTATTCGCAAAAGTTTTATTATAACAAAACTTAATAGGACCCTTAAGACATGGGTATTATAATGTTAACCTTTATAGGACGCTTATGCATAATGGCTTTATTATCATACATCATAATAGGACATTTTATTTTTGAGTCATAAAATATCAGTTTTTTAGAACGTTTATTCGCAAAAGTTTTATTATAACAAAACTTAATAGGACCCTTAAAGGATGCATATTCATTCTGGTTTTATTACAATACACCATAATAGGACACTTGATACATAAGTCATAAAACATTAATTATTTGGAACGCTTATTCGCAAACGTATTATTAAAACATAACTTAATATGACACTTGACACTTGGGTTCCATAGATTGATACACCATTATAGGACACTTGATATTTGAGTCATAAAACATCAGTTTTATGGAACGCTTATTCGCAAACGTTTTTTATTATAACATAAGTTAATAGGACCCTTGACAATAGGGTCTTATAACGTTAACCTTTATAGAATGCTTATTCATAATGGTTTTTTTTATGATACACCATAATATGACACTTCTTTTTAGAGTCATAAAACATCCGCTTTTTATAGTGCTTATTCATATTAAGTTTTATTAAAACATAACTTGATATGACACTTGACACTTGGGTCTCATAAATTCATCCACCATAATAGGACACTTGACATTTGAGTCATAAAGTATCAGTTTTATAGAACGCTTACTTGCAAAAGTTTTATTTTAACAAAACTTAATAGGACCCTTGACACCTGTGTCTTTTAACTTTAACCTTTATAGTACGCTTATTTGTTATGGTTTTATTATCATACGTCATAATAGAACACTTCTTATTTGAGTCATAAAACATCAGTTTTTTAGAACGCTTATTTACAAAAGTTTTATTTAAACATTACTTAATATGACACTTGATATTTGGGTCTCAAAACTTGATACACCATAATAGGACACTTGATATTTGAGTCATAAAAGATCAGTTTTATGGAACGCTTATTCACAAAAGTTTTATTATAACAAAACTTAATAGGACACTAGCTATTTAAGTAATAAAACATCAGGTTTTTACAACGGTTATTCGCAACAGTTTTATTATAACAAAATTTAATAGGACCCTTGTCAGTTGGGTCTCATAGGTTGATACACCATAATAGGACACTTGAAATTTTAGTAAAAAAACATCAATTTTATAGAACGCTTAATTGGAAAAGTTATAATTTAATAAAACTTAATAGGACCTTTGACACTTGGGTCTTATAACCTTAACCTTTATAAGACGATTATTTATTATGGTTATATATTATCATACAATGCCAAATTACTCATCCACGATTGCATTCGACAAATACGATACAATTTAAACAATTATCACGGTGTATGTTTAGAAACCCACGATTGCATTCAAATTATTGTATCATATTGGCATTTGTTACACTATCTCAGTATTCACTAAACACCTGTAAACACTATCTAGTACATAAAAATATCGTAAGTACAATATTCAAACACTATCTCGGTATTCTAATTTGATAAAAATATCGTAAGTACAGTTATGCAGCACCACCACCAGCAGGGGAGACAACGAAAATAGCTGCATCAGGCCTGTATAATTCAATGCTCACGTTTGCTGCACTTACTAGTGTAGCAATCTTCTCAGCCTAGCTACAAATAACAACCATCAAAATCACATATATTAAGCATTCTCATTTCTACCAATATCGCTTCAATGTCAATACAAAACTTGATGCAATAAAACAGCGCAAACAAGAAAGCTTGTGTTGGCGTATTTGACGAGCTTATGTAAATTAAGTAATACCTTAAGTAACATATTGGCTGGTTATTTTTTAAATTATTGGTAATAAAATATGAATATAAAGAAGACTGCTAGCCAGCTATTTATATCATTCATGAGACCCTGCAAATCTTTGCCTTTTGCAATTTGCATTGTGTATGTCTGGCTAGCTTTTTCTTTCATATAAAAATACTTAATTTCATTCAATCAAATTCACACTCCTTAGAATTATAGTTTATACATGAGGGGTAGATTATCTTCAAAACAAGGTAGGAATCATAGAGTAGAGGGATCAATGGATACCGATAAAGTTATTGAGTCTAAAGACGAGCCTCGTCTCTCTGGTTCTTACATCCGTAGCCTGGTCAAACATTTGACCACCATTAACACACACAAATTAAAAGAAAAAAACACACTTTGAAAAAAACCAAAATTAAAACAAAAATAAAAAAATCGTGCACACTGGTGCGTGTGTAAGTGGTGGTTTCGGGTGATAGTGGTGTTGAAGATGGTTGTGGTGGTGTCCAAGGTGGTTGATGGTGGGTTTCTTTTGTGTGTAAAAGACTTACATGAAAATGAGAAGATCTATTTCAATAATTGAGGCAAATAGGGATGACAAGTGTTTAGCGGGATAAATAAAAAAATGGCGGGGTGATTGAATTTTCGAGAAAGTTTTGGTGAAAAATTAGGGTCAGACCCAAACTGTTTTTGCAAAAATTTTGGTGAAAACTTAGTGTCGACAATGTCGACCCAAACTGTTTTCTATTTTTCCCCCTTTTATCTAATGTATATTTTACACTAATAAATGATTTAATTAATATTAAATAGATTAAAATTAATTTAAATTAGTTATAAATTATTTAAATAAATTAAAAATGATTTAATTAATATTAGATAAATTGAAAATGATTTAAATTAGTTATAAATTATTTAGATAAATTAAAAATGATTTAAATTAGTTATAAATTATTTAAATAAATTAAAAATTATTTAATTAAAATTAAATGGGTGACTCGATATAGTATCGTGATACATGACATGTTAAAACGGATGACTCGATATAGTATCGTGATACATGAAATGTTAAAACATAACAATTTCCTTCAAATAAAAGTTACATGTTTAAACATATAGTAACAATTTCATAAAGGGACGAGTCGAGATGGTATCGTTATATGAGATCGTTAAACGAACGAGTCGAGATGGTGTTAAACGAATGAGTAATAGCACTTTAACTAGGTTAATGAGATCATGTTGTTTCATTTGCTTGTGATACGAGATTATGGTTATACATGAGATGTTAAACGAATTAGTCGAGATGATATGGTCATACATGAGATGTTAAACAAATGAGTCGAGATGATATGGTTATACATGAAATGTTAAACGAATGAGTCGAGATGATATGATTATACACGAGATGTTAAACGAATGAGTCTAGATGATATGGTTATACACGAGATGTTAAACGAATGAGTCGAGATGATATGGTTATACATGAGATGTTAAACGAATGAGTCGAGATGATATGGTTATACATGAGATGTTAAACGAACGAGTCGAGATGATATTTTTATACAGGAGATGTTAAACGAATGAGTCGAGATGATATGGTTATACACGAGATGTTAAACGAATGAGTCGAGATGATTTGGTTATACATGAGATGTTAAACGAACGAGTCGATATGATATGGTTATACATGAGATGTTAAACGAACGAGTCGAGATGATATTGTTATACAGGAGATGATAAACGAATAAGTCGAGATGATATGGTCATACATGAGATGTTAAACGAATGAGTCGAGATGATATGGTTATACATGAAATGTTAAACGAATGAGTCAAGATGATATGGTTATAAACGAGATGTTAAACAAATGAGTCGAGATGATATGATTATACACGAGATGTTAAACGAACGAGTCGAGATGATTTGGTTATACATGAGATGTTAAACGAACGAGTCGAGATGATATGGTTATACATGAGATGTTAAACGAACGAGTCGAGATGATATTTTTATAAAGGAGATGTTAAACGAATGAGTCGAGATGATATGGTTATACACGAGATGTTAAACGAATGAGTCGAGATGATATGGTTATACATGAAATGTTAATCGAATGAGTCGAGATGATATGGTTATACACGAGATGTTAAACGAATGAGTCGAGATGATTTGGTTATACATGAGATGTTAAATGAACGAGTCGAGATGATATGGTTATACATGAGATGTTAAACGAACGAGTCGAGATGACATTGTTATACAGGAGATGTTAAACGAATGAGTTGAGATGATATTGTTATACAGGAGATGTTAAACGAATGAGTCGAGATGATATGATTATACATGAAATGTTAAACGAATGAGTCGGGATGATATGGTTATACATGAGATGTTAAACGAATGAGTCGAGATGTGATATGACCTCATTTCTTAATCCCGATATTCTTCCTTCTCCGACATATGTGACGTTGCCCTTTGAGGATCGCCATTATATTGATTTCACATATGTCGTCCGAGTTTTTCTACCTTTCTTCTCCGATAAGGTAGCTTGTCCTCTCATTCTCTCATTCGGGAACGAGGACAAAGTTTTTGACCCCGGCATCTCCATTCTTTTGAGCCGGATGTATCTCATCGGAGTGGAACTTTCAAGTACTTCAATGTTTATTCAAACATTTTGAATGAAAGTCCGATGGAGATTTTCTCTTCCACTTGCTCCCCCATGGACAAATGAATTCGGGGTCGAGTCAAGCTAGTGACTCGGTTAACAAAAACATTAGCATTGCATGGGTAAACGCCCATGTTTCTGACTTCTTTCTACTTTCTAACAACTAAGTGTGGTGGAGTCCCATAGTGCTTGGATTTTGTGTTGTTTGCTCTGATTTTCAGGTTTCCCTTAGATAGTGTTGATTGTCGCGCCTGTTTTCAATCCAGCCGCCCAATATCCTATCCTTTTACTAACGTTTATCTAGGGATATCTTTTCTACCTTTTTTGTGAAAAATGGAGGTTTCGTTTCCACACTTGGCTATTAGTATTACCTTTTTACGTTCTAAGTGTCGGCATAATAGCCGGTACTTTGAATATTGAGGGCAATATTTAATTCTAAGTGTGGGGGGGAATTCTCTCGAATTTTGTCACATGTGTACCTTCTAGTCCCTAGTACCCCCGTTTTTTGCCAAAAATTTTAAAATTTTTGTCGTTTTTAGATAAGAAATTGCAATAAAAAAGCAGTGTTTAGTCTTGATTAGGTTAGAACAAAGGGAATCCCGACTCTGCTAGAGTGTTGATCTAGCTGCTTCCTTAACTTTTAGACTAAGGTTTTACGATTTGTGCAAATGAAAATGCTAAGCGTAGAGTAGTTGGTTCTCTTTAGAGCTTATACAAGTAATCTATGGCTTTTCCTCCCAGAAGATAACTAATCTGATTAAATACGTGCTGTTTTCAAATGTTTGAACGTTAAAATCATGTTGTTATGCAAAACAAATTTATATACAATTTTGATATAGAGCCCGAGTTCAACTTTTTATTTTAATTTTTGAGAAAGCATATAAGTCCTAAGCTACGGTTCGAAATCGGCCCTTGGATCCTTTATTCCGAAAGGCGTTTAGGTCTTGGTTCCCGTGAAGCTCCGTTAATTTATGTTGCATAAGTTAAAAAAAATAAAAATAAAAAAATAAAAAAATATGAAAAAAATGAAAAAATGAGAAAGAAAAATAAGAAAATGGAATGATATTGCAAAATGCAATAAATTTTGATGTTGTGAAAATAAAGATGTATGTGTTAATAAATGTATGAAAATTGCTTTTTCTTAAATTTGAATCGGAGGTTGAACTTGGATTCGTCAATTTTGTATAAAAGTTAAACGGTAATTTAGTAGATTGTTGATTTCAAAGGCCTTGAAAGCTCCGGTATTATTCTCTATGGGGTGTCAAAAGTATGGTCACCTAAAACCAACTGGTTTGGGATGTGCCGAGAAGAAAGCCGTTACATGGAGTGATCTCGTCGTTGAGTCTCTAATCTCTAAATGATAGTTTGTTGTTATTTATTTAAGTATTTAATATTAGCTTAGTGGGAATATCCAAAATCTTTGAAATCAAAATTCCGCTGTAAAACCTAAAAAACAACTGCTACCATCATTATCTATTTATACGAAAAAGAAATAACTAGGGTTTCTTTTTGTTGTTATTTTTGTTTTTTCAAAATTTATTTTCCTTGTAGGGATTTTGGTCATAGACAAACCCGTTTCCTGAATTTACAATGCTACAACCGTGGCAATTTCCACCATTTGGAGGACCCCCATACCATTCACAGAGTGAATCATTTCCCAACGGATCTCCACAATTAAAGCAATTTTGCTGATTGATTGGAGATGGCTGGGGTTGTGGAGGGTATTCAGAAAAATTTGGCGGTTCATTGAAAGAATTTAGAATTGGATCATAAGTAAATGAATTACTCGAACCGCAAAACAAACAACTTCCGTTCTGAATATCATTACCACATCGTTCGCACGTACACCAAAGACACGGCAAACCGAAAAGCGGCTCTCCACACCCGACGCAAGGAATCAATGATTCCATCAGAATTAAACACAAAGAGGGTTAAGAAGATAGAATAAAACGGATAGAGGGTGAGAAAAGGAATTAAACGAATAGGAATAAGAAGAATATTTTTGGATTTTTAGAAACATTTTTTTGAAAAAAAAAAGGAAAAAGGAAAATAAATTTTGAAAAAAAAATCTTTTTGGTTTTTAATGAGAAAATATTTACGAAGATTCAAAACACGTAACGATAAACGAGATTTAAAAAATTCGCGTCAAGCCCTCCCCGGCAGCGGCGCCAAAATTTGATTCGCTGGAATCAATACATAAATATTTCCAAAGAATACAATGGAAGTTGTATTCCCGGGTCGTTATCCCCAACGAAGGCGTGAATGGAATTTGTGATCTCGAATCGTGATTGCGTGTACTGAATGGTGAGAATAAAAGGGATTTTGGTTTTCTACGTTAAGATATGTGAACATTAACTAAAAATGATTTAAAAAGCAAGAAAACGATTTAAGAAAAGCAAACGGGATTAAAAACGCGAATTAAATAAAACGGGAACTAAGAACGAATCTAAAAACGTCAAAATAATGAAATATTAACTCTACGAATGCAAAACTAATTTTCCTACGTCCTAAATGACAAAAGAAAATTTTACGAAAAAGAATTACATTTCTCTAATTAATATTTAATCAATTGAATGAAATGAACCACACTTTTACTCTAATGGTTGCAAAAGCTATAATTAAACTAAGGAAGGAAATGAAAAAGCTAAGGGTTGTTGCTAAAAAGATGATAAGTTAGAGGGAGCTAAATTAAAAGTGAAATAAGCTAACATGCTAAGGACAATCTAGAAAAAGACAAGGGACATAAAATAAGCTGAATAGGAACTGGGAACCAAAGTAGCCACAGGCTACTGATGTGCAGGTCAGAGCAGCCCGACTGGGGTGATTTGCAGTCAACATTTAAGCAACTAGGAAAGCTATAGGATCCCGATTAAGCCAAAATCCTCAAGTCAATGCCACAAGCTATTGGCAAACACAAAACTCAGACAACAAGCATAAGAGCATAAACAGTGACAAGCACAAGAAAAACCACTAACCCACCAGGGTCTGCTGATCTCAGTAAGGTGGAGGGAAAAATAGCACATAGGGCCTTTTCAAGCTTGTTTTTAAGCTACTAGATTCAATCTAAAATACACAACAACTAAAGTTAATAAAATTACAAAGAGTAGATAACAACTAGGACTGATCTAACTACTTAGGGCCTAGGAAATTAAGCTATTACCTAATAATTGAGTACACTAAAAGGGCTTAAAACAAGCTGAGAACAGGACACAAATTAAGCTAGGCTGCTGATGCAGAAAATTAAACAAGCTGATAAAAAAAACTCAGGATCTAATTGAAACAAAACATATTGCTGAAATTCTACTTAGAACACTTAATAAAAACAATGAATAAGCAAAATAAGCTGAATTGACTTAAATTGACTAAGGAATAAAAACAAGAGAGATTAAATTTTATTAACTGAAATTAAAACTACAATACTAAAATAAGTTACAAATACAAAATAAGCAAAACCATACCTAAATTAAGCTAGTTAAAACCTAAAAAACAACTGCTACCATCATTATCTATTTATACGAAAAAGAAATAACTAGGGTTTCTTTCTTTTTGTCCTCTTCTTGTTGTGTTAGTTGTGTGAGTGTGTTCCCACTTGTGCTTCTTTGCTTAATCTCTGACCCTCGGATTATCTTGGATTAAGCCTCAGCCATTGGATTAGCTTTTCTTGCCTCGGATTGCTGAGGTGGAATGAAACCCGTGAACATGGTACTAGGAGAGTATGGGGGAAAGTGAAAGGTGATGGTGATGGTACTATGTTTTGGGGAAGTGGGAGGTTTGGCGGATTAGGGTTCTTGGCGGGAATGGGATGAAGGAGATAACTAGTGAAGTATTTTAGGGATTTTGACTGATTTGGGGCTTTTGGCCAAGACATTTTGAGGTGTTGACCGTTGGGTTTACCAGGTATTTATTATGTTGGGCCTTTAGGTTAACGGGCTGGGAAAGTTTGGATTATTTTTATTACTTGGTCTTGGTTTGTGGTGTAGGATAACTGAAGTTTAGCATAAGGACCAATCATGTAATTTTAGCAAACCTCAGGGACCAAATCTGCTATTGTTCCAAAGTTAATCAAGGGACCAATTTGTAATTCTGAAATTATCCAAGGGCCATTTTTGAGATTTCTTGAGCTTGAATCAAATCCACATGAAAAACGTCTTTATCGTCTTCGATTTTCAGCTCTTTTCCAAATCAAGCTCGGTTTTGCCCGTATTTGCCCGTATTTGTGACAATAATTGGTCCATTTGGGTGTTTTTTGTCGTTTTCATGTGGTTTTTCGGGTATAAAATGATGAGTATTTACACACTCATCAAGATGATATTGTTATACATGAGATGTTAAACGAATGAGTCGATATTATCCCTTAACAGAATTAGCCTGCCTAAGTAAATAAATATGGGCTTTTATTGGGTTGAAACTAAAAAAAATACGTCTACATTGTTCATTTATCGAGCCGGCACGGCCTAAAACACGTGAAACGAATCAAATTTGCCAAATAAATTAATTTCAAGAAAGTTATGCATATTTATACTCGTTTTTATTAAAAAAATTATTTCGGACACAATGGCGCAAGTTTCATAATTTTTTAAGTCCGTTTGGTATGTTGAATGGGGCCTACAAAGTTTTTACTAAAAGAATTGCAAAATTACAAAATCTACCCATGCTTAAATTTTCTCCGCCGCCCCTCCAGTTTATTTTGTCCAGGTTTGGCCCCTCATGGGTATAAATAGGGCAATTTTAGGGTTTTCTCTTTTGACTATAACACAACTCGCCAGATTGTCCTATTCCGGCGCCGTCATCGGAGCTCCGGCCAACTTCCGGCCACCATCCTTTTGATGCCGCCACGTAGATCAAGACACGGGGTTCGGTTCTGGAACATTTGGAGCCAAAGGGAGCTCGTTTGATCGTGTTTTGAAGCCACCACAGCCGACAACCACCATCACCACCACTCGCCGCCACCCCTCTCCTCCTTTCCCCCTCGATTGGTAAGCCACACACCACCATCTTCGTCATTTATTCATTTTTTTTATATAAAACCCTAACCAGTAAACATTTATATTAACAATTATAAAACGAAAATTTATTTAAAACTCACGTTTCAAAAACAACTAACCACACGTAAGAATCTTGTCAAATATTTTTGTAGCTGTTTACTTTAATCATTTGTCTATTGTGGAAACTGACTTGAGTGTAATTTTGATGTTATGAAGGTGCACAGATCCTCAGTCTTGCAAGCGCCAAATTAGTGAAGATTTTGAGCACGAGAAACCGCTGTGGAAACTTACATGTTTTGGGCATTCCAAATAGTACGTTGTTCCTCTTCTCCCATAATCTATTAACTTTATGAGTAAAGTGTAATCTTGTGGTTTTGTGTAATATATGTTTTATTATATAATTTGTCTGTCCTTCACTTAGGTTTGTGCATCTTTGATGATGATAGATGATTTTGAGATTTTATTTGTGTGCATGTGTGGGTCTCATGATACAGGGGTGTTTGAACTTGAGATTTTGAACTATCTGATTACTGCAATCTGAAATCACAATAATCAATCTTTTATGTTTGTATTAAAAGACTATCTCCAGTAATGAGTCTTGGATAATCAGTTTAATACCTACTGCACAAATCTAATATTGTAAGTTTGCAATGACAAAACAAAGTTACATTCAAAAGCGTCTCTCCCTTAAAAAAGGTCTTTTTATTAACACATCCAAACATTGTTCTCTACAAGGTGTTTTGTTAAAGTTGATTATCTGATTCTAATTATTCAATATCCCACCATCCAAACACCCCCTAAGTGGAAGAGTTTGTGACATCTATCTAACATTGGTTTTTGTTATGAATTATGAGTTCCCTTTTTTAGTATGACCATAATATTTAATGGTTTTAGTTGATGCGGAGGTTCTTGGGCTAGTTGGCTATTTTGGTCTTAGAAAAAAGCGAGAGCATACGTAATAACTTTCTTTTTAATCCTTTTCAAATTGCGATCTAAAGATGAAATATATAGTGAAATTTGGAATAGTATTCATATTCCGTACGGTGATACAAAATCCAAAATATACAAGTGTTAATTTAAGCTATTATAGAAACATCGCTATTTCATGTAATATATAGACGTTAAAGGAAATTTATGCCTTTTATTTGATTCTTATATGGTTTTAGGATATTAACAATGCTTTCAATCAAAATATTTCTCAATATGAAATCCCTGGTAACCTTGAAACTTTTTTTTTTTTTTTTTTTTTTTTTTCTCTTTCTCTTAGTGGCCCTTGTGATATTATTGGAGATCTAAGATTTGAAGAATCGCGAGCTTCTGCCTATGAGGACGCTAAACGTGGGGCGGGAATTCAGTCAATTATAAGTTATTAAGAACCACCATTAATTTTTCTATTTATGTGTTCTTTTTCTTTATCATGAGACAAAGTTTTCTTCAGCGTCATTTGTATGTCAGGCCATGTTGGTCGCAGGTTGGTAACCGGTTCATGGTTAAAAGTGTTCTATTTAGCAAGGTCGAAAAGGACCTGGCTTGACCAAACTAGACACTTGTTTGTTTGTGGTATTATCATATTAGCAAGTCAGGTTTGTAATTGCTTCCTAATGGGGTCTTGATCATTTGAATTCACTGATTTTTTTGTCTTCGATTACTTTGCTTGCTGTATGGATATGTTAGGTTTCGTTACTTTGTCTTGGTCTCGACATTACGAGACACCACAAGGGTGGTTATTGGGTCCTGGTTCAAGAACAAACACACCCACTTAAGGTGCAGTTTGGCTCGGTTGTGTTATGAACATTTGAATTTAAGTAGCAAAATATAATTAGCCCTCCATGAGCGGGGTGAACAATTGAAGACTGTGTTGGTGCAACCATAACATGGCCTTGTCCCTTTATCTCGGTATGTCTTTGTTAAACTTGTGATACCAATAATTTTAATAACATGGAACTTAATGCTTATACATGGATGTTTATTTGTAGGTGGTCCGTGAGGATTGAGAAAGGATGCATGATGACCCCGAACTAAGCTTCTTGTTGCTTTAATTTCTTGTTTAATGTTACAAGACTTTATGTTGGATAATGTCTACCTTATTTATGTTTAGTGCTTTTGTTATGACAATTGCTTATTTGAAATACAATTTCATTTTATTCATTTAATAATTAGTTGATGTTTTATTCATATCGTAATAATAGAGTGTGCATGCTGAAAATAGCGTCCTATCATATGACTTGTTAGGACTTTGAAATTGTCCTATTAAACTTATTAACCGTCCTAACAATTAACTTTTAAGGACGCTTAACATTGTAAAAGTGTCCTAATATGTTGTTATTAGGACGTTATTTAGGTTGTTAATAGACATTTTATACGACCAAAAAATTGGTTTCATAATCTTCTTTGAGATATTAGAACCCTTTTCTTGGTGCTAAAGTAGCTATAATGTTATATAATAAGCGTCCTAACAATTATCTTTTAAGTACGCTTGTATGTGTATCAAAAGATTAAAATTAGGTAACCACGTGTTACAACATTGTAAAAGTGTCATAATATGTTGTTATTAGGACGTTATTTGGTTGTTCAAAGACATATTATGCGACCATAAATTTGGTTTCATAATCGTATTTGGGATATTAGGACCCTTTTCTTGGTGTTAAAGTAACTATAATGTTATATGATAACCGTCCTAAGAATTAACATTTAAGGACGCTTGTATGTGTATCAAAAGATTAAAAGTAGGTTACCACATGTTAGAACATTGTAAAAGTGTCCTAATATGTTTTTATTAGGATGTTATTTGGGTTGTTTATAGACCTATTATGCGACCATAAAATTGGTATCATAACCTTATTTGAGTTATTAGGACCATTTTCTTGGTTGCTAAAATAGCTATGATGCTGCATCATATGCGTCCTAACAATTAACTTTTAAGGACCTTTTTATGTGTGTCAAAAGATTAAAAGTAGGTAAGCACATGTCAAAACATTGTAAAAGTGTCCTAATATGGTTTTATTAAGACGCTATTTGGGTTGTTCATAGACATATAATATGACCATAAAATTGGTTTCATAAGGGTATTTGAGATATTAGGATGCTTTTGACCTATTACAACCCCTTTACATACAACCCTTTCATCCTTGGTCCTATTAAATGAAAGGTCCTATAAAGTACTATTTTATGACGCTTTTGGGGGTCCTAAAAAGCCACTTTTCTTGTAGTGATTACACCAAGATCATGAACACAAACTGACACCATTTAACACAAACTGCTACCATTAAATCATAAACCAACATGAAATCAAGAACACAAACTGCTACCATTAAATCTAACTGTGCGATCATCATATCAAGAACACAAAATACTATCATTACAGTTATAAAATAGATACAGTTAAACTACTAATTACCAGTTATTGTACCATTAATAATTACATTTAACCAAATTAAATGTCTGAACTACTACTACCATATTAAAGTACCAATTACCATTTACATAAACACAAAAGCTGTTAATGGATGTCCTAAACCCCTAAACCACCTTCTTACACGGCAGTCCCAAGACAATATCCTGAGTAAATTTCTTTTTGTGTGCCTTGTCAACTGGTATTTGAGAGGATTGAGTTTTGGGAGTAGCTTGAGAGGATTTAGCTTTGTCATTTACCTACAAGTTGAATGAGTATAATGGATTAAGTCTGGAGAATGTCATAAAAGTAGCAAAACAACACTTATTAAATGGACCATTATTACCCCTTTTGTGTCAGTATCAACAGATTCTTCATCGCTAGAGAAATAGAAAGGGCTCTTTCTCTTCCAATCTGTGTTTTCCCATACCTCCTAATAGTTCAACATACAATGTGTTTCAAAAAAATTAATTAATGGTATAAAGGTATACAACTTTAGCCACAAACACATAACAACTTTAGTATACCTTGATGGAAATGATTTTGAATTTGGACCTAGGGATTTTTGTCTTTGAACCTGTAAAAGCATAAACTTAAATAAATTAAAAATTCACACAGCTTTACATTTAACAATAAATTCACATAGCTTTACATTAGAATCGGTAACAACCCCAAACAGCACCATTTATAGATCAAAAGCCTGTTACTAATTATTGTACAATGAATCATCAACTGATATGTGAAAACATTAAAAAACAAACCTTTGTTGTTATTTGGATTCATTGTTTGCGTGTTTGTGTTTGCCAGAAGAATGTATGTTTTGATTATTGTGTGTGTTTACAATTGATCCAGTAAAGGGATTAATTGCCGGATGACTATTGAAGTGGTGGTTCGGTTTCACTATGACGTGGCAAGAGGTGTAAAAAAAATAATAATAATAAAAAAAATCAACAAAAAAAAAAAAAAAAAAAAGGCTAATGGTGTTGACGTGGCGGTGAAAACCGGCTATAGCCAGTAACTAGGGATGGCAACGGTTCAGGTTCGTGGCGGGTTTTAGTGTCCCCGTACACGAACCCGTTTATAATTTAGCCATACCCGCCCCTTATCCTACCGGATACCCGATTAATATTATCCATCGGTTTTTCGGGTTTCCCTGCGGGTATCGGTTATCCGTAATTAAAAGTTAAAGAAAATGAATATCGTATCAAACGATTTAACACAACGTATCGCAACGAAACGTACTCGGCACGATATTCACCAAAAAAATCAAATGCGCAAGAGGTTTCAAAAGTTAATCATTCTCATTTCAAAAAATAATCTCGTTTTAGCCTTTTAAAAGGGTTTGGTATCATCATTCGTGTAACGGTAGAGAACACGGACTCACGAGTACTCACTCCAAAAAAAGGAATAACCGAATAGTCGAGAAGAGTATTGACAATAACTCGAGTCGAGACGAGGTGACGAAAACAAGTCAAAGAGATAACTAACAACAAACATATCAAATAAGATGAGTCGATTGGTAATCGTCGGTATTTTCCCATAATCCCGTTTATTAGTACAAGGTATACTCGTTTTATGATTTAAAACAAGTTTGGACTTACGACAAAATTAATCTTTGGAAATAACAAAATTTCGCCATGACCCTTTCATTTATGGAACGTTTCCAAGTCAAATGACTTTATTGAAAATCAATTTCCAGAGTAATTTATAATATAATGAGTATTTATATAAACCCTAAACCCTAAACCCTAAACTCTAAAACCTAAACGCTAAACCAATCCGTAACTCAAACAATAACCAAATGAATAGTCCAATAAATCCAAATATGTTAGTGTACGGGTAGCATGTCTTGAATAGTCCAATAGCCCTCGTGTGTTCCGTTTTATCCCAAATGTCACAAGCAAGGTTTTCCAAATCGGGAAAACCTTGCTTGTGACATTTGGGATAAAAATGGAACACACGAGGGCTATTGGACTATTCGAGACATGCTACCCGTACACTAACATATTTGGATTTGTTGGACTATTCATTTGGTTATTGTTTGAGTTACGGATTGGTTTAGCGTTTAGGGTTTAGAGTTTAGGGTTTAGGGTTTAGGGTTTATATAAATACTCGTTATATTATAAATTACTCGGGAAATTTATTTTCAATAAATTCTTTTGACTTGGAAACGTTCCATAAATGAAAGGGTCATGGCGAAATTTTGTTATTTCCAAAGATTAATTTTTTCGTAAGTTCAAACTTGTTTTAAATCATAAAACGAGTATACCTCGTACTAATAAACGGGATTATGGGAAAATACCGACGATTACCAATCGACTCATCTTAAGCTTTTAAAGATCCTTTGTAAGATCCGGATCGTTTTTGCTTTGCAGTATCATAAAATCGTAAGATCCTAAGATCAGGATCGGGATCCTGACAACCATGGTTACACGTACACTTCTAATTTCCTTACTTCTTTATTAACCAAATTTAATAACAAATATCTCTACAACTTTTAATTTAACAATTGTTTTTATTTCTTTCTTTTATTTTTGTCTAAGTCGAGTCAATATCAAGTCGCAACAAATGAGTTACTATTTCCTTTCGAGTCACGGCCAAACATTTGTTCCCTCGGGTCAATAATAATAAAACCGGCCCCAAATCATCCCAAACATCACAAACAAGTTGGAAATATTGAGTTTTGAAGTTTATTATTCACAAAGCATGAGATACAACTAGTTGTTGCATCAACTCATTGTACATGGAAAGTCAATACTTGGTAAAAGGAAATTGGAGACTTTTTAGTACAACTTCAATTCACAGTTTACTTTTGGGGCGCGCCTTTGGTCCCTTTTCCCGCCTAAAGTCTTGGGAACCATTAATCTACCTCTCCAGCCTATTTATACCTATCGATTGTATACCAAAGAACACACACAAACACATATATCCCTTTCAATTCAAAGAAAACTTCAACAATGGCAGCAAATAATGGTAACTTTCAAAATGATGCTGAAGAGTACGAGTGGGTGTTAAACAACAATTTGCTGTTTGACGCAGTGTTTGATCATTTCGTGTATGAACCCGTTGCAGAATATGGGTCGTATAGGCAGGTAAACACGTGGATGAGGAGTACAATTTTGAACTGGCTGCATGCGCAAGACTTTTACTGGGATGAGGTTTGGGGAGAAGATGAAGAGAATGATGAAGATGAAGAGGAGGATGAAGGTGAAGAGGAGGATGTGGCTCAAAGTGATGTGGTGCAGCAAAATGAAGAGGATCAACAGCAAAATGTGGTGGAGTAGCAAAATGTGGTGGTGCCTCAAAACCAGGGGGAGCAGCAAGATGGGTTTCAAGACCCTTATAATCTAGAAAATAGGATTAGCGATCTTGAAATTTTGTTTAAACGACTCAAGGAAAGGAAGAAATTGATGGGAAGCAGGGAAGAGAGCTCTGGTTCTAACAAGTTGGGGTGAAATGGAGTGAAGCAGTTTAGGATGATGGTGTTTTTATGTTTTTAGTATGTTTAGTATTTAGGTTGGATAATTAGATGTATATATGGTTTTTGCAATCATCATAATTGTCCCTCCTGTATATGACATTAGATAGAGGTCCACCAGCACACCATTTCATTATCCCAAACACTCCTTTTCTTTAATTATTTGTTTATTGTTCCTACAATTTAAAGGTAATATATACTTTTAATGAAATTCAGGTTCAGAGAGAGATAGCGATATCCAATGATAGTGTATCAGAAATTGTGAGGTGGATATCATTTGGATTAAGCGCGAGCATAGTGAAATACGAGGCGTATAACATCAATGGGTATACATTTCGTACTAAAAGTAATGATGGCATAGTTTACCAGAACAGTGGGGTTAGTGTTGAGGCAATAGATCTTCACATATCCAAAGAAGTTGCAACCACAAAAAAGCATTTTATTATGGGGTTTTACAAGAGATATGGGTACTAGATTACCGTTTCAGGCAAATTCCTCTTTTCAAATGTGATTGGGTTAATCGCAAAACTCATGGGGTCAAACGCGATACTCTTGGTTATACGTTGGTAGACCTGAATACTTTAGGCCACAAGGATGATCCGTTCATATTAGCGTCACTAGCAACACAAGTATTTTATGTGAAAGACCAGGTACAAAAAAATTTGTCCATTGTCTTTAAAACACCTACCAAGAATTACAAAGATACATATGACGAAGTCGATGAGGAGTTTAGTATAGTCATTCACGAGCACAATGAAAACATATTGCCACGTGTAAATAAAGAAGACTTGGGCAAGGAATCACGAAGTGACTACTATCGAACTGACTATGAAGGTATTGTTATACGAAAATCCAAGTGAAGCATGTCATGCTGCAAGTTAAGACTGCTTGTGTAACAGTTAAGACAGCTGGTTGAAGCTAAGACTGCCGCTCAAGGCTAACACTAGTACAGATTTGGCCTACGGTCACACCGAAAATGTGTGACTATATGCATATAGTCACACACATTTTTTTGGGTGTGTGTTACAAAAAGTCGCGCCACCGTAGGTGCTATATGGTCACATTGTTTAGTTTGTGACCGTTTTCATTGAAAAAGAGTGACCAAAACCCGAATATGTGTGACCAATTAGGCACAAGTTTTGTTGGATTTATCAGTATGTGTGACTATTTCCGATCCTATGGCCACATGAATATATAATATATGTGACTTTTGTGATGATTTAGTCATACAACGCATGTTGTTTTTTTCGAGTTAGTCACATACAATTTAAAAAACA
Source organism: Artemisia tridentata subsp. tridentata (assembly GCA_021014915.2). NCBI lineage: Eukaryota > Viridiplantae > Streptophyta > Magnoliopsida > Asterales > Asteraceae > Artemisia > Artemisia tridentata. The sequence goes on from CP139505.1 coordinate 77,265,634, forward strand.
GTGGCAAAAAGTGTTAATAAGTGTGACCATATGTTGTTTAAAGTGAAGAAATGTGTATTTTGTGTGACTATTGATCATCCAATGGCCACATGAATTTTTAGTTTGTGTAGCCTTTTGTAATATTTAGTCACACAAAGCATGTTTGTTTTTGGTATTTAGTCACATACAATTAAGCAAAAAGTGGCCAAAAGTGTTAATAAGTGTGACCATATGCTGTTTAAAGTGAAGAAATGTGTATTTTGTGTGACTATTGATCATCCAATTGTCACATGAATTTTTAGTTTGTGTGGCCTTTTGTAATATTTAGTCACACAAAGCATGTTTGTTTTGGGTATTTAGTCACATACAATTAAGCAAAAAGTGGCCAAAAGTGTTAATAAGTGTGACCATATGCTGTTTAAAGTGAAGAAATGTGTATTTTGTGTGACTATTGATCATCCAATGGCCACTTGAATTTTATGTTTGTGTGGCCTTTTGTAATATTTAGTCACACGAAGCATGTTTGTTTTGGGTATTTAGTCACATACAATTAAGCATAAAGTAACCAAAAGTGTTAATAAGTGTGACCATATGCTGTTTAAGTGAAGAAATGTGTATTTTGTGTGACTATTGATCATCCAATTGCCACATAATTTTTTTTTTGTGTGTGGCCTTTTGTAATATTTAGTCACACAACGAATTAAACAAAAGTGACCAAAAGTGTTAATAAGTGTGAATATATACATCTTTTAGTCACATTTAAGAAATCAATATATATCAAAACAAATTCAATTATAAATCAAAACAAATTCAAATACAATAAATTTGGAATGTATATAATTGAACCAAATATAATATAAGCAGTGCTAACTATATGAACCAACAGTACTAACTTATAACTAACCGTTGTAACTAATACACTATCGGTATTAACTTCAAGGAGTCTTAATCGAATGCAACTACTACAACAGACAATTGTATTTGGATCACAACCTCAAGTGTTACTTGGTTGGCGGCTTCTGGTATCCCCACGGTTTCTGTCATGCCCAGTTCCACTGATGTCTGCACATCTCATCGATCCCATACTTTGCTCTGCAAAAACACAACAAACCGTCTCAAAAAAAGGTTGAAACCACTAATATTAGTAATTGCAGTTCAAAAATTGTTTGTATCCACAATTATTGCTAATATTCTTATAATATCTCATGACAAGTTTCCCGCACCTGTCAAACTGCCCCTTAAGTCATTAACCAAAATGCATATAAAATTTTATAGACATGCACATGATCCTTTTGGTACGTTATTAATGAGCATATAGGTATATACACAAGAAACAACCAGCCAATATACGAAATTTAAGAGCATACAGGAACATTCACAGAAGCATCTCATCCGAAAAATCAGCAGGCACAGAGAGCACATACACGGAGTTTCAGGACAGAAATTGAAAATAAACGAACCAAAAATAGACTATAATCAATCAGACATACCTAGAGCGTCAATGCACTTGTGTGCTTGGTAACCAATAAATTTGTCAAGTTTACACAATATGCCATAGCAAAATTGAAGAGCAGATACCAAACGATGTTGACATCTTTTCGAGCAAGAGCTGTGGTGATGCCAACCACATTGTCTTCCATGATCAATGTTGCAGCAAGTAATATCACAACAGCTACCGGGGCCATGTACAGCAAAAGGTTCATGGAATTCAGTTTTTCCCTATAATTATAATAGAACACAGTTACGGTTAATTATATTCTCAGCAAGAAAAATATAAGAAACTAGTTATAGGGTGGGAAAGGAGGAAAAGGGAATACCCTTCTGATGATAACAAAATTCCTTGAAGCACTGACTTTAGTGCTCTTGCAACAGTAGCGCCAATACACATGAGAAATCCAAATAAATGGAAACTTGGTTCACCCTGCCACATAAAATATGTAAGTTTGTATGCATAAAGAAGAAATGATAATTCCAAATAAAAGAATACTAGTAATCATTCAAAAAATAAGTGTATCACATAAACGTATTGAAACGCATACACTATTATTAACCAGTGAGAATACGCATCGAGGAACATCACTATTGATCTTGTTCCAGTCCTATCAAGCATTTAAGTGAGGAGGACAGCAACACTATAAAGGAAAATGCACCTTCTGCCTTTTCTGTAATTTAGCAAAAGGGTTAACAATAACATCCATAGACCTTATTCCACCACTAGGAACTAGTCAGCAGCTCTTGAATCTCACTTAGAAATCCTAGAACGCAGTGCCAACAACAGCATATAGCAGTACAAAATATAGATCATGTTGTGCTAACATTTTGTAAAATTCCATTCATCCCATAAAAGAATAAACAATTACATGGAAATACATAAATTGCACATGGTAAAAAGCTCATAGAGGAATTCATACTACAAAGGATGGCTTCTTCAGCAACTTGTTTAGATAAAGATAGACACTCAAAGGAATTCAGACTTAAACAACAATATTTTATTGTATATGTATACAAAAGTAACAAAACCACACGTCTCACATCAGTAGATAGATTATGTCAAAGTTAACATATAAGCTTAGTCGGCTACTCCTTCTGTTGCCAATTGGTTTCACGATGGAACCACAATTGGGGTTATATGTTGGACTTGGCGCGATTTTGGGCCATAGTGATACTAAATGTTGGCACGATTTTGGGCCGTAGTGATGCTAAATGTTGCATTACCACGACTTGAGTATTTGTAGGTGATCCTTGGTTCCTACACTCTAAACCATGTATCCAAACTCATCCTATTAAGACGAGTGCCGATTTGAAAAGCTACCTTGTATTAGTGACCAAAAATGGAGACACATTACTTTGCTGTTATTAACTTAATAAGATCAAAGTTATTAAGTTACCTTAGAGAGTCGAACAGGACTGCTGCTACCATATTTTTATATCAAAAACTAACTAGATAAACATTAGCAACAAATCCATTTTTTGCTGAACAGACTTGCACGTGCAGAAAAAGCCAGTGGAGCAAAACCATAAAAACTTAGCCTATTTAAAACCATAAGCTCAACTTGATAAGCTTATAAGCCAAAAAAAAAGTAAGCTTATGATGGCCTTACTGAATTTACATAAGCACAGTAGATAAGCCAACACAAACACGCCCTAAATATCATCCTTGCTCAAATCCACAAAGCTAATTAATCAAAAAATGCTAAGACATCCTAACGCATTCTTAGATTGTACTCATTTCACACAAAGACCCAGTCCTAAAGAGTCATTAAGCAATTAGTACAAAAAACAGAGATATAATGAAGGTTAAGACCAGTAGCATCTTGATAACACTACCCATCCCAATACCAAATGTTAATTCAATCAAACAAGAGTATACAACCTGTTTCAAAGAACCGCCAATCATGACGAAACAGCCAAAAGTAAAAGGCCATCCATATTGAAACCACCAATCTACACTCACCACCACCTCGCCCATCACCATCTCCATCAAACTCTTCAATGTATGGTGTTTGGATGAGTTTATTACGACCCTAACATCACCTTTCTTGTTCTTGGTGGCGTGAAACGACACGTGAGACGGCTGTGGAGGTAGTGGTCAGTCGGGAGGCGGCGTGTGAGGCGATGAAGGGTGGCGGTGGAGAAGGGTGAGATAGATTAATATACGTGAGATCTGAGAAAAATATATGAGATTTGAGAAAAAATAAAAGATAAAAAGATGGGTTGGAGGGTCAATTTGATTTTGGGAAAAATTTAGGCGGGGCAATTTGATTTTGGGGAAAAATTTATGCTGAGCTTGTGAAAAGTTGAGTGGGAAATTTTATTTTGGAAAAACTAAGTGCTGGAACATGTAAAATATTAAGTACATATAAATTTAACACATGAAATATTTAGGGTGACCATATATGACATTTGGTCACACTGTTGAAGTGTGTGACATATATTCGTCACTTTTAAATGCATATCGTGACTAATGCTTCAAACTAACTTTTCTGTTGTCACACATTTCAAATTCATATGTGGCTAAATTTTTAACAAAAACTAGCAGTCACGTTTAAATAATGTGTGACAAACTTGAGTATATGATTTAGCCACATACACAATTACTTCGTGTGACCATATATGGATTTTGGTCACACTTTTCAATTGTGTGACATATATCTGTCACATATGTATATATATAGTGTGACTAATGTTTCAAACTTATTTGTATTCGTCACACGTCCCAAATTACAAGTGACTAAAAAATCAAATATTTTTTTTACTAGATACGTATGGTCACGAAAATATTCAAATGTGTGGCTGTAGCCTCAGATGTAATTCCGAAATAGTCACACAAGTCGGATCAAGTGTGACTGTTTATTTTATTCTAGTACATTTAGTCACATAAAAAAGTTACCGTGTGGCCGTTCGAAAAATAACATGTGTGACTAAATCCCATTTTTGTACTAGTGTAAGTGCAAGGTCACTGCTGGTATTGTTAAGTTAATACTGTTAGATGATTAGCAGTTTTAGTATTAAATAGTTGTTTCTGTAATTTAGCCTGTTGTAATGTATTTTGACTCAAAAAAGTCAAGATTTTCAATGGCAATGAAAATTTTTGCGGTTTTCACTGTTATATATCCACTTGCAGTCAAGCTTTATTGTATTTGCAGTTTCCATTTATCATGTATATGCACTTGCAGGCACTTTAGTAACATGTTACTTCATTATAAAGTTGAAAATTGACTTTAGAAAGTCAAGTGACCTGGTTCCTAGGGGCAAGTAACATACTTAGATACTACTGCATTAAACTAGATAAACTATAAAATCCCAACATTGTAATGGGGCAAATGAAGAGTCATGACTAATAGTCTGAACTCAATTCAGTGAATATCAAATTAGACTCAAACTAGATAGACTATAAATCCCATATCTAACCTCTCATAATTACATAAGTTATCAGAAATGTGTGACCATATGTATCGAATTGTGACTACACTTAAATAATGTGTGACAAAATATGACTCTATGATTTAGACACCTAATTAAATAAATACTTCATGTGATGACCATATGTAACATCTTTAATTTAGTCACACAAACACTCAATGTGACTAATATCAAGGTTAATGGTAACTGAGTTCACATTTTTCTATAAATAATAGTCACATGAATATTTCACAGTGTGACTATTTTGAATGTATTGGTCACATATAATACCCTTATAATGTGGCCATAAACATAATTTAGATACACATTTGTGATATGGTGTGACTATGGTATAGCCTATAGTCACATGATTCTGATACAATTAAATGTGACCATACACATTAGGATTTGGCAGGCAAACACACACTAAACTTTAGACACACATATTAACTTACGTGACCATTTGTATCGAATTTTGGTCACACTTAATCATGTATGCCTATGGTTTAGTGTGACCATATATGACATTTGGTCACACTGTTCAAGTGTGTGACATATATTTGTCACTTTTAAATGCATATCGTGACTAATGCTTCAAACTTACTTTTTAGTTGTCACACATTTCAAATTCATATGTGGCTAAATTTTCAACAAAAACTAGTAGTCATGTTTAAATAATGTGTGACAAACTTGAGTATATGATTTAGCCACATACACAATTACTTCGTGTGACCATATATGGACTTTGGTCACACTTTTCAATTGTGTGACATATATTTGTCACATATGTATTTATATAGTGTGAACTTATTTGTATCCGTAACACGACCCAAATTACAAGTGACTAAAAAATTAATTTTTTTTTTACCAGATACGTATAGTCACAAAAATATTCAAATGTGTGGCTGTGGCCTCAGATGTAATTCCGAAATGGTTACCAAGATCACAACATCATTTCACCGAGATATCAACAACATTTCACATAGATTTTAACGTATTTTAACTGAGATTCATAACATTATATGACCGAGATTATCCACCGAATTTCACAACCAAATATAACAAAAGCAACCTAATCCAAGATAACATAAATGCATTATAATAGTTCCCATGATTTAGGTGATCGTGGTTAGTTCACTCTTGAACGTGATAGAAATATTGGTAAGCTTTGTACTAATCGCTCTGTGCAGAACAGCACATGGTACAAACCGTAACACATAAGTACATAGGTTACAATTACATATGAAATCAATATATATGGGTGGACAATTAAACCCTAAATTATTCCCCAAGATAAAAATCTCGGGCTTTACTTCAATATGGACCCAAACCCATAATAGTCGCAACCCGCGAGGGCTCTGCTGCTGCAAATCCACGAATAGAGCCTATCATCTGTCACTCTCTAATCGAAGCCCAGTACACGCTTCGTCAAAGTCTTCTCTGGTTCTATTGCCCTCCACAACCCAACATATAATCCCACAAAGTACATATAGAAGCTTATGAAACTCTTTCTAAATTAATTTTTTGAACGGCGAAAGTATTATAGATATAGAAAGAACAGCCTAGCGCGACGCTAGGAGCACAACGAGATAACAATTAATTACAAGCATGATGAGGGTTATCAAACCACTCGGTCCAATTTAGACTAGTCTTTCTATCTCTACAAGATATCATATCAAAAGAGGCAAGTTTAATGTGGTTTAGAATCATGTCCTTTGAGGGCCACTTTAGCGAGAAAGACATGCCATTCCGAAACTTCCAAAGTGACCAAAGTGTAGTTTGAACAACGGCATCAAAGTGATTTTCATGGTTAGTTGGCAAAGAAACACGGTCAGCTTGGTTAACTACTTCTGAAAGTGATGCAATTGAGATGTTTTCAATACTCGACCACTTGAGGACTTTAAACCGTTTCTTTTGCGATGTCACAAGGGTGAAAATATGCTCCTCAGTTTCGGTGTCATTGTCACACACCGGACAACGCGTTGAATGAAGATGGATAACCCTTGGAACCACTATGTCTAAGCTTAGTCAAACAGTGTGATAGTGTGATAAGCTAATTTTTTTTCCAAACAAATATAAGCCTATTAAATAAGTTAAAACGAACGCCCCCTTCAGTTAAATATGTCTCTCTGCTGTTTAGTATATATTAGTGATTTTGGTGCTCGGAAGTCCCATCTTTCGGCTTTATTAACCTTTCAGTGCTTGGGTTTTTGTATCATTCGGGTTATTATCATGGGGTTGCGACGCCGCCGATGTTGTTTTCGGCCCTTCGGTGTCATACCTACATATTATTAACATCAAATAGAATTATGGTCGAGCGTTTAAGCGCACCAGCTAGCACAACTTGTTATATGTTTACGTACGTTTTGTTTTTTACCTCAAACTCATCCTTATTTTGAAAAACTCTAACTCGAATAACTCTGGAGTCAAGAGTAAGATAAAAAGGTCCTCAGCTTGTTTATTCTAGAAGTTTTGTAAGTATATGGAATTGTTCTTTCATTTATTTGGGTTATAATCGTGATTAAATATTGTTACTTCTATTATTATTGGACCTTTGGCTATGTGATATATACCCGTGAGAACTCAATGCCGCCTAACCCAAGCAGTTATAAAATCAAAGTCTGGCTTGTGAGATTTATATATAACTAAATCAAGCTAATCAACAAACATTTCACTTGCTTAATCTCATTCTATACTTTTCATTAAAGTTTGATGTAATACATAACACTATTACAGTAATATTTACACAAGAGGACTACCCTGAACAAACTCAGTCAAAGCCAAACTAACTAAAACCCAACATGGCAAGTCTCCCATTCCACAACTCAGCATCTGAAGTCATCAACCCATTTGACTTTGACTCAGCTCTTACACCTTTAAACAAAGGCACTAACGAAGCTAAAGTCAATACAACACTTGTCCCAACAAACAAAGTTAGCCCACCGTTAGATATTTGTGTCAACAAGTCTTGGCCATTAGCCAACTCAACACCCAAAGCTGACACAAACCCTATCATGGCTAACCTTCCATTGATTCTTTCTGGTGCTGGCCCACTGAAGGCTAGCAAGTCTGAGAACTTTGTGCTGATTTTTGGTGCTGATGATGGTTTAATGTTGTCTTGGGGTTGTGACATGCATTTGATGCTTGTAAAGGTGGTGTTAGTCTTTTTGTGAAAGTGGCTGGTTGTGAGGCCTGCTGAAACGACTGAAGTAGCTGCCATAGTGGTGGTTATGAGGTTGTTTAAGATTGTATAACGTTAAGTTGTTGTTTGTTGTGGTTTATTATTATTACAAAGGTGGTTTGCTTTTATAGGAGAACGAGCGGGGTAGCCCGCGCGTTGCGACGGGAGTGCTATGTCAATAGTGTCGTTAGGAAGGATGATTTAGCTGCGAAGTGTTTGTATACGACAATATTGTATGAGTTGTTGGGGACTAACAAATGATATATAACAAATGGTAACATTTCTTTCAACAATGAAAGCAATTAGCATAGCAGGATGCAGAACCACCAAACTTTACATGAGTCAAATAGTTTATAACACAATTTTAGTGTGCACCAAGCATTTAAAACTGCACATTATAGTATAACTTGATAACAATATTAATGTATATTACAATGAATAAACAATAAGAAAAGGATTCTAATTGCAGTGTTGTCACGGAAGTTATTATCTGCACATCACATTTGACATTGGCATAAAATTGATAAAAGCTTGCCTAGATAATTGTACTTCATGAAAAATGTCACAAATTTTACCATCACACACGTAGTAGCCTAATCCTAACATATCTTTAGTCTACAACAGCCAGATATAAATATTAAATTTGCGCCTAAAACACCTCACTTTAGAACCTTTGAAAGTAGCTTTCTGAAACTTACAATCCGTAGTCTGTTTGTGTAGCATAACGCTCTGTTCTCGAGTTTTTTTTTTAAAGGAATGGAAGGGGATTAGAAGGGAAATAAAAAATATGGGTGTTCTTAAGTTTTTTTTAAGAATGAAGAGGAGGGGACGGGAAGGTGGGAGGGAGGGAAGGTATGGGCTTTCTTGTGTAAATCTGTTCCGTCCAATTTTGGGGGGATTAGGAGGGGAAGCATGTTATTAACAACATGGGCTTTTGTAAAATTACAAATATATCCTCATTAACATCTTGTGTATATCTGCTAATACATGGTCTGCTACTGTGTTTAACATGGTGTGCTACTGTGTTTAACATTTATTTTATAAAAATTCATTGTTTTGAGAAAAGTTGTTCTGTTATGTGTTTGCAAAAAGGAAGACTTGGTTATGACGAACTATAAAGCACAAAGTTTTGTTTAATGGTTTGAACATTAATATGTTAAAGCACGGATCGCATGAATAAAGTATTCTATATATATTTGTTTTTTAATGGTTTGAACTTTGAACATTCGATTAATATTGGAGACAGTGGGATAGAGTTATACGCTGCACTTTTCATTAATTTGCTTTTAGGATTAACATGTAGACTGAACCTTATTAGTTATGTGCTTCCCCCCAAGAGTTGTGCTACTAGCCAAATCAAATTCTTCTTGACCACAGTCCAATGGTTGCTCATCTAGTAAGACATTTGACCTTCTCTACAAGATCACTTTCCTGTGTAGGGTGTACTTTAAACAGCCATCAAAAGTATCAACACCAAGTATGCATGAGTACAAGAATTACATTTTATTAATCTGGCAGTGTTCTATTTCTTTTTTTGTGAAATATTAGTGGAGAAAGATGTGAGATATATAAAAGTAATTATGTTTTGAGGGTATCTTGGTAATTTGGGTACCTTTTTTTCCTTTCCTTGCAACTTAAAAATAAAAACTCAAGAACACAAATAAAAATAACCACTTTCTTCATTGTGTCATTCCTTACTTTCCCCTTCCCATTCCATCCCCTTCCATTCTTTAAAATTTAGACTTGAGAACAGAGCGTAAAGAAACTGTAAAAAAAGGTAACAAACTCACCAAGGATATGATTATTTTCCTGCTGAACCCCAATATACGGCTGGGAGTAAACAGTTTTCCACAGAACACAAATGCAGAAAAGCTTCCAAGTGCAAAACCATTTGGCTCAGAATTGCTAGTGCAGAACCGGATAGGAGGGCATCCGACCCGCCACACAGACATTGGGCATGAAGTGTAAGAATGAGGCATGTGTTTCCGTAAATGTTACCTGCAAACAGCAGCAACAATAATATGCTCAAAGTGGAAAATATGATCTGCTGATGTGCACCCAAATTATAATAGTATGCTCTTTTCTATATATTGTAATGAAAAATGTGAACCTAACAGAATACTAACCTTAATAAAGTACTGATACATTCCATTTGGAACTTCTTGAAACCAATGCGCTCTGAGACAATAAGTAAAGCAATAATCAGAAGCAACAAACATGATTTTTTCTATGTATATCTTAACATACATTTATGGCCCCTTTTTTCTCATAAACGTATCTTAGAGCCCCAAATTGATCGAAAGTGCATTTTTATTGCATAAAACCTCGTAAACCGCTGGAAATTTTATATTGAAGAAATTTAACTTTTGAAATCATGATTGACACATAATATATTTGGTCAACCCACTCCATTACAGCGTGAAAAATCATCTATTTGCAACAAAACCTGTTTTGACTTTTGACATACTACCCAACCCACTAACCCTGCATATTTTGCCACCTCTGGAATAGGCATCGAAGAGTGAAGATACATTTATTAGAATAAGAAAAGCAATTACCCATCAAGAGAATTTACAATCCGAGGATAATATTCTCCAAAATATAGTTTATTTATCTTGTGACTTATCACAGTGGGTACTTTTCCCATTTTGCCAAAGTTAAATAGTTACTAAACAGTGTTTGGAAAATCATTGAACTTTAAGAAATACAAACCTTCATTCCAGACCAGCAATTATTGTCCATAGGTTGTATACGTGAGAAAGGATAACCACATCAATTGCTTCAATAAAATCATATCATATAAATACATACCTGGTAACAGGAAGATGGCGACAAATATATATTCCTGATCTTGTACAGGCTCAGACGTGTACGTATGTAATCGACATCCACAACGCGCTTGGGCTGCAACCACAATTGCAGTTGCCCCGCCAAGGAACGTGTGTCGGAAAAATGTAACCGTACAAACGTATCATCATCGCCTTAATACCGTGTCTGCACAACACATGTGCACATGCAGTCAGATATAATTATAATAGGTTAAAGAAGTAAAACAAAAATATGTTGAACGGGTCTAAAGTCACTCGAAGTGTTTTGTAGAATGCCGCACACAATTACCGAAGCAACTTATCAGGCAAGTTAGTTAGCTCTCACTGACCTTAGTCTATCAGTTTTGATGGGAGTACATCAAGTGCAATATATGGACTACAATTATCTGAATGCTAAGCATCTCTATCAGACAATCACTAATTGATAATTTATGGTAGATAATTGTACCCATAGTTCAGGGTGTTCATCTATACCTGGTGACGGAAAAAGCTCTCTTTTTTCCAGGTTGATTAATATCTGTTACAATAGATTAGAAAAAATTAGTATAGCATAAAGATAAAACACACCTGCAAATAATATTTGAAAACATACCTGGTATTCTTTGCTCTTCACATATTTCTGATTTTGTATTTCATAATCAAGCTACTTATTGTAAAAAGCGGGTATGCACCGGTATTTGTAGTTAGCTCAGATTTGCAAGTGCCTGTTCAGATAGAAGGGTATGCGGCCCGCCATGGCTGCAAACACGATGCCGTGCTGCCCCGCCAAGATACGGGTCGATTTTACCCTTCACAATCTAGCAACTTAGTGTAGTTGCAAAATAATAAACACACAATTGCAATAATATCATCATCGCTTATAATGCCGTGCCTCTAACCCTGCTTGGTACAACTGGCTGAAGCAGCCCCCCAATCCTGGGATCGTAAAACATGGTCTGTGGCACGACATTTTAACAAATGTAGCAATACTGGCCGTGGCTGCAGACCTGATTTCAAACAGGTTGCCTTGCCAAGACACCGAAACTAACCAAACACAATGTCGTGCTGCCCCGCCAAGATGCGGGTCGATTTCACCCTTCACAATGTAGCAACACACAGTTAAGCGTGTGGTAGGACAAATCAGTTAAGCGAGAGAAAAAAATAAATCACTGAATTACCTCGGGCCGTTGAACGGTTGCGTCTATGATTTTGATGTAGACCACTAGCATATGATTATGCTGTCAAATACCTCTCACAAAGTGTGAAAAATGCGGCCAAGTATTTAGTACTTATATAGGTGACCCTTTGACATAAAATGTGTTGTCTTAGCTTTGGTCCAGCCAAATCCATGAGAACCAAATAAACGCATAAAAGCAAAGTTGTATTTAGGCTTCTTAGTGGTTTATTTGTTTATGATTGTAACACGCTAATAGACAAACAAAATTTTCCGAACTACTGCCAAAGTGCAGATAATCGCAACATTTACAGAACTCCTATCTCATCACAGCCTCTTGTAATCCATGTCACCATGAGTCTCATCTAATTAAAATTTATATGCGTAATCATCACGGCCATAGAATGAAATAGGATATGCAAAACTGTAACTCGACACAAAGTATAACCTATGTTCAACTGTACTAAATTAAACATGTGATTATAATTAAACACAAAAAATGAGCAAATACAAACCTGCGATCTCATGTTTTTGAAAAACACTATTCACTAACCCATCACTACGCCGTCGTCGAACCCAAATTGAAAACTCTGATTAATAAAACTCAGATCAGATTTTATATTTGACCAGGTAGATTTGATTTTTTTGGCAATTGAAACCCTAATTCAACAGACCCAAATAAAAAATGATGTGGGTTTTTGATCGTTAGTGATCTCGACTGATTAATTTGAGGAATTAACCGAACAATCATAAACACGAAGACATGAGGCATACAAAATATAGAATATGAAATACTAACCATTGAGGATACGTGAGTCTGATGATCTTGCAGTCCTTCTCTAGCAAGTCTTCCTTGCCGAACCACCTACAAACAACAACAAAAATAAACGAAAAAGTATTGTAAACAAAGTACTCGAATGAATGAAAATCGATACTTACAATTTAGTACTCAAATGAATCAGGGGAGTAGACAAATGGAATTAATTTTTTTTGGGTGGGGGTGGGGGTGGGGGTGTTGGGTGTTAGAGATAAATAACGGGAAGAAGCTTCAGGAGCATTCAAGTGATGAGGGGACTTTGCATCTAGGTTTATGGTAGATGGAATTTTCTGGATGGAATTTTCTAGAGAGGGAGAGGGAGAGATGGAGAGGTTGGTGTGTTTTTTTAGCGTACCCGGGTGCTACAGTACATGAACAGTGAATGCCTAATCTTATAAGCTAACATGTGTAAATGTACAATCGTTTAAAGCATGTTTTTATTGTGCGGAACAATGTGTTGATGCACCCACACATCCTGCTCTTTAAATATATGTATATATATGAGAATGTGCAAGAAATCGCTCCAACAGTGTACGTGTTTTTTTGGGGTGAAGACATAGAAGTGGATACTTGATGAGCCATGATAGTTGCTTTTGGGACTTGTTCACGTGGCTTAAAAAGTGGCCGATGAAGAGATGTTGTGGTCAAATTGGGTTCAACTTCAATATATGTGTTCCATACATTGTGGAGGTGGGGTACAAAGTGACAAATGTACGGTTTCTAGGGCTCTAGAAAGATTTCATGTATACTTCAAACAAAGGGTCTTTAAACGAGTTAAATGATTAAAGTCCAATGTAGGAATATGTGAATTATAAATCTGCATTTGAGAAAAAAAAATATATTCATTTTTTAAATCTAAATAAGAATCGTCAGTGGCTTAAGCTCAAATCGATAATAATATAATGGTCTGTTTGGTTTGTTAATGAGATTGGATATGGATTCATATTTGATAATTTGTATTATGATTTATATTTTATAAGTTTTAAGTCGTGAGTCCTGCTATATCATATGAGGACAAATATAAATAAAGGAAGAATACACATGGGACAAAAGTTAGTGGCCGATAAAAATTGTTAGTCAAAGATTTGTAAAAGTTGGGCTATGTGTTGGGATTTACGTAACCCCACTTTTGGGATACAATCCCTTCTCATCAAAATCCTCGTGCCAAACGGACCCTAAGTTATACTTTTATGAGGTTTTCGAAACTTACATGAACTCATAGATTCAACCAATAAAATAAACACCCCATGCACTTTGCTTGTTCAAAAATGATGTATAAAATCTTTTAAAACTATATGTATAGTTAAATGTTGGTGTATGTGTCCAGATGAATGCCTTTTCCGGACCCTTCGGCCATACCCTTCATCCTATACCCTTCGGCCATACCCTTCGACCATGCCCTTCATCCTAAACCCTTCGGCCAATACCTTCATCCCTGTTGTTCATCTAGTACCTTCATCCCTGCTGTTCATCCGGTACCTTCATCCCTACCGTTCATCCTGAGAAGGGCGCGTGTGCTTAAGGGGCGTCTGAATGAAGGGCGCGTGTATCTACCACCCAGGTTTTAAGGGGACATGTTCCCTAGGCTGACATCATCTACAGTAACTCAGGTACTATATATACACCACCCTTGGTGGTTGTATACACATACATATTCTCCTACCTCTCTCTACTTTCTCTCTCTAGAATTACATATATAGTAGAGAACTGACTTGACCGTCGGAGGGTGGTCCCGGGGTTCCGGCCTCGAGACTCCTTCTAACGGGTTCTTTCTTGTTTGTAGCAGTTCGCAAGGTCCGAAGGAGTCACTCCGGAGGATGATAAATAGAAGTGGGACCTTCCTACAAGGTTTTACTTCAACAAATTGGCGCCATCCGTGGGACCCGTCATTCACTCTACCGGAGCTAAGAATGATAGGTCTCGCTTCCAATCCACCCTTTCGGAGGTGGTTCATCCGTCACAATCAGTTCGGTATCGTTCATTCGGAGTCAGTTCATCCGTCATCCTCGTTCGGTATGGTTCATTCGGAGCTGGTTCATCCGTCATCCTCTGTTCGGTATGGTTCATTCGGAGCTGGTTCATCCGTCATCCTCCTGTTCGGTATGGTTCATTCGGAGTTGGTTCATCCGTCATCCTCTGTTCGGTATGGTTCATTCGGAGGTGGTTCATCCGTCATCCTCAGTTCGCATGGTTTATTCGGAGTTGGTCCGGTTCAGTATGGTTTATCGGGAGGTGGTTCATCCGTCATCTTCCCTTTGGAATGAACTCTTCTCCTGCCCTTCGGCATGAACCCCTTCTTCTGCTCTTCGGCATGAACCCTTCACCTGAGTAACATGTGGCTAGAAAATAATATGAAAAAATGGGTCTTGACAAGAATTGAACCTGGGTCTCCAATTAATAAGCGAGCACCTAACCATTGGACTAAGTGTCCAATGCTTGGTATGTATCCCATTTTTATTCTCTTATCATATGCTTTATCAGGTCATGAACAAATACAAATATATAGACTCAATAAAAGCTGTATAATGTCAAAATTATTTTGCATCTAATTCAAATGTATGGATATGACCGATGAATCTTTATACAACAAGCTTTTCAAAACAAATACTACACACTCGCATATTATCTTCTTGGAAATGCCATCTGCTATGCACAACTTATGTGTCAGAAATGAAACTTATTAGGCAACTTACAAATAAAGTACATAAACACGATTCGTTAATTTGAGAACATCCACAGTCGTTGTTTAAATTCTTATTGTAAATTGTTGTGAATTATGTGGCACGAACAGACAAAGTGGGCACTATTTACAAAAACTGTGGACAAAGTATCTTGGCCTGAAAAACTTTCGTGATATTGACTGTTAACTGTTAGTTTACAATATAACCACCATTCCTTCTGAAAGCTCGAAAATAAACTTGATCTTTTTTCAAGAATACCAAAAAGTTTCAACATTCAAGTAGGCTGGGTCTTTTTGAAATTATATTTTCACAATTAATCCAAGTTACTCTTCCGGTCACAAAAAAGTTGTCCCTTAATACTTCACGTGACCAAAACAAAAACGATATTTTTTACTTCACTTCTCTCACAACCGAATGAAATATCAAAAACTAGATATTTGTATCCTCATATTTGTATCAGATCTATACCCAACTCATCATCTTCACTAAGATCTTGAATCATCACTCATTTTTAAATTTTCGAGCGTGGGACGTTTGGGGCCTTCGGTATGCATCATACGGATGCTTATCCTTCGGATATTTGACTCCGACATACCACCTTGAATATAGCTGAAGTTTAACGACCAAGTCCTGTCCCTTCAGTAAAATTAATCACTAGATACTTATAAGCATGAGGGTTGCGGTTTGCACTTTCCTGCTTTTTTCGAGAATCCATCCGATAACCTTATACATATTAAATTTGTGACTGCAATAACTAACCTTGAAAATCCCCCTAGTAGATTCATCGTCGCTCCAAGGCCCGCACTCATGTTCTTCGGCGCGATCTTTAACTTGCTGTTCTTCAGAATGATGATTGAGCCCCGGATCCCGATCGTCACCCTTATGTTCTCCGGTATGCCGCTCAGAGTGATTCTTATGCTCCGGCCTCCGGTCATCAAACCTTCTGACCTTCGATGTGATACTTCTGTTCTCTGATATTCCGCTCATCAAAACTTCTGATCTCCAATGTTCCGATCATCAAAACTGCTGTTATTCGGTGTACTACTTTGCTCCGGATTCCAATGGTCAACTTTTGTTCTTCGGTCCGGCACTTTCTAAGTCCGGCGGAATTTTAATATGGTCATTAAAAGTTTAATGATGCTTTCTCTTTCTATGTGATTGTATGGTATGATAAGTCCGGACACGTAACGTGATGCATAAAAGGCTGACAAGGTAATATAAAATGTGAAAAAGGAACATTCTAAAAGGCTTATAAAATAACATGATAAAATGGGAGAATCGAATATGCTAAAAGCAAAACACAGATGTCACTATATGAGTATTTCTCAATAATGATGCCTTAGGTGCAAAAAAAGGTAAACAGCTAGCTAGCCCACTATGATTATCTATCTTGTTTTAATCACACGTATGCACGAATGTATCTTTTGATAATATTTTACATACGAAAATCCGTATGGTATCTATGCTCCGGTTATCGATCCCAAATTTTCAAGTTTATGCCCCGATACTTATCTTCCGTTTACTTGGTTTCTTCCCAGTCTCATGACCTGCTTTATTAGATCATAACACTCGAAAAGGTTCATGCGCCAAAACTACATGTTTTATATCTAATATCTAGGAGACCCTTGGTCTTTATGAATTGATTGTGTTATTTAGCATTTTGTGGCATTTGAGTTCAGCGATACTAATGAGTAATAGCACCGTTGAACTGGGGGAATATAGTAGTATGACAACTCTATCGGTTGTGTTATGGTCACGTTGTGACTCTTTTATGAATTAATACATGTGAGATATTATATCTTTCGCATCTAACGGAAAAGGCAAGAGCTTTAATGTTCTGCTCTGCTCGGGATAACTGTACGAGGCTCCGTATCATTAAGGCAAAAAGCCCGTACGGCGTGTGTCGCCCGTATGGTACCCCAAGATTGGTGCCATACGTATCATTAAGGCAAAAAGCCCGTACAGCGTGTGTCGCCCGTATGGTACCCCAAGAGTGGTGCCATACGTATCATTAAGGCAAAAAGCCCGGACGGCGTGTGTCGCCCGTATGGTACCCCAAGAGTGGTGCCATACGTATCATTAAGGTAAAAAGCCCGTACGGCGTGTGTCGCCCGTATGGTACCCCAAGAGTGGTGCCATACGTATCATTATGGCAGAAAGGCCATCGGTTATCTTGCAGTTCGGTTCTAATCCAAACTCC
This sequence comes from Artemisia tridentata subsp. tridentata, assembly GCA_021014915.2. Lineage (NCBI taxonomy): Eukaryota > Viridiplantae > Streptophyta > Magnoliopsida > Asterales > Asteraceae > Artemisia > Artemisia tridentata. The sequence continues at coordinate 77,283,375 of CP139505.1, forward strand.
ATCGGTTTTACGGTTTGGTTTTAACCCAATTTCTCTGGGTTACATGAAAATAATTTGTTTGTCGTGTCTAACGGGAAAAAACAAAAAGCCTTTCATGTCTTGTTGTGCAGGAACAGCGGTATGAGGTTCCACATGCATAACAATTACAAGAAACGGATTGTGGAAAACACTCCCTCCCTCGTAAGCGAATCGTGAAATCACTCCGCCCAATTACAAGAAACGGATTGTGGAAAACACTCCCTCCCTCGTGAGCGGATCGTGAAATCACTCCGTCCAATTACAAGAAACGGATTGTGGAAAACACTCCCTCCCTCGTGAGCGGATCGTGAAATCACTCCGTCCACTTACAAGAAACGGATCGTGGAAAACACTCCCTCCCTCGTGAGCGGATCGTGAAATCACTCCGTCCAATTACAAGAAACGGATTGTGGAAAACACTCCCTCCCTCGTGAGCGGATCGTGAAATCACTCCGTCCAATAAATTAAACGGATCGTGGAAAACACTCCCTCCCTCATGAGCGGATCGTGAAATCACTCCGTCCAATAAATCAAACGGATCGTGGAAAACACTCCCTCCCTCGTGAGCGGATCGTGAAATCACTCCGTCCAATTACAAGAAACGGATTGTGGAAAACACTCCCTCCCTCGTGAGCGGATCGTGAAATCACTCCTTCCAATAAATTAAACGGATCGTGGAAAACACTCCCTCCCTCGTGAGCGGATCGTGAAATCACTCCGTCTAATAAATCAAACGGATCATGGAAAACACTCCCTCCCTCGTGAGCGGATCGTGAAATCACTCCGTCCAATAAATTAAACGGATCGTGGAAAACACACCCTCCCTCGTGAGCGGATCGTGAAATCACTCCGTCCAATAAATCAAACGGATTGTGGAAAACACTCCCTCCCTCGTGAGCGGATCGTGAAATCACTCCGTCCAATAAATTAAACGGATCGTGGAAAACACTCCCTCCCTCGTGAGCGGATCGTGAAATCACACCGTCCAGTAAATTAAACGGATCGTGGAAAATACTCCCTCCCTCGTGAGCGGATCGTGAAATCACTCCGTCCAAAAAATCAAACGGATCGTGGAAAACACTCCCTCCCTCGTGAGCGGATCGTGAAAACACTCCGTCCGAAACATTGTCAACAAATATAAAACGGACCTAATGCCGATGTCTACCCACTGATTGTATATCAAACATATAACTTTGTGCCTCCGGAATTGTTTTTTATTTGTACAGGAAACAGACGAGGACGTATGTGGTCTAAAAGACCCAACTCATCTTATGAATCACCGGCTTATGGGCCACTGGGATAAAAGGCATGACCGAATGATACAGGATGAAAGACCATAACATATTTGTCAAGTATTACATCATTAGTCTTTTACTAATAATGCAATACTGGGGGGGGGGGACATGTTGGTATATATGTCCGAAGGACACACACCGGGAGGCAAATGCAACACTTGTCCGAACGACTCAGGCTGAAAAGCCATAAGGTACTCTTTAAGTATTACATCATCAGTCTTTTTACTAATAATGCAATACTAGGGGGACATGTTGGTGTATGTGTCCGAACGGCATGTACCGTTCATCTGTAAAGATGTTATTTAAGTATTGCACCATCAGTCTTCAACCGATACTACAATACTGGGGGGACATGTTGGTGTATGTGTCTGAATGGCATGTACCGTTCATCTGTAAAGATGTTATTTAAGTATTGCACCATCAGTCTTCAACCAATACTACAATACTGGGGGGACATGTTGGTGTATGTGTCCGAACGGCATGTACCGTTCATCTGTAAAGATGTTATTTAAGTATTGCACCATCAGTCTTCAACCGATACTACAATACTGGGGGGGACATGTTGGTGTATGTGTCCAGATGACATGCCTCTTCCGGACCCTTCAGCCATACCCTTCATCCTATACCCTTCGGCCATACCCTTCGGCCATGCCCTTCATCCTAAACCCTTCGGCCAATACCTTCATCCCTGCTGTTCATCCGGTACCTTCATCCCTGCTGTTCATCCGGTACCTTCATCCCTGCTGTTCATCCGGTACCTTCATCCCTACCGTTCATCCTGAGAAAGGCGCGTGTGCTTAAGGCACGTCTGAATGAAGGGCGCGTATATCTACCACCCAGGTTTTAAGGAGACATGTTGATTGCGTGGTTTTGTAACCTTACAACAGGTTTTACCTCTCGAGGGATCTCAAGAGGCTTACAACCCCACCAGGCAGTGTACCTGACCGATGTAGTATAGTGTAGTGGTAAGTACGGGGGATTGATCGTTCTCCACAGGGAATAGTGTTCGTTAGGTATGAAAGGCTACTCTAATTAGGTCTAAGGGTTGAGGAAGATTCTTTTTATGTTTTTATATTTTTATGAAAGCAAGTAAAATCTCGGTTTTGAAGGAGTGGGCGGAATTAGTTGCTAGTCAACTAACCCAAAATTACTACGGATGCAAATAAAATAAAATAACAAAAATGAAATGTGGTGAGAAACTTATGTGTAGAGAAATGTGTTTACCTAGATTTCCTTACTCCCTAACTATCTTTTACCGGTTAATTAGTGTGTATTAGTCGCGTGGATGACGGGTGTATTCCTTAATACCATTCGTGGGGTGGCGTACTTACTTCCCCAACTCTACAAGCTCCTACTTCACTCCTATGTCGAGCCGGCTAGGAAGCTCCTAACATGGGATCACTAGAATTCGCTTGTGCATTAAATACAACCATAAAAACCTTTAGTACGCGTTTGGTTCATGTTTCTTAAGACGTTCAAGCAAGTTACCGAATAGGAAGTTAGCCAGTTTTCTTAAGCCTAACATAGATAAACAATCATCCAAAACAACTAACAACACACTAACAACCAATAATCAATAGCTAGGTTTCATTAGATCTAAGCAAACACAAGATAAATTTAGCCTAACATGTTAAACAAAAGACAAGAATAAGATAGAATCAAACAACACATAGACATATTGAATGATTAATTGATAACTTATCTTTCAATGAAACATGGAAGATCTCAAGGCAAAAAGCCCTGAAAAAGTAGCTGAATTCGTCCTAGGGTTTTATCCCAAAATTCCACACACTAAGCTCCCCCTAATGACAAAAGATTAGAAAACTATATATAGATTTTTGGATCTGACGGCGTCACCTTATGGAGTGTGACGCCGTCACCTCGCCGCTTTTAGGGTTCCCGGATGACCTTCTTGACGCCGTCCCTCTTTAGCTCTTCAAAAATCCATTCTGGCTTATCAAGGCTTGACGCCGTCAGCTCGTGAACGTGATGCCGTCCCCTTATGATTTAAGCCGTGACGCCCTTGATCAAGTTAAAGCGTGACGCCGTCAGAATTCACATGGTATTTTCACTGGCTTATCATGAGTAAATTTCACGTCCAACTTTTCTTGCCAAAGCATGACGCCGTCCAGAGTAAATTGTGACGCCGTCAAGAGTAACTTTTAGCCGATTTTCGAGACTTTGCCGTTTTCTTTACTTTAATGCTCCAAAAACGTCCAAAATGCCTCCTTTTCCAGATTTCTCCTCAAAAGTACCTAAAATGACAAAAGGAACGATTTAGGGCAATATTTGATCAAATAAATACGATTTAAGGCTTAAATGACCCCTTAAAAGCGGTACACTTTTCGCCTCATCAAATACCCTTACACTTGAGATTTGCTTGTCCTCAAGCAAATGCGCTTTTATTCTAATCAAAATACAAGCTAGGGGTCATTTAATGCTAACATAAAAGTAATTACAACAAATAATCGTTCCACTTCAATCATAATAAGCACGGAGATTACATACTAGCACCTCACAAGTAGTGTTTAGATACTCACATCTCTCAAGTGTCATCAAAATAAATCTCATAAATGAAAACGGATAATATCTCTCACTACCTGTCATAGCAAATAGATTACCATAGGCTTGGGAAAGGATCGAAAACCTCCTCCACTAGGCGTAAGCACCTAAGATAAACTATCAAAGAGGGCTTTTAAATGGGTTATAACGTTAGGTGTAGGGAAAAGGAAAACACGGTTTTGTTGGATAAAGGATATTTTACTGGTGGCGAGTTAAAAATCTTGATCAATTACATGTACTATACAATGTTGCTAAGCCAAGACTAGACTCGATCTTAAGCTAGAAACAAAATAACAAAATAACAAAAATATAAAACAAACATAAAATAAAACGGGATGGTAGTCCGTATGTTTTTTCTACTTTTCTTTTTCTCATTTTTTTGTATTTTTCTTGATTTTTTCGATTTTTTTTTTTTTTTTTTTTTTTTTTTTTTTTTTTTTTTGCATACACTTTTGCCCTACCATCCAAAATAATACATCATAGGGGCATTGCATTCCCCTTACACTTGAATTTTTACATAACTTTACAAATACTAATCTAATGACTCGAATTAAGATAATTGAAAAACTTGGAGTACTTTTAAAACATTTAGCACATATGGGGGTAATAAATGATGTTCTTCCCCATTACTCCATTACACTAGTACTTTACCCATGAGTCCCAATCGTCCCAAAACAATATGTACAAGGATATGACTCGACTTAGCAACCATGTAATCAATTAGATAATTAACTTGGGTTTAAACAAATGTTGTAACAATAATGCACTAAAGATGAGTGCATACAAGGTAGGCTAAGGCGATTTGGGTGTACATTTTAGTGGGGTGTAACAAATTCTTCCTTTAAGTAAAATGCTTAAAGGTCGAAACGAAAAGATAGGCTCTGAGGGGTGTACTAGGGGTATCGTGTACTAAAAATGAGTACAACGCAAAGGGTGTGGGGGAATTACTTGACCAATGTAGCCAACGTAATTATAACAAAAACACAGGTGTAAAACAATGGGTTGATCCTAATGCCTCTTATCATGTAGCAAATCTAACTACACGAATGTAGTCTCACTTGTGGCCTTGGAATGGTCCTAACGCAAGTTCTAGAATCTAAGTGCTACCGGTACACACATCATAGCATAAATGCTTTTCCTACCAATTCTAGGGGCGAACCTCACATATTTGGGGGTGGAAAATTTTTTAGTGGTACGGTTTTTGTGCTAGTTATATAACTCCTATCCGTGAGACGCTTATTAGAACTAAAGTTTCACTCCTATATGTTGTAAAAATTTTAAATTTGGCACTAAAATTACCTTAACAAGTATTTCTCTCAGTTTTATTACACATCTACCATCAAACAAACAAAAATCAAGCGCAATTGTATTCTCTAAAATCGTACTTTTACCCTCCCCTTACACTTAAGATGAACATTGTCCCCAATGTTCAAATAATAAGATGTAAAAGCAAAAAGTAAAAGAATGAAATCAAATACTCCCCTGATTCGCTCGGTGGATAATGAAATTACACGGTTAGATCTTCCTCCAAAGAGAATGTTGAAGCTCCATGACTAATGCATCGCCACAAGCTTGATCCAAAAACATTTCCTTGTCCAAAATAACCTGTTAAACCTGAGAAAACAAACACGGAAACCTGCATAACATCGGCGGGAAAAATCTATATATAAGGATATAATGCTTGTGGAATGATAATTTTGCAGATTCCTGGAGATTATAAGTTGGAGATTTAATAAAAACTTTTTATGAAAACAAAACTTTCAAAAATTTCTGGAAATTAAATCTAACGCCGTCAGGTTATAACCCCTGACGCCGTCAGAAATGACCTGACAAAAATTTTCATTTTTAGTTTCCGGAAAATTTCTGGAAAAACCTTTACCTTACTTCCTGGAAATCCTGCAAAACATCATTATGACTCGATACAAGCATTTGACTCAAACAAACACTAATATGTATGCTAATTTATTATTATTACGATTCATGTTAATTTGTGTTCTAATAAACCGATTTAGATTTCCCTTACACTTATCTTTTGCAAAATACCTTTATATGTAGTTAAGACGAAGTTAAAAACAACATAAAGCATTTTCACAAATTAGTTTTTAACATGAACCAATAATAATAAAAATTAAACACACATACGGAAACAAATAAAAACAAACAAACAAATAAATAAACACGCAAAGCAAATAAAACAAATAAAGCTTGGGTTGCCTCCCAAGAAGCGCTTTTCTTTATTAACGAGTCTTGTAGCTAGACTCAAAGTCAAGCTACCCTATGTAAGTAAGCTCGTCATCAAGGACGTCTTTAGGGTTAAGCTTGGATTGAAGTTTCCTATTGGTTCGCTTAGTACGATATATCTTTTCAAACTTCTCTCCATCCGGGTCATACAACGTCATCTTAATATGCCATGACCCATCTCCATCTTTGGGTGGTTTATCCCAATTCCATTTATGATCATCTTCCTCACTAATCCACTTATTCATTCCTAGGTTAATTGGCAGAACTCCTAGGAAATCAATCATCTTTCTAAAAACTAGAGGGTCTTCAAATGGATCCAATTCGGTGTCCCTAGCCAAGAGTTGCTCCACCGGATGCGTTCGGTTAACAAAGTCCTCTTCTAGGTAAAATGGGCGTTGGGGTCCTATGAAGTCTCTATCAATCCAAGGTCCATATCTAGATGGTCTCCTATTTGATTCTAGCCAATGTGGTGTTGGTTCCTCACTAGTATCATAGGCATGTTTCTTAACATCATAGACAGACCAAGTATCTCCTTCTCCTACCGCTATCTTGGATTCCTTACAATCAATCATAGCACTAGCGGTCGCCAAAAATCCTCTACCTATCAACAAGGGGCATGTAGGGTCGCTAACCATATCAAGGACGTGGAAATCGGCTAAAATGGTTAGTTTTCCAATGTGCACTAACACGTCCTTAACTACTCCAACCGGGTAAGCAACACTTCCATCCGCTAAGCCTATTATCACCTCGGTTTCTTCAAGTTTTCCAAGTTTTAGAGAGGTGTAGAGAGGTAACGGAAGTAGGTTAAGGCTTGATCCAAGATCGGCTAATGTGTCATAAGCCTCCGAATTACCGACCTTGCAAGGTAGAACAAATAAGCCCGGATCATCTAACTTCTTAGGTAGTTTGTTTTGAACGAAGGCGGTCCCTTTTTCGCCTAATTTGAGCTTCTTCTCATCCAACACATCAACAACCGGACTTTCAAGGTGGAGCTCCTTGAATTCTTCGTCAAGGTTTTGAGTGGGAGGTGTTTCAACTATGTTGTTGACCAATTTGGATGTCATAACTTCTTGGTCATTTGGAACGACTTGGGTTTGTTTGAAACATGTGCTCATGGAATTGACCGAATAATATTGTGGACAAGAACTAGGGGACGAAACCGATGAAATAGCGTTGACATTTAGTTTCGGGTTCTTGACCGTGTTGCTAGGGAGTGCTCCCATTTCTCGGTCATTGAGGGCTTTCAACAAGGTGTCAATCTTATCGGTCATCTCGCTTTGTTTTTGTTTGAAATCGGCTTCAAACTTGGCTAAACGAGCTTCTTGAGATGCCATAAATTGGGAAATCAATCCTTCAAAGTTATTGGTACTACCATTGCCGGAAGGATTGTTGTTGAAAGTACGGTTCGAGTTGGAACCGCTTGATTGGAAACGATTAGGTGGGTTGGAAGAATTGGTTTGTTGCGAGTCTTGGTTTTGTTTCCACCTAAGGTTCGGGTGATTTTTCCATGAGGGGTTGTATGTATCACCGTAATGGTTCGGCTCGGGTTTGAAAGTGTACCACTTGTCTCCCGCTCCGTCGGTACGCGAGGATGCGTAGTCCACAAAAGCTTGTTCGGGGAGTTCCATGCAATCACGAGTGTCGTGGGGACCACTACATAATTCACATGAAGAAGTGATTTTGTTCACTTGGCTTGAAGGTTTAGGAGCCTCGTAGGATTTCATGAGAAACTTGACTTGGTCTTCAAGTTCTATGATCCTACGGTCAGAAGTGCTTGAATTGTTCGAAGGCAAAGATATTGCCTTGACCGTTTTATTCAAATCACGGGGATCACTCCAACTTTCGTTGTCATAAAGAGCAAGATCCTCTAGGAGAGCCCATGATTGTTCCGCACTTAGATCACGTAGCTTGCCACCGGCCGATTGGTCAATGGTTTGCCTCGTGGAGAGATTGATATGGTCATAGAAGATTTGGACTTGGAGCCAAAGTTCTATGCCATGGTGAGGGACTTTCTGGAGTAAGTCCTTGAATCGAGTCCATGCCTCGTAGAGAGTTTCGCCTTGACGTTGTTGGAACATCAAGATATCGTTCCTTAGCTTGGTAGTTCTTCCCGGTGGGAAAAACTGAGCAAGGAAACGAGTGGTGAGATCATCCCAAGAGGTGATGGATCCTGCGGGTTGACGTTCTAGCCACTGACTAGCTTGGTCCCGCAAAGAGAATTGAAAGAGACGCAATCGGGTCGTCTCTCGAGTGGCAACATCAAGGTCTATAGAATCAACGATTTTAAGAAAGTCCTTGAGATGTTGATTAGGATCTTCAGAACGAAGTCCATGGAATGCGCATCCGCTTTGCACCAACCGGATGGTGTCGGATCGTAAGGGTGTGATATTGGCTCCTTGAGTGAGCTCAATGGTGTTTCGATAGCCATGGTGGCTAGGACGGGAATACTCTCCTAAAGTACGGGCTCTAGGAGGTGGTTGTGGTTGTTGTGGTGGTGGGTTGTGGGGGTTAAGGATATTACCATCTTCCATGATGTCGGATGGTATGGTTACGAACAAAGACACGAAGAAAACAGATAGACTAAAGAAAACCTAGAAAAATAAAATAAAAATCTCACTAGAAAGGAATCTAGTGAGTAGACCTAATAGAAATAAAAATTCAACCTAAACAATAACTATTCCCCGGCAGCGGCGCCAAAAACTTGATTGCGTGGTTTTGTAACCTTACAACAGGTTTTACCTCTCGAGGGATCTCAAGAGGCTTACAACCCCACCAGGCAGTGTACCTGACCGATGTAGTATAGTGTAGTGGTAAGTACGGGGGATTGATCGTTCTCCACAGGGAATAGTGTTCGTTAGGTATGAAAGGCTACTCTAATTAGGTCTAAGGGTTGAGGAAGATTCTTTTTATGTTTTTATATTTTTATGAAAGCAAGTAAAATCTCGGTTTTGAAGGAGTGGGCGGAATTAGTTGCTAGTCAACTAACCCAAAATTACTACGGATACAAATAAAATAAAATAACAAAAATGAAATGTGGTGAGAAACTTATGTGTAGAGAAATGTGTTTACCTAGATTTCCTTACTCCCTAACTATCTTTTACCGGTTAATTAGTGTGTATTAGTCGCGTGGATGACGGGTGTATTCCTTAATACCATTCGTGGGGTGGCGTACTTACTTCCCCAACTCTACAAGCTCCTACTTCACTCCTATGTCGAGCCGGCTAGGAAGCTCCTAACATGGGATCACTAGAATTCGCTTGTGCATTAAATACAACCATAAAAACCTTTAGTACGCGTTTGGTTCATGTTTCTTAAGACGTTCAAGCAAGTTACCGAATAGGAAGTTAGCCAGTTTTCTTAAGCCTAACATAGATAAACAATCATCCAAAACAACTAACAACACACTAACAACCAATAATCAATAGCTAGGTTTCATTAGATCTAAGCAAACACAAGATAAATTTAGCCTAACATGTTAAACAAAAGACAAGAATAAGATAGAATCAAACAACACATAGACATATTGAATGATTAATTGATAACTTATCTTTCAATGAAACATGGAAGATCTCAAGGCAAAAAGCCCTGAAAAAGTAGCTGAATTCGTCCTAGGGTTTTATCCCAAAATTCCACACACTAAGCTCCCCCTAATGACAAAAGATTAGAAAACTATATATAGATTTTTGGATCTGACGGCGTCACCTTATGGAGTGTGACGCCGTCACCTCGCCGCTTTTAGGGTTCCCGGATGACCTTCTTGACGCCGTCCCTCTTTAGCTCTTCAAAAATCCATTCTGGCTTATCAAGGCTTGACGCCGTCAGCTCGTGAACGTGACGCCGTCCCCTTATGATTTAAGCCGTGACGCCCTTGATCAAGTTAAAGCGTGACGCCGTCAGAATTCACATGGTATTTTCACTGGCTTATCATGAGTAAATTTCACGTCCAACTTTTCTTGCCAAAGCATGACGCCGTCCAGAGTAAATTGTGACGCCGTCAAGAGTAACTTTTAGCCGATTTTCGAGACTTTGCCGTTTTCTTCACTTTAATGCTCCAAAAACGTCCAAAATGCCTCCTTTTCCAGATTTCTCCTCAAAAGTACCTAAAATGACAAAAGGAACGATTTAGGGCAATATTTGATCAAATAAATACGATTTAAGGCTTAAATGACCCCTTAAAAGCGGTACACTTTTCGCCTCATCTACCACCCAGGTTTTAAGGAGACATGTTCCCTAGGCAGACATCATCTACAGTAACTCAGGTACTATATATTCACCACCCTTGGTGGTTGTATACACAGACATATTCTCCTACCTCTCTCTAATTTCTCTCTCTAGAATTACATATATAGTAGAGAACTGACTTGACCGTCGGAGGGTGGTCCCGGGGCTCCGGCCTCGAGACTCCTTCTAACGGGTTCTTTCTTGTTTGTAGCAGTTCGTAAGGTCCGAAGGAGTCACTCCGGAGGACGATACATAGAAGTGGGACCTTCCTACAAGGTTTTACTTCAACATTAAACAAACCTTACTCGTGAGACGTGAGTCCTAATTCATACACAAAGTATAGTACAATGTAAACACAAGCTTCATGAACTTTACAAATCAAGTACTCTGTGTCTGATACTCACGTATGACTCGGATTAAACTAAACCTATTTTTAGTAGCTCGCAAGTTGACTCATCTATATTCCATCTCCTATTTTTAGTAGCTCGCAAGTTGACTGCTTTCGAAGAGGACATTTTTCCCCTTTCGACGGGGACATGTCCCCGCTAATACCCTTTCGCCAGGGACATGTCACCGCCGAAACGTGGCCGTAATTGGTCCTAAAACAGTCAACTTAACAAAGTCAAACCAATTGAGGACACAATTTAACCAAGGAGTATAGTTTTATCCCCGGGTCGTTTAAGTTCCAGCGAGATGTGAAATTGTGCTTTAAAAACGGCTTGTGATCAAGTGTAGTTGAATGGGAAAGGGTTTTGGATTTATTGAACTAAGAAAATAAAAGAGAATAGCTTAAAACAAGCTATTGAAATAAATAAAGGGAACCAAATTACTTAAAACGTTTAAAATCTAAAAACGTACGTTTAAATTTAAATATACGTAAACGTACAAAATAAAAGTGACAATGAAGAAATATTAATCCTAAAAATATAAAAATGACTTTTTTATAAACCTAAAGATAAAAGAAAATTATTAGAAAAAGAAAATTATTTATTTGACTTATTAATTAATTATTATTAATTAAAGACTATTTAATAATTATTTAAACTAATTAAAATTCTAATAAATACTAAAAGATCAAAGAAAAATCTGAAAATTTTTATATAATTACTTTAAGGTGACAAGAAGATAAGAAAATTATAAAAATGAAACTTACTAAATTAAAATTTAAAAAGATAAATTCTATTAAATAGAAGCTATCACTATATTTCTATTTTTGATTTTCTTAAGGTCTAAAAATATAATTATATTTTTCCTAGATTAAAAATGACAAAAGAAAATTATGAAAATTGGATTTATATTTTTCTGATTATTTTTCTATTTATTATGATTTAATTACTATTTTAAATATTTTTTAACTATTTTAAATTCTAATAAATACTAAACAAACTCAGAAAATTATGAAACTTTTTCTATAATTATCCTATGGTGACAGAAAGGTAAGAAAATTATAAAAACAGAAAGTGCTTAATTAAAAAGTAGAAAAATAAGCTAAAAAGCTCAAGCTTCTTAAATAGAAGCTATCACTTTCTTAAAAGTGGTTTTTATCTAAAACTTTATACTACAAACTTGTTACACTACTGAAATTGAACAACTTTAATGAAGACAAAAATTTTTAAACTTAAAAATAAGCAGTATGCAACTTAATGAGCTAAACAGTTGAGCTTATGAGCTCAAAATGGGAATTAAGCTCAAAATAAGCTACAAGCTTGAAACAAAGGGAAAATAAGGTGTAAATAAGTTAAATAAACTTGAAATGAGCAAAGACGGACAAAGGGATTCAATGATAAGCTCAGATTAAGCCAATAAGCAATCCAAATTCCACTCAGTTAAACACTCAGGCCTGCAGTCTTTTTTGAAAGCAAATTAAGCTAGGGGCAAAAGCTCCTAAGCCTAAAATAAGCACTGAGGTATGTAGATGGGCTGGTGGGGTATTCAAAAAGTTAAAGCTCTCACTGTGTGGTCCACTAGAGAGCTTATGATGAGCTTATGAAAAGATGCCAAAATACTGAGAACTCAGTACATACTGAGAAATGGGACAAGTTTAGAGCTGATTGCAGCCCTATCAAATAAGCTATTAAGGGGAAAATTATTATTGGAACTTGAAGATGGGTTGATAAGCTACACAAAGAACCAAAAATTATAAGCTAAGGACAAGTATTGAAGCTTATACAAGCTTATGAAAGTCTGATTTTTCTGGGTGCACAGGGAAAAATATTTGACTTTCTAAGCAAAACTTAAACAGTTGACTTTGATGAACTTTAATCCTAATCTACTCACTGATTATGATGTTTTAAGCTAGAATAAGATGAGATTAAGCTACTATAACAATTTTTGAACAACTTTGATGAATTTCACAAGCCAAATCACAACAGTTAAGCTGTTGTGATTTAATCTTGGTACTTTTGACTTTTTCTTGAAAATGAGCAAAATTTAAGGTTCAACCGAGTTAAAAAGATCCTAGGTGGTATGTCTATGCAATGTTTAGCCACAAACAATAATCAAAACACACTTAACTAGCCTAATCCAAACACCCCTGATGAAGCAGTTGAAACAAGATTACAAAGCAACTCTGAAATTTAAAACACAACACTATTTTCTAACACTTTCTTATGATTATATCAGACCAATTAAACTTGAAAATCAAGATATAGCAGCAAGAAACACAGAACTAGACAAATTGCTATGTTGACTGTTATGAAGAATTTTTAGCAACTATCAAAATCAATGAACAAGATACCTAATTTAAGCTATATTATGACTTAATAACACCACAGAGACTTGAAATCACAAAGATTTAAACACCAAACTAGCTTACACAGTAAAATGCAATAATAAAGAAATTTGAGCTTACAAGATGCTTCCAGCTAAAAACCAAGAACAAGGACCTTAGATCACACCTATGGGCTTTCCACAAAGCCTCTAACCCAAGGGCAATCCAGAATTTCCCTTGCTCCAGCCATGATCATCATGAAACCTGAACTTTGACTTTTGTTGACCTTTTTGTATTTTTGAGTTTTTGTTACTAAACTGATTTTAAGGATTACTAATAGCTTTTATAAGCTATATAGGAGCTTATGTGGGCTTATGAGTCCAGAAACAACACTATAAACAACATCCAAAGAAACATGAGATTTGAACAAGAAATTGCATACACTGAGAATGATATTAAAACTTGAAATTGATGATTGAAAAAGCTTAATATTACAATAAGATTGCTTGAAAAAGTACTTGAAAGCTAAAGTTTACACTGAAATTGAAAGATTAACTAATTCGAACTAAGATTAACTAAATTACACTAGATATTCTCTCACATTGCTTCCCATCTTTTCTTTATAGACTATTATCTCTTTGTCGACATCTCTGAGTGATTCCCACCACTTCTGAGCCTTTGATTTCATCAATTTCATCACAATCGTACAAGTGTCATTTTGGCGGGAAAAATATCATTAGCAGGTTTTTCTAATTAATGGATTTTGGGTGTTTGTGGAGGTGGAGGGGAGAGATTAGTGAGCTGGGGGATGAGTTGGAAGGTGTTGAGGTGTAAAGGTGAAGTGGTATTTATGCAGTGATGGTTTGGCGGGGTTGTGAGGAAGAAGGAGGTGTTTGACTGGGTTTGACTGGGGTCAAACCCTGGTATTTATTTAAGTTGGGATTGGGCCGGGTCAAGGGTTTTATGGTTGGGCTGGGTTGGATGTGTTTTGGATTGGATTTGGATTATGATTTAATAAAGGGTCCATTTGGTTTATTAAGTAACAAGGACCAATTATGTAATTTTCCCAAAGATGAGGACTGAAGCTGTACACACTCCAAACTGCTCACAAGGACCAATTTTGCCACAATCCAATAACACAAGGATCAATTTTGCATTTTTCCATTTTTTAAAAAACCAAAGGACCAAAATTGCCATTTTTCAAAAGTTCAGGGACCTTTTCTGTAATTTGCCCAAAGAATCATTCAAGGACCAATTTTTACAACTTAGAATATTTCAGGGACCTTGAATGATAAAACTCCACATTTTTGAATTCCAGGGACTAGATTTGCCAATTTATGAAAGCTTGGGGACTGAAACTGCCAATTTTGCAAACTTTGTTCATTTTTTTATCTGTTTTTACTCATTTTGCATCTGAAACATATAAAACACAATCCTGGGATATTTTCAGCATTTTGATGCATTTCTGAGTGTTTTTGGATGTTTTGGCAGTTCAGATATGACAAAAATGATGAGTATTTACACACTCATCAATCCCCCACACTAAACTATTGCTAGTCCCTAGCAATATTTTTGAAAATTTAATGGATTTTATCTCTTTACCAAAAGCCATCACCTCTGGAGTAGCCAAATGTTTCAGTTCAAGTAAGAACTATGGTACACTGATAACCATGTGATTTTGAGCAAATCACCAGCTGTAAACGGTTTTGATTTGTCTTTACCAGAAGCCGTTTGCTTCTGGACTAGCCAATGTTTTAGTATGTGATACTTTGGTACAATGATAACCAAATGATTTTGAGCAAACCATCAGCTGTCAACGGGTTTGATTTGTCTTTACCAGAAGCCGTTTGCTCCTGGACTAGCCAACTCTTAGATAAATTATCAATATTATCTTTGGTGAGCTGATTACCAATTATGGTATTCCAAAGCCTTTACCACAAGCCATAACCTTGCGGGCTAGCCAACTCTTCACTTATAAAGATATGGTGAGTCGAAAACCATACAATTTTTGGCAAATTGCAAGCCATAAACGGATTTGATATATCTTTACCAAGAGCCGTTTGCTCCTGGATTAGCCAATCCTTATGTGGGTTAGACATGGCGGACTGATAACCATTTATTACATTCTAAGTGAGAAAATTTTTTAAAATTTTGGCTAAAATGGGGGTGCTAGATGATACATTTGATAAAATTCGCTAGAATTTCCCCCCCACACTTAGAACTGAATATTGCCCTCAATATTCAAAGAACTGGTTGTTAAACCAACACTTAGAACGTGAAAGGGAAATACTGAATAGCCATTATTTTATATACACACAAACACTTTTTTTTTTTTTTTTTTTTTTTTGACTATACATATATACAACTTGTGGGCAATCCCCCACACTTGGGTGGTAGAAAATAGAAAGAAGTCAGAAATATGGGTGAAAACCCATATGGTGGGCTAATGTTTTTGATCACCGAGTCACTAGCTAGACTCGATCCCCGCATTTATTGGTTCATGGGGAAAGTTTGAAGATCCGGGACAACCATGAATGGTATGTCCTCTCCAAAGTAGTGTTTTAACCGATGACCATTCACTTTGAAATTTGGACCGTCATTTTGAGATAACTCAACGGTACCATATGGATAAACTTTTGTAACAGTGAATGGACCAGACCAACGGGATTTGAGTTTTCCCGAGAAAATCTTCAATCTTGAATTGAAAAGAAGGACTCGATCACCAACGTTGAAAACGCGGTTCTTGATTTTAGAGTCATGAATCTTCTTTGTCTTTTCTTTATAAATCAAAGAGTTCTCGTATGCTTGATCACGCAGTTCATTTAATTCATTCATTTGAACTTTACGGTGATCACCCGCAGTTTGAAGGTCAAAGTTAGCATGTTTCAAGGCCCAGTAGGCTTTGTGCTCTAATTCGATCGGAAGATGACATGCCTTTCCGTACACAAGCTTGTAAGGTGTACACCCGATGGGTGTTTTGTAAGCTGTACGAAAGGCCCATAGTGCATCATCCAATTTATCCGACCAGGATGCACGATTTTCTCCTACAGTCCTTTCTAAGATTCTTTTAATACCCCGATTTGAAACTTCAACTTACCCACTTGTTTGTGGGTGATACGCAGTGGAAAGACGGTGAGTTACACCATACTTTTGCATGACTTTGTCAAATTTGTCATTGCAAAAATGCGTACCACGATCACTGATTATAGCACGTGGAGTTCCAAAACGGGCAAAAAGAGCTTTTAGGAATTTTACAACTACTCGGGCATCATTAGTGGGTAAAGCTTTTGCTTCAACCCATTTTGACAAATAGTCAACAGCCACTAGAATGTATTTGTTTCCTCGAGATGATGGAAATGGCCCCATAAAGTCAATGCCCCAGACATCAAAGATTTCACAGACTTGAATTGCATTTTGTGGCATTTCATTTCGTTGTGAAATATTTCCGTGACGCTGACAAGCTTCACAAGTTTTGATGAGTTCTTGGGCATCCTTATAGATTGTGGGCCAATAAAACCCGGAATCAAACACCTTTTTGGCGGTGTAGTTTGGACTATGATGGCCCCCCGTGGGTCCAGCATGGCAAGCTTTGAGAATGTCAATAGCTTCCTGTCCATAAACACACCGCCGGATGACTTGATCCGCACAGATTTTGAATAAGTAGGGATCGTCCCAAAAATAATGTTTAACATCCTTGAAGAATTTATTCTTCTGTTGGGTCGACATCCCTTTCACTATGAAGTTACCCGCATGGTAATTTGCGAAGTCGGCAAACCATGGGGTAGTAGAATCTCCTCGAAAAGTAACCGCATTGAGTGTCTCGAGAGGAAATGTTTCATTTATTTCCTTTTTCTCGAAAACATCTTGGTGTGGGTTCTCTAATCGGGATAGATGATCAGCAGCTAGGTTCTCAGCTCCTTTTTTATCACGTATAATGATATCAAATTCTTGCAGGAGGAGAACCCAATGGAGCAGTCTCGGCTTTGCATCTTGTTTTGCAAAGAGATATTTGAGAGCCGAGTGATCCGTATATACTACACATTTCGTCAAGATTAAATATGGCCGAAACTTCTCAAAGGCATACACCACAGCCAACAATTCTTTTTCTGTAGTGGTGTAATGAGTTTGACTTTCAGTCATTGTTTTACTTGCGTAGTGAATAGGCTGAAAATGTTTGGCTTTTCGTTGCCCCAGGACTGCACCGATAGCAAAATCACTTGCATCGCACATGAGCTCAAAGGGAAAATCCCAGTCGGGGGCAACTAAAATGGGTGCCTCAGTAAGCTTTTTCTTTAATATTTCAAAAGCTTTGATGCACTCGGGTGAGAAGATAAAAGGAGCATCCTTTTCAAGAAGATGAGTCATAGGCCGGGCGATTTTAGAAAAATCTTGTATGAATCTACGATAGAAACCGGCATGACCCAGAAAACTCCTAATACCTTTGACGGTGGTGGGATGAGGTAATTTACCAATGACATCAACTTTAGCTCTGTCAACCTCAATCCCATTCTTTGATATCTTATGGCCGAGGACAATGCCCTCTTTGACCATAAAATGACTCTTCTCCCAATTTAGACAAAGATTGGTGTCTTTACACCGTTTCAACATGTTTTCTAAATTGGAGAGACATGCTTGGAACGAATCCCCAATGACCGAAAAGTCATCCATAAAGACCTCCATTGTTTTACCGATCATGTCGGTAAATATAGCCATCATACACCTCTAGAATGTGCCTGGAGCATTACATAAGCCGAAAGGCATACGTTTATAAGCAAAGGTTCCACAAGGGCACGTGAAGGTAGTCTTTTCTTGATCTTGTGGATCAATGGGAATTTGAAAGTAACCCGAGAAACCATCAAGGAAACAATAGTACTCGTTTCCTGCTAATCTCTCAAGCATCTGATCCATAAAAGGTAGAGGAAAATGGTCTTTACGGGTGGCATCATTTAACTTACGATAGTCAATGCAAACACGCCATCCCGTAACCAATCGAGTTGGAATCAACTCATTTTCATCATTTGTGACAACAGTTATGCCACCCTTTTTTGGAACACAGTGAATGGGACTAACCCAAGGACTATCAGAGATGGGATAAATCAATCCTGCATCAAGAAGTTTGAGAACCTCTTATTTGATAACATCGTGGATTTTAGGATTCACCCTTCTTTGATGTTGGACTGCTGGTTTAAAGTCATCCTCCATTAGAATCTTGTGAGTACAAAATTCAGGGTCAATACCCTTTATATCGGAGAGTTTCCAAGCAATGGCTTGCTTGTGTGACTTTAAGACCTTTATTAGAGCAGTCTTTTCCTCATTACTTAAATCTTTAGCAATAATGACGGGTAATTTATCATCACCCTCCAAAAATGCGTACTCAAGATGAGGCGGTAAGTCTTTGAGTTCGACCTCAGGAAATTCATCAGTTTTCTCAACTGATCTGATTTCCTCATTATGAAGTTCAACGGGAGGGAGGGGAGGAGAATTGTCCTGATTTAACAATTTCTCAAGAAGAAGAATATCTCCCTCCAGATCAATCTCAGCGTTATCAATCCCCTCTAGGAATGAATCACACTTGAGAAAATCTTCGATCTCTTCCAAATTGAAATCACTTCCCTCAAACGGAGTGAGAGAAGGGGAAGAGTCGGAAATGACAGGTAGAGAAGATGTGGTGGTATCCCCACTCACAGAATTATGAGAATAACCAAGAAACTCTTGAGAGTACTCCTCTGAAACAATATCAATGACATCGATTCGGTTAACCAATTCAGAATCATAATTTGAGGAGTACCTTGAAGTTTGATCGAGGTTAAAGGTAACAACTTCATTTCCCACACGTAATGTGATTTCATGCTCAAATACATCTATGAGAGCACGGCCCGTTCTTAGGAATCCTCTTCCAAGAATGAGAGGAACCCTAGGATCAGCATCGAAATCAACAACCACAAAGTCAGCTGGAAAATGGAACTTTCCTACTTTCACAAATACGTCCTCAGCAATGCCAAGTGGACGAGATATTGAACGATCTGCAAGCTCAAGAGTCATGCAGGTAGGAGTAAGTTCAGGAAGAGAAAGTTTCTTCCATACTGATTTAGGCATCAGGTTGATGTTTGCACCAAGATCGGCCAAGGCATAGCATTCAACCATTCCTGGAAAGACACAAGGTAGTAGAAACCTTCCAGGATCTCCAAGCTTCTCGGGAAGCTTTTTCAAGATAACTGCTGAGCAGTTCTCATTTAATGGAGTCTTTGCCATTTCAAACAGTTTTTCCTTGTTGCTTAACAAGTGTTTGATTGTGGATGCAAACTTGGGCATCAGAATGATAGCATCCGCAAAGCTTATGTCAAAGTGTAATTCTTGAAAAATTTGGAAGAATTTATCCATTTGTTGACTAGCTTTTTCGCGGAGCTTTTGCTCATTTAAACGAGATGGGTAAGGAATAGAAGGTTTGGATTTAGGGTTTTCAACAAGGGTTTCAGAATGTTCAAAGATAACTTGAGGTTTAGTCTTGGGTTTCGGGACAACTTGAGGTTGGATGTTGTTGGTACCTCCGTTATTAGTAGGAAGTACCTGGTCCTTAGTCACCTCAGGCTCACTTCCCACTACCTTGGGGGAAGAAGAAGAAGTGGTAGTGGAAATAGTGGGTCCCTCATATGAAACACCACTTCGGGTTGTGATCACCTTAACATCGCCCTTCGGGTTAGCGATCGTGTTGCTCGGAAGTTTTCCTGAGCCCGAAGGTTGATCATTTAAAGATTTTTTAATCTCAGAGATCTGGCTGACCAACAACCTGTTTGTGTCCTCTTGAGCTTTCATGAATTGCCTCAACAACTCATCAGATGATGGTTGTGGGGCTGGAATGGCTTGATGTTGATTAGGGAAATTTTGCATTCGGTTATTTTGATTATAACCTTGATGTTGAAAATTCCCTTGATTTGGATTACCATTTCCCTGAAAATGATTTCCCTGGTTGTAATTGGGTCGGTTAAAGTTTCCTTGGTGTTGGAAACCTTGATTATGTCCAGAATTGAAATTCCCTTGGTTTTGATAACCTTGGTTCATTCGAGGTTGATTTTGGTTCCGGTTTTGCAAATTCTGGTTCTGATTGAAACCGGGTGGTCCTTGGTAGCTACTAGCTCGGTAACTTGGTTCCATTTGAGGACGGTATTGATTACCTCCCTGATTTGAAGTACCGGCTATAGCATTAGCTTCAAAAGGACTACCATCGGTGGCAGTACAGTCGTAGTATGCGTGAGGGCCACCACAAGTAACACAGACTTCCACTTTCTTCACTTCAGCATGTGAAGGACTTTGTGTGAAAGTGACTTTCTTTTGGCTTGAGAGAACCAAAGCTTGAATAGCGTCCGTGAGTTTGTCAATCTTAGCATCGGTGCTAGAAGTACTCACGGGAGATGAAGTAGAAGGACCGACACTAGCCTGAGAATGATATGGCTTTGTTCGTGCAGTACGGACCTTAGACTTATTTTCAATAATCGCTAAAGCTTCTTTGACAGTTTTGCTCAAAAAGTTACCTCCAGAGGAGGCATTGAGAGAATCTTGGTCTGATTGGCTCACACCATTATAGAAAGTGTCGATTTGCATCAACTCGGTAAAACCATGATGAGGACATTTACGAAGCAATTCTTTGAAACGATCCCACGCGTCACTAAACGATTCATCAAATCTTTGTGTGAATTTGATGATTTCATTTTTAAGACTTGTCGTTCTAGACGGTGGAAAGAATTCGTTTACAAACTTTGTAACTAAGTCCTCCCATGTCTCAATTGAACGAGGGGGTTGTTTTTCAAGCCATATCCGGGCTTGTCCCTCGAGAGAAAATGGGAATAGAAGAAGTTTGATTGAGCTAGACGGGATGTTCTTGTATTTGATGGTAGATGTAATCTTGTTAAACCATCGAATGTGAGCATGAGGATCATCCCTCTCAAAACCGTAGAATTGGCTAGAGGTTACAAGATTCAGTAACCCGGTTTTGAGCTCAAAACTCTCAGCTACAATAGCTGGAACAACAATGGCATCTCCATAACCCTCGATGGGTGCTTGGAGAAGCTCATTCATCGGCAAATCTGCCATGACGACAGGATCAGTACGTTCCTCAGATACGACTGATGGGGCAGAACGTCTACGACGTCTTCTAGGTATGTTTCCAAGCTCACGGAGAGGGCTTGATGACCTAGAAGAACGAGTGCGCATGCACTAAGACGAGTCTAAGAATCCTTTATAGTGGAGGAAACTTAGAAAAGGGGTAAGAAGATTCTTTTTGGATTTTATTTGTTTTTGAAAAGTGAAGATGAAAAATATTTTTCAATTAAAATCAAGATCGAGAAAAAACACAAGTGAACTTAAACCAATAATCAACAGGCGTACGGTAGCTCTCTAAAAGATAAACGCACAGAGTGGCGGAGAAGCAGAGGTGGGCAATTAAATGCTCCTTAAAAACCCGCTTCTTTCAGTCCGACAATTTAATGTCAGACTATCCTAGAACCTCCGTTAGAGTTTGTTTATCAATTAAAGGTGAGCCGATATTCGCAAGTGATACAAAGGCAAGTTTTTATCTTAGGTTTGGGAACTTATTATGGTCGTACCCCCAGTTAGGCAGTACTCAGTCTTGGTTCTCGATGGTAATTTTTTATTGTTATTTATTATTAACAAAGAAAACGGAAAATATTTTTGGTGTTTTTATTTTTTATATGATATTATATATAGAAAAGAAAAGAAAATATTTTTGTTTTTTATATGGTTTATGGGGAATTGAAATACGATATTTTTGGTACTTGATCCGTTAAATGAGTTAACTTCACAAGCGTTTTGCTTTATATATGATAAATATACAAGAGAGAGAAGATATACACAGATTGGGTTTCAAAGACACGATACTGCAAAACGTTTAGAACACGCAGCACACCTCCCCGGCAGCGGCGCCAAAATTTGATTGGTCCTAAAACAGTCAACTTAAATCAACCACGGATGTGGTCAAACAAAGTCAAACCAATTGAGGACACAATTTAACCAAGGAGTATAGTTTTATCCCCGGGTCGTTTAAGTCCCAGCGAGATGTGAAATTGTGCTTTAAAAACGGCTTGTGATCAAGTGTAGTTGAATGGGAAAGGGTTTTGGATTTATTGAACTAAGAAAATAAAAGAGAATAGCTTAAAACAAGCTATTGAAATAAATAAAGGGAACCAAATTACTTAAAACGTTTAAAATCTAAAAACGTACGTTTAAATTTAAATAAACGTAAACGTACAAAATAAAAGTGACAACGAAGAAATATTAATCCTAAAAATATAAAAATGACTTTTTTATAAACCTAAAGATAAAAGAAAATTATTAGAAAAAGAAAATTATTTATTTGACTTATTAATTAATTATTATTAATTAAAGACTATTTAATAATTATTTAAACTAATTAAAATTCTAATAAATACTAAAAGATCAAAGAAAAATCTAAAAATTTTTATATAATTACTTTAAGGTGACAAGAAGATAAGAAAATTATAAAAATGAAACTTACTTAATTAAAATTTAAAAAGATAAATTCTATTAAATAGAAGCTATCACTATATTTCTATTTTTGATTTTCTTAAGGTCTAAAAATATAATTATATTTTTCCTAGATTAAAAATGACAAAAGAAAATTATGAAAATTGGATTTATATTTTTCTGATTATTTTTCTATTTATTATGATTTAATTACTATTTTAAATATTTTTTAACTATTTTAAATTCTAATAAATACTAAACAAACTCAGAAAATTATGAAACTTTTTCTATAATTATCCTATGGTGACAGAAAGGTAAGAAAATTATAAAAACAGAAAGTGCTTAATTAAAAAGCAAAAAAATAAGCTAAAAAGCTCAAGCTTCTTAAATAGAAGCTATCACTTTCTTAAAAGTGATTTTTATCTAAAACTTTATACTACAAACTTGTTACACTACTGAAATTGAACAACTTTAATGAAGACAAAAATTTTAAAACTTAAAAATAAGCAGTATGCAACTTAATGAGCTAAACAGTTGAGCTTATGAGCTCAAAATGGGAATTAAGCTCAAAATAAGCTACAAGCTTGAAACAAAGGGAAAATAAGGTGTAAATAAGTTAAATAAACTTGAAATGAGCAAAGAGGGACAAAGGGATTCACTGATAAGCTCAGATTAAGCCAATAAGCAATCCAAATTCCACTCAGTTAAACACTCAGGCCTGCAGTCTTTTTGAAAGCAAATTAAGCTAGGGGCAAAAGCTCCTAAGCCTAAAATAAGCACTGAGGTATGTAGATGGGCTGGTGGGGTATTCAAAAAGCTAAAGCTCTCACTGTGTGGTCCACTAGAGAGCTTATGAAAAGATGCCCAAATACTGAGAACTCAGTATATACTGAGAAATGGGACAAGTTTAGAGCTGATTGCAGCCCTATCAAATAAGCTATTAAGGGGAAAATTATTATTGGAACTTGAAGATGGGTTGATAAGCTACACAAAGAACCAAAAATTATAAGCTAAGGACAAGTATTGAAGCTTATGCAAGCTTATGAAAATCTGATTTTTCTGGGTGCACAGGGCAAATATTTGACTTTCTAAGCAAAACTTAAACAGTTGACTTTGATGAACTTTAATCCTAATCTACTCACTGATTATGATGTTTTAAGCTAGAATAAGATGAGATTAAGCTACTATAACAATTTTTGAACAACTTTGATGAATTTCACAAGCCAAATCACAACAGTTAAGCTGTTGTGATTTAATCTTGGTACTTTTGACTTCTTCTTGAAAATGAGCAAAATTTAAGGTTCAACTGAGTTAAAAAGATCCTAGGTGGTATGTCTATGCAATGTTTAGCCACAAACAATAATCAAAACACACTTAACTAGCCTAATCCAAACACCCCTGATGAAGCAGTTGAAACAAGATTACAAAGCAACTCTAAAATTTAAAACATAACACTATTTTCCAACACTTTCTTATGATTATATCAGACCAATTAAACTTGAAAATCCAGATATAGCAGCAAGAAACACAGAACTTAGACAAATTGCTATGTTGACTGTTATGAAGAATTTTTAGCAACTATCAAAATCAATGAACAAGATACCTAATTTAAGCTATATTATGACTTAATAACACCACAGAGACTTGAAATCACAAAGATTTAAACACCAAACTAGCTTACACAGTAAAATGCAATAATAAAGAAATTTGAGCTTACAAGATGCTTCCAGCTAAAAACCAAGAACAAGGACCTTAGATCACACCTATGGGCTTTCCACAAAGCCTCTAACCCAAGGGCAATCCAGAATTTCCCTTGCTCCAGCCATGATCATCATGAAACCTGAACTTTGACTTTTGTTGACCTTTTTGTATTTTTGAGTTTTTATTACTAAACTGATTTTAAGGATTACTAATAGCTTTTATAAGCTATATAGGAGCTTATGTGGGCTTATGAGTCCAGAAACAACACTATAAACAACATCCAAAGAAACATGAGATTTGAACAAGAAATTGCATACACTGAGAATGATATTAAAACTTGAAATTGATGATTGAAAAAGCTTAATATTACAATAAGATTGCTTGAAAAAGTACTTGAAAGCTAAAGTTTACACTGAAATTGAAAGATTAACTAATTCGAACCAAGATTAACTAAATTACACTAGATATTCTCTCACATTGCTTCCCATCTTTTCTTTATAGACTATTATCTCTTTGTCGACATCTCTGAGTGATTCCCACCACTTCTAAGCCTTTGATTTCATCAATTTCATCACAATCGTACAAGTGTCATTTTGGCGGGAAAAATATCATTAGCAGGTTTTTCTAATTAATGGATTTCGGGTGTTTGTGGAGGTGGAGGGGAGAGATTAGTGAGCTGGGGGATGAGTTGGAAGGTGTTGAGGTGTAAAGGTGAAGTGGTATTTATGCAGTGATGGTTTGGCGGGGTTGTGAGGAAGAAGGAGGTGTTTGACTGGGTTTGACTGGGGTCAAACCCTGGTATTTATTTAAGTTGGGATTGGGCCGGGTCAAGGGTTTTATGGTTGGGCTGGGTTGGATGTGTTTTGGATTGGATTTGGATTATGATTTAATAAAGGGTCCATTTGGTTTATTAAGTAACAAGGACCAATTATGTAATTTTCCCAAAGATGAGGACTGAAGCTGTACACACTCCAAACTGCTCACAAGGACCAATGTTGCCACAATCCAATAACACAAGGATCAATTTTGCATTTTTCCATTTTTTAAAAAACCAAAGGACCAAAATTGCCATTTTTCAAAAGTTCAGGGACCTTTTCTGTAATTTGCCCAAAGAATCATTCAAGGACCAATTTTTACAACTTAGAATATTTTAGGGACCTTGAATGATAAAACTCCACATTTTTGAATTCCAGGCACTAGATTTGCCAATTTATGAAAGCTTGGGGACTGAAACTGCCAATTTTGCAAACTTTGTTCATTTTTTTATCTGTTTTTACTCATTTTGCATCTGAAACATATAAAACACAATCCTGGGATATTTTCAGCATTTTGATGCATTTCTGAGTGTTTTTGGATGTTTTGGCAGTTCAGATATGACAAAAATGATGAGTATTTACACACTCATCAGGGTGGCAATTCGGGTCGGGTTCGGGTTGGCGGGTTCGGGTTGTCAGTTTGGCGGGTCAGAAAACCCCAACCCGAACCTGACCCATTTAAATCATCGGGTCAGCTACGTCAACCCTAACCTGTTTACACGTAACCCGAACCTGACCCATTTAACCCGTATATATACTTGGGTTGACGGATTAAATAGGTTACACGGGTTGAATATGTTAAACGGGTTACGGGTTGACCCATTTAACCCGTCTTATATACAAAAGTTAGCACATTTCACTAGTTAAACGGGTTAGCGGGTCGACCTGTTTAACCCATTTAACCCGTATAATTAAATATAAATAATTTTTAATTAAGAAAAAAAGTCTTAAACGGGTTGGCAGGTCGACCCGTTTATTTTATTCCCAACCCGAACCTGACCTGTTTAATAAACGGGTTAGATATGTCGACCCAAACCTAACCCGAAATCTATTTAGCTCAACCCGAACCTGTTAATTTTCGTGTCGGTTTCAGGTCGGGTCAGAAATTGCCGCCCCTAGCAGGCCGCTGATACTTTCGGCGGGGACGTTTGACAACTTTGGCCGGCGACATGTGGGTCCCACCGCCTTTTAGCCAGTCAAAGTTTGTCCAGCGTGGCAAGAGTTTTCGGCGGGGACAAGTCCCCGCCAAAAACTAGAATAAATTTAATAAAAAGCTAATTAATCAAGTGATTATATTAATTATGTGGAAAACTAGAAGGGGGGGTTGAATAGTTTTATGTCTTTTTAATTTATTATAAAACCTTTGTTTACTTTTAAAAACTTAGATTCAAGTTTGATATGAAAAACAAAACTTAAATCTTATTATTAGTTATATATGTATTCTTTTAAATTGATTGTAAAAGTTTTGGTTTCTTGAAGGGATTTTCAAATTGATCTTTATGTGAAGTCGACCTCTAATTAATACTAGCAATTATATAAGCCTATGTGTATGAAATTAATGACGATGCAAGTAAAGAAATAAATAAGGTATGAAAAGATCTAACCGAGACACGAGAGATTTATAGTGGTTCGGCTACAAGGACACCTTCCTTGCCCTACTCCACTCCCCGAGCACCGAGCTCGAGAGTTTTCTTCACAACTTCAATAAGCTCCCTTATGGCGGAGAAAACCGTACACAACTTTGGCTTACACGGGTTTAACGACACAAAGCTAAATGTCGAGTTCTAATCGTAGCTAGAACCAATCTCACAACTTCACAACACAACTTCTTCACAACTTATTCACGACTACTTCACAATTTGCTTCACGACTGCTTCACGACTTTAACACGACCGCTACACAACCTCTATGCTGCGGCTTCACGACTTCAACACTATATCTTCACGACTTCAACACGACCGCTACACAACCTCTATGCTACGGCTTCACGACTTCAACACTATATCTTCACGACTAAGACTTCACGACTTCAACACGACCGCTACACAACCTCTATGCTACGGCTTCACGACTTCAACACTATATCTTCACGACTTCAACACGACCGCTACACAACTTCTATGCTACGGCTTCACGACTTCTACACAACGACTTCACGTCTTCAAAGCTACGGCTTCACAATCTTCTACACAACAGGTTCACGACTTCTACTCCGCGGCTTCACAACTTCTACACTGTGTCTTCACAACTTCTATACCACAACTACTTATACAACTTCTTCACTACTTACATACAACACTAATCTACTATACACACCTTACACACAAATGAATGAATGATTTACAAACTTTGTTAAACTAACAACTTAAGTAACAAGATGATACTAAGTTGTAATACTTCTAATCTTGATTGATAGAAGTATTCTTCTTTTGCACTTGAATGAAGGAAGCTTGGATCACTTGGAAACCAAAGCTTAAGATTATATGATCAAAGGATTTTAGAAAGTATTTACAAGATTTAAAACAGAAAGTTTGGGGTGCAAAAGGTGAGTAAAAATCCAGGAGAAGGCTGGTATTTATAGGAGAAAAACTGGACAGCTGGAGACCTACTGGAGCGTGGCCGGCCCCCTTAAATAGGGGGGCGGTCCCCTTAATTTTAAGGGGGCCGCCCAAGGTGTCCGTTGCCCAGATTTGTCCTTTTGTGGGGAAGGTTTTTCTGGAACATTTTAACTGATTTTGGTTAAAAATTTGAATTCATATTTTTATAAAAGATTAAACATTTTTATTTAATACCAAAAATGTTTTTCAAAAATATATAAAATGTTTTTGATGTTTTATAAAAAATCTAGTTATTAAGAAAATGTTCCTTTGATCATATAATGCATTAAGCATTAGTTCATTCATACCTTAAGTGATTTGAGTTGTAGAAATAGATATTTACAACTAAATACTTGTTTACGTCATAATTTTCCGATTAATGATTTTACATTTTGTGATTATCAAAACGTAGAGATATCGAAAAATATTAATAACGTGTTTAGGCATTATTTATATCAACAATCTCCCCCTTTTTGATGATTACAAAATCTAAACTCATTAAATCTAAAAATTAGTTTTTAGACAAGTATTTAGTGAGTTTACATCTATTTCTCCCCCTTTTTGTAGAATCAAAAAGGTTAACCGACAAGTTTTAAGTGAAAAAATGTCGTATGAGAACTCCCCCTCGTTTGGGGGCACCAAGGAAACGAGCTATGGAACGCTTGCACGAAAAATGTTAGAAGCACAAGTATATGTAACAACAATAAGCAAGCAAAAAGAGCATTCATTTAATAGAAGTGTTGTGTATAAATACACAACCAAGTAGATTACAACATAAGGCATGCAAACATTGAAACAAAACAACTAATGATACTACATAATCATCTTAGGAGTACATGATCTTCCATTGGGCACACAAAAAGGTTTTGAAAATTATTTTTAAGCATTGCATATGCTTAATTGGGTGAAAATGGAGGTGGTGGTGGTGTAGTGGGTGAAGGAGGTGGAGGAGTTGGTGGTGTTGGGTTGGTAATCATGTGTTCAAGTGATGAAAACATGTAGTGTATCTCATCTCTAAGACCAAAGATTATAGTCCGGTTATGGATGCAACAAAGACAATTGTCACCATGGGCTTCAAGCAATGCCCAAGATATGGGAAAGAATGGTTGTGGAGTTGGTGATGGTGAGAAGTGAGCATCAAGAGGTGTGATGGGTGATAAGGAAATGGCAAGTTGGGTGGATGAAGGTTCTTGAGTGGATGGTGGTGATGATGCTCTTGGTGATGATGTTTGGTGAGTGTTGATGTAGTCATTGATGGATGAAGTTGATGGTATGGAGGAAGATGATGCTCCATGGGTAGAGGGTGTTTTAGATTGTGCATTTGGTGCACTTGGGGATGAACTTTTAGGTGGTGGTGATGGAGTTTTGGTGTCATCTTGGGTTAAGTCTATGAAAGGTTGTTTTGGTGGTATGATGACAAGTCTTTGCTTCCTTGGAGTCTTAGAGATAGAGGATTTAGGTGATAGCATGGTGGTTTTGGATGGTGAAGGATGATGGAATGAGAGGTGATTTTATGGAGGGAATTTATAATATGAAAGTGTGGTTGGTTTAGGTTAAATGTTGAGGTTTTGTAGTAAGATTCCAATACCAGTTCATCCATAAGGAGAAATGGTAGCTGGGGCTAGGTAAAAGTGATCACAAGATGCAAAAGAAAACAGTGAATTAATCTTTTCAGATGGCCGGTCCCCTTAATTGCTGGCCGGCCCCCTTAAAATTAAGGGGACCGCCTAGGGAATTAAGGGGGCCGCCCATCTACTGTTTTCCCAGGCGACAAAATTTGAAAAATTTCCAGAAAAGGGTCATTGTTAGGGTGTATTTGCTGCAAGCTTTATTTAGATCATGTACATGAAGAATGATTATATAGTAGCAATAACATATTAAGAAGAATAATGTTTATAAGTAAACTACTAAGATCATATTGTAAGCATGTCATAAGCATATATCTTAATTAAGCAAAAAAAATGAGACAACACATTCATAGCAAACATATATAAGAAAGAAAGAAACAAACATTCATTAATTTAAAATGATTATGTGATAAACATAATCATTGTTACAACATACATAGTGCTTAAAGCATACATTAGTTAGAGAATTCTAATTTGCCTAAGAAATCCATTTGACTTGCTTGATGATGGAGGTGGTTTTTGAAATGAAAACAAGTGAGAGTGTGAGTAAATGGGATTAGTGAAGGTATATGTTTGGGTGTGTGGAGGTTGAAGATGGTGGTGGTGGAGACATTTGAAGTGGAGAGCTTGGAGTGGACCATGATGGATGAAGGTTTTGATGTTGTTCAATTGGGGATATTGGATTGGATCTAGTGAGAAGATACTCAATCCAAGTAAAGTGCTCATTTAGAGCAATGGTTTGTTGTTGAAGAAAGATGCAACAAGGACAATTGTTGACATGTTTCTCAACTTGGTTTTGGTTGTGGGGTGATGTGGGAGAGCTAGATGGAGGTTGATCAAGGTTTCTTTGGGCTAGATGTAGGGCAAGAAGAGCACTAAGCTCATGAGCTTCCTTGAGTTCCTCGATGAACTTCAAGTGTTCGGATGAAGGTGTTGATGGTAAAGTGTTGTTGTTATGAGGGATGGATGTTTGCACATGCAACATAGGGGTAACATGTGAGTTGGTAGGAGGTGGTGGTGACACTCTTGGTGGTGGAGATGTTTGTGAACTTGGGTAATCATGAGTGGATGAAGATGGTGATGTGGATGAAATGGATGTTCCAAGAGTGGTGAGTGTTTTTGATGATGAATTGGTGGGTTGAGTGTGGATGAGATTTGGATTGAGGTTTTGGGATTGATCATAGGGAGATGAAGGGTTAGGAGTGGATGATTGGTTATGTGTTTGAACAACATCATTAGTTGGGTTATGGCAAGTTTCAAGCTTCCTTCTCCAAATTGGTCTCACCGAGATTTTGGCAACTCTTGAGGGTTTTGATTTTGGGTAGTTGGAGGATGACATGTTTGAGTGGATGATGTGAATGGGCATTTATGATGAGGAGGTGCATTTATAGTGAAGGAATGATGTGGTTTAGGAAGGTAAATTTTGGTGGGTGGTTTATGACAAAGTGTGTTTGTGAATTTTGGGAAGTATGGAATAAAATGGGTTGGAAATTGAAAAAGGAAACAGTAAGCCGGATCTCCAGATGGCCGGTCCCCTTAAATAGGGGCCGGTCCCCTTAATAATTAAGGGGGCCGCCTAGGAATTTAAGGGCCCCGCCCATCTGCTAACTTTCAGATTTCTGAAAATGGGTTTTTGGCAGAAATTTGTAGAAAAGGTTGTGTTTTTGAGTTTAGTTTCAAGCAAGTCCAACTTCTTTTTGAGGCAATTTAAAATTTAATGACTCATGTATGCTAAGCACATTCAATTAAGCAATTTTAATTATCATACAACCTACTCATTTACCAAGAAGCATATATGTATATATGAACAAGAAAACAACATATAATTACCAAGTAATTCATACTATCATTATTATGATGATTAATTAGCTAGTTAATTAATCCTAATAAGTGTCTATGTGATGGGAAATTTGTGATAGCATGGATTTCTAGACTTGGATCAAGCATGATTTGAGTAAGTGTTTTTGGGCATTATTCAACAATGTTTGAGAAACAAAAATTTATTTGAGTGTGAGAATTATTTCAACCAGGTAGATTTGAATTTGTTTCAAAGTATTTTTATATGGAAATAAAAAGAAGTTGTTACACTTTTTTGCTTTGATAAAAACATGTTTAATAGAGAAGTGACAAAATTTTTTGAAAAATCATTTTCCAAAATATGAAGATTTGCATTTTTGAAAGGAGTTGTTGTAAAAAAAATTTCATGCTTGATTGATTAAGGCTATTGTCTCATGCTATCCCTTTCAACAAATTGTGCGATTTGAACGATAGTGATGACTAAATATTATATGTTCGATAAGGAACACTTTATTTAAAGCTTAGGAGGGTTAACTTAATGTTTTCTAGTTTATTAACAAGTAATATAACTAATAGTGTGAGAGCAAAACAACCTATCAAACTAGGCATATCTTAAGGCAGTGATTATCATAACTATACGCAAGGAGTAACTACTCAGGAAAGTTTAAAAAGTAGACTTATCTCAGGTCCAGTTTTTCTTCATGATATGAGGTAGTGAATAAAAGATGAGTACCACTTCGTTCCATCATCATTTTTGTAGATTAATAAGTCTTCATGCGCGTGTTTTGAATATGAGAAGGTTAACGCAAGATTGAGTTTCATTCCATTTTGCGTTCATTACCTAATCAAATAAAACAGCTTGGTACCCAAATTCTCATGGGTCCGAGATAGTCAGTTGGGGACATCCATTGCATTTATATGCACATGGAGAAAATGTCACCAAGAAGTACAAGAATTCCTTGATAGTTTGTTTTGATGTACAAACAATGGATTTCTTGACTTATATAAATTATAATAACAGTAAATAGCCTTATATCTAAATTTCTCTACTAGGTTTTTTAATTATAATTTGTTTTGATTTACTTGTTGAAGAGTTATCCGAATTAAATCCTAAACCGGTTTTATCATTGAATGGCTTTTGACAACTTAGTAAGAGTTTAAGAGATTTGGAGCTTTCTTCAAATTTAGCTAATATTTTTGCTCTTTCATTTAATCTTTTAATTTCAAGTTTATAATCTTGACATATTTTGCATTCTAGATCAATTTCAATATTACTTTCAAGTCTAGACATTTTATCTTCTAAAATTATTTCTTTTTCAAAATTACTTTCAAAAGTTTTTGATAATTTATGTTTAGAAATAGTTTTTAGATCTATGTTGCAAAAATGTTTAAAATCATTTTCTAGTTTTGAAAATTCTAAAATGAATGGATCATAGCAAAAATGTTCGGTTTCGGATTGTACCTTATTTGGAGTTTTATCTAGTTTGCATTCGTCACATACCGGATGGTGATCTTCTCCTTCGTCTGTGTCACTCCATGATGTTGGATTGAGTTCACTTTGGAGTTGATTCATGTAGTCTTCATCGTTAATACTTTCATTAACAACATTTGAACTAGTAGCACATGTATCTATTTTATCTAAATGTTTATCAATTAAATTTTCTAAAATGACTAATTCATGTGCAAGATCAAAATCCTCATCTTTGGCTTGACATTTTTCTTGATGAAAGTTTAAGAGATTTTTCCAAATATCATTTGCCGTTTTACAGAAAGATATTCTTTCATATTCAACTTTCAGCAAGGTTTTGTAAATAATTATTTTAGCTTCATTATTTTTGTTATTCTTTGTTTTTAAATAATTATTTTGAGTTTCAAAATCCGTTTTTGTTTGACTTTCAAAATTCGTTTTTGTTGGTTGAAAATCACCAATCGAAATGACATGCCAAAGATCTAGATCAATTGATTTCACATAATTTTCAAATTTATTTTTCCATTCAAGAAAAGTATGGTTTTCAAATAGTGGTGGTGTTTGCCTCAATTCCCCTTCTAAATATTTTTCGGATTCCATAGATCGATTCAAGTTTTAAAATACAGTATATTTTAAAGATCTTGATTGACGTGGCTTCTGATACCAATTGTGGAAAACTAGAAGGGGGGGTTGAATAGTTTTACGTCTTTTTAATTTATTATAAAACCTTTGTTTACTTTTAAAAACTTAGATTCAAGTTTGATATGAAAAACAAAACTTAAATCTTATTATTAGTTATATATGTATTCTTTTAAATTGATTGTAAAAGTTTTTGTTTCTTGAATGGATTTTCAAATTGATCTTTATGTGAAGTCGACCTCTAATTAATACTAGCAATTATATAAGCCTATGTGTATGAAAGTAATGACGATGCAAGTAAAGAAATAAATAAGGTATGGAAAGATCTAACCGAGACATGAGAGATTTATAGTGGTTCGGCTACAAGGACACCTTCCTTGCCCTACTCCACTCCCCGAGCACCGAGCTCGAGAGTTTTCTTCACAACTTCAATAAGCTCCCTTATGGCGGAGAAAACCGTACACAACTTTGGCTTACACGGGTTTAACGACACAAAGCTAAATGTCGAGTTCTAATCGTAGCTAGAACCAATCTCACAACTTCACAACACAACTTCTTCACAACTTATTCACGACTACTTCACAACGGCTTCACGACTGCTTCACGACTTCTTCACGACTTTAACACGACCGCTACACAATCTCTATGCTGCGGCTTCACGACTTCAACACTATATCTTCACGACTAAGACTTCACGACTTCAACACGACCGCTACACAACCTCTATGCTATGGCTTCACGACTTCAACACTATATCTTCACGACTAAGACTTCACGACTTCAACACGACCGCTACACAACCTCTATGCTACGGCTTCACGACTTCAACACTATATCTTCACGACTAAGACTTCACGACTTCAACACGACCGCTACACAACTTCTATGCTACGGCTTCACGACTTCTACACAACGACTTCACGTCTTCAAAGCTACGGCTTCACAATCTTCTACACAACGGGTTCACGACTTCTACTCCGCGGCTTCACAACTTCTACACTGTGTCTTCACAACTTCTATACCACAACTACTTATACAACTTCTTCACTACTTACATACAACACTAATCTACTATACACACCTTACACACAAATGAATGAATGATTTACAAACTTTGTTAAACTAACAACTTAAGTAACAAGATGATACTAAGTTGTAATACTTCTAATCTTGATTGATAGAAGTATTCTTCTTTTGCACTTGAATGAAGGAAGCTTGGATCACTTGGAAACCAAAGCTTAAGAATATATGATCAAAGGATTTTAGAAAGTGTTTACAAGATTTAAAACAGAAAGTTTGGGGTGCAAAAGGTGAGTAAAAATCCAGGAGAAGGTTGGTATTTATAGGAGAAAAACTGGACAGCTGGAGACCTATTGGAGCGTGGCCGGCCCCCTTAAATAGGGGGGCGGTCCCCTTAATTTTAAGGGGGCCGCCTAGTAAAATTAAGGGGGCCGCCCAAGGTGTCCGTTGCCCAGATTTCTCCTTTTGTGGGGAAGGTTTTTCTGGAACATTTTAACTGATTTTGGTTAAAAATTTGAATTCATATTTTTATAAAAGATTAAACATTTTTATTTAATACCAAAAATGTTTTTCAAAAATATATAAAATGTTTTTGATGTTTTATAAAAAATCTAGTTATTAAGAAAATGTTCCTTTGATCATATAATGCATTAAGCATTAGTTCATTCATACCTTAAGTGATTTGAGTTGTAGAAATAGATATTTACAACTAAATACTGGTTTACATCAAAATTTTCCGATTAATGATTTTACATTTTGTGATTATCAAAACGTAGAGATATCGAAAAGTGTTAATAACGTGTTTAGGCATTATTTATATCAACAAATTATTTAAACATTTTGGCGGGGATATGTCCCCGCAGAAAGTATCTTCCACTTTTGTTTTAATTTCTTTCGGCGGGGACACTTCCCCGCCAATAAGCTTGAACATGCCAAACTGATTCACCTTTTGGCGGGGACATGTCCCCGCCAAAGGTCTCTGACCCATGATGCAGCATATTGCTGCAAAATGGGTAATTTCAAGATTTTTTCCGGAATTTTTCCAGAAAAAATCTACCCATTGCAGCAACTCAGAACCTGCTATTTTCACCTTGCCAATACCAACAACAACTTCGCCAAAACAACTACTTCGCCAACAAAAATTCGCTAAACATATACAACAACAACAACAACAACAACAAATTAAACCCAAATTCGCTAAAAATAATATTAATCCAAATTCGCCAGATTCGCTAAACATAGAACCTGTTTTTACAATAACTATCCAAATTCGCTAAACATAATCATATGAATCCAAATTCGCCAAAAACGGTTCAAAAACTGTGATCCGCAGGATATTCTACAAAACTATACATAAGCTAGTGGGGAACAATTTAGCGGGAATCCTAACACATAAACACATAATAATCAATCTAAATCTACACAAATTTGTCCAATACCCAAAACAAATATAAACTGACCCATCGACCCAAAGAACCCATAAACTACTCCCCATTCTCCCCACGACCCCCACTACCCTCCCCGGTAGATGTAGACTCACCCTGTGACGCATTTTGGGATCCTGATGTCCCCGGAAAGCCCCTCGCTAACTCCTCAGTAAATCGCGGCTGTCTCCTGGCCCAATCCAGCAACATATTCAGCATGGCCCCTTGTTGCGTCACGGTCTCCTGCAGTGAGGACAAGGAGGCTTCATGGCGAGCTCGTGAGGAGCTAAAAGTCGTCTTGTGACCACTGCCCGGTTAAACTGGACCTATGCTAGGAAAATGACCCCGCTGCTTGACACCGATCACCTGGTGCAAAATATCCACGTCAGACATACGCCTCCCAGAAGAGGTGCTCTCTGTCCGCAGCCGTATCATCTCATTCTGTTTAGTTACAAAAAAACAAGAAAAGTAATATATAAGTCGTGATTTATTATATTGCATTAATGTTGGTGAGTTTTTGGAAATAAATTATACTTACGTATCTGGCCTTGGACAGCTCAGACTCCCAGACGTCGCCTCTCGTATGGGTGTGTCTGTACATGTCGATCAAGTCTCTATTATCCTCGCTGTTGGTGGGGGAGTTCAACTGTTTATAAATAAAATCAATCAAGACTCACCCAACACTATATATAAAAATAAAATGATTAAAAAGTGTCTTACGAAGTTATCACGTATGACAGCTAAGGAATGCGATCTGTGAAGGGTAGCAGTCTTCATTTTTCTTGTTATAGCTAGAAATCACTCTTTATCATACATATATGTTGCTCGTTAATGCAAGAGATAAAATGATGGGAAAAGGTGTATGAATGGATCTTATGAAATGAGAGAGATAGAGATATATGTTAAACTTTTCTATTAGCCACACATTCACATACACACAGTGAACCACCTCTAAAATGAGGCATTGTGAGCTTTAAATACTACAAGAGATAAGACTCTTGTGGGCTTTGTGTGAGCTCTTGGGCTTGAGTCCATTGGATTGGTCTTTTACAAATAATACTAATTCTAACACAAGCCCAAATTATACAAAGTTCTAACAAAGGTGAATGACCATCACTTTAAACTAAAATTAAAGCTAACAATCTCCCCCTAAGGGATGGTCATTCAAAAGATGCACCACGTGATTAGGTCTTTAGACTTCAAGGTCTTGAACTTTGTGATTCTTTGTTCCTTCATGCATTGTGATCTTCATTGTATCGTCTTTTGGATTGTTCTTTGCCTTGATCAACATCTTCATGTATTCACAGCGTCTATTCTTCCAATGTAGATGTTGAGACATACGATGATCGATGGACTTTCTTCAGTACCTGCATAAAACAGTTAGCAATAAATCGTCCAGCTCTTCCAGGTTCAGATCTCGTTAAGACTCATACAACTTGTATCCTTTTTGATGAACACAAGTGTATTGCATAGGAAGTGTTCCTAAGAGATCTTTGATGAATCTTATGTCTCTAGACTCAATAATGTGCCTTTTGGTTTTAGTCATCAGAGGCGTGGAGCAGAGTGCCACCTTTTCAATATCAACTCATCTCGGAGTGAGAGGTCGATAGATTATGCATTGATCTCCGTGAGAAATGAAACAAATATCTTTTAAGAGATATCTGAGTGGCTGGGAGGGGTTGTGCAGCGCGTCACTGGGTCCATGACTTCTTGTCTTCAATATCAGTATCACCTTAGTGATAACCGATAGCAGATGTATTGACCCGGTTTCTGACCTAAGTTTTCATGGTGGGCTATTTCTTTTCAACCTTTCATTAAACTTTTCTTTTTAATTCTTCAACCCCTTCTTTCTCCTTTCTCATTTACTCCTTTTTTTTTTTTTTCAATCTTACCTAAGGACTTCTAATTCTAATCTATTGGAATTGTCCTTGGGAAGATCCCTCCGGTTCTGGCGAATCATTAGACATTACCTAACCATAATCACCTTATTACTCCATGATTATCCTAGATTTGTTGATCGCATGCCATAAAACCATTTTGTGAAAATCTCTCAAAGTGTTTATGAGAAAAACATATTTTGGATAACACTTAGAGAGTTTTACATTTATGAAATACTCCCCCTTCACATGTGCTCATGCATTTTGAAATAAATTGCACATGTTGGGTGGAGTTCGCACATTTGAAATGATCAATTTTCAATGAACATGACCTTCGCGAGACACGCTTACATCACTAGTTAGACTAGCTTGAAATTATTACCCGTCCCGGTCATATTCAATGATCATCTCTCGAATTGGTACATTCTACTCAGACAAGTCCTTTGTGAGACATGCTTACATCACTGGAAAACCAGCTTGAAATTATTACCCATCCCGGACTAGTGTTTTCAATAATGGACATTTGATTTCATCAATTCGAGGGTTAAAACTGAGTCTGTCTCTGAGATTCAAACCATGATCACATTTTAATCACATTTCTCCCCCTCAAAAATAGCATTTTGATGGTATTTTTGATACCGTTTGATTAAAATCATTGTTTTTGGAAAGCTAATAGGGAGAAACGGTTTTGCATGAACTTTTTGGAACAAATTTCTTTTTGGAATACTCCCCCTCAAGACTTGCATTGGTTTTGACATTTTTGAAAACTTTGGAGCAAGTGGGGAGTAACGATTTGAAAATCTTAAGCAAAATTTTTTAAAAGTTTTGAAAAACCTTTTGAGAAATTAGGAGTAAAATTTTGCTTAAGATGAAGAAGTTTGGTTTGATAAACTTTGCGTGAAAACTTCTTTTCCTTTAGGATTGTTGCAATAAAACGTACAACAGGGTCGTTTCTTTGAAAAACGGGTTATGCACTGTTATGTGTACATAAGCCAAAACATTGAAGCCCAGGTTGTAAGCTGAAATACTTTCAAACCATTGATTTTTAGGATAAGTGCTCAAAATTTTTTGATGTGGCACTTTCCTTTCTTTGAAGCTCAGGTCCGAAACTGATGTGTCCATAAGCCATTGGGTTAAGCGCGGGTCCTAATCCGATATGATTAGAAGCCATTGTGACCAGATTAGACAACAACCTTTGGAACCCATTTGAGCACTGCACCAACGGGTTTAGCATGTTTTGCAATCCATTTGTAAATTTTGTCAATCTGATTCACAGAAGTTGAATTCCAACGAGGACTGAAAACCGGTGTTTCATCTGGAAATAACACTCGCGGAATCAACGGTGATTTGAAATCCTTTTTGAAAGCAGAGTCATTCTTGTGATGTAGAGGAAGCATTTCAGAGTTTGGAGGACTTTGCTTTGGTTTCCACACTTGCTTTACTCGTGTAAAGCGAGAGTGTGGAGTTTGAAAACATGGAGTCTCTTCATGAGACATGTTTGACCTTGAAAGCTTTTGAGGAGTGAGCGTTTCATAAAATATTGGTTTCTTCGAAAACTTCCTTCGTTTTTGCAAAGAATAGGTTGTAAACTGAGAAACCTTTTTCGAAAATGGTTTTGAAGATTCCCCCGTGTAAACCTTCTTTGAAACACTCACTTTTGGAGTTGAAAGATTTGAAACAGGAGATTTGCCTTTTGATCGATGGAGAACATCAAACTTTGCTTTTAAGGCATTGTATGACATTCGCAAATCATTGTATTCTTTTTGAAGAAGATCTTGAGATGCCAATTTAGATTCCAAAGAAGCAATTTGTTTCAAAAATTGATCTTTTTCAGCTTTTGAATCATCCATTTTACGTGCCAATTTCCGTTCGAAAACAATATTTTCTTTTTCAAGTCTTTCAAAATATGTTTCGAATTTGTTTGTTTTGTTGAAAAGATCAGTTTTGGAATCCTCAAGATCGTTTGTGCGTTGAGCTAAAAGCGTTTCAAGCTCAAGCACTTTTGTTTGAAGCACATGATTTGCATTTTTCTTTTCAAAATCGGGAGAATCAGAATCAAACAGGGGATTTGGATAGGAAACTTTTGTGATTAGAGACTCATCGTTTTTCTTCTTCATTGACTCAGTCTTTTCCAAAACCTTTTCAAACTTTTCATCAGCAGATTCAGACATTTGAGACTTCAAAACTTCAGTCTCTTTTTGTTTCATGATTGATTTTTGAGTTTGAACTCGTGAACGTTTGATTGAATCAAACAGGTTTTTGTAAGTCTGTTTCAAATGCTCATTTCTTTTTGTAATGATGCCACAGCATGTTCCAATTCAATATTTTTTGTATCAAGTTCATCCAAATCAAACTTGATATTGGCATCATCACAATTTTCTTCAAAAATCTTTCCCTTTTCTTTGAGCACTGTTGTCAAAGGGTTTTCTGAAGAAGCAATTCTTTTTGACAATTCTTCTTTGACTTCAGCTACTTCTTTTGAAAGTTCAATGATTTTCCTTTTGAAACAAAGATTTTCAGATTTCAAAAAATCCACATTCTCATGCTCGTGGCAGACAGACACCGACTTAAGTGACTCAATTTGATTTGTGAAAAAGGCTTTTTGAATATCAAGAGTTAGGCATTTTTCATCAAATTCATCTTCAAGGGAATGTATGTACCTGAGATCTTCCCTCATTTCAAGGACAAGATATCTTTCAAAGTACTCAAAACTTAAATTGATATTTTTCACATGAGGTTCAATCTCTTCTTTGAAAATCTTTTGAACTTCCCTTCTAAAGTATATGTCTGATGCAAGAAGATTATTTCGATCTTTATGGGTGGTTTGTTGTTTTAACCGAATGACCTCTAACGTAAGCTCAATGTGCTGTTTTAGATAACAAAACTGTTTTCTCGCTTTATTTTGCCATAAATTAGCATCATAAGTAGCAAGTTAAGCTTTTTTGAAAAATCTTTTCACATTTGTGTCTTTTCTTTTCAGAGGTGCTTTTGGTATTTCTGACAATTGTATACAACCATACACAAAGCCTTGGTAGGAGAGTGGGCTTTTTCTTTGTTTGACTTTTAAGCGTTTTTCCTTTTCCAATTTTTCTTCCTCTTCTGACATGAACAGAACATCAGTTGACAAAAATTTATTTTCCACATGACCGGTATTTTCAAAACCAAGTCCGGATTTTCCTTGATGAGTGTTCTCATCTTTAGGAAGCATCATTTGATGAGTTTGAGCACTTTGTCTTGTTTTTCGAAGTTTAGCTTCAAGATTGTTTGCTTGTTTCAAAAGCTGTTTATTCTCATTCTCAAGTTTTGAGTTAACAATCTTAATATTTGATGTGGTTTCCTGAAGTGCTGAGTATTTAACTTTTAATTCAACGTTCTCTTTTAATAGCTCTTGGATCCTTGTGTTAGCGGGGCCCATATTTGTATCCAGTTTTTTAATGGAAAGTTTTTCACGTGACAGGGCTTCGCTACACTCAACTTGAAGTTCTTTATTTCGTTTTAAGATTGGTGAGAGAACTTCTTCATTTAATTTCCGAGCTTGAGATTTAAGGTTTGAGATTTCAATGTCTTTGCTTTTTGTTATTTTTTCAAAATCTTTTTCCATTACTTTAAATCCCTCAAGCTCTTTGGACAATAAGACATTTGTTTGCTTAGCTTTGCGATTGTCCTCTTTGCACTTTTCAAGTTCATGTTTGAAATTATCGATTAAAGAAGCAAATAAGGCATGATCTTGATCATGAGAAGATCCATCCTGGGCAGGCTCACCTCCATTAGGAGCCATATATGGGGTTTTAGGAGTGATATTACTATCAAACCGATTCACCACATATGTGTCACTGATGGACTCAGGATGCGCATGATGTATCATGTCATGAGCAAACACATTATCGAACAAAACAACATTATCATGATCGTGTGAATGTTGTACTGTTGCCAATATTGCCGTGTCAGATGAAGGTCTGATATGGTCAGCTTCAGTATCCCAAACAGTTTCATTCCTGTGTGTACCATCAGCATCCGAATCGTACCTTGGAGTACTTCTTTCAACCTGCTGTTCTGACGATGAGTCACTTCTCATTAAAACCGAGCTGACTTCAGATGTTGTACCCTCATCGAATTTTTCTTCATCTTCGTTTGCCTCTTTCTCATTTCCCTCTGATTCCTTTAAAAGACGTTCTCTTTGAATTTGCTATCTTTCCTGCTTCTGCTTCTCCATTTCCATTCTTTCCCGTTCTTTCATTTTCTTCTCTTTCAGCATCTCTCTCAGATGAAGTGATCTTGAAGTAAGCACCTGTTCCAGTGTGTACATTTGACTAAACAACTGATTTCTAAACGTTTCCATGTCCAGGTATCTGCTGACGCATTCACTCCATATTTCTCTTGTTGATTCATAATCTGGAGAATTTCTGAGATCAAAGTCGAGAAACCATTTAAGCTGCGTCTGGAGCGCTTGATAGGCTACTATGCAGTCACCTCCTTGTACAATTTGATTCTCTATTTGAGATATGTTGTGCAAGAGTTTCTCTTTGAAGGTTGAAAATTCCATTCCAGATCCGAAGAGTCTTCCAAAAATTCGATGAAACAAATATGGTTTTAACATTGGTGACCTTGCTTCAGAGAGTGTTACACATTGACTCTTAACACCTTTAAAGTGTATTAGACAACGTTCCTTCATATGAATACCGTTTTGCACAACTGGAGACATCTGTCCCGCTTGAGAAGTCGATTCCAATTTCTTGAGGTGTGCGATAAAGTTGATTCAGGATCGTTGCAATGAAATAGGAGATGTTGTTGTTGAAGGTTAAGATTAGTTGTTGTTGAGAGGCCTTGTTGTGTTGTTGATGATGGTCGAAGTTGTAGGTTAAATAAACGAAACAAATTTAAATAAAGTTACGAAATTTGATTAGAGTATAATTAAGACAAAGTCAAAAGTTTACAATTTCGACAAAAGTTATGTAAATTACAATTTAGATAAACACGACAATTTCTACAGAAATTTCAATTTGACCAAAATTTATACAAATTATGGCAAAATATCAATTTAGATAGAAAAATATCTAATTTATATAAATTGGTAATTTATATAAAAAATCTAACACTCTTATACAAGAGGGTAGATATCCGTTTGTCGAAGTATTTTACTCACTTATACAAGTGCTAAAATACCGAGTTCACTTTTGAGTTGACGAAATTACGTTCGAATCAAATCCTTAAAAGTTATTTAACTTTGAAGTCGTTTCACACAAGTACGAGGGCCAAAACTGTCAATTCCGAAACTTCCAAAAAGACAGCTGAGATTGCAAAATTCTGCCCCAATTTCGAAACTTTGCTCCAATTGCGAAACTTTGCTCCAATTTCAAAACTTTGCTCCAATTTCGAAACTTTGCTCCAATTTCGAAACTCTGCCCCAATTGCGAAAGAATACAGGAATTGCGAAGCTATAGCAATTGCGAAACTGTGGTCAATTTCGAAACTTTGTGGTAATTGCGAAACTTTGCATGAATTGCGATAAAACAGCTCAATTCCGAAAGAAGCTTGCAATTCCGATAGAAATTCTGAATTCCGAAAACTTGATTGAATTTCGACAAAGTGTTTGAATTCCAATAAAACGACTGCAGAATGCAATTTCGATAAATTTCAGCTTTTCAACCACTTTTTGTCCTTTTGTGTCACTTGCCCACTTGATGCCTTATCTTGGAATATTTTTCCTGACAACTTTCACCAACTAGTAGGACTTTCTTCTACTAACTCCTTTCAATCACATCTATCATTATCTTATCCAAAAACACAAATCTTATACAAGATTTTGATTAAAATTCGATCTAGGAGCCAAGAACAACAAACATTTATTCTTCCAAACCAAGTGATAAACTAATAAACCTTCATGACCAAGTCGATAGGACATAAAACAAACACAACTTTTCGGTATTTTTTTTGTCGATCGAAATAGAAGAAAACACAAAGTGTAATTTTTCTAGTGAAAGAAAGATAACAATGAGTGTTTTAATCTTTAGGAACAAACACAAAAATACTACCTCTGGTCTTGGATGTTGCGTACAGTAGCCACATAAAACACAAGGGGCCACGTTTTCCAGAAAATAAAACGCAACACAAATGTATTGTTCAACAAGAATCGAACACAAAGAACTCCTACCTCGAAGCTAGGCTCGTTGATACCACTTGTTATAGCTAGAAATCACTCTTTATCACACATATATGTTGCTCGTTAATGCAAGAGATAGAATGATGGGACAAGGTGTATGAATGGATCGTATGAAATGAGAGAGATAGAGATATATGTTAAACTTTTCTATTAGCCACACATTC
Source organism: Artemisia tridentata subsp. tridentata (assembly GCA_021014915.2). Classification (NCBI taxonomy): domain Eukaryota; kingdom Viridiplantae; phylum Streptophyta; class Magnoliopsida; order Asterales; family Asteraceae; genus Artemisia; species Artemisia tridentata. The sequence goes on from CP139505.1 coordinate 77,327,210, forward strand.
ACATACACACAGTGAACCACCTCTAAAATGAGGCATTGTGAGCTTTAAATACTACAAGAGATAAGAATCTTGTGGGCTTTGTGTGAGCTCTTGGGCTTGAGTCCATTGGATTGGTCTTTTAGAAAGAATACTAATTCTAACACAAGCCCAAATTATACAAAGTTCTAACAAAGGTGAATGACCATCACTTTAAACTAAAATTAAAGCTAACATTTCTCCTGTTTTGCCTGTTGACCTCCCCAATCCTCAACTTCTTCGGGTCGGTCTAGTGCTTCATCTGCTTATTATAAATAATAGAAACTATTATATAAAAGAAATATTATTATTATTATTATTATTATTATTATTATTATTATTATTATTATTATTATTATTATTATTATTATTATTATTATTATTATTATTATTATTATTATTAATAATAATAATAATAATAATAATAATAATAATAATAATAATAATAATAATAATAATTATTATTATTATTATTATTATTATTATTATTATTATTATTATTATTATTATTAATAATAATAATAATAATAATAATAATAATAATAATAATAATAATAATAATAATAATAATAATAATAATAATAATAATAATAATAATAATAATAATAATAAAGTACGTGTCGATCCAGAAATTTACTTGCCTCTCCCATTCTTCAGCCGTCTTGTTCTCGGGACGCTTTTGCTTGATCTGGTCCACTTTCTCGATCCCACCTTGCAGTTTAAAAATTTTCTTTTTGTGCCTTTACTTGTTGTCATCGTATCGCTTTTTTAGGTAAGCTTCGATACTAATGACAATCTCGTCTCCATTTGGACCGGCAAGGTAGGGGCCAAGATCAAAAAAATGCTGCAATAAAATATAATTAAAATAAATATACAAATTTAAATAAAGAGACAAATTTAAATAAATAAACACATTTAAAATAAATAAACACAATAATTAAAAAAATAAAAGATAAAAAAAAAACTTACGTGGAGCTGGTTATCAATGTGTGCCTTATTGGTCTCGGGAACCTTATCCCACGAATCGTAATACAATGGAATCGTTTCCCGTATCAACGTCCCGACAAAGTTCGAGAACCACGAAGCATGAGTGCCAACATGCTCCCACATCCTTTTGACATTCTTATCGAATCTGATCGAGACCGGGCGACCAGTTTCATTCCTCATCGCGTGTAGTGCTTCGTTCTTTGTGGCACCACGAACCACCTTCCCGCCTTTGCCTATTTTTGAACCAGGCTTCGTAGGCCTAGGCTATCCTCCACCCGGGACGGTGGGGTGGCTCATGACCTCCATCCCCACCGTGGCTCGTAGCTATGACATCCGCCATCTGTAAACGTACTAGTACAAGAACATAGAAATTAGTGAAGAAACATATATACGCATATATATACACACATTCAAATAAATAACAATATATACCAAAAAAGATAATAATAAATAATTAAATAAATAAATAAACACATTTAACAACTCGATAACAATTTCATTCAAATAAGTGTCGTTTAACAAATTACAATTTGAGATCAATCTCCAACATCACTAAGATAAAAATCATCATTATTAGTGCCAGCTTCATCTTCACCATCGACGTGGTCTTCATCATCAGATGCTAAATCATGAGGAACGTGGTCATCATAATCAATATCATCGTCGTCGTCGACATCAGTGATAATTGGTGCTGGTGGTGCCTCAACTTCCGCTGGCTGGACATCATTATTAATGGTGCTATAATCCAACTTATCCAACTCAGCAGAGAGTGTGACATGTGATGAGTTGTTGTCATGTACAATATTTTGATTGTCTTCTACCACGATGATATCCGGGTTCCAAATCTTTCGATGATAAGAATCTTGGACGGCCTTCCAACTACCACGTTTACCCGGGAAATCAAGGTAAAAGACTTGTGTTGCTTGTGTTGCAAGAATGTATGGTTCATTTTGAAACGATACACGGTCTGTCATAATTTGTGTAATGTTATTTCTATAAGTACAACGTTTTATGCGACCCTCGTTATTAGTGTCGAACCATTTGACTCTGAACAGCACAACCTTGAACGGAATATACAAAAACTCGAGAATTTCTTCAAGCTGGCCATAATACATTCCTCCGCTAGGATTAGGATTTGAAATTCCGTTGTTTTGAGTTGAACGACGTAAATCACGGTCGTGTACGATAAACTTCACACCGTTGACTACGCAAGAGTCGACTGAGACTGCAGTCCATGCTGGTCCACAAGCCAAAGCGAATAACTCGGAAGTACAATTTGGGTCATTCTTTACTTTTAATTCACGAATCTATGAAAAATTAAGAATAGATATAGATGAGTAATAGTAGTTATTTTTACAGGGTAATACATACAATAAGTCTACCTTGTTCCCAAACCAGCGAGGAAATCCTTCTTGTGTTAACCTCTTTTAGAGTTGTAAAAATGAGAAGTTACCTGTACAAGGCTGATCTCTCATAAATGTACTGTTGTGTTAACCTCTTTTGGCGGGGACATATCCCCGCCAAAAAATGTAATATACTATTTTCGTAAATTCTTTTGGCGGGGACATGTCCCCGCCAATAAATGATAAACATTATCCTCTTTAATATCCAAAAAATCTTACCCAAAATCTACATAAAATCCAAAAACTCTTATCCACAACAGCAAATAAATGATAAACTCTCTCTCTCTCTCATTTGTAGACCCAATCTCTTATCTTCACACAGCAAGAACATCACCTCCTTCATCCCCCATCACCTCCTGATAACACCAAACCTCTTATCTTCACACCAATTTCAAAATCTGAGATGCAGTGATATAATCCTTTTATGTGTAATTGTGGAACAGGAAATATAAAAAAAAGAAAATCACATCAAACAGATACATTTGGATGGGAATATTATGCATGTCCTCTTTCAAAGGTGAACAATTATACATTTCTTATTTATGTAAATATACAAACAATCATATAATTACATTATTTATGTGACAGCCAAGAGAAAAAGATCATGGATGTGGATATTTTATGTGGAAGAGTAACTTTGATGAGCAGTTACGAGTAACCTCTTCTGCTTCAACATCTCACGGTTCTGGATCTGCACCAACAGGGTGCTCAAACTGTAATGAAAAAGATCTTAGGATAAACATGCTGGAGGCACAAAAGCAGGTGCTAGAGACAAGAGTAAGGATGCTGGAGGCAAGACTTGAAATGACAGCGAATCCCGACGACCCCGACCACGCATGTCAGTCGGCTGCAATACTCCGTGAGCTGTTAGGTGACATGGACAATCTTCATATGTAATGTTGTTGTTGTTGTTGTTGTTGTTGTTTGTGTTGTTGTTGTTGTTTAATAAAATGTTGTTGTTGTTGTTGCAACCATGACCATTTTGGTTAAAAGAAGCTGGTTAACAGCAGCCCACAAGGGTCGTTTGGTTTATGTTGTCCAAACAGGGCCGTTTGGTTTATGCTGTTTGGTTAACAGCAACCCACAAGGGCCATTTGGTTTATGCTGTCCAAACAGGGGTGTTTGGGATTGCTTATTTCTGCACCAAAAGGGTGTTTGGGTTTATGAGCTTATTTGAAGGAACAATATCACAATTAACAAACACGAAGGCAAACATTTTATTTAAAACACGTAAGAGTTCTCAACCACATACATTTCATACAGACTCAAACGAAACAACTTGACAAGCAAACGAAACAGATCAAACAAAACAACTCGACAAGCAAACGAAACAACTCAAACGAAACAACACACGATACTTCTTGCTTTGCTAGAACTTGCACGAAAGTATTAACAAACATCGCCCATTCATTTTTTTTTGCTGCTACTTCCCGCTTTGCTAGAACCTGCACCATCTTTTCCCTTCCTTGCTTTCCTTTGCTTGATATGTTTAAACGTATCTTCGAGATTTGTTACCCTATTTCCCAGATCATCAAGTTTGGTGTCCAACGTGCTTTCAGCTTCATCGTCAGCTTGAGCGTCCAAATACTCTTTGTAGTACGGCTATTTCCTCAACCATTCCAGAATCCGGTCTCTCATCCACGGTGCACAGTTCTTATAAGAACCATATTCATCAATAATTTCTGAGCCATATTCATTAAGAACTTCATCAAAGAGGAGCATTGACGATACAACCTTTGACCACTCCTCTTCCGGCGTGTAACCATCCATTGTTATGTGTGTTTTGTGGGAATTAGTGATTTGGTTATTTATGTTTTGCCAGTCTCTCATCCGCGGTTAGGTTATATATAAGTAAAACCTTGGCGGGAAAAATTGGCGCCAGTACTTTTGGCGGGGACATGTCCCCGCCAAAAGACAAAAAATATTGGTGGGATATAGCTAGCTTTTAGGAGGGAAAATGTTTAATACTTTCAGCGGGGACGTGTCCCCGCCAAATCCAAGAACTGTGCATCCTAACTTTCTGCGAGGACGTGTCCCCGCCGAAAGTGGGAGCGGGAAAAAAAAGCGGGAACAATTAAGCTTTCTTAGTTTGGTCAATATTTTTCATGTCCCCACCGAAAAGTAGCGTTGAAAATTTAGTAAACGGTCAGCGAGACTTTGTGCCAGCTCAGCACAGTTTTTATCGTTTAGCGACTTTTGGCGGGGACAAGGGCGTCCCCGCCGAAACTCTCCTCGCCCGTCCTATCTTTTGTTGTAGTGGGTCTTTAAATGAGTTAAATGATTAAAGTCCAATGTAGGAACATGTGAATCATAAATACGCATTTGAGAAAAAAGAATATATTCATTTTTCAAATCAAAATAAAAATCGTCAGTGGCTTACCTAGATAAGTTATAAGCTCAAATCGATAATATAAGTTATACTTTTCTCAGGTTTTCGAAATTTACATTAACTCGTAGATTCAACCAATTAAATAAACACTACAACATCGACCACTTTGTGCGGCGACTTTTTTCCACTTTGGGCGGCGCCATGTCGCCGCAAATACCCTTTTCGCGGTGACATGGCGCCGCCCAAACGTCACCGCGGGAAACTCGTCGCTGATACATTCCGCGGTGACTTTTACAACCTTTCTGCGGCGACGTGTGGGTCCCACCTCCTTCTAGCCGGTCAAAGATTGTCCAGCGTGGCAGGGGGTTTTTCGCGGGGACACGTCCCCGCAGAAAAATAACGAGATTAATTAAAAAATAATTAATCAGTCGTTATATAATATTATTATTCTTCTTTTTGCGGGGACATGTCCCCGCAGAAAACTATTTTTTAATATTTTCGAAATACTTTCTGCGGGGACATGTCACCATAAATAAGATTTTAATATAAATATGTTTCTTACTTTTAGCGGGGACATGTCCCCGCTAAAAGTGTCTGACCCATTTTGCAGCAACTTGCTGCAAAATGGGTAAATCCAGGTTTTTTCCGCAATGGTGTGCAAAAAAAACCTACCAAATGCAGGTTATCCAAATGCAGGTTACCAAATGCAGGTTTTTTCCGCCATAACCACAAATTCGCCAACACTAACTTAAAACCAAATTCGCTAAACATATATATATAACAACACCAAATTCAAACAAAATTCGCTAAAAATAATATTAATCCAACTTCGCTAAACAATCCAAATTCGCTAAACATAATCATATGAATCCTAATTCGCCAAAAACGGTTCAAAAACCGTGATCCACATGATATTCTACAAAACTATACATAAGCTAGCGAGGAACAGTTTAGTGGGAATCCTAACACATAATAATCCATCTAAATGTACACAACTATGTCCAATAACCCAAAACAAACATAAAGTGACCCATCCGACCCATACACTAATCCCGATTCTCCCCACCATCCGCATTACCCCCACTACCCCCAGCTCCCTGACTACCCTCCCCTGCATGTCTAGACTCACCCGGCGACGCATTCTGGGATCCTGATGTCCCCGGAAATCCCGCTGCTAGCTCCCCAGGAAAGCCCGGCTGTCTCCTCGCCCAATCCAGAATCATCTGCAGCGTGTTCCCTTGCTGCTGCAGCGTGTTCTCTTGCCGCGTCATGGTCTCGCGCAGTGAGGACGAGGAGGCTTCCTCACGAGCTCGTGAGGAGCTCAGAGTCGGCCTGCGACCACCTCCGGGTAAAACTGGACCTATGCCAGGAATATGTCCCCTCTGCTTGCCACCGATCACCTGGCTCAGGATATCCGCATCTAACATACGCGTCCCAGAGGAGGTGCTCTCTGACCGCAGCCGGACCATCTCATTCTGTTTAGTTACAAAAAAACAAGAAAAGTAATAGAAGTCGTGATTTATTATATTGCATTAATGTTGGTGAGTTTTTGGAAATAAATTATACTTACGTATCTGGATTCGGCCTCCTCAGACTCCCAGGCGTCCCCTCTGGTGGTATGGGTGTTTCTGTACATGTCTATATGGTCTCGAGTATCCTCGGAGTCGGGGTCGGGGGAGTTCAACTGTTTATAAATAAAATCAATCAATACTCACCCAACACTATATATATAAATAAAATGATTAAAAAGTGTCTTACGAAGTTATCAGCAATGACAGCAAAGGAATGTGATCCATGAAGAGTGGCAGTCTTCATTTTGCTCCTATTTTGGCTATTGATCTCCCCGATCTTCAACTTCTTGGGGTCGCTCCAGTGCTCAATCTGCTTATTATTATTATAATAATAATAATAATAATAATAATAATAATAATAATAATAATAATAATAATAATAATAATAATAATAATAATAATAATAATAATAATAATAATAATAATAATAATAATAACAAAGTATGTGTCGATCCAGAAATTTACCTGCTGTTCCCATTCATCTTCCGCCATGTTCTCGGGACGCTTTGCCTTGATTTCGTCCAGTTTCTCGACCCCACCTGCCTTTGTAAAAATTTTCTTCTTGTGCTTGTACTTTTGGTCATTGTATATCTTTTTCAGGTAAGCTTCGATACTAGCGACAATCGCCTCCCCAATTGGACCGGCAAGGTGGGGGGCGAGATCAAAGAAATGCTGCAATAAAATATAATTAAAATAAATATACAAACTTAAATAAAGAGAAAAATTTAAATAAATAAACACATTTAAAATAAATAAACACAATAATTAAAAAAATAAAAGATAAAAAAAAACTTACGTTGAGCCGGTTATCCACGTGTACCTTCGAGGCCTCTGGAACAACATCCCACGAATTGTAATACAGTGGAACGGTGTCCTGTATCAAGCTCCCCACAAAGTTCGAGAACCACATAGCGTGAGGGCCTACATGCTGCCACATGCCTTTGGCATTCCTATTGAATCTGATAGAGACCGGGCGCCCTGTGTCATTCCTCATGGCATGTAAGGCTGCGTTCTGGGTGGCACCGCGAACCACCTTCCCGCCTTTCCCTATTTTCGACCCAGGCTTAGTAGGCTTAGGCCTGGGAGCTCTCGAACTAGAGCCTGCAAGTAATCAAATTAAAGTGATGGTGACATAAAATAACAAGTTATCAATTTCAAATAATGATCAAGTTTAATTAAAATAATGGAGAAATTCTTACGCTCGCAATTGGTGCCTATCCTCCTCGCGGGATCCCGGGGTGGCTTGTGGCCTCCATCACCACCATGGCTCGTAGCCATGACATCCGCCATCTGTACTAGAACATAGAAATTAGTGAAGAAACACATATACGCATATATATACACACATTCAAATAAATAACAATATAAACCAAAAAAGATAATAACAAATAAATAAATAAATAAATAAACACATTTAACAACTCGATAACAATTTCATTCAAATAAGTATCGTTTAACAAATTACAATTTGAGATCAATCTCCTACATCACTAAGATAAAAATCATCATTATTAGTGCCAGCTTCATCTTCACCATCGACGTGGTCTTCATGATCAGATGCTAAATCATGAGGAATGTGGTCATCATAATCAATATCATCGTCGTCGTCGACATCAGTGATAATTGGTGCTGGTGGTGCCTCAACTTTCACTGGCTGGACATCTATATCTATGGTGCTATAATTCAACTTTTCCAACTCAGCAGAGAGTGTGACATGTGATGAGTTGTTATCATGTACAACACCTTGATTGTCTTCTACCACGATGATATCCGGGTTCCAAATCTTTCGGTGAAAAGAAAGTGGACGGCCTTCCAACTACCACGTTTACCCGAGAAATCAAGGTAAAAGACTTGTGTTGCTTGTGTTGCAAGAATGTATGGTTCATTTTGAAATGATACACGGTTCATTTTGAAATGATACACGGTCTGTCATAATTTGTGTAATGTTATTTCTATACGTACAACGTTTTATGCGACCCTCGTTATTAGTGTCGAACCATTTGACTTTGAACAACACAACCTTGAATGAAACATACAAAAACTCGAGAATTTCTTCTAGCTGGCCATAATACATTCCTCTGCTAGGATTAGGAGTTGAAATTCCGCTGTTCTGAGTTGAACGACGTAAATCACGGTCGTGTACGATAAACTTCACACCGTTGACTACGCAAGAGTCGACTGAGACTGCAGTGCATGCTGGTCCACAAGCCAAAGCGAATAACTCAAAAGTACAACTTGGGTCATCCTTTACTTTTAATTCACGAATCTATGAAAAAGTTAAGAATAGATATAGATGAGTAATAGTCGTTATTTTTACAGGGTAATACATACAATAAGTCTACCATGCTCCCAAACCAGCGAGGAAATCCTTCTTGTATATCATTGCCAGGAAATGCCCTGTAAATGTTCATGATATTAGAATAAGTCATCGAATAATAACTTACGTAAAACACATTTTGAAATAAAACGCCTACCTCTCGTACTCGTTCACGTACGGGTCGATTTCATGACTGTTGTGTAGTACATACCATACTACTTTCTTCATTGTGTCTGGTTGAACCCGGATCAATGATTGCTTGCCATTCTGTTTACAGATTGATCGAAACACCTGAAATTGACTTGTTGGGCTTGGACCGTCCTCATTCCGGTCAGGACGATTAAATCTCGTCTCAACACCCTGAAAATAATGCGAACAGAAAGTTAATGCTTCATCAGCAATATAACCCTCCGCTATTGAACCTTTGGGCTTAGCTTTATTTCTGACATAATTCTTGAGCTTTTTCATGTATCTTTCAAATGGATACATCCACCTCATGTAAACAGGCCCGCCTTCAATAGCCTCTTCGGGTAGATGAATAACCAAGTGAATCATTATGTCAAAAAAAGCAGGAGGATAAATTTGCTCAAAACTGCACAAAATATTGATGAGTTGTTCTTTAGCTTTCAACATGTCATCCACCATCAAAGTTCGAGCGCATATTTGTTTGAAGAATGAACAAAGCTCGATTATTGGTGTTGCGGTGGTTTGGTCCTTCAAGTAATTTTGAAGTCCAGCAGGAAGCAACCGCTGCATCATTATGTGACAGTCATGAGCCTTCAAGCCTGTTATGTTGCTATCATTGTCGGTTACTTTATGCTTGAAGTTAGATCCGAACCCATCAGGAAGTTTTACACCTTTGATGAATTAACAAAAAAATCATGATATTAGAGTAAGTCGTCGAAATGGATACGCGAATAGAATTGGAACAAATAAATTTTGAAATAAAACGCGTACCTTTGATGAATTGACAAAATTGTTTTCTTTCTTCAGCTGTGAAAAAGTACGTGGGATGAGGCTTAGAGCACTTCCCGTTTCCTTTGTTGATGAGCCACAACTCTTCACGAATTTGCAAATTTTCTAAGCCTTGTCTTGCCTTGTTGGTGTCTTTTGATTTTTCATTCATTAACAAAGTACCCAACACACTCTCACACACATTTTTTTCGATATGCATGACATCTAAATTGTGTTTTAGTTTAAGAAAATACCAATACTTTAGCTCGTAGAAAATGGATACTTTGGTCCAATTCAATTCGCGAACAGGATCACGTTTTTTCTTCGCACCCCCAAAACTTGGATGTTTCCCCGGGATACGTTTAGGCAATCTACTAAGTTGATTCAAGATGACATCACTGGTAAGTTTTCTAGGAGGTTGTCTATGATCATCGTCCCGAGTATAGAATGCCCGTTTATTTTTCCGCCATTTATTGGTCGTTTTTAAGAATCTTCTGTGACCAACATAAGCGGTTTTGCCTAACACGCGAACAGATGGAGTGTCTATATTACATGTCGGACAAGCCAAGTAACCTTGCCCACTCCACCCAGACAAGCTACTTCGAGCGGGAAAGTCATTGATAGTCCATAAAAGCGCTGCTCTCATACAAAATTCAGTACCAGTGGCAGCATCCCTAGTCATGACTCCATGTTTCCATAGAATCTTTAGGTCTTCAATCAAAGGTCTCAAGTAAATATCTATGTCCTTCCCAGGTGATTTAGGGCCCGGAATTAACAACGTCAACATAAGAGAAGTCTCTCTCATACATATCCAGGGAGGCGTATTGTATGTTGTTAATATGACCGGCCACATGCTGTAAGACTGACTAAGGTTGCCGTACGGATTGAAACCATCAGCAGCCAACCCTAATCGGACGTTTCTTTTTTCATAGAAAAATTCTTTAGAATACTTCATGTCAAATTTCTTCCATAATTGACCATCAACCGGGTGTTGCATCTTACCGTCCTCCGTAGACTGCCCAGAAGCATGCCAAGTCATATGTTTTGCAGTGTGTTTAGACTTGTACAAACGATGTAGTCTAGGAATGATAGGAAAATAACGCAACACCTTGTTAGGAACTTTCTTCCCCAGTGTGTTCTTTTCTTTCCATCTACTAGCATCGCAGATGGGACAATTCTGCAAATCTTCATTACCCTTCCCCGATATAAAAAACAGTCATTTACACAAACATGTATGGATTCGTATCCTAACCCGATCATTTTATATGTTTTCTTTATTTCATAGTATGACGATGGGATTTTGTATCCTAGAGCGGGTGGGAAACATTCTTTGAGAAATTTTAGGGTTTCGTTAAATGTGGTGTCACTCATTTTACCTTTGACCTTGATGTTCGTAAACTTTGCCATAAAGTCCAATGAAGACATCCAATTACAGCCCGGGTATAGTGGCTCATTGGCAGTGGAGAGTAACTCTTCAAACTTGTTACGTTGAGGAGTTGGCTCGTTGCTTGTCTCGCCAATATTTCCTTCAATTGGCTCATTTTCTTCGTTATTCGGACAAATATCATGAAAGAACTCAGTCATATCACTCCCATGTTGATTCGTGGTGGGTACTACTGTCTGCTCATCCGGTTCACCGTGATTATACCATTTCGTATAACTTTGGTCCCAACCGTATGAGATTATGTGATTAAACAAATCTTCGTGTTTTACCCAACGAAAGTTCTGACAATACTTACATGGACAATAAACACTCCCATCAATATTCACAAAGGACTTGCAATACTCGCAAAAAGCTCTAAGACCTTTTAGAAATTCGCGGCTAGCACGAGGTTGAGAGACCCAACTCTTATCAATTGGCATAACTGCGTTTTAATGATGCAATAAATAATTATTTAGAATTAAGCATGTTCAAAAAAATCTACACATAAATACATAAAGGTGGAATCACAAGTTGTGCGTTTTGTTCACCTAATCCAACTATGGAAGGAAATCCTAACCCACTCTTTGAATGTTTCGTCTCATATATGAATGCGTATAACTGAATTTACTATTTGAGAAAATTTCGGCAGCATTTCCCCTCAACTCCCCAAATATGTGCATTAAAGACATATTCGTAGGAGTAAAGGGGAAATACTGTCGAAATTTTCACAAATAGTAAATCAATTATACGCATTCATATCCTAAATGAGACAAAACATTCAAAAAGCAGTCCCAAACAGGGGACTTTCCGAAATTAATTTCTAATAAATTAATTTCGGACGGGTTTTCTATGGGATGATTAACTTCGGACGGGGACTTTCCGAAATTAATCACTAAATTCCTAAAATCATTAACAATAGTCTAACACAATTAGATAAAAAAATTATAAGCACATAACATATTCGCACATTCATTTTCATATATTCACAAACGAAACAAAAAAAACTTCCATATTCATATGACTTGATACACAAACATACAAAAGCAATAATCTTGTTACAATGAAATCATACTATATGTAGACAAATGTAAACACAATACTAAAAATAACCTATAACGCACCATATCTCCTATAAAGTTAGTTCACATTTCAATATTACATCGACTGTGTTTGTTAAGTGATGAAATGCTACAAATTTCGGCGGGAACCGCTAATAGTACCAACAAGCAAACTTGGCACAATATACCATTAATTGACTGCTAGAGATCATGAGATAATCTACCATGTGCATATCTTTATCACTAAACTATAGTCAAATACTTTTAGCAGTTTTCAATGTAAACTACATTACTACAATGTGACCACTTTGAACAACTGTGACCACTTCTAGCTCTATAGTTCAATAATATAAGCGTAAACCAAACACCCTTGCTGATATAAGCGTAAACCAAACACCCTTGTAGCTTAAGAAGCAACCCCATACGCATTCTAACAAGTAATTAACTAAACACAAACGCAAACAAAAATAACATACTGCAAGGCTGCTGTGGTGTGTTCTCGGCTGGTCTCAGCTGGTCTAGATGGCAAGCACGTGGTCCTCGGCAAACAGCAGGTCTTTTGTGTCCTCGCCAAACACATAAACACAAATTAATAACTCAAAACTTTTGACGGCGACATGTCTCCGCTAAAGAAATAAAAAATTAAAAAAATATACCTTTTGGTCTCGGCTTCGTCTCGGTTGTGGTCACGGCTTCGTCTCGGCTCGGTCTCGGCTCTTGACAGTACACTATACAAAAAAAGTTAACAAAATTTTTTTAAAAAAAATAACAAAACTCAGAAAACAAATACAATCAATTTTATTTTATTTTATCCCTTTTATCACAACCGAATAACTATCAAACAAGAAATTAAAAAAAAATCAATAATTAATAAAAATCGAAAAAATTAATACCTGGGAAGAAAGGAGATGGGAAAAAGAGATGGGGGAGGAAAGAATTAAACGGGAGAGGAGGGGGAGGAAAGAATTAAACGAGAGAGGAGGGGGAGGAAAGATGTGCACAGTGGTGCGAGTGCGGGTGCTGTGGTGGTGGAGATGGTGGTGTTGTGGTGGTGGTGGTGGTGGAGATGGCGGTGTTGTGGTGGTGGTGGAGATGGTGGTTTTAGCAGATCTAACGCAGAAGGAGATGAGTGTTGTGTTTTTTTGTTTTTTTTTTCTAAGGAGATGGTGGTGTTGTGGTGGTGGTGGAGATGGCGCTGTTGTGGTGGTGGTGGAGAAGCAGATCGAACGCAAGCAGAAGCAGATGAAAGAGATGAGTTTTTTTTTTTTCCCTAAGTGATTAGATCTGATATCTAAATATGGGGTAGGTTTTAGGAATTACTTTCTGCGGGGACATGTCCCCGCAGAATGTAAATGATTATTTTAATCAGACTTTTTTGCGGGGACACGTCCCCGCTGAAAGTGGAAATTATTCGCCAAAACCTTTGGTGGGGTAAAGTAAATGCTACGAGGGAAACTTAATTTTTTTTGTGAAACCTTTCTGCGGGGACATGTCCCCGCTGAAGGTATTTTGTAAATTATCTTTAATTAATTTAAAACTTTTTAATTTAAAACTTTTTAAATGAATATTATTTCTTTTAAATTTAACTAAAAATTTTCTAAATCATATTTTGTTAATTTAAAACTTTTTAAAAATTTTCTAAAGCATATTTTATTAATTGTTTAACAAACGAGCCGAGATGTTATAGTTATCCACGAGATGTTTAACGAACGAGCCGAGATGTTATGGTTATACACGAGATGTTTAACGAACGAGCCGAGATGTTATGGTTATGCACGAGATGTTTAACGAAAGAGCCGAGATGTTATGGTTATACACGAGTTGTTTAACGAACGAGCCGAAATGTTATGGTTATACACGAGTTGTTTAACGAACGAGCCGAGATGTTATGGTTATACACGAGTTGTTTAACGAATGAGCCAAGATGTTATGGTTATACACGAGATGTTTAACGAACGAGCCGAGATGTTATGGTTATACACGAGATGTTTAACGAACGAGCCGAGATGTTATGGTTATGCACGAGATGTTTAACGAACGAGCCGAGATGTTATGGTTATACACGAGATGTTTAACGAACGAGCCGAGATGTTATGGTTATCCACGAGATGTTTAACGAACGAGCCGAGATGTTATGGTTATACACGAGATGTTTAACGAACGAGCCGAGATGTTATGGTTATGCGCGAGATGTTTAACGAAAGAGCCGAGATGTTATAGTTATACACGAGTTGTTTAACGAACGAGCCAAAATGTTATGGTTATACACGAGTTGTTTAACGAACGAGCCGAGATGTTATGGTTATACACGAGTTGTTTAAAGAACGAGTCGAGATGTTATAGTTATACACGAGATGTTTAACGAACGAGCCGAGATGTTCAACATCCGTTCCTGAAACAGGTTGTAATTCCTAATGACTTGAAAGCAACAGAATATCCTCATTATATGGATCGAAAACAAGTATATCATTGTACACAAGATGTTAAACGAATGAGCCGAGATGTTATGGTTACACGAGATCTTTAACGAACGAGCCGAGATGTTATGGTTATACACGAGATGTTTAACGAACGAGCCGAGATGTTATGGTTATACACGAGATGTTTAACGAACGAGCCGAGATGTTATGGTTATACACGAGATGTTTAACGAACGAGCCGAGATGTTATGGTTATACACGAGATGTTTAACGAACGAGCCGAGTTGTTATGGTTATACACGAGATGTTTAACGAACGAGCCGAGATGTTATGGTTATACACGAGATGTTTAACGAACGAGCCAAGATGTTATGGTTATACACGAGATGTTTAACGAACGAGCCGAGATGTTATGGTTATGCACGAGATGTTTAACGAACGAGCCGAGATGTTATGGTTATACACGAGATGTTTAACGAACGAGCCGAGATGTTATGGTTATGCACGAGATGTTTAACGAACGAGCCGAGATGTTATGGTTATACACGAGATGTTTAACGAACGAGCCGAGATGTTATGGTTATACACGAGATGTTTAACGTACGAGCCGAGATGTTATGGTTATACACGAGATGTTTAACGAATGAGCCGAGATGTTTAACTTTCCCACCAAAACTTTCCCACCAAAATACTGGCGCCAAAAATTTCCCACCAAGACCTGCTCTTATATACTAACATCTTATCCACACAACTTCGCAACCTCTTATACTCAAAACAACTTAACCTCACAACCACAAACACACACTGTTATCATGGTAAAGATGGCGGAATTTGAAGCTTTTGCTTGTCCTTGTAAACGAGGAGACGTAATTCTGCGAGAATCGCATAAACCTTACTCCCTTGGTAAACAATACTATGCGTGTCCTTTATCAAAGGTGAACAATTACATACTTTTTTGTGTGTTATATAAATAATTTGGTTAGTTGTTAAAAATAATAGTTTTTACTCTTTAACAGGGTGGGACATAGGAGTATGGATGCGATTTTTTTTATGGAAGGAGGAACGACTAGCCAAAATGACCGGTTCTCTTGGAGCTTCAACGCCTCCAACTCATTCCGCAAGACTATCCATATCTCCAACTCGTTACACTGCAGGTGCTTCAACATCGAGTCCTGGAAATACAGAGTGCTCAAACTGCATCAAACTGAATCACCAGATAATGGTACTCAATAAAATGCTAGAAGTGTACATGCATCCAGACAAACACACAACTGATTCAGCTGCCTTATTTCACGACCTTTATAATGACATGCTAGGTGATATGGGAAATCGTCGTATGTAGGTTGTTGTTGTTGCTGTTATTGTTGTTGTTGTTGCTGTTATTGTCGTTGTTGTTGTTTGTTGTATTATTGTTGTCGTTTAATAAAATAATGTTGTTGTTGTGAAAACTGATGTCGAACGTGCTTTATATTTTTAATTCGTACGCTTTAAAATGTTCCAATGATGTTGTTGTTGCTGTGAAAACTTAAGTATCCATCAAGATTCAACCATAAGGGGCCGTTTGGTTTATGCTGTCCAAATAGGGCCGTTTGGTTTATGTTGTTTTGTTAACAGCAGCCCACAAGGGCCATTTGGTTTATGCTGTCCAAACAGGGGTGTTTGGGATTGCTTATTTCCTGCACCAAAAGGGTGTTTGGGTTTATGACCTTATTTGAAGAAACAATATCACAATTAACAAACACGAAGGCAAACATTTTATTTAAAACACGCAAGAGTTCTCAAACGAAAAACTCGACAACCAAACGAAACAACTCAAACTAAACAACTAGACAACCAAACGAAACAACTCAAACTAAACAACTCGACAACCAAATGAAACAGATCAAACGAAACAACCCGTTCATTTTTTTTTGCGGCTACTTCCCGCTTTGCTGGAACTCGCACCATCTTTTCCCTTCATTGCTCTCATTTCCTTGATACGTGCAAACGTAGCTTCGAGATTTGTTACTCTATTTTCCAGTTTACCAAATTCGGTGTCGAGGTCCAACGTGCTTTCAGCTTCATCGTCACCTCCAATAGCAGCAGCTTGAGCTTTGTAGGATCGAGTACTTCGAGCTTGATTGAGCTTGGTTAAATAAGAACCTCTGTATGGAATACAAGTGTTTATGCGGAAACTAAACAACAAGTATAATTGATGCGTGGTTTTGCAACCTTACAACAGGTTTTACCTCTCGAGGGATCTCAAGAGGCTTACAACCCCACCAGGCAGTGTAACTGACCGATGTAATATAGTGTAGTGGTAAGTACGGGGGATTGATCGTTCTCCACAGGGAATAGTGTCGTTAGGATTGAAAAACTACTCTAATAGGTCTAAGGGTGAGGGAAGATTCTTTTTGTGTTTTTATAATTTTATGAAAGCAAGTAAAATCTCGGGTTTGAAGGAGTGGGCGGAATTAGTTGCTAGTCAACTAACCCAAATTACTACGAATGCAAATAAAATAAAGTAACAGAAAATGAAAAGGTCGTGAAACTTATGTGGAGAGAAATGTGTTTACTTAGATTTCCTTACTCCCTAACTATCTTTTACCAGTTGATTAGTGTGTATTAATCATGTGGATGACGGGTGTATTCCTTAATACCAATCGTGGGGTGGCGTACGTACTTCCCCAACTCTATAAGCTCCTACTTCACTCCTATGTCGAGCCGGCTAAGAAGCTCCTAACATGGGATCACTAGAATTCGCTCATGCATTAAATACAACCATAAAAACCTTAGTACGCATTGGTTCATGTTTCTTAAGACGTTCAAGCAAGTTACCGAATAGGAAGTTAGCCAGTTTTCTTAAGCCTAACATCGATGAACAATCATCCAATACAACTAATAACACACTAATAACCAATAATCAATAGCTAGGTTTCATTAGATCTAAGCAAACACAAGATAAATCTAGCCTAGCATGTTAATCAAAAGACAAGAACAAGATATAATCAAACAACACATAGACATATTGATTGATTAAATGAACACTTATCTTCAATTAAACATAGGAGATCCAAGGGTATGAAAACCCTTAAAAATGGCAGAAATTCGTCTTAGGGTTTCTCCTCCAAAATTACACACAATAAGTTCCACACTTATGACAAAAAAATTGCAAAACTATATATAGAGTTTAAGGGCTGACGGCGTCACGTTATAGATCCTGACGCCGTCACCTCGCCGCTTTTAGGGTTCCCGGATGGCCTTCCTGACGCCGTCCCTCTTTCGTGCTCCAAAATTCGCTCTGGCCTATCAAGGGGTGACGCCGTCAGAATTGAGCTTGACGCCGTCCCTCTTTAAGTTAAGCCGTGATGGCCTTGATCACTTCAAAGGGTGACGCCGTCAGATTTTTCATGCAAAATTCTCTGGCTTATCATGAGTAATTTTCATATCCACCTCTTTTGCCAAGCCATGACGCCGTCTGGGCCAATACCTGACGCCGTCAAAGGTACTTTCCAGCATAATTTTGAGACTTTGCCGTTTTCTTCACTTTTATGCTCCAAAAACGTCCAAAATGCTTCCTTTTCCAGATTTCTTCTCCAAAGTACCTAAACTGACAAAAGGAACGATTTAGGGCAATATTTGATCAAATAAATACGATTTAGGGCTTAAATGACCCCCTAAAAGCGGTACACTTTTCGCTTCATCAAATACCCTTACACTTGAGATTTGCTTGTCCTCAAGCAAATGCGCTTTTATTCTAATCAAAATACAAGTTAGGGGTCATTTAACACTAATATAAAAGTAATTACAACAAATAGTCGTTCCACTTTAATCATAATAAGCACGGAGATTACGAACTAGCACCTCACAAGTAGTGTTTAGATACTCACATCTCTCAAGTGTCATCAAAATAAATCTCATAAATGAAAACGGATAATATCTCTCACTACCTGTCATAGCAAATAGATTACCATAGGCTTGGGCAAGGATCGAAAACCTCCTCCACTAGGCGTAAGCACCTAAGATAAACTATCAAAGAGGGCTTTTAAATAGGTTATAACGTGAGGTGTAGGGATACGATAAACACGGTTTTGTTGGATAAGGGATATTTTACTGGTGGCGAGTTAAAGATCTTGATCAATTACATGTACTATACAATGTTGCTAAGCCAAGACTCGACTCAATCTTAAGCTAAAAACAAAATAACAAAAACATAAAATAAACATAAAATGAAACGGGATGGTAGTCCGTATGTTTTTTTCTACTTTTCTTTTTCTCATTTTTTTTTTTTTTGTATTTTTCTTGATTTTTTGATTTTTTTTTTTTTGCCCTACCATCCAAAATAATACATCATAGGGGCGTTGCATTCCCCTTACACTTGAACTTTTACATAACTTTACAAATACTATTCTAATGACTCGAATTAAGATAATCGAAAAACTTGGAGTACTTTTAAAATATTTAGCACATATGGGGGTAATAAATGATGTTCTTCCCCATTACTCCATTACACTAGTACTTTACCCATGAGTCCCAATCGTCCCAAAACAATATGTACAAGGATATGACTCGACTTAGCAACCATGTAATCAATTAGATAATTAACTTGGGTTTAAACAAATGTTGTCACAATAATGCACTAAAAATGAGTGCATACAAGGTGGGCTAAGGCGATTTGGGTGTACATTTTAGTGGGGTGTAAACAAATTCTTCCTTTAAGTAAAATGCTTAAAGTTCGAAACGAAAAGATAGGCTCTGAGGGGTGTACTAGGGGTATCGTGTACTAAAAATGAGTACAACGCAAAGGGTGTGGGAGAATTACTTGACCAATGTAGCCAATGTAATTATAAAAAAAACACAGGTGTAAAACAATGGGTTAATCCTAATGCCTCTTATCATGTAGTAAATCTAACTACACGAATGTAGTCTCACTTGTGGCCTCGAAGTGGTCCTAACGCAAGTTCTAGAATCTAAGTGCTACCGGTACACACATCATAGCATAAATGCTTTTCCTACCAATTCTAGGGGCGAACCTCACATATTTGGGGGTGGAAAATTTTTTAGTGGTACGGTTTTTGTGCTAGTCATATAACTCCTATCCATGAGACGCTTATTAAGATCAAAGTTTCACTCCTAAATGTTGTAAAAAATTTTAAATTTGGCACTAAAATTGCCCTAACAGGTATTTCTCTCAGTTTTATTACACATTTACTATTAAACAAACAAAAATCAAGCGTGAAAGCATTTTCTAATTGTACTTTACCCCCCCCCCCCCTTACACTTAAGATGAACATTGTCCCCAATGTTCAAATAACAAATGTAAAAGTAAATAAGGTAAAAGAATGAAATCAAATACTCCCCTGATTCGCTCGGTGGATAATGTGGCAACATGGTTAGATCTTCTTCCAAGAGAATGTAGAAGCTTTACGACTAATGCATCGCCAAAAGCTTGATCCAACAAACATTTCCTTGTCCAAAATAACCTGTTAAACCTGAGAAAACAAACACGAAAACCTGCATAACATCGGCGGGATAAACTCTATATAAGGATATAATGCTTGTGGAATGATAATTTTGCAGATTCCTGGAGTCTATAAGTTATAGATTTAATAAAAACTTTTTATGAAAACAAAACTTTCAAAATTTTCAGAAAATTAAAACCTGACGCCGTCAGGTTGTAAATCCTGACGCCGTCAGAAATGATCTGACAGAATTCTCATGTTAAGTTTCCGGAAAAATTTTGGAAAAACCTATACCTTACTTCCTGGAATTCCTGCAAAACATCATCATGACTCGATACAAGCATTTGACTCAAACAAATACTAATATGTATGTTAATTTAATATTATTATGATTCATGTTCATTTGTGTTCTAATAAACCGATTTAGATTTCCCTTACACTTAACTTTTGCAAAATACCTTTATATGTAGTTAAGACGAAGTTAAAAACAAGATAAAGCATTTTCACAAATTAGTTTTGAACATGAATCAATAAAAATAAAAATTAAACACACATACGGAAACAAATAAAATCAAACAAACAAATAAATAAACACACAAAGCAAATAAAGCTTGGGTTGCCTCCCAAGAAGCGCTTTTCTTTATTAACGAGTCTTGTAGCTAGACTCAAAGTCACGGGTTCTACGTTTTTCCGTTTTGCTTCTCAATTGCCCCTCTAATCATCCTAACAACCTCCATATCAATTTTGTATTTAGGTCCAAGGTTCAAGCAATCTTTATAATAAAGGCTTATCTTATTCCAAACATAGTCCATGCCTTTTTCTTTATCCTCATCATTGATGTCCTCAATCGCACCAATGTTGTCCTTGTCAAATCGAGGCACAAAACGAAATTCATTTACCAGATAAGGCATCCTATATGTGATCCTATCTATGTGATTAGAAAACTGAACCGTGCCTCTCAAATGATCATACTTTAAATTGGATGTTTCAATAAATGGCTTACCTAACACCACGCGAGATAGGCGGCAGTCAACAACACTTGCCAAATCTTCTAAGATCATGAAGTCGGTGACAAAGGTAAAGTTCCCAACAAGGATATACATATCCTTAACCCTTCCAACGAAGTTGCAAACTCCGCCGGGGCACTTGGGGTCTTTCCTAGGCTCAAGTGGTGTGTTTATGATCTGGCTATAAAGGCCTGAGGACATCACGTTGATTGGGGATTCCCAGTCAATGTAAGCATGCTCAACGTATTGGTACCCAATCATACATGGTATCTTCACATTCCCGGGATCACCCCTCTTAATCTTTGGGTCAATTCTAACAAAAGGTGGTCGAGGGTTATCAACTAGGTTGTTATAGTAAGCAATCTCCTCCTTAGTGGGGTATTCATTGAAATAATCATCCAACCTAGGATCTACCTTCACTTCATCAATTTTCTCAATCAACTCCTCAACCGTAAGATTATTACGTTCTAAGTAATTGTCTGAGTATATGGTGGTCTCTAAGTTGTTCAAGGCATAATCAAGCTCTATATCAATCATTCTACTGAGCTCTCTGAGCTCACTAATCTCATTCTCAAGTTGGCTACGCAACAAAGCTACTTCGCCAGGTGTAAGGGTGGATTCGCGTTTTCCATAATGGCAAACTGAATAGTCAATGAAAATCTTATACGAACAAAAGCACGAAGAAAATAGATAGACTAAAGAAAATCTAGAAAAATAAAATAAAAATCTCACTAGAAAGGAATCTAGTGAGTAGACCTATAAAAATAAAAATTCAACCTAAACAATAACTATTCCCCGGCAGCGGCGCCAAAAACTTGATGCGTGGTTTTGCAACCTTACAACAGGTTTTACCTCTCGAGGGATCTCAAGAGGCTTACAACCCCACCAGGCAGTGTACCTAACCGATGTAGTATAGTGTAGTGGTAAGTACGGGGGATTGATCGTTCTCCACAGGGAATAGTGTCGTTAGGATTGAAAAACTACTCTAATAGGTCTAAGGGTGAGGGAAGATTCTTTTTGTGTTTTTATAATTTTATGAAAGCAAGTAAAATCTCGGGTTTGAAGGAGTGGCGGAATTAGTTGCTAGTCAACTAACCCAAATTACTACGAATGCAAATAAAATAAAATAACAGAAAATGAAAAGGTCGTGAAACTTATGTGGAGAGAAATGTGTTTACTTAGATTTCCTTACTCCCTAACTATCTTTTACCGGTTGATTAGTGTGTATTAATCGCGTGGATGACGGGTGTATTCCTTAATACCAATCGTGGGGTGGCGTACGTACTTCCCCAACTCTATAAGCTCCTACTTCACTCCTATGTCGAGCCGGCTAAGAAGCTCCTAACATGGGATCACTAGAATTCGCTCATGCATTAAATACAACCATAAAAACCTTAGTACGCATTGGTTCATGTTTCTTAAGACGTTCAAGCAAGTTACCGAATAGGAAGTTAGCCAGTTTTCTTAAGCCTAACATCGATGAACAATCATCCAATACAACTAATAACACACTAATAACCAATAATCAATAGCTAGGTTTCATTAGATCTAAGCAAACACAAGATAAATCTAGCCTAGCATGTTAATCAAAAGACAAGAACAAGATATAATCAAACAACACATAGACATATTGATTGATTAAATGAACACTTATCTTCAATTAAACATGGGAGATCCAAGGGTATGAAAACCCTTAAAAATGGAAGAAATTCGTCTTAGGGTTTCTCCTCCAAAATTACACACAATAAGTTCCACACTTATGACAAAAAAATTGCAAAACTATATATAGAGTTTAAGGGCTGACGGCGTCACGTTATAGATCCTGACGCCGTCACCTCGCCGCTTTTAGGGTTCCCGGATGGCCTTCCTGACGCCGTCTGATGAACTCAAATAAGTACATTTTATTACTATCATTTATCCTATTAATTTGACTTGTTTTACTATATTATGTATGAGGATTGATACTTAATCGTTTACTTTTGTAATTCTCAGGTAAAAACAAGCATTTGGTGAAACTTAGCGATTATGGACTAAAAACGGAGTAAAATGATCAAGATTGGAATTGGTTGTTGGAATGAAGAGAATGAAGACCACTGCCTGACTTTGAAGAATGCGCCGCATGGATTTATCCCATGCGCCGCATATGAAACTTTGGTCAACGAAGAATAACCAACTTGTTCTGCTCCAGATGCGCCGCATCTCACTCGTTACATGCGCCGCATCACTATCAATATTTCACCAGATACGATCCAAGATACAAGAGGACATGCGCCGCATCCAAAGATGAAGATACGCCGCATCTTCTG
The DNA here is from genome assembly GCA_021014915.2 of Artemisia tridentata subsp. tridentata. Classification (NCBI taxonomy): domain Eukaryota; kingdom Viridiplantae; phylum Streptophyta; class Magnoliopsida; order Asterales; family Asteraceae; genus Artemisia; species Artemisia tridentata. Next base: position 77,350,441 of record CP139505.1, read on the forward strand.
GCGGTGTACGAATATTCCTGAATATTATAATCTTGGACCCCACGCGAAGTTAAGTACATGCGCCGCATCTACTTACAAGATGCGCCGCATCTCACCCTCAGACAGAAACTATAAATACCCCAAGACCAGACGAATTTCGTACACGACATATATTATAACCGAAGACCGAAGACCAGAAACCTAGGACGAATTCAGTCAAGGTAGCAGCACAAGACACACCCAAATCAAAGATACAAGAGCTGTAAGAAGGCGCTGCATATGTTTAATTCATTAAGTAGTTTTGTTTTATTGTGTTAGTAAACTTTAATTCATCAAGATTGGTGGCTTGTGTAACGTGACAACGGAAAGGTTGCACTCCCTTAAAACTGCTTTCTCATCAATTAAAGTTTATATGTTGATGTCATTGGTGACTTTTATTAGTGCATTGATAACCTCTGTGTCTAGCTGAGCGTTGATCGGGTCGCCATGCCTCTGCCCTCGCCTGTTTATTAGATGCCTATGTATTCTATGCAGTGTTGCAAAAATCGGCCGAATCGGCCGATTAATCGGCGATTCCAAGGTAATCGGCCCTGGAACTTGGAGAGAATTCCAAGGTAATCGGCCGATTAATCGGCCGAGTCAAGAAAATCGGCCGATTAATCGGTAAAAAATTGCTAATCGGCCCCGGACCGCCTTAGTACCGATTCACGATTTTTATTAGATTGATTCTATGGTCTGTAGAAAAGTAGGAGAAAGATAAACGGGATAGTCATAAGTAATCATTAAGGGTTTACTCGCCGATAAGATTAGAACCAACGAGAAAGGACTTAATCTCGGTGCGTTGCATCGAACTATACACTTCATATAACACTAGCAATAAAACAAGTGACAAACTACTTATCATAAGGACAACCCTCTTATTGTCTCGAGTATTTATCTGTGTACGTGTGTGCTACTTGCTGATTCGTGCCTATTGGTTTAGTTTATTATTTAATTGCAACCAAATCGTGCCAGTCTCTCAGGCTGAACCCCCTTGCGTTAGATTGTATAGCTAACTTAATATATTAAAATACTGATTAGAATAACTAGATAATACGTTCCACTCTTAGTGATCGACACTCTACTTACCATTATATTCATACTGACCGGGTACACTGCTCGTTAAGTGTGTGTGTTATTGATAAGTCGGCTAAATATAAATTTAAAACTTGAGTAGGCATTAAAACTGCTAAACCGCAACGACACATCACGCGCATCAAGTTTTTGGCGCCGCTGCCGGGGAGTGAATTGTTATTATCTGTTAATTTGATTAGTATTTTAATTAGGTTTTAATTTTTTTTATTATTTTTTTATTTAACCGCTAATTTTGTTGTGTATTAGTTTAATTTGCATTCATTGTACTATTTTGCATATTTTCTGTTTTTGTGTGTTATTTGTTTGCTTTTATTTTGTGTTTATTTTTGTGTGTTTTTATTTGTTTTTATTTTTCGTATTTTTTTGTGTGCTCTGCTTTCGTTGTACTGAGCTAAATCGAACGATACGGCGCATCTGATTTTTCAGATACGGCGTATTGCTTTCAATTTTTATAAAATACAACGCGTTTAATTAATTCGATACGACGCATCTTTTCCCCAAGATACGGCGTATCTGTTTTTAATAAGAAATTTTTTCTAAGCGATAAAGTGATACGACGCATCTTTTCCCCAAGATACGGCGTATCTGTTTTTAATAAAAAAAAATTCTAAACGTTAACGCGATACGACGCATCTGCTTTAGCAGATACGGCGTATCTATTATTTTAATTAAAAACAGTTTGCGAATTATTAAACAGATACGGCGCATCGATTTTTATCGATACGGCGCATCTTCTGAATCAAAAATCTTATATTTTGAAACGTAACGAAAATACGGCGCATTAACTTTTGTTAATACGACGCATTTAATTTTTATAAGTATATCGATTTTTGATAATTAAAACAGATACGGCGCATTCTAATTTCTAAAGCGACGTATCTAATTTTCTGAATAAAGTCTGATCTAATTTTAACGATTATAAGATACGGCGTATCCAACTTTTTGGATACGGCGCATCGTCTGCAGATGTCAGCTATTTTGTATTCTTATATCCGTTTCTAAATTCATTAATTTTTCTTCTTAGCGAACAGATCCTACTGATGCTTTTGTGATTATTTCAGAAGGAAAATGGAAGGATTCAGAGAACTGATTGACTTCGACTTCGAAGCCAATTTTATGAACGAAGTATTAGTGCATGAAAAATCACCCGAACGTTACAATGGGGACTACATTGAACTTAATGACCTTAATGGACCATTAGAATCCAATGACCTATTCATGGATGATGCGGAATCTGAGTTAGAAGAAGGAGAAATTCTTGATAGTCCAAAAATCAACGTTATTAATACTAGGAATTACGATGAATTTGAGGGATATGATGGTTCTTGGGATTACGATAGAAGGATCCACGCCGATTGTGCTTACAATTTGCAATTCCCATGCATGATTGGGTACAAGTGTATTGACGCCAATTTCTTTCCTATTTTACCAATCAATGTCATGTCAAGAAGCTTTTACAATTCTATTATGAGAAATAAAGTGGAGAATAAGGGAAAGAATGTTGTTGGAGCCTTCATTAATGTCCCGATCTTCGTAGGCCGCTTTACTATTGTAACTGAGTTCGCCGTTGTTGAAGACATGAATGCCTATCGTGACAGCAATATGGGTGACATGATTGTTGGAAAACCATTTTGTAGGGAGATCACTATTAATGCAAAACGATTTGAAGGAAAGATCACCTTTCAATGTGGAAGCGACATTATCACTTATATGATGCCCCGAACTCACCCTGGGTTTAAACATGCTACTAATAGGGTCTGCTACAAATTCTCTCCATTCCTTTTTATTAGTAATGATGACATAAAGAGAGGGATTGAGTACCCATATCAAATAATGGAAGGATTCTATAAAGGAGTTTTGAATTTGGGACCTGAATATATACGTGACGATTTAGTTGCTAAATGGATCCTACGTGGCCATGTAGGAATAAATGATCGATATTAAAAGAGCTGAACGTGAGTCTAACTTGAAGACTCTGGAATAAAGACAAGTGCTGACCGGGAGACAACCCGGATTTATCTTTTTATTATTCTGTTTATGTGTCGAGTCAGTCAGGCCGCTGAGGATACGGCGCATCTCAATTCTGAGATGCGACGCATCTCCTGCAATGGTCATATCTTTATTTTTCTGCATTTATTTTTTACTTTTCGAATTTGAAACTTTTTATCAGTTTATTTTCAATGCGGCGCATCCCTGGTTAAGGATGCGGCGCATCTTCTATTCTGATCCGTAATTATTCCGGGCTCGATACGGCGTATCTTCTTCCATAAGATACGGCGCATCGACTGACCTGATGATTTTCATTTTTAATTTTTATGTTTTATTTTTTCCTAACTACTAATGTGTTATGCAAGTTTGAACCTTTCTTAATAATAGGTGTGTTTTAAAGTGTTGGTGGTATTATAGATTCCTGCATTTCCTGTGGATACATCGATTATGAAGCTTAAACGTTCTAATCCACAAGAAAGATGATTTTTGCTCTACTACTAATGGAGGATCATACCGAGCAAATCTCAGGGGAGTTTTTCTGTTCTAATTCTTTTATTTTCCAGTTTTTAACCTTTTATACAAACAACGAGGACGTTGTTTAACTTAAGTGGGGGGATTGGAGAATTAGAACACTTAACACTTACTTGTCCTAAACTTTTCAAAATATGCTTAAAATGTGCTTAATATATCAAAATTTAAAATTTTTAGCATGTTTTTGTTTAAAGTCTAAGTTGCATAGCTGCACACATGACGTTATTTTCAAAAATTGTGATTTTTCAAAATTCACAAATCTATGAGTGTGCCGGTGACTTGTAAACTTTAGAACTTGGCTTGTATACTATTCGAGACCACCATAATAAGTATTATTTATATAATTGGAATGACTTGTCTAAATTGGTAAAATTTCTAGGATTACACCCAAATAGCCTATTATATGTTATGTGTTATCAGCTAACTACACTGGTTAGTTAACCCCCGTATAAACCCTTTTGTTACTCTCATTTTTAGAGTAAGATACCCCTAGAAAAACACTCAGAGCCATTCCTTTCGTTTCTTACACCTATGTTTAAAATGTTTCGTTACACCCTTACACCTTAGCCTACCCTGTAGATTAGAATCCGTGGTTGGTTAATTGCTATAGGCAAAGTGAGTTTCCTTACATTACCTGTGTTCGCGTGCGTAATTCATTATCTATGGTTAGGTCGGGAAATTGCACAATGCAATTGGAGTGAAAGTAAATATTGTATATCTTTGAGTTTATTTTTCGTGTGTTTACTACTTTCACTATTACCGTTATTTCTGAAGTATGAAAAGTATGGAAAAATTATCCAGAATTATCATTATAGTGATGTGGTGAAATTTTACACATCTTTAGTTAAAAAAAAAAAAAAAAAAAAAAAAAAATCGAAAAAATGAGAAAAGAAAAAAAAAGAAGAGTTGGATGTTTGTTTTTAACCAACGATGTAAAGTTATGTAAGTGGTCGATATCACCACTAGTTGTTGTACTATATATTTATGGATTGAAATGGGAGTTGGCAGTTATGGGAACGTCAACTAAGGTTTATTCTTTGATTAAGATCTTGTTGAGTATAATTCGTGTCTACCTAAAGCGTGTGTTTCAAGTGTTAAAGCGTGAGTTATTCAATGATATGAGTCTTATTCATGGGATGGTTGGGATAGTGATTAACCACACTTAGGATTTTAATCTATTTGTTTTGTTTATTTTTCATTTTACACCAATTTATATCCCAAAATTTATCCATGCCCTGTATTATTCTTTATCCAACCAAACCTTTGATTTATTGAGATTAGGGATTTGAGCAATCTTAAGTATCGTAGTCGTGGATCCGGCTATGTATTTATGATTTTGTCGCCCTTTTTGATATATTATTATCGGTGAAGTTTGGACCTATCTTTAGCCTATTCGAGTTAAGGATTTGAGAAATTGCAAGTATCGTGTTCGTGGATTCGATCATGTATTTGTGATTTTGTCGCCTTTTCTGGAATTTGAGATCGATAGTGATTAAGAATAATTAACCTTTAAGCCTAAAAACCCCTTTTACCGCTTTAGACTTGTTATTCCTTGGCTTTAGTGGTGGAGATGTGTATACTTGCCAAGCTTATGATAGAATATTCGTCACGACTAGACAGTTAAACGATTAGATTTGCTTTTATCGAAATATTTTTATTCTACTTCTAATTCGTTAAGTGTTTAGTTGTGTGATTATGACAAAGACGAATACATGCTTAAATATAAAAATAAATCCTAATATCTTTTAGGATACATTTTCATAAGATTAATTCTAAGGTTTACTTGGGGACAAGTAAAGTTCAAGTGGGGGGATATTTGATGAACTCAAATAAGTACATTTTATTACTATCATTTATCCTATTAATTTGACTTGTTTTACTATATTATGTATGAGGATTGATACTTAATCGTTTACTTTTGTAATTCTCAGGTAAAAACAAGCATTTGGTGAAACTTAGCGATTATGGACTAAAAACGAAGTAAAATGATCAAGATTGGAATTGGTTGTTGGAATGAAGAGAATGAAGACCACTGCCTGACTTTGAAGAATGCGCCGCATGGATTTATCCCATGCGCCGCATATGAAACTTTGGTCAACGAAGAATAACCAACTTGTTCTGCTCCAGATGCGCCGCATCTCACTCGTTACATGCGCCGCATCACTATCAATATTTCACCAGATACGATCCAAGATACAAGAGGACATGCGCCGCATCCAAAGATGAAGATACGCCGCATCTTCTGGCGGTGTACGAATATTCCTGAATATTATAATCTTGGACCCCACGCGAAGTTAAGTACATGCGCCGCATCTACTTACAAGATGCGCCGCATCTCACCCTCAGACAGAAACTATAAATACCCCAAGACCAGACGAATTTCGTACACGACATATATTATAACCGAAGACCGAAGACCAGAAACCTAGGACGAATTCAGTCAAGGCAGCAGCACAAGACACACCCAAATCAAAGATACAAGAGCTGTAAGAAGGTGCTGCATGTGTTTAATTCATTAAGTAGTTTTGTTTTATTGTGTTAGTAAACTTTAATTCATCAAGATTGGTGGCTTGTGTAATGTGACAACGGAAAGGTTGCACTCCCTTAAAACTGCTTTCTCATTAATTAAAGTTTATATGTTGATGTCATTGGTGACTTTTATTAGTGCATTGATAACCTCTGTGTCTAGCTGAGCGTTGATCGGGTCGCCATGCCTCTGCCCTCGCCTGTTTATTAGATGCCTATGTATTCTATGGTCTGTAGAAAAGTAGGAGAAAGATAAACGGGATAGTCATAAGTAATCATTAAGGGTTTACTCGCCGATAAGATTAGAACCAACGAGAAAGGACTTAATCTCGGTGCGTTGCATCGAACTATACACTTCATATAACACTAGCAATAAAACAAGTGACAAACTACTTATCATAAGGACAGCCCTCTTATTGTCTCGAGTATTTATCTGTGTACGTGTGTGCTACTTGCTGATTCGTGCCTATTGGTTTAGTTTATTATTTAATTGCAACCAAATCGTGCCAGTCTCTCAGGCTGAACCCCCTTGCGTTAGATTAGGTTGTATAGCTAACTTAATATATTAAAATACTGATTAGAATAACTAGATAATACGTTCCACTCTTAGTGATCGACACTCTACTTACCATTATATTCATACTGACCGGGTACACTGCTCGTTAAGTGTGTGTGTTATTGATAAGTCGGCTAAATATAAATTTAAAACTTGAGTAGGCATTAAAACTGCTAAACCGCAACGACACATCACGCGCATCACCGTCCCTCTTTAATGCTCCAAAATCCGCTCTGGCCTATCAAGGGGTGACGCCGTCAGAATTGAGCTTGACGCCGTCCCTCTTTAAGTTAAGCCGTGATGGCCTTGATCACTTCAAAGGGTGACGCCGTCAGATTTTTCATGCAAAATTCTCTGGCTTATCATGAGTAATTTTCATATCCACCTCTTTTGCCAAGCCATGACACCGTCTGGGCCAATACCTGACGCCGTCAAAGGTACTTTCCAGCATAATTTTGAGACTTTGCCGTTTTCTTCACTTTTATGCTCCAAAAACGTCCAAAATGCTTCCTTTTCCAGATTTCTTCTCCAAAGTACCTAAAATGACAAAAGGAACGATTTAGGGCAATATTTGATCAAATAAATACGATTTAGGGCTTAAATGACCCCCTAAAAGTGGTACACTTTTCGCTTCATCAATAATAAAGAAGAAAACTCTAAACGAAAATGATCCTTTATGGATCAGACTATGAACTAAGAATTTGTGATATTGAATATTGTAATCGTTAAAGGTATTTAAAACTCAAGGACGGGATGTTTCTTTTATAACAATAAGAAACCCTAACCCTAACCCGTCTTACAAGAAAACGTGTGAAGAGATAAACATCAATCTCTTCTAAAAATAAATCTAACAACCATACTAAACATACGGATAACAAACAATAACTATCCGCAGTAATAAACCTATCGGCAGAAACAAAACAATACTATCGGCAGGAACCAACCGCAGCAGCAATGCAACACTATCGGCAGGAACCAATCTTCACTATCGGCAGCAATGAGAAATTCCTTATTTCTCATGAATCTCAACAATCCTCCCATCACTGAGAAACCCTTATTTCCCAGAGATCCTAACAATCCTCCCCTAATCTTGAGGTTGACAAGGTTAACCTGCAAGATTCCAATGTGATAGAGCTTTAACTTCTCAGGCTTGAGGACTGCGACTTAGCAGCAGCAATAATTAGGAACTAGCAGCAACATCCAAAACCTGCAAGATTTCACCCTCTAGAGTATCCAGCAGCAACTTCAATAGTGCAGCAGGAATAGGAAATCTTCTTCAAAACATGTATACTGGTCACCATTACATTCACTTAAACTTGGCTGCTACTTATGACAAGATGTACATCAAATCACTTAAGTTTCATACTATTCTCATCACATCCAGGTGTGTTAACTCCTGTGAGAGGTGAATCATTGAAAATTAATGGATTTGATGTCTCTTTACCAATAGCCATCACTACTGGAGTAGCCAATGTTTAGGTGTGTTAGACCATGGTACATTGATAACCATCTGATTTATTAGCAAATCAGCAACTATAAACGGATTTGACTTGTCTTTACCTGTAGCCGTTTGCTCAGGACTAGCCAATTCTTAGGTTACAGCAAACCTTGGTGAATTGAATACCAAATATGGATACCAATTGTCTTTACCACAAACCATACTTTTGTGGACTAGCCAATCCTTTGGATCCCAGAAAGGGTTACATCCATGGTGAATTGAGAACCATTTTCAACTCTCAGAAATGAATCATGGGTGAGTTGAAATACCCTATAGCTTTGAGCAAGCTATTACAGCTATCAACGGATTTGATTATCACACCAGAGCCGTACCCTCATGGTGAGCCAACTCTTTCTTGTCTATGAGACATGGTGAGTTGAGCACCATTTATTGTGAAGGTGTAAACACCAACACTGTACCTGCAAGGTGTTACTCAAAACCAACTTATTAGCACACAAAATATACAAAGATTTTTATTTTTTATTTATTTTTTATTTTTTTTATTACTAACAAAAAGAAATCAGAAACACACCAAAAGAAAGAAAGATAGAAAAATATACAACAACAACAAGAATCATCCTCCCCTTAAGCTTCAACCTCCCCTTAAGCTGATGAACCTTTAGCTGCAAGTTGATCTTTGATGAATTTAACCAATTGTTCAGCTGTAGTTAAATCATTGCCAATTGTATGTTTGGGAACTCTGACCTTCTGTGTCAGCATTCTCTTCAAAAGTCCCTCAGATAATGGATAAATGACATCCACAAACATAGTCAGGAACTTCCCAGAGATGAGCTCTACAACATGAACATTGGAAGATGGATATAACCTCCAAGAAAATACTCTCCAGGTTGATTGATTTCCCCATACCAATTTAGCCTTGTCTCCATCCAATGCATTCATCAAGACTTGTAAATCTCCCCAAAGCAGTAGACCAATCCCAGTTGGAGTATGAGATTGATAGTGATTATCCACTATCTTATAAAGATTCTCCAAATCTTTTCTTTCAACCTTATTCAAGATCTCCCTTAGAAAGGTAAAGAATTTGACTGTCCCATCAAGAGAAAACCAAACATTGACTTCACCTTCAGAAGTAGACCTAAGCTCCCAATGAGCAATATGACCCCAAGAATGAATGGAATCACCCTCTGAATCACTTTCAGAATCAACCCTAATCAAATCATGATCATCCACTTCAGAAATATCCACAGAAGAAGAGTGAAAAGAGTGACTCTTCTGCCTTGTTCTTAGACCATATTGAAGGATAGGAACAGATAAAGATGGCTCAGCAGAAACAGAGACATGAGCAGCAGGAATATCATCTGAAATAAGACCTTCTTGTGATGCTTCAGATACATTGATGCGCGTGATGTGTCGTTGCGGTTTAGCAGTTTTAATGCCTACTCAAGTTTTAAATTTATATTTAGCCGACTTATCAATAACACACACACTTAACGAGCAGTGTACCCGGTCAGTATGAAGATAATGGTAAGTAGAGTGTCGATCACTAAGAGTGGAACGTATTATCTCGTTAATCTAATCAGTATTTTAATATCCTAACGCAAGGGGGTTTCAGCCTGAGAGGCTGGCACGATTTGTTGCAATTTAAATAATAAAATAAACCAATAGGCACGAATCAGCAAGTAGCACACACGTACACAGATAGATACTAGAGACAATAAGAGGGCTGTCCTTATGATTAAGTAGATTGTCACTTGTTTTATTGATAGCTTTATATGAAGTGTATGTAATTAACCCTTTCTCGTTGGTCCTATTCTTATCGGCGAGTAAACCCTTAATGATTACTTATGTCTAAAAGTTATTCCTAAGTGATCAATTTAGAAACAACCGTGGGAGCCACATTATGTCCCGCAGTCAAATACCCGCAAGCCACTAATAAACACAGAGGTTATCAATGCACTAATAAGTAGTAACCAAAGACATCAACATATAAACTTTAATTGATGGGAAAGCAAGTATTAAAGGGAGTGCAATCTTTCCGTTGTCACATTACACAAGCCACCAATCCTGATGAATTAAAGTTTGCTAACACAATAAAACAAAACTACTTAATGAATTAAATACATGCAGCACCTTCTTACAGCTCTTGTATCTTCGATTTGGGTGTGTCTTGTGCTGCCTTCTTGACTGAATTCGTCCTTTTGCTCTGCTGTCCGAACTTCGGTTTTAGGGTTTCGAACTCCCACTCCTCAACTCCTAAATTCGTCTGGTCTACGGGGTATTTATAGTTTCTGTCTGAGGGAAGATGCGGCGCATCTACTAAGTAGATGCGGCGTATGTACTTAACTTCGCGTGGGGTCCAAGATTATAATATTCAGGAATATTCGTACACCGCCAGAAGATGCGGCGTAACCCTTGATTAGATGCGGCGCATGTCCTCTTGTATCTTGGATCGTATCTGGTGATATCTTGATAGAGATGCGGCGCATGTTGATAGTGAGATGCGGCGCATCTGGAGCAGAATTGACTTGATCTTGTCCATGTCAGTAGACTTTCACTTTATGCACGTTTTGCTCCATAATTAGTCCAAAATAGCTAAGTTTCACCAAATGCTTGTTTTTACCTGAGAATTACAAAAGTAAACAATTAAGTATCAATCCTCATACATAATATAGTAAAACAAGTCAAATTAATAGGATAAATGATAGTAATAAAATGTACTTATTTGAGTTCATCAAATATCCCCCACTTGAACTTTACTTGTCCCCAAGTAAACCTTAGAATTTCATTTATGAAAATGTATCCTAAAAGATGTTAGGATTTATTTTTATATTTAAGCATGTATTCATTTATTTCATAATCACACAACTAAACACTTAACGAATTAGAAGTAAAATAAAATAAGTCGATAAAATCAAATCTAATCGTTTAACTGTCCAGTCGCGACGAATATTCTATCATAAGCTTGGCAAGTATACACATCTCCACCACTAAAGCTAAGGAATAACAAGTCTAAAGCGGTAAAAAGGGTTTTTAGGCTAAAGGGTTAATTATTCTTATTTACACTATCGATCTCAAATTCCAGAAAAGGCGACAAAATCACAAATACATGATCGAATCCACGAACACGATACTTGCAATTGCTCAAATCCTTAACTCGAATAGGCTAAAGATAGGTCCAAACTTCACCAATAATAATATATCAAAAAGGGCGACAAAATCATAAATACATAGCCGAATCCACGACTACGATACTTAAGATTGCTCAAATCCCTAATCTCAATAAATCAAAGGTTCGGTTGGATAAAGAACAATACAGGGTATGGATAACATTTGGGATATAAATTGGTGTAAAAATAAAAATAAACAAAACAAATAAATTAAAATCCTAAGTGTGGTTAATCACTATCCCAACCATCCCATGAATAAGACTCATATCATTGAATAACTCACGCTTTAACACTTGAAACACACGCTTTAGGTAGACACGAATTATACTCAACAAAATCTTAATCAAAGAATAAACCTTAATTGGCATTCCCATAACTGCCAACTCCCATTCAATCATAGATATAATACAACAAATAGTGGTGATATCGACCACTTACATAACTCTACATCGTTGGCTTAAATCAAACATCCAACTTTTCTTTCTTTCTTTTTCTTTTCTCATTTTTTCGATTTTTTTTTTTTTTTTTTTTTTTTTTTTTTTTTTTTTTTAACTTGAAACATAAACATAGATGTGTAAAATTTCACCACATCACTACAACTTTCTTTCCGGATAATTTTTTTCATACTTTTCATACTTTCAGAAATAACGGTAATAGTGAAAGTAGTAAACACACGAAAAATAAACTCAAAAATATACAATATTTACTTTCACTCCAATTTGCATTGTGCAATTTCCCGACCTAACCATAGATAATGAATTACGCACGCGAACACAGGTAATGTAAGGAAACACACTTTGCCTATAGCAATCAACCAACCACGGATTTTAATCTACAGGGTAGGCTAAGGTTTAAGGTGTAACGAAACATTTTAAACATAGGTGTAAGAAACGAAAGGAATGGCTCTGAGGGTTTTTCTAGGGGTATCTTACTCTAAAAATGAGAGTAACAAAAGGTTTTATACGGGGGTTAACTAACCAGTGTAGTTAGCTAATAACACATAACATTTAAAGGCTATTTGGTGTAATCCTAGAATTTTACCAAGTTAGACAAGTCATTCCAATTATATAAATAATACTCATTATGGTGGTCTCGAATAGTATACAAGCCAAGTTCTAAAGTTTACAAGTCACCGGCACACTCATAGATTTGTGAATTTTGAAAAATCACAATTTTTGAAAATAATGTCATGTGTGCAGTTATGTAACTTAGATCTTAAACAAAAACATGCTAAAAAATTTTTAAGTTTGATATATTAAGCACATTTTAAGCATAATTTTTGAAAAAGTAGGACAAGTAATTGTTAAGTGTTCTAATTCTCCAATCCCCCCACTTAAGTTAAACAACGTCCTCGTTGTTTGTATAAAAGTTTAAAAACTGGAAAATAAAAGAATTAGAACAAGAAAAACTCCCCTGAGATTTGCTCGGTATGATCCTCCATTAGTATAAGAGCAAAAATCATCTTCTTGTGGATTAGAACCTTAAAACTTCATACTTTATGTATCCACAGGAAATCCAGGAAACTATAATACCACCAACACTTTAAAACACACCTAAGATAAGAAAGGTTCAACTTGCATAATACATTAGTAGTTAGGAAAAATAAAACTAAAAAAAAATTAAAACTGAAAATCATCAGGTCAGTCGATGCGCCGTATCTTATTGAAGAAGATACGCCGTATCGAGCCTGGAATAAATACGGATCAGAATAAAGATGCGCCACATCCTTAACCAGGGATGCGCCGCATTAAAATAAACTGATAAATAGTTTTAAAGTCGAAAATAAAAATGCAGAAAAATAAAATAAGATATGACCATTGCAGAAGATGCGTCGCATCTCAGAACTGAGATGCGCCGTATCTTCGTGCGGCCTGGACTGAAAATAAAACAAAATAAAGGATAGGATGCGTCGCATCTGATTAGGCAGATACGGCGCATGTAGTAACCAAACAGACTGTTAACAGTCTGTTGTAAAATGACTTGTTCCACGGTCTAATCTCATACGTCCTCTCGTACTCTCATGCTGAACTTAATGCCAGTCTTCATCAAACATAACAAGAAATATAAACTGAAACATTAAACATAAACATAAGAATAACGATAAGTACAATCCAAAAAGTAATAATAATGTGTGGAACAATGTCTATGAAATCAAGAGAGTAAGGTCATGGATGAGTGTGGTCGTCTGGATGGGTCCCGGAAGTGCTGGCTCCATCAGTCCTCTGGCGGACTCTGCGCTCGTATGCACGTGTCACTCCTGCAACCTCAGTACCATCTGGACGAACGTGTGTAACACCCTGCTGCTCTAGTAGTCTGCTCACACTCATGACCACCCACTCTAAGTCTCTCCTCAGTACCATCACCTCTCCCTCGACTGCGTCGAGTCTCTGACTCACGGTGCGTGGGGGTACTGGTGCCTGTGGCACCTCCTCGTCGGCAGGAGCAGCAGCCGGAGGATCCTGAGGTCCTCCCTGCTCCGCCTCTGGCCCTGCAGCTCTGGCGGGCCCTAATGCTGCCCAAAAGTGACCTCCCGCAGCAACCTGGCAGATCCCGAGTCTAACCAAATAATCTCTATCGATAACTGGGAGACGGGCCACAATAACCTCCAGCCCAGCTGGGATCTCTGCTCCAATAACTCCAAAATGGCGGGCCAGCCTCGAAACAAAATGCCCGCCAGTCATCTGGCTCCTCCGATCTCTCCCCGCAGCAGATCGGTGGAGGTAGTGCGCTAAAAAGTGGGGGATGTTCACCGACATCCCCTCATCCATACTCCTCAAAAGGAAGAGGTCCAGAGTGGTCACCTTCTCAGGTGACTGACCCCTCCCAGCAATGGTGAGTGCAATCAAACGGTGACATAGCCGCCTCATCGGCTCCCTGATCAATGTGTAGGATGGGGTGGAAGTAACAATGTCGCCCATCGAAGAAATCCTAACCCAGTAATCACTGAATGCCCCTCTGTCAGGGACAACCCGTAAACTCTCAGCCCAATACCTGGCAAACCCAGCAGATCCAAGCTCCTCCTCAGTGTGTAGTCCCATGGCCAAAATAAACTGCCTCATCGACATCTGCCTATGCACACCTCCTAACCTGAACACCAGAGTGTCAGCTGTATCAATCTCCATATCCGTCTCCCTGTAATGAATCGTGCTAAAGAACTCCAACATGAGCTCCCTAATCAGAGGCTCGTCAATCCTAAATAATCTCTCCCAAGCACTAGACCTAAACACTGCCTCCTCATCATCTCCAACAACTACCATCTCCATCCGATGCTGTAAGCTAGCAGCTGCATGTCCACCACCGATCAACCCCACATCGTCAAAATTCAAAACCTGGACTCTGAATATTTTCTTGAAGTAGATCGAGTCAAGCCTATGTAAGTAATCCTCTAGAGTGGCAGGAGTAAGTCCCATGTTCTCGAACTGTAGCCACTGATGCCTCAGTGTGACCTCTGGTAATGTCATCTGAAATAGAAATTCACAGTAAGTTAACAGTCTGCAAAATAGGTAGATACGGCGCATTGAATTAAATCAATGCGGCGTATCTGTATAAAGTATAAGAGATGCGGTGCAAGACAACAGATACGGCGTATTGAGATGCGTCGTATCTAGATTAATCAATACGGCGTATCTAAAATTTTATCAATTTTGAAATAGGTCGTTACGCCGCATAAATCAACCCAGATGCGCCGCATCTAAAAGCATATCAGTATAAAATAAAGGGGCAGGCACGTTTATCGAGAATCCGTATCCGTGACGTAAACTACCACTAAATATCACAGTATTATATACTCTTTATATCAGTTCAAATATCGCATTCCACCACTACTAATTCGCCTTCCCGCTAGATATTCAAAATCAAACCCAAAACCTAAATTTTCGTTCGATTCAATTAGTGTCAAATTCGATGTCTTATTCTAAAATTAACTTAGGGGAAATAATCAATGCCAAGTTCTAATCATATCCCTATATCGTTTAAGCGCGAATCGATTCAATCCTATAAACCCTAATTTTCGTATTAATCAAAATTAAATCGAAATGTAACAATTACCTTAGTATTTGTGATTAGGAGAAGGATTAATGCTCGGATTAAAGGCGGATTAAAGAAGAACGATCGGAATTCTAGTATAATTTTTAGTGCGTGTTCTTAACTGTGTGTGTTTATGCGGCGCATTCCCGTCGTATTTATAGGGCGACACGATGCGCCGTATTAGAAAATTGGGATGCGCCGTATCTATTTATTTTCGTTGACTAGTCAATAAGTTCTAGTTGGTCAGGGATACGGCGCTTTGGATATTTAGATCCGCCGTATCTCTATGTTAGTTAACGAAATTTAAATAAAGAACGTACCTTGGCCTCCGCAACACAGTTCCTTACACATCAAATTTGGGTAAAAACGGCACACCATATAGATGAATTCAAAATAAGAGTAACAGGCATAAATGTTTCATTAATAATTGTAATCTTATTGTTTAGTGGATAAGGATTTATTCCGAGGTTAGGAACAAATATCGTTTTTAAGCGTGCAAAATTAAGATTACGATTTGAATCAAATGTATAACATGGATAATAAAACTGAGATTACAATGTAGAGAACTTTACTTTGGGCAGTTGAATTATCGTAGAGTTTACCTGGGATTCTATTTCAAGAATTTAAGAAGTTCAATGTTACCAGTACTGAGTTTTCCTCCACTCTTGTCGTCTTATGTTCGGTAACTCCAGCTAACCTCTCTTGGTTTGGTTCAGAATGTAATCTTTCTTGGTGATGCTCGAGTCATCATTTATCCTGAAAATAAACAACTTGCACACGAGAGTAGCGGACCGATCAAGGTAAATATCAAAAATCAACTATATTTATCAAATTATATTCGTCGTATTAACAAAAGTTAATGCGCCGTATTTTCGTTACGTTTAAAAATAGAAGATTTTTGATTCAGTAAGATGCGCCGTATCGACAGAGATCGATACGTCGTATCTGTTTAATAATTCGCAAACTGTTTTTAATTAAAATAATAGATACGCCGTATCTTCAAAAGAAGATGCGTCGTATGGCGTTAACGTTTAGAAAAAAATTCTTTATCAAAAACAGATACGCCGTATCTGCAAAAGCAGATGCGTCGTATTACTTTATCGCTTAGAAAAAATTTTCTTATTAAAAACAGATACGCCGTATCTTGGGGAAAAGATGCGTCGTATCGAATTAATTAAACGCGTTGTATTAAAAAAATTAAACGCAATACGCCGTATCTGAGAGATCAGATGCGCCGTATCGTTTGATTTAGCACAGTACAACGATAGCAGAACAGAAAATACGAAAAAAATTAAAACAAAAATAAAATAAAAACAAAAAATTAAACACACAAACAAAAATAAACACAAATAAAGCAAACAAATAACACAAAACAAATAACACACAATACAACAAATATGCAAATTAGTACAATGATGCAATTAATCTAATAAAAAGAAAAAAAAAACTAATTAAAATACTAATCAAATTAACAGATAATAACAATTCACTCCCCGGCAACGGCGCCAAAAACTTGATGCGCGTGATGTGTCGTTGCGGTTTAGCAGTTTTAATGCCTACTCAAGTTTTAAATTTATATTTAGCCGACTTATCAATAACACACACACTTAACGAGCAGTGTACCCGGTCAGTATGAAGATAATGGTAAGTAGAGTGTCGATCACTAAGAGTGGAACGTATTATCTCGTTAATCTAATCAGTATTTTAATATCCTAACGCAAGGGGGTTTCAGCCTGAGAGGCTGGCACGATTTGTTGCAATTTAAATAATAAAATAAACCAATAGGCACGAATCAGCAAGTAGCACACACGTACACAGATAGATACTAGAGACAATAAGAGGGCTGTCCTTATGATTAAGTAGATTGTCACTTGTTTTATTGATAGCTTTATATGAAGTGTATGTAATTAACCCTTTCTCGTTGGTCCTATTCTTATCGGCGAGTAAACCCTTAATGATTACTTATGTCTAAAAGTTATTCCTAAGTGATCAATTTAGAAACAACCGTGGGAGCCACATTATGTCCCGCAGTCAAATGCCCGCAAGCCACTAATAAACACAGAGGTTATCAATGCACTAATAAGTAGTAACCAAAGACATCAACATATAAACTTTAATTGATGGGAAAGCAAGTATTAAAGGGAGTGCAATCTTTCCGTTGTCACATTACACAAGCCACCAATCCTGATGAATTAAAGTTTGCTAACACAATAAAACAAAACTACTTAATGAATTAAATACATGCAGCACCTTCTTACAGCTCTTGTATCTTCGATTTGGGTGTGTCTTGTGCTGCCTTCTTGACTGAATTCGTCCTTTTGCTCTGCTGTCCGAACTTCGGTTTTAGGGTTTCGAACTCCCACTCCTCAACTCCTAAATTCGTCTGGTCTACGGGGTATTTATAGTTTCTGTCTGAAGGAAGATGCGGCGCATCTACTAAGTAGATGCGGCGTATGTACTTAACTTCGCGTGGGGTCCAAGATTATAATATTCAGGAATATTCGTACACCGCCAGAAGATGCGGCGTAACCCTTGATTAGATGCGGCGCATGTCCTCTTGTATCTTGGATCGTATCTGGTGATATCTTGATAGAGATGCGGCGCATGTTGATAGTGAGATGCGGCGCATCTGGAGCAGAATTGACTTGATCTTGTCCATGTCAGTAGACTTTCACTTTATGCACGTTTTGCTCCATAATTAGTCCAAAATAGCTAAGTTTCACCAAATGCTTGTTTTTACCTGAGAATTACAAAAGTAAACAATTAAGTATCAATCCTCATACATAATATAGTAAAACAAGTCAAATTAATAGGATAAATGATAGTAATAAAATGTACTTATTTGAGTTCATCATACATTCACATCAGGACTTGGTGAAATGAATGTGGCATTCTGAGAACCTTCAGCAGGAATAAAAGAAGATGCACCAGACAATGTCTCTCCAGACTTCATTTTCTTTGCAATATCAGACTCTAAAGATGAAGATGCTCTTTTCCTGCTTTGTGGAATATCAGTCTGGACTGAAGAATTGATCCTTGCATAGGTATCAAGGAACAACTTTTGGATTGCAGCATCAGTCCAACCTTTGAAGTCACTGAGCTTGTAGTTAGCTTCATTCTTCAGATATACCTTCATAAAATTGATATTATCTTTATTTGTAGGCATCTTAAATCCTAACTTTTGTCTTTCACTGATCCTGTGCATCAATTCATTCCAAGTGGATGCTCTTTGTTTCTTTAAGATAAATGCCTTGAGCTTATCTGACCTTTCATCCGAATCCAACTCTGAATCTTGAAGAACCATAAACCCATGAGCTCTAATAATCATGTCAGTAGCCAATAAGTATTCAACTTGCTCACTGAACTCTTCTGAAGTAGGATCTTCTGAACTTGGGTTATTCATAATCCCAGCAATATTCCTCTCATCAACAGACAATTTCCTTGCAAGCTCCTCATCTTGAGCAACCTGAGCTAGTCTAGCTTGTTCAGCAGCAATGTCCTGTGCTTGGATCTGTCTAGCTATCTCATCATCATTTTGAGTAGCTTCAGAAGGAATAGTGTCAATTTCAGTAGTATTACCAGGAACCTTAGACTCAGAAGAAATACTATCAACTTCAGCAGGAACACCAGAGACATCAGCAGTAATGGTCCTTGTTCCAGTGAAGGCCTGAGGTTGAGTAGTGATAGTATGCTCAGAAGAGGTAGGTACTTCAGTGTTTGCACCATCAAGAGAAACAGATGCTAGCACATTAAGCCCATCAAATGACATATCATCCTGATCTTCCTCAGACTCAGAAAGTACTACCCTTCTTTTCTTCTGAGGATGTTGAGTTTCCAAAGAGCTTATCCTTTCATTTAGCTTTTGAATAATCTCACCAAAAGTATCTTTAGTGTCCTTGAGCTCCTATTCCAAATTTTCCACTTTCTCACTAAAAACCCTTTTTGTCTCTTTAAGTTCTGACTCCAACGCCTCAATTTTCTTCACAGATCTGTCAAGTAACTGGGACATAGAGGTGAGATCAGTAACATCCTCAGCTCCACCACCAGGAATACCTGAGGTGTTAGGAGCTTCATTGGATCTAGGTGAAGATACATGAAATTCTCCTTCTACATGGATGTCTTCACTGAAAGTCTGTCTCGTGGGACTAGGAGATGAAAGCCTTGAAGAAGAAGGCAAGTCCACAGAAGGTGTTAGCTGGACAACAGGTGTTTCAACTGTGATGGTCTCATCATTGGGCTCAACAGGGTCATTAGTCTCAGGTGTAGGTGCCACTGGTCTAGGTGATGGTGGTAATGGGTCATCAGCAGCAACAGATGCAGATGCATCAGCAGCAACTGAAGTCCCTTCACCAGCAGCATTGGGTGATGGTGAGACACTAATATTATCAGCAGAATCAGGGTTGTCAGCAGGATCAGGGTTGTGTAACATGGTAGGCAATAAAGGCAAATGTTGGCCTGTAAAATTCATCTTCATCAGGGCAAACATTTTGGGAGTCAATCGATTCACTATCTTAGGGGATGTGTTAATGGTCTGTACACCTAAGATAATCTGAAGAAACCTAGGGTACATCAAAAATCTGTTTTTACCATTAGTGATATTCTCAATCATTCCCTCAAAAATATATTTTGCCCAATTAAAAATCCTACCCTGAGATAAACAAACAAGACCAGATGCAATAGGACTTGGACATTGATCCCAACCACCTGTCTTAACACTCATACATTGGAGTAAAGTATGAATCAGAAATCTCCATTGAGGAGACAACTTACTTTTCAAGAAAGTACAACTACCAGTGACAGGATAACCTATAGCAGCCATACCATCAGTAATATCTTGCCTTGAAAGATCATATTCCCCATGCTCCGCAGGAAATTGAAGCTGTACCCGAATCAACTCCTCTGTGATAATCACTTCTTGCTCATCAATGGTAGCAACAATATCATCTTCCCTTCCCACAATGTGTCTTACCTTAGCTGTTCCCCAAAACTGTTTGATCAATGAATCATACACCGTCACTGGGCAATAAGTCAGTGCATAACGAATAGATGACCCACGTAGAAATGCTAGCACCTCATCATAACCAACACTTCTTGAAGATGACTCTAAATAAGCAACCTTGTTATGATCATCCTTGTAACGAAGAGTTGTCATTATGTTGGATGAATGATCTAGGGTTTGAAATGAGAAAATTAGGGTTCGATAGGATTTTGAGAAATTGAGATGAGAGAAGTGCAATTTTAGGTTGGGTTGCCAAATATATCTCCTTAAATTGCTGCAATTCTTTGCACGTAACATTGACCAATCAACTTAAGAAGGTTTGACCGATCGGCAGTAACACTTGGTCAATCAGAAGCAATAAGAGGTTTGACCATTCGGCAACAATGAGGAGGTTTGACCAAAGTCAACCTACCGAACTTAGTCATTAAGAATAACTTACCCGTATTAAATCTCAGTACCAACCACCAATAAATTTGCACTAATCTCCATATCATTATATAACCCTCAAATCACATAACTTCATTATCACAAACCAAACCAAAAATCTTCAAAATCATGAGTTCTTCTAAAAATCCAATAATTGAAATCTCATCAGATTCTTCCTCCTCCAGTGACTCAGGGTGGAAAAACTACTTTCCCAAAACAGCATCATCCTCTCAAAACAAAGGTAAGGCCAAGGTTGAGGAGGATTCATATTCATCTGATCCTCTTCCATCTACTCCTTCGTCATTTGAGTACTCAAGCTCTGATGATGAAGACTCATCAGAGTTGAAGTCCTTAACATATTATCAGGGTGAATGGGAGACATATCCTCCCAATTTTCCCATTACCGATGAGCTTAGAGAGGAGATGAAGAGGACTGTGGCTCTGCTTACTGAAGAGATGGAAAGGACAACTGCAACCTTCTATAAAGTACTGGTACCAAAAGGTAATGCTGATCTTCGAGAAGGCTCTAGCCGTGAAAAACCTAACCCTCGAAGTCGAAACAATCGACAACGTAAAAGCCAAGATCCAAGACAAAGGAAGAATCCCATCAAACCAACTCCTAAGCCAAGCCAGTCAATTCCACCAACAAGCCACACTACCCCTCAGCCAAGTCAAGCAACTGCAAGGTTACGCCCTAGAACACATCAGAGGCAAGCTACCTCTAGTTCATCAACTCCAGCCCATGAACCAAGACAGCCACTCCCAGTGGTGTTGGCGCTCCCAGTCCCCCATGTGTATGAAGAAATCAGTCGCCAGAAAGGAAGGAGGTACATGCCTGATAATTTGGGTAAGGGTAAAGGGAAGATGGAATAGGTGGTAGGGTTTAGGTAGATTGATGTTTGAAGGTTGGTATGATGTTTTGAATGATGTTGATAAGTATCTTTTGAAACTTGTAACTGAATGTTATTATCTTTCTCATGATGAATGAAAATCACTGTCTTTAGTTTAAATTCCAAGCATTGAGATATGGAGAGCTGCAAAACAAAGTTAACTAATAAAAGACACTGAAAAACCTGCAAAACAAAATTAGAGAAACACAAAGCATAAACATAAATGAAAAACAAGACAAAATTACAAGCATTAGCCTCCCCTTAGGCTAATGCCTCCCCTCAAACCAGCAAACAAGATTACAACAACATGATTAGCCAAACTGAACAATTACCAAGGATACCATGGAGAATAAGCCATTCCCCCTCCAAAGATTTGATTATAATAGGCAGGCCTGAAATCCCTCTGAAAATATGAAGAGGTACCAGCAGGAATGGTTCCCTGAAAATCAGCAGGAACAGAGGAACCAGCAGAAACAGGTCTATCAGCAGGAAAGGGACTCCTATAAAAGTTCATTCCTGTTGCTTGTGGAACATATGGTGGTATTTGTTTAACATTTTTCCACAATGAACTGCTCTGTTGTTGCCCACCATTCATTCTTTTCTCATGATAATCACAATCTTTAATGAGATGATATAGACTACCACACACAAAACATGTCTTCTTCCTAACAGCCTTGTTCTTACTATAACTTTTATTCACATAGGCAACATTATCACTAGTGGAACTAGAGACACATTTGTTTTTAACAGAATTAATAGAGCTGTTGTCAGAAAAGGCTGATTTAGAAGCAGATTTATCATTTGTACTTAAGGACTCATAATATTTGGGTGTGGTTGACTCTTCACTTGACTCACATGAAACAAAGTCTTTAGACTCTGCTTCTGAGGACTTGTTACTTGAAGAACATGAGACACAACCATTAGGTTCAGGTAAGTCTCTGGTCTTTTTACCATAAACCATTTGTGATTCATTTGAGTCAATGTCAGAGAGAGAGTGGACAGGGGTAGGCATAAAAACTCATCTGATAGGTGGAGGAACAACATTCATTCCTCCTTCTTTCACATACTTAACAGGTTTTTGATAGTCTACAGGTTCAGGGTCAAAAACACTATACTCATTAGGGTCATAAAATTGATTTGGCCCTATCAGGTTACCATACCCTAAACCTCTTTTAGTTTTTGTAGACATAGAACTATCGACTAACTTGTTTAGGTTTTTAGATGAATCTTTCCATTTATTAAACCTAGCCAAGGTATTGTCTAGCTTAGTCTGCACATCCTGTTTTTCTAACATCACCTTAGCTTTTTGAGACTCAGAATATTTAAGCTCATTAGTGGTGTTTTTCAAGTCCCTCTCTAATACCCTTATCTTTTCCTCATAGGCTAACTGATTCTTTTGAAACCAAACCTTTTGTTTTTCTAAGGTTTTAACTGCATTATCATAAGCTTGAACCTTAATAAAGTATTCATTATACTTAGACTTCATGTCATCATATTCTTTATTAAGAGTTGAGTATAATTCTTGACAAGCAGGACTACATTTTTGTACCTGTGATGGGAATCCCATTAGAGCATATTCTTTCAGATTTTCTTTTGCTTGATAGGATTCATCCTTTTCAGTCAGCTTTTCCATAGACTTATTATGGAACAAACTCCTAATCTTCCTTGCACACATTTCAAATCTATCACCTGATAGCGACATTGTGAAAAGATTCAAGAGAGATACTTCAACAATGTTTCCTTCTTTATCAGAGATCCTCACCAGGCTTTGATACCACTTGTAGGATCGAGTACTTCGAGCTTGATTGAGCTTGGTTAAACAAGAACCTCTGTATGGAATACAAGTGTTTATGCGGAAACTAAACAACAAGTATAATAAAGAAGAAAACTCTAAACGACAATGATCCTCTATGGATCAGACTATGAACTAAGAATTTGTGATATTGAATATTGTAATCGTTAAAGGTATTTAAAACTCAAGGACGGGATGTTTCTTTTATAACAATAAGAAACCCTAACCCTAACCCGTCTTACTAGAAAACGTGTGAAGAGATAAACATCAATCTCTTCTAAAAATAAATCTAACAACCATACTAAACATACGGATAACAAACAATAACTATCCGCAGTAATAAACCTATCGGCAGAAACAAAACAATACTATCGGCAGGAACCAACCGCAGCAGCAATGCAACACTATCGGCAGGAACCAATCTTCACTATCGGCAGCAATGAGAAATTCCTTATTTTTCATGAATCTCAACAATCCTCCCATCACTGAGAAACCCTTATTTCCCAGAGATCCTAACAGCTTGAGCTTCAGTAGCACGTAGAGCTTCAGCAGCATCTAGCTCTTCCAAATACTCTCTATAGTACGGCTTTCTCCTCAACCATTCCAGAATCTTATCTCTTTGCCACGGTGCACAGTTCGCATAAGAACCATATTCATCAAAAATTTCCCAGCCCCAATGAAGTATAATTTCATTATACAGGAGCTCGTGTGATAAAGGCTTTTACCATTCATGTTCCGGCGTTAAACCATCAATTGTTATGTGTGTTTTTTTGTGAGAATTTACGTGTTTTCGGCGGGAAAAAAAGGCGCGAAGAATTAAGGCTCCAAAAGTTTGGTCAAAGATGTGTAAGTATGTGAAGCGTTTTCGGCGGCGACCTGTCCCCGCGAAAAGTAGCGTTGAATATTTTACAAATGGTCAGCCAGACTTTTTTGCCACCTCAGCACTTTTTTGTCTTTTAGCGACTTTCCGCGGGGATAGAAGCATCCCCGCAAAAAAGCTGGTCGCCCGTTCTCCGTTTTGTTGTAGTGAAAGATCCCGTGCACTTTACTTGTGCAAAATTGATCTTTCCTCAGACAAAACTTACTAATAAAATCTTCTAAAATTATACGTATAGTTAAACAAACCTTACTCATTAGTCCTTGTTCATACACAAGGGATACAAATGTAAGAAACACACAAGCATTACGAACTTCACAAATCAAGTACTCCGAGTCTCTGAAACTCAAGCATGACTCCAATTAAACTAAACCGATTTTTAGTAGCTCACAAGTTGACTCATTTGTATTCCATGTCGTATATGCTTTTGAAAATATGTATTATTTATATTTATTCGTATAATATAACCAAAAAAATTTTAACTTAACTTCTTTTTTTTTTTTTAGAAACAAATAATATTTTGATTAAAATAAATCTTCAACAAAAATGAAGATCGGAAAGATTACACATCATGGAATAAATCTTGAACAAGCTATTTCATGCGAAAGAAGTGCACTATGATGTACAAGTGACAATGAATTTTGAACAAGTGATTACTAACAAAACTGTGACGTGCTTGTGGGTACCGCACATCTCGAATGTCGTTACGAGTGCCAAATACAGATAAATTCCATATTGAGTCAAATAGGAAGGTCTAATACGCTAAACAAACTTATCTTAAAAATTTTGACGTTGTGAAAAACATGAAAATAGGCTTAAAGTAAAGCACCAATGAGAACAAATTGAACAACCATTTGAGAAAAAGTTGCCTAGGATAAGATGTTCTTGAAAAATTGTCCCTTTAATAACTACAATACGAAAATTTGCATTTATCTTACACAAAATAACATTATTTCTAACTTTATTTAATTTTATGACTTATTACTAACACAATTATTTTTTTAAATGTCAAGAATATCTTTTTGACACCTTCTGCCAGCATGTGCCACCCATCTACAAACATTTTATTTTCAAATCTATTATTTTTCAATCTTATTCCTCTACTTATGTTCACAATGCATCGTAACATGCCCAATTTGTACAACATAGGTAAAAAACTAAAAATGATAAAACATGTGACAAATTCACTATTCTTCATCTTCTTTATTTTATGTTGCATCTATATTCTTCATCCATTCTATATCTTCTTAACAAACACAACACTTACATGAACCCACCAAAGTAACCGTCACAGAAGAGATTGATTATGATGACTCAAATTAAAATGTAGTAATATTAATTAATAAGTGCAAATAAATAATTTTGGATATTCGTGTTGTAATTTTTGGTAAAAGTGAATGAAAAATAAAAGTGAAAAACAAAATTAATGTTGAAAATAAGTGGATTATGGAAGAAGAAATTTTTTGGATGTTAATATTGTAATTTCTAATAATATGAATGGAAAAATGATTTTATTGGATGTAAGTAACTTCCAATAATATGAATGAAAAAATAAAGATAAAAAAGAAACATTATATTGAAAGTAAGTGACCTAATGTACGGACAGAGCCATGTATGCGTTGGGATAGGCCATGGCCGACCCAATACTTTTATAAACTACTACTGGTACTTATAAATACTCGGTAGTTTGTAATATATTTACTACACAAAATTTTTATTTGCCCACCCAAAATAAAAAGATTACCCCGTCCAAACACATTAAAATTTGGCTTCCAATTGAGAACATGGAAATACGGTTTATAGAAGTTTTTGTTTTGAAATAGTTTATAGAAGTTCGATGGTCATCTATTAAACAAAATTACCACACCGCATTAACCACTTTACCATATCTTAAATCAATTTAGACCTACAATCCTACGCTCACTTTTTAGTTTCTGATTTTTTATTTGTAGCAAGTTTTGAGGTATGTAACTGTCACATTTCCTTCATTAAATTTATTTGTTGTAAATGATAAACTTGTTGTACTTGTAAGTATGTATGACTGTTAGGGTTAGTGGTTTACTAGTTTAGTACTTTAGTAAGTTATCATTTGTTTATGTTGTGGCCTACCCGGTCTTCGTCACTGCCAAAATGTAGTTTGAACAACGACATCAAAGTGATTTTCTTGGTTAGTTGGCAAAGAAGCGAGGTCAGCTAGGTTAACTACTTTAAACCAAGTTTCTTTTGTGATGTCACAAGAGGTGACAATATGCTCCTCTGTTTCGATGTCATTGTCACACACCGGAAAACGCGTTGAATAAAGGTCGATACCCCTGCGATCGAGATTGGAACGATTATGTCCAAGCTTAGTCAAACAGTGTAATAAGCTAATTTATTCCCAAACAAATATAAGCCTATTAATAAGTTAAAACGAACACCCCATTCATTTAATTAAATATGTCTATCTGTTGTTTGGTATATATCAGTGATTTTGGTGCTCGGAAGTCCCATCTTTCAGCTTTATTAACCTTTCAGTGCTAGGGTTTTTCTATCATTCGGGTTATTATCATGGGGTTGCGACGCTGCTGAAGCTGTTTTCGGCCCTTAGGTGTCATACCTATATATTATTAAAATCGAAAAGAATTATGGTTAAGCGTTTAAGAGCACCAGCAAGCACAACTTGTTTTTTTTTACCTCAAACTCATCCTTATAATGAAATGCTCTAATTCTAATAACTCTTGAGTAATGAGTAGATAAAAAGGTTCTCAACTTGTTTATTCTACAAGTTTTGTAAGTATATGGATCTGTTCTTTTCATATATTGGGGCTATATTCGTGATTAAATCTCGTTACTTCTAATTATGGGACCTTTGGCTAAGTGATACATAACCGTGAGAACTCAATGCCGCCTAACCAAGCAGTTATATAATCGAAGTGTAGACGTGTGGTCTGGACTGACCCACGACAAGTGGGCCAGGCCCGGCAGACAGCGGCCCACTCTGCGCCTAAACCATAATCCATGCCCTATATATACACGACAGGTTATTCTAAACCTAACTTACGATACACTATATCACCTATACTAACTTGACCGTCGGAGGTGGATCCCGGGGCCATGGCCTCGGGTCCACTCCTAACGGGTTCTCTTTGTTGAACAGGTCTACTCAGGGCTCGAGAAGACGACTAACGGCCCAGGGAGAGTCGTTGAATCAGTCCGCGCCAGATTATGTATCAACAGATTGGCGCCATCCGTGGGACCATGACTACGACAAGTTTCGTGATCTCACATCACCGGAAAGCAACCATCGAGTTCAAGTCCGGTATTTTGATCTTTTACCTACAGTACATATGCTACATGCATCATGCACAATCTTCTATTCACTGTGCGAAAAATATTTTATGTATCAATTAATAACTTGATAAGCCACATTAAAGAGTCGCCTCCAATTTAATCGATGCGCCATACGGTTATCCAGACACTTCGTTGTCATGCGTGTAACTGAAACATGTGTTTTAATAAATCAGTCTCTTGCGTATCCTATTTACCATAAATGATGAAGCAACTTCTTTTATTAAAGTTATTCTATAAAAAGATATTCCAATATTTTTTGTAGCATTATCTTTTAAATATTAAGAAGATTTTATGTTATCTTTTAACTTGGAAAACACGATTTTACCTAAGTCACACTAAGTCCGCACGATCGGACCTACTATATCTTTTAGCCGCGAACAGCGCAGTCACGATAAATCTACCCGCGTTAGGCCGTGCGTATAGAGATCTTCGCAGACTGGCGCCATAAGCGCACTGTCACGTACAGGCACCACGATGCTAGTCAATCGCCATGAGCGCACTGGACAAAAGCCGTGGTCATCTGCGATCATCCACAAACGTTAGAGTCTATGCGGTCACGATACATCCATCTGCGTCTGTGCGTGCGATTGAAACTATTAGTCGCGGTCATGGTACATCCATCCGCGCCATTGTTTTTATTATAATAAAAAAGAAAACGATCATGAGCGTACTAGATTAGCTACGTGCTACTTCTTTTATGTAGTTTGTAAAACCTCACGATAGGTGTAATTCGCACTACTACTTCTCTTATGTGTTAATTTTACATGCTACGTGCTATATATATGCTATGCGCTAATTTTTTATTTCATTATCTTTTATATGTTGCGATGCGCAGCATATACTTTTAATATTTGCATTAAGTTTTTTTCAGGATTTGAATAACTAAGTTTAATGCTCCTACACGAGTAGCACCATCAAACTTGGGGGGCTACCAGGATACGCACTGTGTGAGTACGCATCACGCAGGCATATTTGGAAGCAGATCGTACGAAAGAGGCATGCGCACAGCGCGCACCTCTGTTGGTTGTAAAGACGGATGTAATGTTCGCACCACTGCGCACAGCGCGCACCTCTGCCACAGAAGTACGTCTTCTGTCGCACCATGCTGCACCGCTACTGGTACAAAAGGTACGCCCTTACCCAGGATGCAGCATACGGAATCCACCTTCACTATTGTGAAACTCTCACAATCAAGGTCGCGCCTACAAGGACGCGCCTACAAATTCGCGCCTACAAATTCGCGACAACATGGTCAGTGCGCACTGTTGCATTTGGGCTGCGCGTTATGGTCTTACGTACTGTCACACATGCCGTCATGGTTGATTGGGCCTACGCGGCCACGAACAGGACTTAAGTTTAGCATAACATAGCCACGCACTATGTCATACTAAACTTGGGGGGCTTGTAGACGTGTGGTCTGGACTGACCCACGACAAGTGGGCCAGGCCCGGCAGACAGCGGCCCACTCTACGCCTAAACCCTAATCCATGCCCTATATATACACGACAGGTTATTCTAAACCTAACTTACGATACACTATATCACCTATACTAACTTGACCGTCGGAGGTGGATCCCGGGGCTACGGCCTCGGGTCCACTCCTAACGGGTTCTCTTTGTTGAACAGGTCTACTCAGGGCTCGAGAAGACGACTAACGGCCCAGGGAGAGTCGTTGAATCAGTCCGCGCCAGATTAAGTGCTAATCAACACTATTACAGTTGATGTGTTAGTTTCACTTTTTAGAATTTATAACTAAATCAAGTGCTAATCAACAAACATTTCACTTGCTTAATTTCATTCTATACTTTTCATTAAAATTTGGTGTAATACATAACACTATTACAGTAATATTTACACAAGAGGAGTACCCTGAACAAACTCAGTCAAAGCCAAACTAACTAAACCCAACATGGCAAGTCTCCCATTCCACAACTTGTTACTTACGTACGTTTTGTTTTTTACCTCAAACTCATCCTTATTTTGAAAAACTCTAACTCGAATAATTAACTCTGGAGTCAAGAGTAGATAAAAAGGTCCTCAGCATTGTTTATTCTAGAAGTTTTGTAAGCAATGTTTTAAAAACCGGACCGGACCGGCCGGTTCGACCGGTTTTCGGCTAGTCGGCCGGTTTAAAAAACCCCGGTTTTTTATAGTCCCGTTTACTGTTCATAACCGGCCGGTTTTTTCGGTTTTGGCCGGTTTTTCTGGTTCGACCGGTCCGGTTCAACCGGTTTTGATTTTTTTTTTTTTTTTTTTTTTTTTTGAATTTTTTTGGTCCGGTTTGACCGGTCCGGTTCAACCGGTCGAACCGGCCTCCGGCTAGCTGACCGGTTCGATGAAAAATCCGGTTTTTAAAACATTGTTTGTAAGTATATGGAATTGTTCTTTCATTTATTTGGGTTATTATCGTGATTAAATATTATTACTTCTATTATTATTGGACCTTTGGCTATGTGATATATACCCGTGAGAACTAAATGCCGCCTAACCCAAGCAGTTATAAAATCAAAGTCTGGCTTGTGAGATGTATATATAGGGCGTGCCTGGTAAGTATAGGGGAAAGGGAAAGGAAAAGGGTAAGAGAATGCAAATGAATAGGTGAGGTGGGTAATCATTACCTTACCCCCAATTTACTCTATAATGGTTGATTACCCACTACTGGGTAATCAATACCTTTGCACTCCCTAACCAAGCACCATTATTTGAGTGAGATGGGCCCTTTTGAATACCTTACCCATTCCCCACCCCCCTTAACCCCCCACCAAGCACCCCCTAAATCAAGCTAATCAACAAACATTTCATTTGCCTAATCTCATTCTATACTTTTCATTAAAGTTTGATGTAATACATAACACTATTACAGTAATATTTACACAAGAGGACTACCCTGAACAAACTCAGTCAAAGCCAAACTAACTAAACCCAACATGGCAAGTCTCCCATTCCACAACTCAGCATCTGAAGTCATCAACCCATTTGACTTTGACTCAGCTCTTACAC
Organism: Artemisia tridentata subsp. tridentata; assembly: GCA_021014915.2. Classification (NCBI taxonomy): domain Eukaryota; kingdom Viridiplantae; phylum Streptophyta; class Magnoliopsida; order Asterales; family Asteraceae; genus Artemisia; species Artemisia tridentata. The sequence continues at coordinate 77,381,122 of CP139505.1, forward strand.
CTTTAAACAAAGGCACTAACGAAGCTAAAGTCAATACAACACTTGTCCCAACAAACAAAGTTAGCCCACCGTTAGATATTTGTGTCAACAAGTCTTGGCCATTAGCCAACTCAACACCCAAAGCTGACACAAACCCTATCATGGCTAACCTTCCATTGATTCTTTCTGGTGCTGGCCCACTGAAGGCTAGCAAGTCTGAGAACTTTGTGCTGATTTTTGGGGCTGATGATGGTTTAATGTTGTCTTGGGGTTGTGACATGCATTTGATGCTTGTAAAGGTGGTGTTAGTCTTTTTGTGAAAGTGGCTGGTTGTGAGGCCTGCTGAAAAGACTGAAGTAGCTGCCATAGTGGTGGTTATGAGGTTGTTTAAGATTGTATAACGTTAAGTTGTTGTTTGTTGTGGTTTATTATTATTACAAAGGTGGTTTGCTTTTATAGGAGAATGTGAGTGTACGTGTTTTTTTGGGTGAAGACATAGAAGTGGATACTTGATGCCCATCAAATGGCCACGATAGTTGCTTTTGGGACTTGTTCACGTGGCTTAAAAAGTGGCCGATGAAGAGATGTTGTGGTGAAATTGGGTTCAACTTCAATATATGTGTTCCATAGATTGTGGAGGTGGGGTACAAAGTGACAATTGGACGGTTTCTAGGGCTCTTGAAAGATGTCGTGTATAGTGGCTTTTTGATTTATTGTTATTCACAATCCACCGCCAACACTGCTACACAAACAAGCTAATGCAACAGAATTTTGCAACGGTAAACTTCCGTTGCAAATTTGCACCATATTGCGAGAAATTACCAACGGAGTAGCAACAACAAAGAAAATGCCGTTAGAAAAATAAGCTAATTTCATTTAAATTTATTGAGGCGAATGATAGATGTATTTTCTTTTGTTTACTCGTAGATCATTTTTGTTCCCCTTCTCAAGTTGAGTGTCATGTAATAGAAAATGTCATCTTCTGATTCATTTTTAATTAAAACCATGATTAAAACTTATAATATCTTAGGGCCCGTTTGCTATAGGACTTTTGATTTGAGGAATGGACTCATTTCAGAAAGATGTCGGTTGATATGCAAACTTTTACCGTTGTGAATGAAACTAACCCGATATACCTATTCCTTATCAAATTGGTGACTTTTGACATAATATACAAATTTAAACTCCAAAATACATCCATGTGGTTTACCCATTTTCACACCATGCATCCCTCACCGATAAGTTGAGACATATACATCTCTCCGTTAATAAACGTTAACCACCATACACCATGAGGACGAACGGTGCAATTTTTTTGCCGTTATCTTCTAACTTGGATCTAACATGATGTAAATATTTGCACCGCTGGTCACAGTGATGTATGATGTCTAACGTTTATTATAATTTTTATTTATTTATTTGTTTGTTTTATTTTTTTATTTTTTATATTTTATATTTATTTTTTTATTTTTTTATTTTTATTTATATTTATTTTATTTATTTTATTTTATTTTTTATTTCCTTTATTTAATATTTTATATTTTAATATTTTTTGTTTTTTATTTTTTATTTTCTTTATTTTTATTATTTACTCCCTCCGTCCCAAAATTATAGTCCCCGTTTGACTTTTTCGGTATTTATTTTTAAACTTTGACCTTAAGTATTTTTATTTACATTGCATAATATTTGATGCAAAATATATGAATGGATTGAGTTTTAAATGTATTTTTCATTGGTATAATTTTCATCAAATATTTTTATAACACAAATAAAAATATTTAAAGTCAAAGTTGAGAAAGGAAGACCGAAAAATTCAAACGGGGACTATAATTTTAGGACGGAGGGGGTATTATTTATTTATTTATTTCATTTATCTTTATTTTATTCAAATAATAGAAAAGCAAAATCCAAACACCTCCTCACTCCATCTTCGTATTCTTCAACCTCATTTTTCTATCAAGTACTCCCTTTGTCCCTAAATAAATGTCCACTTTGACTTTTTGTAGTCTTTCTTATTCAACTTTGACTTTAAATATTTTTGTTTGTGTTATATAATACTTGATGCAAAATATATGAATAGATTAGGTTTTAAATGTATTTTCATTGGTCTAATTTTCATCGATCATTGTATAATACAAACAAAAATATTTAAAGTAAAAGTTGAACAAGAAAGACTTCAAAAAGTCAAAGTTGACATTTATTTAAGGACAGAGGGAGTATCAACCACTTCATTTTTCAAAATGAAATGGTTGATACTTGATAGAAAAATGAGGTTGAAAAATGTTGGAACACAAAAAGTGTAAATCATTAGAGCAGAGACTTCTATTTATATTTTGATATAGTATAGGGTATGTTGTATAAGATTGTAGGATGTTGCGACAGCATATACTCTCGCAACACTTGTATAGTTGCGAGAGGATGTTTGGCTATTGTATGGGTATAAATACCCCTACCTCATGGGTTATGAGGTGTGTGTTAATTTATCTATCTATGCGAGACTTTGATTATTTCTCTCGTTCCTCTTTCTAAACTAAAGTATCCACACCCACTTTATCTCACTAAGATTATTAAAATAGACGTGATATTATTGGAACAACAATTGGTATCAAGAGCCAAATATGATTCGTTGTTTCACGTAGTTGTGTTTTAGTTTTGTTTCGATCTTCATTAGTATTAAAAGTTTTGGTTTTTGTAAAATTTAAGAATTTTCTCTCTCTAGAATATTTTTTTTACTTTCATACGTATTATCAAGATTACTCATAAACGTGTTTAATCTTATAAAACGTATGTTAGGATAACATATTTGAAGATTAAGAAAGAGTTTTTATCATTCTATACAAAAATTTTATCAATTTGGTGAAGATTTAGGCTGGAAAACGTGGTTTAAGGGTTTTGAAAAAGTGTAATTTCTCTCATAGAAATAGGGTTTTGTATTTTGCTCGTAAAATTTTGCTCGCAAAATTTAAGGGTTTTGTTGCAACAGTTGGCTGAGTATAGGTTGCGATAGGTGTTGTGATAGTTGTTTATTGCAAGTTTTGGGTTGCGATAGCCTTTGTTTTGGATTGCGATAGCAATTCTTGTGATACTAGCTTTGCGAAGCTTTTGGTTACCCACTGTTTACGAAAAAAAACTCTGCCAAACTCGCAAGAATTAGTTGCAATAGCTCCAAGTATTGTTGTGATAGGAGAAGTTTGCGACATCTCATCTTACGAGACTTACTGTTACCCACGTTTTGCGAAAGAAAACTCTGCCCAATTTTCTACAGGAAGTTGCGATAGTTACTGTTCACAAGACTTTGTTGCGATACCTTGATTCAAAGACTTTTACTCAATTTTAAATCCTTTAAAAAGATTAAAAATTATTAATAGACTTTAATCATTTAAATATTAGGATATAAAATTCCAAACACTCAACCATCTCAACTCAAACAAACTAAAACACAACTTTCAAACACAAACAACATCTCATATCAAAGATCCACCATCACAATGTCTACTACTCAAGATGCATTGGCTGCAGGGAGTGATGTAAGGCCTCCCATGTTGTGCCGTGGAAACTATGTTCAATGGTCTTCAAGGTTTATGAATGTTATCATGGGATAGAAACTCCATTAAAAATGGTTCTTATGCTATGAAAGAGATTGATGACTCTACTAACCCGGGATAGAAACGGCTACAAACTGAAGATGATCTGAATCCAAATGAACTTGCTCAATTTGAAGTTGATATCCGTGCCAAGAATTTAATTCTATATGGGTTAAGCAATGACATATACAATGCCATTGACAACAATCTCACTGCTCATGACATATGGAAAGCTTTGGAAAGATTGATGCAAGGTGCAGATGTTGGCACACAAACACAACATACTCTGGCTCTGTGGAATTATCAGTCTTTCAAGCAATTACCAGAGGAGATATTCGTTTCAACAAGCTTATCAATGAAATGAATCGTAATAACCTCAGAAGATCAAAAATTGAACACAACACTATGTTTCTCACAAACCTACAACCAGAATGGTGATGTTTCACTATTGCTATCAGACAGAATCAAGACCTAACTTTGAAAGATATCAACAATTTGTCTGACCTTCTGAAAGACAATCAGGTTGAAGTCAATGACATCTTTGAACAGAAAAGAAAAGAGAAAGAAAAAGAACTCTCAACTCAACTTTCAACACAACCACCAGTTATTGATCCACTTGTTTTGGTCTCCTCATACCACCAAAATCAATCTCCCTACAACTCAAACAACGACACACACTACTCACCCGTTGAAGATGCAATTGACTCTACTCAAGACCAAGCAAATGTTGAACTTACCACAATTGTTCAAACCCTAGCATTACTTGGAAAACAGATTCAAAAATCCTTTTACAAACGTCCAACCAACAACAATCTTCGAACACTGCAATGAACAAAAGAAAAGATATCCCACCAAGAGGTGAAGTTATAAGGCAAGGTGCCCAGAAGAATGACAAGAATGATGTTGGTCAAGACAATCAAGAACCAAAATGCTTTGGTTGCGGTCAACAAGGTCATTTTGCAAGGAATTGTCCAAATGGGAAAGTGCGTAACAGGACCTATTACAGACAGAAAATGTTGTTAGCTGACATGGAAGAAAAGGGAAAACTACTTAGTGATGATGAAAATGATTTCATGGTGGACACGGACGACGAAGGTGAGATATTGGAAACAAACATGGTGTACATGGCTTCTTTGGAACAGGTGGATGTCTTTGAAGCTCAAGATGAGGATGCAACTCCAAGCTATGACACTGATGCTGAAGAAGATGATACACTTGTCAACAAGGTACACACATCAGATGCTTGTGATAATGATGATCTTGATGAATTCATACATGGTCACATTCGTACTATTAGTAAGACAACTGAAGTTAACATAAGTAGTGTAACATCTACAAGTATTACTCCTCAGTTATCTACTAATAGTATAGATTGCAATCATGCATCAACAAGTCAAGATCATGTTGATATGCTTCAAAATTATGCCACTATTCAATCTCAAATTCAAAATTATGCTAACTTGATAAAACTGGAACAAGATAAAAGTGCATCTTTAGAAAAGAAAATCAATGACATGTTATATGAAGAGCAGTCTGATCGACCACTAGTGCTTAAACGTCAAATTCAAGATTTACAAAATGAGATTTTTCTTTTCAAAAGGAATATTTCAAATTTTGAAAAAATCAAAAAGAATTTTGAAAATGAAGTTTCCAAACTTAAAGAAGAAAAAGCCAATTGTATTCAATGATTAACTAGAGCTTAAACTTAACTTCGCACTACCGATCAGACTTCTCAGACTATGTACATGTTACTGCCCCAAACCAGATTCATTCATGGATCTAAAACAGGGTCTTGGTTATACTAAACCATCTTATCTTGACATGGTTAAACGTCAAACACCAAGTTTGTATAATGCTGATTACATGAGACGTGATACCTTCAAAGATTACATGTTTGTTCCTAATGACATCTCACAAGAGAAAATCCAAAAACACTTAAATGTTAACCAAAAGAAAACCAATTTCTCCTACTTTAGTGCCGATTATGGTTTGATAAATAAGGAAAATGCTTTTTCAAGAAAACTAACAAATGTTAAACATCGTGTGAATCAGATTTCTGACAACCCACATGATTCAAACAAATATGAGAGTTTAGCAAGAAAAACCTTTTGCAATCTCAAAAATCAAATAAATAGAACTTTATCTATTATTCGTGGAAAGCAAGAGTTTCAATTGGATGAACTTTTGAAATCCAATTCTTATGAATTGGATGTCTTAAGGGAAGTCAATAAACTGGTAAAAACATTTATCAAGCCTCCCATGAATAGAGTTAATGATCAATTTAAAGCCTTTGAAGAGGCATTGATTTCTGAAATGCAAACTGATTTAACTTACGTCACATCTCTTGAAGATGAATATGACCTTCTCAGCTTAAACTCTGACATTTAACAAGAATATTTTCGCAATCAAATAGAATCAATCAAACCACAATTTGCTATAAATGAGTAGAAAATTGAAGAATTGGAAAATAAACAAATATCTTTAGAAATGGAAAACATTTTACTCACAAAGAGTCTAAGAGAATGTTTTCAAAAGAATGTTGAGTTGAACAAGGAATTAACTTGTCGTACTGCCAGATTTGAAAACTCTTTTGCTACACTTGAAAAACAATCTTTAATGTTTGAAGCAAACTGGCAGCGAAAAATTGAAGAAAACAAAAACGACAAGTTTTCCTACGAAAATTCTTTGAAATTAATCTTAAAAGAGAACGAGGAACTCAAAACCAAAGAGCTTGATTTGATGAAAAACAAGAATCATGAGCTTGTTGCTTCACGCCAGTTGAAAAATAAAAAATTTTCATACTTTTCAAACCTACCAACCTTTTTGGCAAATCAAAAACAAAAAAAATCATATTCTTGAGCCAAAATAAAAAGTGATTTTATCTAATCCGAAAGTAATTGCTCCCGGTATGTATCAAATTGGATCTACTTTTACTAGTGAACCACATGGTTCAAATGATATGATTCATAACATAGAATTAGAAATAGCTAGGAAGCAAGCATTACTTAGTAAGGATATGCCTCTAGATGCACCAATGTGTTCTTTGACTCCTCCCCCTATCGAAAAGAAACCCAAAGAGTCAAAGAAACAAAAGAACATGAATCGTAAGAAACAGAAATTAGCTCAACATGGTCAAATTACAAAATCTCCCAACGCATATTTGCTTTTTGATCCAGGTTTAGACACAACTTGTAGCTAGGAGAGACCACCTAAGAAATGTGCGTTGAAGACTAGTGCCTCTCAGCCTAAAATTATAGAAAAACCTAGACATTTTAAAGATTTCAATAAAAACGCTCTAAGCGAATGGATGACTGTAATGACTTAAATTTGCATGGATCTGTTGCTTCTAATAGAAAGAATGCTTGTTTTAATTCTGTTGCTTATAATTCTGTTTCTTCTATTTGTGTGCATGTTGATTTGAATTGTGATAATGTGAATGCCAACACCACTAGGACTGCTTCACCAAATCTAAGAAACCATATGTAACACCCCCTAATTTGTTTAGTGGCAGCGGAAAAGTAATTAGGGTGTTACGGTGAGGATCGAGTTAAAATTTTAGAAAAACGGCCTGGAAGAGGCGTTTTGAAAGTTATATGTCATTCAAAATAATAGTTTTGGTACAAAGGAAAAATATCTGTTATGAAAATCCCACAAAATGTGGTAATTTGGAAAGAATGACATATTTGATTTTACACCATTTTATTTATCAGAGTATAAGATGCCCGCTCCGTGTCTTGTCCTGCTCCGTTAATTACCTGAGATAAACATGCTTAAAACGTCAACACAATGGTTGGTGAGTTCGTGGTGTTTAATAGAAAAGAACTTTCTTTCAATAGATTTTAAGAGGTGTACAGTGATTGTCGAAATAAATAATAGTTCTTCATTAAGTAACTATTTGTGTTGAATAAAATCCACAAGTAATTCATGTATGATTTCCAAAATCATAGGTTTCAAGTTTTTAAATGAAAATGAACTACGTTGTTATATGCTCGAAATGATGTACTGGGTCAACTATTAGGAGTAATAATATACCCAGCATTTTGGGTTGTCCTTTGTAGAATTCACAATTAAGTCACATATGATAACAATTAAGGTTCAAGTACATGATTCATAATCATAACACATAGTGAAAATATTAACCTAGTGTCTGAAATCTATCAGTGTGGAGTGGTGGTTACTAAATACAGCTGTATCCTAGGATATATATGAAACATTCATATATTCATAAAGTTATATTGCCCTAGGCCTCATGATACGCAAAACGTTAACAATTTCCGTAAAACGGCGGTGTCCCACGAGGGTTACTGATGGGGGTTTAAGCCCTCATGTAATAGGTGATTTGCCAATTCCTATTTTTCTCAAATATAGTGTATCACGACTAAATACGACTAACCATAAGGCATTCCGTTAAAGTATTTAGTGGGATAGGTCGTCAGCCTCTAACAGGTTTCGAAGCTGTTCACTATATTCGCGCTCACCGCAGTGATTAATGGCTCATGATCGAGGGACTTTATGGCAATAAAGTAAACTTAGGCAATATAGGCCTCAGGGTTCATAAAATATACGTATTCTGGTCTTGGCAATTATTTCCAGTGAAATGTAGAAATATCATAATAAAGTAACAGTACATTCATTTGTTATATGAATGCATACAAAGAATCTCAGTATCATGTTACATCAAGTGGTTCAAAATGTTATCTTTCAAATTCAGTGTTTACGCTAAACAAGCAATTTGCACATATAACGAACATATATTTCTCTCAAGAGTGATTTGAACATGTAAAGCATAGTGGTTGATTTTGAGTAAATCATGAGAGTTTTCAAAGTATATAAGTAACTTAAAACAATTAAAGCATGTATCTCCCCCAAAAGAGTTATTAAAACAAGTGTTAAAGTAGGGGCCACGACTCACGGTAAGTCATAAGAGTTTTCATAGTGCTTATAAAAGTATTGTATCGCAAAATAAATCATGTAGTTGATAAATGAGAAAAATATTTCGAAGCATGTATCTCCCCCAAAAAGTATAAATCAAGTATTAAAATAGGAGGGGCCACGACTCACGGTAAGTCATAAGAGTTTTCATAGTGCTTATAGAAGTATTGTATCGCAAAATAAATCATGTAGTTGATAAATGAGAAAAATATTTCGAAGCATGTATCTCCCCCAAAAAGTATAAATCAAGTATTAAAATAGGAGGGGCCATGACTCACGGTAAGTCATAAGAGTTTTCATAGTGCTTATAGAAGTATTGTATCGCAAAATAAATCATGTAGTTGATAAATGAGAAAAATATTTCGAAGCATGTATCTCCCCCAAAAAGTATAAATCAAGTATTAAAATAGGAGGGGCCACGACTCACCTGGAGCGTATCTGACAAGACGAAATTATAAGATCAAGTAAAGGAAACTTCTTCAATACGAGACCTGAATATAAGCGAAGTCTAAGAGTCTAACTTACTACTAATAACGAATGTGGAAAGGATAAATCGTATAACGATTTGATCGGTGATATGAGTGTGATATGCTTAAAATGCCTCAAGTTAAAAATATGATATATCTATAATATTATCCTGATTCTTATCTCAATCGACCCAAAATATTACTTTCTCAAAATATGCTGAAATAAGAGTAAATTGCAAAAATCGTCCTTGTGGTTTGGTCAAATTGCACGTTTGGTCCGTACTGTTCATTAAGTGCAAAAATGGTCCGGATTTGGCACTGTTTCATTCACTTTTGGTCCTTCGGCATTGCAAAAATCATCCGTGTGGTTTGGCCAAATTGCACGTTTCGTCCTTGTGGTTCGGAGGACGAAGGACCAAAAGTGAATGAAACAGTGCCAAATCCGGACCATTTTTGCACTTAATGAACAGTACGGACCAAACGTGCAATTTGACCAAACCACAAGGACGATTTTTGCAATTTACTCAAAATATGCTGAAATAATATGCAAGTGAAGTTACTAAATTTTTAATAACGAAACCTCAAATAATGCATAACTTAAAATGAAACATGCATATGAAATGAAGGGTGAAAAATGGATAATAAACTAAGAATGTCAAGTGAAATTAAATAGGTCCTTGCCCTTTTCAGATTTTATACTTTTTACTCTAACTGGGCTTGTGTTACGTTGTTAGTCCTCGGTTAAGTCAAAAGTCCAAATCTTGTCCATATGTCCACATAAGGCTTGGAGTTCAATGGTATGTCAATTTAAGTCCTCTACAACTGTTTTCACAGCTTCAGTCCATAAGTTTCACAATTTGGCAGTTTTGGTCCTTCCAGTTAGATCGCGTTACATTTTTAGTCCTTTTTGCATAAAAATAACAGGAAAAATATTCTGAAATTTCTATATCTTTATTAAGTTCATTTTAACTTATTCCAAGTGCTTATTCCAGAAAAGAGCTTATTTTTGTATCTATGGGCCAATTAACGATTTATCTTAAGGCCCGTTAATAAATTTAGAGGCGAGGGCGTGAAAATAGTTTTGGGCCTGAACTTGGGCTATTTTTTTGGTTCTAAAAATGTATCATATGGGCCCAGTGGGCTTATGGATCGTTAACTCTTGTTGGGCTTTAGTTTAGCCTATTACCGAAAATGGTTTTTGGTTTGTATTTTCTAAAAAGGATCTAATGTTTTTGCGACTAGCTTAGCTGTTTTAAAGGGTCGTATCTTAGTTGTTTTCACATGATGTTCGTACGAAAAATGTAGCTTATTAGGAGGTCTATGAAGTGATATAAAAATAAGGCGTGGCTATTTATTCGAATCGTGGGTTATGGCCTTGTTTTCTAGGCGACGTGGGCTGTGTTCAATGTATAAAACTTTTAAAATTTCTAAGTGTTTTTGAAACAGATTTTTACCATTCACTTTACTTATTTTTAAGGGTCAAAACGTGAGTGTCGTTACGTGTTGTCTAAATAAAAAGGGTAGTTAGCAATGTCATTTAACAGGTTGCGTAAAGAAAGGGCATGGTCGTTAAATTATATAGTGAGATATGAAGTCATTTTGAAGGCTACTTGGAACTGTTTGCATACGTATAAAACACTTAGTATATTTTAGCTTTTCCCAGTTTCATTTATAGCGTGACATATAAGGTTTTTTACATTTAGAATGAAGCATATAACTAGAGTATGATCATAAGAGTATGTGAGTTCGATGTATGCATGGTTCAACATAGGTAAAAATGTTATACGTTCGAGTAAGAATGATGCATGCATGTGATCATATCTTAAACATGAAAATGATGTGCGAGTTGTGGTTTTTGAACCTTCACAGTGGAGTGGGTTTGTAATCTTTATATGTTTCTAAGTAAGTTACTGCGTTTTTAAAATATAAAGGTGTGATACGTTCGAATGAAAAACAAAATGATGCATGGCTTGCTATATTAAATGTGTACTAGTAAAGTGTGAGTGTGGTTCTAATTCTTCCTTAGTGGAGTTGTCACCCTCGTGGGTTTGTAAATTCTAATGCACATACCAGTAAATAAAAGAAATGATACGTTTCGAATGTAAAGAAAATAACAGGTGCATGCATGTGTGGGTTGTGTACGTGAGAATGGAAACAAGAGGGAGTATAGTTAATTACCACACCTTCTAGAGGTGGTGAAGAAACCGTGGGAGTCGAATGGAGGCGCACAAACGAAGGCAGTGGCTTGCTAGCGAGCTCGATATGTGTTTAGTTCTTTACTTGACTTGTTCTTCTAAACGAAGATAGACGTTTCTGGGTTGAGACAAAGTTACTGGACTTTTGAAGTGGCTAATGAGAGGTGAAGAAAGCTGAGATAAGTAGTGTGGGTGGCCAAATGAAGGGTCGAATTTATAGAAGGATTTAACACATTTTGATTTCACTCAATCATTGATGACACTGTAGAGAATGGGACACCTATGATAGTTTTACTGACAAAAGAAGATATTTGATAGGTGAAGTAACATGGGGAAATCTTATCCCTTTCTTTTGCAATGTATATGTATTTACATTTTCTTTCATACAAGTTTCTAAAATGAAGATAGCGAACTATACAAATCTTCTGTGATCCTAACAAATTTCTGGTCATCCTATTATGTTGAGTATATTATTAGGAGTACGTAGGAAAAAGCGGGGAATGATTTGGTTAAGTTTTGATAGGTTACGTATGTCGGATTGTTTTAAAATGGGACAAACGAAATGAGCTTGTATTTCACAGTAATACTCGATATGTAGGGCTGTGAGTTAGTACCTATAGAGTCTAGTGGGTCGTGATCGAGGAGGTGCAAAAATATTCGAGGGTCGTGTTTAGTATTCGAAAGATTGCGAGTCATTTTTGAGGGTGTTGGGTTGTCGACTTCACATAAAATAACAAAAGAGAAGTTGGGTTTTGAAGTTGGGTTGCGTAGCGTGTGAGTTTGGATGGTGATGGGCCTGGTACAAGTTTAAGGGTCCGGTTAGCTTGTAGTTTAGTTAGATTTAGTGAGATTTAGTGTAATTAGTGTGTGTTTATAGTTATTGTTGTAATTAGTAGAAAATATAGTGATTAGTGATAATTAACTAGTAATTAGTGATATTTGTAATTTGTGATTTATGAAATATTAATCCTTGTGAAGTGGTTACGTTACGTAATATAAGTCGTGGTCTAGTTTCGACATTCGGTAATTGTTGTGATATCGCGACGTGGTGAAAATAATATAACCAGAAAAATTTTAAATTTCCCCGTAAAATGGGTCTTGTTGAATGGTAACTCGAGGTTATTATTAATTAATGAGGTTTATCATAACGGACTTTCGTGGGATCCTACACCATAAGCATAGAGAAACATGGGCATGGATCCCAACGGGTAGAATATTTGAGTATCATGAATTATTCCATAGATCATGCTTTAAGTGAAAACCCACCGGAAGAGTGTTCAAACACGTATGTTATAGATGGCAACCAGTTAAGAAGAAATCCGAACCTTGCATCACTACAATAGAAAAGTTCAACCCACTAGGTTTGCATTCTATACTGTCTAACTACGTGGAACCACTTTATCAGTGGGTTCCAAATTTTCTGTTTCTTGCTTTGATGTGCAGCTTATCCAAGTGTGCCTCTGGTACCTCGACTCAGGGTGCACCCGACATATGACCGGGAACAAGGCACTGCTCAAGAAATTCATGGTTAAATTCTTGGGTATAGTGCATTTTGGGAATGACCACATTGCTAAAATCACCGGCTATGGGGATCTCATTCATGATAAAGTCACAATTCAAAGAGTCTACTTTGTCGAAGGGCTAGGTCACAATTTGTTTAGTATTGGCCAATTTTGTGATAGCGGTTTAGAGGTGGCATTCAGAAAACATTCGTGTATTGTTCGCACTCTTGAAGGCGTTGATATTCTCAAAGGCTCCAGGGATTCGAATCTATGCCAAATTGCACTTAAATAAATTACATCACCAAAACTGATTTGTTTGCTTGCAAAAGCTACATCATCACAAGCCTGGCTATGGCATCGTCGATTCTCTCATTTGAACTTCAAAACTATAAACGACCTTGCTCAAAAAAACCTAGCCAAAGGATTGCCAAAACTATCATTCAAGAAAGATCATCTTCAGTCAGAGGATTGCAACACTCAAATCCAAATCCGAACCTAGTTCCATTGCTCAATTGCATTTATTGCATATGGATTTGTGTAGCCCAATGCGCGTTGTCGACAGAAATGGAAAGAAATATATTTTAGTTATTGTGGATGACTGTTCCCGTTACACTTGGGTTCATTTTCTTGCTTCTAAAGCTGAAACTCCAAATGTAATCATCAAGTTCATCAAAAGAGTACAAGTTGGTCTACTAGCTCAAGTCCGATACGTAAGAACAGACAATGGAACGGAGTTCATGAATCAGATTCTTCATAATTTCTTTGATTCTACAGGCATTACTCATTAGAGATCTGTGGCTTACACTCCTTAAAAAAATGGTGTAGTCAAAAGACGAAACCATACATTAGTAGAAGCTGCAAGAACAATGCTAACCTCCGCTAATCTTCCATTAAATTTATGGTCTGAAGCAGTGTCAACCGCTTGTTTCACACAAAACCGATCTATCATTCATAAAAGATTCAACAAAACTCCATATCACATCCTTCACCAACGTTAAACCCGATGTAAAATACTTACGCACTGTTGGTTTTCGATGCTACCCTCTTAATGATCGTGATGACCTTGGCAAGTTAAAAGAAAAAAGGGATGTAAGAATTTTCCTTGGATATTCTACACAATTAATTGTATATCGTATTTACAACAGGAGAACAAAGTTGATACAAGAGACAATCCATGTTCACTTCGACGAAGTAGAGGAAATGGCTTATGATCAAGTAAGCTCAGAACCCGTGCAAAGGACTATGACTTCTGAACAAAACGGTGCAAGACTCGTACCAAAACCAAAATCATCAACACCAAAACATAAACATATTCAAAAGGAAGAGTTAGATGGTTTGTTTGAGAACTTCTATGATGAATCATGTGGAGGAAATAAGATGAAGGTGTCTACAATATCCGCAGCAACTTCGATTATCGAAGTTAATCATCAAGAAGACATACCATCTCCCATATCCGGTTCATCAACAACTACTTATGAAGATGTTGATCCAACACCAGATACACCTCCAATTATACAGATTCAACAAGAACTTTCACCAAACAATGCCACTCCAACCTCCAACGTAAATGTTGATGATCAAATAATTACCAATGCATCGTCTGAAGATGAACCATTCACAAACCCATTCGCGACTCCTGAAGTTGAGGTCGGTTGACCTTTTGAGACACAATCTGTTGATCCTTCAAACATGCAACCGCTTTACCTACTACATCCGCACAGAAGATGGACTCACGATCACCCTCTACAACAAATAAATGGAAATCCTTCTCAACAAGTTCAAACATGAAGTTCTATAGCAGATTACTGTTTCTACAATTCTTTCCTGAGTAGAGTTGAACCTGCCAACGTCAAAGCAGAGACAGAAATTTGAGATGAGCATGATGGGAGAGTTAAAAAAAATTTTGGGGTCTACAAATAAATCAAACTCCTCCTGGTATCTTTATTCATCAAAACAAATAGACGATGGAAATTTTGAAAAAGTTTGGAATGGAAAAATCTGACTCTATGAGTACACCTATGCAATACAAGCCTAAACTAGATGAAGATAAAGGTGGTAAACCAGTTGATGCTACAAAATACCGTAGTATGATTGGTTCACTCATGTATCTTACAGCTAGTCGGCCTGATATTCATTTTGTGACTTGTTAGCTTAATTTGCATCGTATTAACTTTGTGAAACGTTGATTTAGTATTTTATCGTATTGTAACGTGGATTTGTTGAATGGTATTGTAAGTTTAGTAATTTGTATTGTAAACGTGGATTTGTTGAATTTGGTAATTTATCATATTGTGGATTTGTGGTATTGTAACGTATAGTCATTTGGTATTGTATCGTATTGTGGATTTGTGGTATTCGTATTTATGGATTTGTCGAATGGTAGATTTTTTTGGGAAAAAATTCCTGAAAATCTGGAAAACTGGACCAAACCTGCACTTTTTTTTAGCCCAGGAAAAAATAGGGTCGACTACTAAAACAAACTTGTTTTAGACAGTTAGGGTCGACAATCCTATTTGCATCATTGTGACGTGGAAAGCTCCTACTGCAAATAATACTTTCATATAAAAAAAGGTAGAGTCGACATTGTCGACCCAAATTGCAAAGACAATGTCGACCCTATTTTTTCTTAATTAAAAAATAGTTTTAAGTTATTATTATAATTAGAAGATAGAAAAAAGAAAAAAAGAGTAGGGTCGACATTGTCGACCCAAGGTTTATATAAACATGTCGACCCTACTTGTGGTCATTGGTTTTTGCTGAAACAACGCGGGCCCCACTGTCGACCCAATTTTTCAAAGAGAGTGTCGACCCAAAAAAATTTGGGACGAAAAGTTTGGGTCAACCAGTTAGGTACGAGATGTCGATCCTAATTTACTTAGGGTCGACCTTCTTTGCAATTTTGGGTCGATTTCGTCTACCCTAAACCCAGATTTATTTGTAGTGTAAATTATACACCAAGATAAGAATCTCGAGCTTTACTTCAATATAGACCCAAACCCATAATAGTTACAACCTACGAGGGCTCTGCTGCTGCAAATTCACGAATAGAGCCAACCATCTGCCACTCACTTGTCGAAGCCTTTGACAAAGTCTTCTCAGGTTCTATTAGCCTCCACAACCCAACATATAATCCCACAAAGTACATATAGAAGCTTATGAAACTCTTTCTATGTTTGTTTTTTTGAACGGCGGAAGTTTTATGGATATAGAAAGAATAACCTAGCTAGACGTTAGGAGCACAAAGAGATAACAATTAATTGCAAGCATGACGAGGGTTGTCAAACCACTTGATCCAATTTACACTAGCCTTTCTATCTCTACAAGAGATCATATCAAAAGAGGCAAGTTTATTGTCGTTTAGAATCATGTCCTTTGAGGGCCACTTTAGCGAGAAAGACATGCCATTCCGAAACTTCCAAAGTGACCAAAGTGTGGTTTGAACAAGGACATCAAAGTGATTTTCTTGGTTAGTTTGCAAAGAAGCACGATCAGCTAGGTTAACTACTTTTGAAAGTGATGCAATTGAGATGTTTTCAATACTCCACCAATTGAGGACTTTAATTAAACCATGTTTCTTTTTTGATGTCACAAGGGTGAAAAGATGCTCCTCAGTCTCGATGTCATTGTCAAAAACCAGACAATGCGTTGAATGAAGGTGGATAGTGATACCCCTTCGATCGAGATTGGAACAACTATGTCTAAACTTAGTCAAACAATGGAATAAGCTAATTTTTTTTCCAAACAAATATAAGCCTATTGAATAAGTTAAACCGAACACCCCCTACAGTTAAATATGTCTCTCTGCTGTTTAGTATATATCAGTGATTTTGGTGCTCGGAAGTCCCATCTTTTGGCTATATTAACCTTTCAGTGCTTGGGTTTTTGTATCATTCGGGTTATTATCATGGGGTTGCGACGCCGCCGATGTTGTTTTCGGCCCTTCGGTTGTCATACCTACATATTATTAACATCGAATAGAATTATGGTCGAGCGTTTAAGAGCACCAGCTAGCACAACTTGTTATATGTTTAAGTACGTTTTGTTTTTTACCTCAAACTCATCCTTATTTTGAAAAACTCTAACTCGAATAACTCTGGAGTCATGAGTAGATAGAAAGGTCCTCAGCTTGTTTATTCTAGAAGTTTTGTAAGTATACGGATTTGTTCTTTCATTTATTTGGGTTATAATCGTGATTAAATATCGTTACTTCTATTATTATTGGACCTTTGGCTATGTGATCAATGCCGCCTAACCCAAGCAGTTATAAAATCAAAGTCTGGCTTGTGAGATTTATATATAACTAAATCAAGCTAATCAACAAACAATTCACTTGCTTAATCTCATTCTATACTTTTCATTAAAGTTTGATGTAATACATAACACTATTACAGTAATATTTACACAAGAGGACTACCCTGAACAAACTCAGTCAAAGCCAAACTAACTAAACCCAACATGGCAAGTCTCCCATTCCACAACTCAGCATCTGAAGTCATCAACCCATTTGACTTTGACTCAGCTCTTACACCTTTAAACAAAGGCACTAACGAAGCTAAAGTCAATACAACACTTGTCCCAACAAACAAAGTTAGCCCACCGTTAGATATTTGTGTCAACAAGTCTTGGCCATTAGCCAACTCAACACCCAAAGCTGACACAAACCCTATCATGGCTAACCTTCCATTGATTCTTTCTGGTGCTGGCCCACTGAAGGCTAGCAAGTCTGAGAACTTTGTGCTGATTTTTGGGGCTGATGATGGTTTAATGTTGTCTTTGGGTTGTGACATGCATTTGATGCTTGTAAAGGTGGTGTTAGTCTTTTTGTGACAGTGGCTGGTTGTGAGGCCTGCTGAAAAGACAGAAGTAGCTGCCATAGTGGTGGTTATGAGGTTGTTTAAGATTGTATAACGTTAAGTTGTTGTTTGTTGTGGTTTATTATTATTACAAAGGTGGTTAGCTTAATTTTATAGGAGAATGTGAGTGTACGTGTTTTTTTGGGGTGAAGACATAGAATTGGATACTTGAGGCCCATCAAGTATCCACGATAGTTGCTTTTGGGACTTGTTCACGTGGCTTAAAAAGTGGCCGATGAAGAGATGTTGTGGTGAAATTGGGTTCAACTTCAATATATGTGTTCCATAGATTGTGGAGGTGGGGTACAAAGTGACAATTGGACGGTTTCTAGGGCTCTTGAAAGATGTCGTGTATAGTTCAAACAAGGGGTCTTTAAACGAGTTAAATGATTAAAGTCCAATGTAGGAACATGTGAATTATAAATCTGCATTTGAGAAAAAATAATATATTTATTTTTCAAATCAAAATAAGAATCGTCAGTGGCTTACCTACTCAAGTTATAAGCTCAAATCGATAATATAAGTTTTGACAATATGTATGAGTAATTGACTGTGTTGAATTATTTATATTTATTCGTATAATATCACCAAAAAAATTGTAACTTAATTGTTCTCTTTTTTTTTTTTTTTTTTTTTTTTTTTTTTTTTTTTTTTTTTTTCTTTTACTTTTCTTTTAGAAACAAGTAATATGTTGATTAAAATAAATCTTCAACAAAAATGAAGATCGGAAAGATTACACATCATGGAATAAATCTTGAACAAACTATTTCATGCGAAAGAAGTGCACTATGATGTACAAGTGACAATGAATTTTGAACAAGTGATTACTAACAAAACTGTGACGTGCTTGTGGGTACTACACATCTCGGATGTCGTTACGAGTGCCAAAAACAGATAAATTCCATATTGAGTCAAATAGAAAGGTGTAATACGCTAAACAAACTTATCTTAATCATTTTGACGTTGTGAAAAACATGAAAATAGGCTTAAAGTAAAGCGCCAATGAGAACAAGTTGAACAACCATTTGAGTAAAAGTTGCCTAGGATAAGATGTTCTTGAAAAATTGTCCCTTTAATAACTACAATAGGAAAATTTGCATTTATCTTACACAAAATAACATTATTTCTTGTTAGTGCAAATATTACGATATTTAAACTAAACGGTTTCTTCGGTTTTAATAATGACAAACATGTAACTTGTAATACATAACGTAAAATGTGCAAGTTACTTGTAAACACAAATCATCAATGCATATTTACATCAACACCTCCCGACGTCTCAAGTATGCTTCAACGAAGTCGTAGATTTTCATCCCGACATAAATCACTCAAGGTATGGACAAACAAATCTACTACTTGACAAATGATCAAAGGATTTTATATTTCTAAACTTCACATTTTTAATGTGACAAAACATTTTTTCAAAAATATATTTCACAAATTATTTTTGAATTAAAAAGAAATGTTTTATTTTGAAAAATATGTTTGAAAATCCCAACAGTCAAATTTCCCCCCAAAACAGCTCCTAACATCCCCAAATAAACCTTCCCCACTAAAGACAAACGAAGGAGCGTCCACGGTTCCTTTAAATAGGGACGGCTCCACTAAATTTAGTGGAGCCGTCGGGTATTTAGTGGAGCTGTGGGTCTGTAACGGTCAGATTTTCCCTTGCCTATAAATAGTGGACCATTCCACACTTCCAACTTGATTTTTTCAGTCATTTTTCTCTGGTCTAATCCCTCCTCACTTAGATGACTTTCTTTGATCATTTGGAGAGTCTTAGTTTGTTTAAGAGTGATCCAATCATCCATTCAAGTGATCCTCTTCATTCCTCTTGATTAGCAAGAGAAGAACACAAAGTATCCAAGTAGATACAAAGTGTTGTCATCCCTCTTGATTAGCAAGAGAAGAACACAAAATATCCAAGTAGATACAAAGTGTTGTCATCCCTCTTGATTAGCAAGAGAAGAACACAAAGTATCCATGATGATAAAAAGTGTTATCATTCCTCTTCATTTGCAAGAGAATAACTCAAGGTATCCAAGAAGATACAAGAGTTGTAGTTGTTAGGTCTTGTAACATTTGTTACACTCTTGATTGTATCATAGCATACATCAAGATTATTTTTCTTTTTTGAGAGAGTGAGTCAAGATCATTGTGATCTTAAGAGATAGTGAAGATCTCTTGAAGCCATTGGGCTTGTGTGATTGATCATGTGGATCAAGGGTAGATAGGGTAGATCGAGTCAAGTGGGAGTAGATCATTGTGATCGTGTGGAGATCTTGGAGATCTCTTGAAGCCATTGGGCTTGTGTGTATTGATTACGTGGATCAAGGGTAGATCGTGGTAGATTGGTGCTAGCTAAGATTAACACTCGACATCTAGCTTAGTGTCGGAAATAGGATAAGCGACGTGTAAGGTGTAAATCGGGTAGATCGTGGTAGATTGGTGCTAGCTAAGATTAGCACTCGACATCTAGCTTAGTGTCGGAAAACAAGTTAAGCGACGTGTACGGTTTTCTCCGCCTGAAGGGAGTTTGTTGATTAGTGAAGTAACTCTCGAGTTGGGTACTCGGGGAGTGGAGTAGGGCGAAGAGGAGCTTCGTGACCAAACCACTATAAATCACCGTGTCCGGTTTGCGCCTTCTTACTTATCTCTTAACTTTCATTTTATTCTTTATCGCTTTATGTTTATATTTGCATTGTGTTTATGCTTGTGTGGCTAGTTCCTTATGTTATGTATGTGTTATGGTTAATTGTACTTGTGTTGTAGTTTAATTTATTCATCCCTACATGATATATGATCATTGTTGACATTTTTCATATTACGTCACATTTGATCGGGTAATTGATACGAAAAGTTTTAAGTTTTTAAATGGAAACGTATTCACCCCCCCCCCCTCTACGGTTTCCACAATTGGTACCAGAGCCACGTCGCTCAAATTTTTAAAACAAATGGTTTTCAAAATTGAGTACGATCCATGTATCAAATTACCTATGAAGGTGATAAAATATGAAAAGTATTTAATTGTTTAATACTTACAAGTTTTGTTGTTAAGTATACTTTGTCATACTAGCTTGAAGGCTTTTTCAAACCAATAAAAGAATAGAGTCTTAAGTGTCTGGTCATGTTCTCTGTCGAGTCGCCGCACTAAAACTGTAAACTGAATCAGAAAAGAGAACACGGTACCACTAAATATAGGACGGTACCATTATATTTAACGGTACCGTGGGTTATTTAATGGTACCGTGCCTCTGTCTGTCTGTTTTCAGTATTAAGTCATTTCCAAAAATTCTTCTAAAATCAACCATAAGTTCGTAGAAGTCGTGTCACTCATCATTTTAAACGAAGTTGATTCTACTTTCATTTGAGAAATATTTTTATGAATTAGTTCTAAATGAAAGTATGTTAAAGTCCTTGATTTTCAACTAAAGGTCTTCTGGTCATGCAGTTTGCGTAAATTTTTGGTCAAACTGAAAAAGGGCGATTCAACCTTTAAACCTTGACATGTTTTCAAAGTGCTCAGCAAAAATCTTTGAAATGGGGAGGAAAACAATTCATTGTCAAATAAAATCAAGCTTAGTATACATTGTTATACCTAATACACAAAATGACGGATAAGTATTTTTGTGTGTTAAGCTAAATTGCTATTTGCTTATTATAGTTTTTCGGTTTATGCATTTATAAGGCTCATGCTAAATCACTTGCACTATATTAAGTAATTAGTTTGCATTGCATATAGGCATCAACCATTTGTCTTACATTTGTTGCAAGTTCTTAAAATGGTTTAGTAACTTTCTTAGGAATAGAAACTAAGTTGGTAGATCATGTGTGTTGAAAGATATTGTCTTACGCAATTATTTTTCCAAAGGTTTAAGTGTAAAAAGTATATCACCCCAAAACACTTAACACTTTCATAAAATCCGTAACATGATCTTTAAAACATTACATCATTTTGTCTTGTTGACCATGGGTTGTCTAAACAAGATAAAAGGTCATTTTAATACATTAGTACTTAAGTAAAGGAAAATGTATTAAACTTGCATTGATCTAACACACATACAAAATGTTTTAAACATTTAGTATCTTACGTATGTTGTATAAAAATAGTTAAGATAATTATTTTTATACCAATGAGGTGTCGAAAAACTAAGAATATTATACTTAATAATATAAATAGTTTTTCTCAAATAAAAATAAATGACAATATCAAAGTAAGTAACTTAATATGTCATTAACCTCACACATACAACTAGTGTTAGAATAAATGGAACACACTCCTTAATTTAAAAAAAAAAAAAAGGATTGATCGTGAGGGTCAAGAAAGATTTCGAGTACATATCAATTCATTATTCAAATTATGATTGATATCATCATCGAATCTAATTGACAAGTTTCCGAGTGTGGACATGAAATTGGAGTCATTATTTGTTTAGCTTCAAGATAACATCAAAACATGATGAAACATATTATCTTGAATCTACATACTCAATCACACTCGATTGTTATAAAAATAATGACGTCCACTCAAGACGAATATAATATGCATCGGATCATAACTCACACTTGTGTTGAAGATGCCATATTAAGTCTTCTTGTCCAATGGTTGTGTTCCAAACTTTAAAGTAACATGTTTAAAAGATGCATAAAATACACAACTAAGTAGGATTGACAACTTGGAAGTTTCATCTGAAATATACAAGTAATTTACATTGCAATGCAATTGGTAAATGTGTCATTTCCGAAAAACCAAATACGAGCAAACAAACAACATATGTAAACTTTGCTCATGAACAACTCAACACTCAAAGCCACATGTCTAGTAAAAGTGTCACGCATAATATGTTATTAACTATTATGTAAGTCATCAATCTTTGAGAATATCACATGTATTTCTCTTAGCAAAAGATTGACAAAAGATAACCTATATCTCATGCATCTTATTTTCTTTGTGACATGAATGGTTATGTTACGAGAGAATACATTGCATCCTGTTAACAAATATAAGATATTAGAGTTGAATAATTAATGAAGCGAAAAGTGTACCGCTTTTAGGGGGTCATTTAAGCCCTAAATCGTATTTATTTGATCAAATATTGCCCTAAATCGTTCCTTTTGTCATTTTAGGTACTTTGGAGATGAAATTTGGAAAAGGAAGCATTTTGGACGTTTTTGGAGCATAAAAGTGAAGAAAACGACAAAGTCTCTAAATCTGCTGGAATAGTACCTGTGACGGCGTCAAGCCCAATCCTGACAGCGTCAAGACCAAGCCTGACAGCGTCAAGACCAAGCCTGACAGCGTCAAGCCTTGATAGGCCGGAACGTATTTTTGGAGTTTAAAGGGAGACGGCGTCAAGAAGGCCGTCAAGCCTTGCCGACAGAAATATTGCCTATAAATACAACATCATAACTTCACTTTTTGTAAGCCCTAAACCCTAAGTCCGATTCTAGGGTTTAGGTAGGTGTTTTTCCAGCAACTTAGAAGGTCTTAATCACTCCATAAACATCTTGTAATGGTGTGTTGATTCTATCTTAATTATGTCTTCCATTATTATTGTTGCTTGTTCTTCATTGATTATGTTTTACTAAATCACCTAGTGTTTACCTATGATTGTGTGAAACTTGTGTATAACTAATTAGATCTTATTGATTTCTTGTTGATGTGTGTGTCCATCTCCATCAATTAGGGCGTGACAACTTCAATATATCTAGTTGGTTTAGTTTATAATTCTTGCTTCCTATTGTTTCTTGTTTTGATTGGGTGATATCGATGTTAGGCTTAAGAAAACTGGCCAACCTCCTATATGGTAACGTGCTTGAACGTCTTAAGAAGCATGAACCAAGGTGTACTAAGGTTAATTGGTTGTATTTAATGCATAAGCGAATTCTAGTGATCCCATGTTAGGAGCTTCTTAGCCGGCTCGACATAGGAGTGAAGTAGGAGCTTATAGAGTTGGGGAAGATCGTACACACCCCCACGATTGGTATTAAGGAATACAACCCGTCAATTAAAACAAGGTGTGACAATTCAATAGGTAGAATTGGATAGCTAGCAAGGAGTAACATATCATAGGTAGACATGCTTCACTTCCCTTGTAGAACCCTAGTTTACTTTCCTGCACATTAGTTTAATTAGTAGCTTTTGGGTTAGTTGATTAGCAACTAATTCCGCCCACTCCTTCAAACCAGAGATTTTACTTGCTTTTCATAAAATATAAAAATACAAAAAGAATCATCCCTCACCTCTAGACCTAGTAGATAAATTTCAATCCTAACGAACACTATTCTTTGAGTTGAACGATCAATCCCCCGGTACTTGCCACTTCACTATACTACATCGGTCAGGTACGCTGCCTGGTGGGGATTGCAAACTTCTCAAGATCCCTTGAGAGGTAAAACCTGTTGTAAGGTCGCAAAACCACGCATCAATAATAACCTAATACGACATGTGTCATTGCATAAACAAGTAAAATTGGTCATACACTAAAATACTTGTTTCACAAAGCATTCTTAAGAGTGATGAGTTCACTCTTAGAAAAGCACACTAGTTGAAATAAATAGTATGTCTCATTTCAAATAAAATGCTCACAAGATCTATTGAGGTAAATAACCTTTACTAGATTCTCACTCAAGATATGCAAAGAAGCATTCTTGAAACACACACGATGTAGTAGATTCTACATTGTATCACATTAGAGTATCTCTTGGTTCTAGGAAACCAAATCACGTTAAAATAACATGTAACAACTCAACAAACAAAGATGTTGTTCAAGAGATCATAAAATACACCATCTCCATCAAATAACCTTTAAATCTCAAATACGAAATTAAAACATTTCGCTTGCCTTTGTTAGGAGTTGTGTAAGACATGTCATTTTCTTAACCAACTTTCAAAGTATGGTTAATTGAGTCATATTAGGCCATGTATAAGCAAAACATGATAACATCATCTTTGCTATACTTCGATAGGCAAATATAGGAATTTGAATTCTTCTAACATGAGAATGACTGCTGGAGAACCTATCGCACTAGAAATTCAATTTGACCTAACGGTTGAATTGCTTCCAGGAGAGAAGTTAGGTTCGTGTATAACCCGTAAAAATGGTCGTGTTTAGCCTTAATTGAGCACCACTAGTGATAGTCTCATACTCATTCTCTAACTTGAAAATTTTTCATTCCTACATTTGACTAGAGATAGTTTACATCGGTGAACTTTATCTCCCATTAGGATGTCATCTTAAACAAGTAGTAATTAGGATCTGCCTTAGCAAACCTAGAGTTCTTGCATCCCACATACGTGTTTCAAAATGATAACATGTTCTCATAAGACATGATTAAATGTATTCATGATCTTAAATGCTAAATGATTATCATGTTTTGCATGATGGTTGCATTTATTCCTTATGTGCATTTTACATGATTTGCTTGTAAAGTTTGCACCCACACTATGCTCTTTTGACACATTAGGAATTAGGTATGCCCATTACTATGAATCCTTAGAAGTCATAGAGTCATACACTAGTGTCAAAACCTATAAGTTAGAGTAGTCGCGAAGTTGTCCTAATTCCCCAGTCATCACTTCGCCTTCTTCCAAGTAATACACCCGTTTGTCATGGGAAGGTTAGATACAAACCTAGTAGAACTCGGAGTAGGATTGACAACTTAAATATTTCGTCCGAAATATTCAAGTAAGTTTAACTTGCGATCGCAATTGTTAAATGTCATATCCGAAACATCATACTCAAGCCTTTTAACAACGTATGTTAAAACGCTCATCCCAAAGCTAAAAGCTAACATCAACCCTCGGGTGACAAAGGACTCACGAGTTGCTATTTAAGTAATTAGCAGTTCCTTTCATCCTCGTGTGATTATACACGTCTTAAGATCCCAAACTCTGCTGCGAATCAGCACCATAGGCTTAGCTTTACGTCTTTCAAAACCTCATGAAACACTCGTGTGCGAAGCACATCAAAATCCATAAATCAACCAAACCTCTCAACCGAGAATCCCCTAACCATCTTCGTCTAGGTCTAGGAATGATGGAACATTTTCCATAAATCTTATGACTATTTAAATATTTCACTGGAAATATTAAAGTCATCCCTCGTACCCCTTTTATGACTATTTAAATATTTCACTGGAAATATTAAGTCATCTTTCACATTGCTCTAATGACTACCTATGTATTTCCTTGGAAATATAAAAGTCATCTCTTCTCGTCCAGTACCGTTCAAAGAATTTATTAGGTATACATTCTTTCCTCGTGTCGAAGAGTCTCACTAATTCAGCGAGATTTATTCGTGAAATCCTCTTAAATTCCAATGACAACTTAAATATTTCATCTGAAATATTTAAAGTATATTTAATTTGCGAAAGGCAATTAAATGTCATTTCTCGCTCTCGATCAACGTTCACCTAATCCCGTTGGATTCATTCATAAAGGAATTTATTTGGTATAAATTCTTTTAATCTAAGGTCCAGAAAAATCACAATATATGTGAAATTTCTTTGTCAGAAATCTAATTCTGGGTCAAAACTGACCTCAGCAGGTCACGGTACCCTTAAATAGGGGACAGTACCGCTAAATTTAACGGTACCGTCAGACCGTTGTCTGCTGAGACAGTTTATTCTCACTGTTTTAAAAACACTATCGAAACCAACTCGATGTAGTCTTGAACCAGAACCGTATCCTATCAGAACAAATTGTATCTATCTTCTGATTCCTAAGCCTTCTTCCCTTTCACCTCCGCATGGTATTAAACACTACCAATGCTTCCGCATCCCACTCATCTTCCACACACTTCAAACGAAGAATCGCTAGGATACGTTGAGATAACCCTTCCTCATCAACATAGATAACTCACTAGAACCTTATCACTAACCTCACAACCTTGAAGATTTTATCTTCTTAACCCCTAGGATATCTCCACGTGATCACTTGCCTCATCATAATATTCTATGAATATTCACAATGATTGAGAAGAGCTACGTGACTTCAAAGGTGAAGTTTATCGTATGCTATCCACCACCTGTTATGACGTTACTAAGCTTATCGCTTCCGTCATCGTTCACTTTCCTCTTTATCTTCTACATCTTGTCCGGATGGTAATAGATTAAGGGGGAGCGAAAACACACTCATACTGTCTTTCACCAAACACTCTCAAGAACACACAAATGTGGTTCTTATTCCCTAGGAAACTACCCTTTAGCTGCCCAGAACTTGGCTGCACAGGAAAATTCGTGACTTCCAGGTCACGGTACCGTTAAATAGGCCACGGTACCATTAAATTTAACGGTACCGTGTGGTATTTAGTGGTACCGTGCCTATGTTTGATGAATTTTCACTGTTCCCTCCTGATCCCTGCATCCCTAACCTCAAACTTGCAAAATTTTGCAAACTCACACACACCCTAAGATTTCCTCACTACACCATAGGACACCATCACCAACTTTAGTTTGAATCCCACAGCCCTTGCCTATGTAAGGCCTCACAAATGCAAGCTTATCTTGCATCTCATCTTCAAACCTCACATTAATATTTTTCATCATCACACTCAAACCTTTTAGCTACACTTCACTCTTGACATTGATAGTTAGTCTAAGTACCTTCAACCCATAGATCATCACACTCAAACCTTATAACCTTCAACTTATTTGAGAGGACCTGTGACACACGGTTAAGGTGGTTAAACCTTGTATACTTTGTGTGTAAGATATATTGAGTTAATATGATTAAGCACGCGGAATTTACTTAATCACATTTAGAAGGTTATGTATGTTATGGAAATGGAAGAATTATATTTGTTACTTAACAATGAACAAAGAAAGTTTTTCACTAAACGATTCAATATTATTCAAAATAATACAAGTGATCTTGTGTTTATCACTAGGGTTACAAAGACCTTGAATCTTATGTTACAACTTGTGATTTGTGTTTGTTCTATGTCTTAACAGTTATGAGTTTTTAATTATGCATGTGTACACAATATCCAAGTCTAAGATCTCTTTTATAGTTGCAAGAGATCTTTACAAATTGCTTAAAGTCTTGGCCGACTTACTTGGTTAACTTATGCTTATTGTGTGTCAGTACATAAGATACAACATGTATCTATGTATACAACTTGTTAACTAAGCACATGGAGTAAGATATTATCTACCGTATATGTTTGACCAAAATACAATAAATATCTTTTCGATCTTATCCTTGAAGTAGCTTTATGACTCACTGATCAGCAGTACCATTCTCTACTAGCAGTACCTTCTACTTGAACTAGCAGTACCTTCTTGTTCTGGCAGTACCTTTATGTACTAGCAGTACCTTGATCATGAACTAGCAGTACCTTTGACTTAGAGTAAATTCTAATACTCTAACTTCAGAATATTTAATTCCCAACAATCCTCCCCTAAACATGTGAATCATTTCAAACATGTTTTTCTGAATTAAATGAGGACTTGAAAAGATCTTTCAAACACTTCATGAATCTGAACTATTCTTCTTATTCTGAACTGATCTGCTTTGTTCTTCTTTGACTTCAGCAATATCAAAATATTGTACCAAAAGATGGTGCAATTTCCTTGGATGGAGGAATTGTAAGAGGCAATGATGCTGTGTATCTTGGATGCTTGTTTCAACAAATGAAATCATCTAACCAGCATGTCTTTGAAGTGAAATTGAAACTTTTCTTCGTTTAATCTAGATAGAACTTTCTCCTTTAGGAATGCTTCATCCCTTCTAGATATTTGATCTATTCTTGTCATTTTCAACCTCTACATCATCTTGTATGCTCTTGTCTTCTCCTTCCATATATTGGTTTATTCTTCCTTTTCTGGGTAATTATTTCCTCCCTTGAGATTGTTACCTCCCCTGAAGCAAATAACTTTTGTTTCCTCCCCTTGTTTGGAAGATCTCACTATGTACCTTTGACTAATCTATCAATGTGAATTTGTTGTCAGACAATATTGTACATGAAGCCATCAATTCCTTAAGAGTTTAAGTTGCTGTCCTCATCACTTCTAAGTGTGTTAACTCCTATAAGAGGTGAATTAGTGGACATTTTGATTCATAATCCATCAATGGATGGTTTTTGTGAATCTCTTGAAAATCCTTTTAAGAAATCATTTTGACTTAGTAGTATGTTTATGAATTTAGAATTGAAAAATCATACTACTTCCAACCATTTTGAAAGAATCAAGTGTATAACAGACACTTAATTAGCATTTCGGTTTAAAGCAACCTCTGGTTGTGTGAGAACCAATGTTTTTCAGTTATAAATAACTGCCTGTGAAAAGATAAATCTATTCAAAAGATTTTCTTGACAGGGTTTCCAGCTCATAGCAATTGTTACCTCCAACACAAGTGTTAGACTCACTTTTACTAGCTGTTCTTTCTATCAGATGTCCTTAGACTAACTCATTATACTTGAAAGTATAAAATGATAGAAAGTGAGTTGTATCAGTTACTATCTGATCAACTAAGTCATCAATTCAATGTGAAATAACATAACTAGATTTCAAGAAAGAAGTTTTAAGGAGGTTAAATTCCTAAACTTAGTCCATCATAAACCTATTATGGTCAGCAATTTGATAAGCATTCTGCTGTTCCCATTTCACTTGAAATTTCCTTTGTGTTCACATATTCATACCTGAAATAGTTAGTCTAAAACCAAAAGAACAATGTACAAAGTACTTGTCTTGCATTAGTATAATCATAAGACCAATTATATGAATAACACAATTCAAATTTTGATATATTAGCAGTACCTTATAAATCCAGCAGTACCAACAAAAATTTATGTACATAAACACATCATTTGAAAATTTTAAAGATTAAGCATTCCAATACTTGCTACCAAGTACTGAAACCTTGAAACATCAAAAGCTTTGGTTAGCAGATCTGCAAAATTATGCTCTGAAGCAATTTTAAGAACTTGAATTAATCTTTTCTCATTGCAGTCTCTTATAAAGTGATGTCTAATTTCAATGTGTTTTGTTTTAGAGTGTTGTACTGGATTTTTAATAATACAAATTATACTACTATTATTAATATAAATAACAGCGTTTAAGAAATTGTACCCATAATCAAGGAGTTGATTTTGAAGCCATAGAACTTGACTAGAGCAACTTGCAGCAGCTATATATTCAGCTTCAGTTGTTGAATTTGCCACACTTGTTTGCTTCTTACACTGCCATGAGGCAAGTCTACACCCAAGGAATTGACATCCTCCAGTTGTTGACTTTCTGTCCAAGCTAGCACCAGCATAATCACTATCCGAATATGCTACCAAGTCAATAGGAGATTCTCTAGAATACCATATACCCAACCTTGGTTGACCTTTAAGATATCTAAAAATTCTCTTGACTGCAGTTAAATGAGAAACTTTTGGAGTAACTTGAAATCTTGCACAAACACAAACAGGAAACATGATATCAGGTCTAGATGATGTAAGATACATCAAAGAGCCTATCATAGATCTGTAACTGTGTACATCTACATTTTCTCCATCTTCATCTTTCAGAAGGTGCTTCTCAGAGTCCATTGGTGTGCTTGCTATTTTTGAATCAGCAAATTGAAATTTTCTAAGTATCTCTGCAACATATTTGTCTTGACTAATAAATATGCCTTCAGATGATTGCTTAACTTGCAAACCCAAAAAGAATGTAAGTTCTCCCATAGAACTCATCTGAAACTTATCTTTCATAAGCTTCTCAAATTCTAAACACATTTCCTTCCTTGTAGATCCAAAGATAATGTCATCCACATACACCTGCACTAACAGAAGATCTTTCTTGTGCTGTTTGATGAAAAGTGTCTGATCAATCTTTCCTCTTTGAAATCCATATTCTAATAAGTAGAAAGCTAGTGTTGCATACCAAGCTCTTGGTGCCTGATGAAGGCCATAGAGAGCTTTCACTACTCTGTACACTTTGTTTGGATGTAATGGATCAATGAAACCAGGAGGTTGTGAAACATATACCTCTCGTCCAATTTCACCATATAGAAATGCACTTTAGACATCTATTTGGTAGACTGTGAAGCCTAAAAATGATGCATAAGCTAGAAAAAGCCTAATTGCCTCAATCCTTGCTACTAGAGCATAAACTTCATCATAATCTATCCCTTCTTCTTGTGTGTACCCTTGTGCTACTAGTCTATCCTTATTCTTGATCACAATTCCTCTTTCATCCCTTTTGTTCTTAAAAACCCATCTAGTGCCAATTACCTTTTCATTCCTAGGTAAATCAACTAGCACCCAAACCTTTTGAATCTTGAACTGAAGAAGCTCTTCTTGCATAGCCTCTAACCAGTTTGAATCATCTAGGGCTGTAAGAATATTCTTTGGTTCCTTTTGAGAGAGAAAACATACAAATAAACAAGAGTTTGAAAGCTCATGTTGTTTTGAAGCATAAAGGGCATCAAGAATCCCTTTTTGGTCTGAAGAGACCAGTTGTCTTCTTGTCTTCACACCAGATTGTATATCTCCAATCACATTATCCAGGGAGAGAACTTTGTGAATCCTTGTGTGTGGGGTAGTAGGAACATGATAAGATTGTGGAAGATTACTCAAATCCACTTCATCTTCTTGGAACTCTGCATCTTTTGAGTGTGAAGGACCAACAGTACCTTCAACTGAACTAACAGTTCCTTCAAATGAACTACCAGTACCTTTAGAAGAACTAGTAGTACCTTGCTCTGTCTCGGCAGTACCATCAATATTTAACATATTGTGTTGTTCCTCTGTTCCAACATCTTTTCTTTGAGCCTCAACATCTTCTTTTGCTTTACCAGAAGAAGATTCATCATTGTTTGAAGCTAATTCCACACTGGTACTTGACCACAATGGCATAATGACATCAGATTGATCTTTATCTAACTCCACCTCATTTGTTGCTTGTGAACCTGAAAAATTGTTAGTTTCTGCAACAACAGGAATATAATTCATAGAATTTGTTAGATAATCAAGATCAAATATCCATTTTGGTCCTTGACCTACTACATTGGATTTGTTTTCCAGAAACTCCACATGTAGTTCTTCTTGTACTTTCTCAGTTCTTAAGTTGTAAACTCTAAAAGCTTTGCTAACAAGAGAATATCCAACTAAAAAACCTTCATCTGCTTTACAATTGAATTTTCCTAAATGGTCTAAGGTATTGAGAATTGTCACATGACATCCAAAAGGTTTAAGAAATCCTATTGCAGGAGTTCTACCATTAAAGAGTTCATATGATGTCTTATTGTGAGGCTGCACAACTAAAACTCTATTTTGAACATAACAAGCAGTGTTAATTGCCTCTGCCCAAAAGATTATAGGTAGCTTAGAATCAGCTAACATTGTTCTAGCAGCTTCAATTAGTGTTTTATTCTTTCTTTCAACCACACCATTCTGTTGTGGTGTTCTAGCAACACTATATTCTCTCCTAATACCTTTTTCTTTGCAGAAATCATCCATAACTCTATTTTTAAATTTTGTCCCATTATCACACCTAATGACTTTTACTTTCTTGTTTACTTGGTTTTCTATCAGTGTAATGAAGTCCTTAAGGATGCTTGATGTCTCATCCTTAGTGGCTAAAAAGAAAACCCATGTAAATCTGCTATAGTCATCAGTTATAACAAGACAATATTTTTTATGTTGCTTACTCCTTACTGAAACAGGTCCAAATAAGTCCATATGAAGCATAAACAATGACTGATTGATAGAGTTAAAAATCTTGGGCTTACAAGTGGCTTTGTGTTGTTTGCCTTTTAGACAAGCAATGCGTGTTTGATCATTTTCAAATCTTTTGTGAGGTAAACATCTTACCAAACCATTCTTAACAATTTTATTTATCGTTTTGAACTTAATATGACCAAGCCTTCTATGCCATAACATTGATTCATCCAATGTGGCCTTTGATACAAGACAAGTTAAATCTTCTTTAGGAATGATGTTCTTCATATCAACACTATACATATTGGCCTTTTCTAGGAATTCTAAGAAGTACTTGATTTTCATCAGGCATTTTAAAATCCTTAGATAGAACAAGACATTCAGTATCAGTAAAAAGGATATTGTTCTTTTTGTCACACATTTGTGAGACACTAAAAAGATTATACTTTAGCTCTTGTACATAGTACACATTTTCAAAATCTAAATTTCCGGTTTTAATAGTACCTTTACCAGAAATTTTTCCACGAAAACCACCTCCAAAGGTAACATATCCTCCATTGAATTCTTGAAAATCTGAAAGATAAGACATGTTGCCTGTCATGTGATTGGAACATCCACTATCTGAGTATCCTTGATCTTGATGATCAATAGAATGTTCCTACACACAAATAAGAGTGTTAGTTTTCTTTGGGGATCCAAGCCATTACTGACTTGGATCTACCTCTTGCATCAATATAATTTAATCTTTTAAGGACTGTTGATGCAACATTGGATTTTTGAATCCAACATGCTGAGGCCTTAACAGCATTTGCCCTATTACCCTTAGCAGCAGAGTGAATAACATGCTTAGCAGCAGAGTCTGCTAGCTTTGTAGTTGAACTCTTTGGTCTCCAAATTTGTTTGTGGACCACTGCTTTTGTTTGAATGGGCCTTAGAACAGTTTTAGATGCATGTATGAAAGTTGTTTTTGCATCCTTAGCTATTGATTTTGGGTTAACAGTCATTAAAGGTCTAACAGTACCATTTGTTCTACCCGTACCTTTAATTTGTACTGGCAGTACCTTTTTGTATGTATTAGCAGGACCTTTTTGTCTATCAGGACCTTTTGGTCCAGACTTGTTTGAGACTGTTCTGGGTTTTGTTCTATGAGTGTTAGAGTGAAAATAAGTTTGAGGAGTTTGCCTTTTGTAGTTCACCCTATTGTTTTCATACCCAGTTACCCTTTTGGTTGCAGAAAGCTGCAAGATGGTCAAAACTACCACATGTATAACAAGCTTGGTTATAAAAAGCAAAGTCATCACCTAATTGGTTAGACTTGAGGTTGTTCCAATTCCTTTGGTTACCTCTGGGCTTGTTTGTAGTTCTATATTGTTCACAATATCTAACTGGTTTCCGAACAGTCTTAACATTTGACTTAGGCCTGTTAGTGTTGTGATTGACTATCTTAGGAATACTTTTTCCTACTTTCTTAACCAATACAGGTTTAAACATAACCTGTTCTTCTTCATCACTATAACTATCAGTTGTACAATCTTCAACAACTATAGCATCTCCTTTCTTAACAAAGGACACCTTGTCCTGATAAGATAAAGTTTTATCTAAACTTTTACTTACCTTTTCTATCTTAGGACTCTTAGTGGCCTTAGAACCATATTCCATGATTGGTTCTTGAAACTCAGCTAACCCTGTGTGTGCTAAATCAATACCTGGAGGTGAATGAATACCTCTGTATGGTGGGGGTTGATGAACTCAAATAAGTACATTTTATTACTGTCATTTATCCTATTAATTTGACTTGTTTTACTATATTATGTATGAGGATTGATACTTAATCGTTTACTTTTGTAATTCTCAGGTAAAAACAAGCATTTGGTGAAACTTGGCGATTTTGGACTAATTACGGAGCAAAACAAGCATAAAGTGAAGAGTCTACTGAAATGGACAAGATCAAGTCAAATCTGCTCCAGATGCGCCGCATCTCACTCATGACATGCGCCGCATCGCTATCAAGATCTCACCAGATACGATCCAAGATTCAAGAGGACATGCGCCGCATCCAAAGATAAAGATACGCCGCATCTTCTGGCGGTGTACGAATATTCTTGAATATTATAATCTTGGACCCCACGCGAAGTTAAGTACATGTGCCGCATCTACTTAATAGATGCGCCGCATCTTACCCTCAGACAGAAACTATAAATACCCCAAGACCAGACGAATTTCGGTGTGTGCCATATAATATATACGAGACCGAAGACCAAAAACCCGAGGACGAATTCAGTCAAGGCAGCAGCACAAGACACACTCAAATCAAGGATACAAGAGCTGTAAGAAGGTGCTGCATGTGTTTAATTCATTAAGTAGTTTTGTTTTATTGTGTTAGCAAACTTTAATTCATCAGGATTGATGGCTTGTGTAATGTGACAACGGAAAGATTGCACTCCCTTAAAACTGTTTTCCCATCAATTAAAGTTTATATGTTGATGTCTTTGGTTACTACTTATTAGTGCATTGATAACCTCTGTGTTTATTAGTGGCCTGCGCATTTGACTGCGGAAAATAATGTGGCTCCCACGGTTGTTACTAAATTGATCACTTAGGAATAACTTTTAGACATAAGTAATCATTAAGGGTTTACTCACCGATAAGAATAGGACCAACGAGAAAGGGTTAACTACATACACTTCATATAAAGCTATCAATAAAACAAGTGACAAACTACTTAATCATAAAGGACAGATCTTCTTATTGTCTCGAGTATTTATCTGTGTACGTGTGTGCTACTTGCTGATTCGTGCCTATTGGTTTAGTTTATTATTTAATTGCAACCAAATTCGTGCCAGTCTCTCAGGCTGAAACCCCCCTTGCGTTAGAATATTAAAATACTGATTAGAATAACTAGATAATACGTTCCACTCTTAGTGATCGACACTCTACTTACCATTATATTCATACTGACCGGGTACACTGCTCGTTAAGTGTGTGTGTTATTGATAAGTCGGCTAAATATAAATTTAAAACTTGAGTAGGCATTAAAACTGCTAAACCGCAACGACACATCACGCGCATCAAGTTTTTGGCGCCGTTGCCGGGGAGTGAATTGTTATTATCTGTTAATTTGATGAGTATTTTAATTAGGTTTTTAATTTTTTTATCTAACCGCTAATTTTGTTGTGTATTAGTTTAATTTGCATTCATTGTACTATTTTGCATATTTTCTGTTTTTGTGTGTTATTTGTTTGTTTTTATTTGTGTTTATTTTTGTGTGTTTTTATTTGTTCTATTTTTCGTATTTTTTGTGTGTTCTGCTATCGTTGTACTGAGCTAAATCGAACGATACGGCGCATCTGATTTTTCAGATACGGCTTATTGCGTTCAATTTTTATAAAATACAACGCGTTTAATTAATTCGATACGACGCATCTTTTCCCCAAGATACGGCGTATCTGTTTTTAATAGAAAATTTTTCTAAGCGATAAAGTGATACGACGCATCTTTTCCCCAAGATACGGCGTATCTGTTTTTAATAAATTTTTTTTTTCTAAACGTTAACGCGATACGACGCATCTGTTTAAGCAGATACGGCGTATCTATTATTTTAATTAAAAACAGTTTGCGAATTATTAAACAGATACGGCGTATCGATTTTTATCGATACGGCGCATCCTCTGAATCAAAAATCTTATATTTTAAAACGTAACGAAAATACGGCGCATTAACTTTTGTTAATACGACGAATTTAATTTTTATAAGTATATCGATTTTTGATAATTAAAACAGATACGGCGCATTCTAATTTATAAAGCGGCGTATCTATTTTCTGAATAAAGTCTGATTTAATTTTAACGATTATAAGATACGGCGTATCCAACTTTTTGGATACGGCGCATCATCTACAGATATCAGCTATTTGTATTCTTATATCCGTTTCTAAATTCATCAATTTTTCTTCTTAGCGAACAGATCCTACTGATGCTTTTGTGATTATTTCAGAAGGAAAATGGAAGGATTCGGAGAACTGATTGACTTCGACTTCGAAGCCAATTTTATGAACGAAGTATTAGTGCATGAAAAATCACCCGAACGTTACAATGGGGACTACATTGAACTTAATGACCTTAATGGACCATTAGAATCCAATGACCTATTCATGGATGATGCGGAATCTGAGTTAGAAGAAGGAGAAATTCTTGATAGTCCAAAAATCAACGTTATTAATACTAGGAATTACGATGAATTTGAGGGGTATGATGGTTCTTGGGATTACGGTAGAAGGATCCACGCCAATTGTGCTTACAATTTGCAATTCCCATGCATGATTGGGTACAAGTGTATTGACGCCAATTTCTTTCCTATTTTACCAATCAATGTCATGTCAAGAAGCTTTTACAATTCTATTATGAGAAATAAAGTGGAGCATAAGGGAAAGAATGTAGTTGGAGCCTTCATTAATGTCCCGATCTTCGTAGGACGCTTTACTATTGTAACTGAGTTCGCCATTGTTGAAGACATGACTGCCTATCGTGACAGCAATATGGGTGACGTGATTGTGGGGAAACCATTTTGTAGGGAGATCACTATTAATGCAAAACGATTTGAAGGAAAGATCACCTTTCAATGTGGAAGCGACATTATCACTTATATGATGCCCCGAACTCACCCTGGGTTTAAACATGCTACTAATAGGGTCTGCTACAAATTCTCTCCATTCCTTTTTGTTAGTAATGATGACATGAAGAGAGGGATTGAATACCCATATAAAATGATGGAAGGATTCTATAAACGAGTTTTGAATTTGGGACCTGAATATATACGTGATGAATTAATTGCTAAATGGATCCTACGTGGCCATGTAGGAATAAATGATCGATATTAAAGAGCTGAACGTGAGTCTAACTTGAAGACTCTGGAATAAAGACAAGTGCTTACCGGGAGACAACCCGGATTTATCTTTTTATTATTCTGTTTATGTGTCGAGTCAGTCAGGCCGCCGAGGATACGGCGCATCTCAATTCTAAGATGCGACGCATCTCCTGCAAATGGTCATATCTTATTTTATTTTTCTGCATTTTTTATTTTCGAATTTAAAAACTTTTTATCAGTTTATTTTTAATGCGGCGCATCCCTGGTTAAGGATGCGGCGCATCTTTTATTCTGATCCGTATTTATTCCAGGCTCGATACGGCGTATCTTCTTCCATAAGATACGGCGCATCGACTGACCTGATGATTTTCATTTTTAATTTTTATGTTTTATTTTTTCCTAACTACTAATGTATTATGCAAGTTTGAACCTTTCTTATCTTAGATGTGTTTTGAAGCCTTGGTGGTATTATAGATTCCTGTGTTTCCTGTGGATACATCAGCTATGAAGAATTAAACGTTCTAATCCACAAGAAAGATGATTTTTGCTCTTATACTAACGGAGGATCATACCGAGCAAATCTCAGGGGAGTTTTTCTGTTCTAATTCTTTTATTTTCCAGTTTTTAACCTTTTATACAAACAACGAGGACATTGTTTAACTTAAGTGGGGGGATTGGAGAATTAGAACACTTAACATTTACTTGTCCTAAACTTTTCAAAATATGTTTAAAATGTGCTTAATATATCGAAATTTAAAATTTTTAGCATGTTTTTGTTTAAGATCTAAGTTGCATAGCTGCACACATGACGTTATTTTCAAAAATTGTGATTTTTCAAAATTCACAAATCTATGAGTGTGCCGGTGACTTGTAAACTTTAGAACTTGGCTTGTATACTATTCGAGACCACCATAATAAGTATTATTTATATAATTGGAATGACTTGTCTAAATTGGTAAATTTCTAGGATTACACCCAAATAGCCTTATATGTTATGTGTTATTAGCTAACTACACTGGTTAGTTAACCCCCGTATAAACCCTTTTTGTTACTCTCATTTTTAGAGTAAGATACCCCTAGAAAAACACTCAGAGCCATTCCTTTCGTTTCTTACACCTATGTTTAAAATGTTTCGTTACACCTTACACCTTAGCCTACCCTGTAGATTAGAATCCGTGGTTGGTTAATTGCTATAGGCAAAGTGTGTTTCCTTACATTACCTGTGTTCGCGTGCGTAATTCATTATCTATGGTTAGGTCGGGAAATTGCACAATGCAATTGGAGTGAAAGTAAATATTGTACATCTATGAGTTTATTTTTCGTGTGTTTACTACTTTCACTATTCCCGTTATTTCTGAAGTTATGAAAAGTATGGAAAAATTATCCAGAATTATTGTTTTGGTGATGTGGTGAAATTTTACACATCTATGTTTATGTTTCATGTTAAAAAAAAAAAAAAAAAAAAAAAAAAAAAAAAAAAAAAAAAAAAAATCGAAAAAATGAGAAAAGAAAAAGAAAAAAAGAAGAAAGTTGGATGTTTGTTTTAACCAACGATGTAAAGTTATGTAAGTGGTCGATATCACCACTATTTGTTGTACATTATATCTATGGATTGAATGGGAGTTGGCAGTTATGGGAACGTCAACTAAGGTTTATTCTTTGATTAAGATCTTGTTGAGTATAATTCGTGTATACCTAAAGCGTGTGTTTCAAGTGTTAAAGCGTGAGTTATTCAATGATATGAGTCTTATTCATAGGATGGTTGGGATAGTGATTAACCACACTTAGGATTTTAATTTATTTGTTTTGTTTATTTTTTTTATTTTACACCAATTTATATCCCAAATGTTATCCATACCCTATTCTTTATCCAACCAAACCTTTGATTTATTGAGATTAGGGATTTGAGCAATCTTAAGTATCGTAGTCGTGGATTCGGCTATGTATTTATGATTTTGTCGCCCTTTTTGATATATTATTATTGGTGAAGTTTGGACCTATCTTTAGCCTATTCGAGTTAAGGATTTGAGCAATTGCAAGTATCGTGTTCGTGGATTCGATCATGTATTTGTGATTTTGTCGCCTTTTCTGGAATTTGAGATCGATAGTGAATAAGAATAATTAACCCTTAAGCCTAAAAACCCTTTTTACCGCTTTAGACTTGTTATTCCTTAGCTTTAGTGGGGGAGATGTGTATACTTGCCAAGCTTATGATAGAATATTCGTCGCGACTGGACAGTTAAACGATTAGATTTGCTATTATCGAAATATTTTTATTCTACTTCTAATTCGTTAAGTGTTTAGTTGTGTGATTATGACAAAAAATGAATACATGCTTAAATATAAAAATAAATCCTAACATTTTTAGGATACATTTTCATAAGATTAATTCTAAGGTTTACTTGGGGACAAGTAAAGTTCAAGTGGGGGGATATTTGATGAACTCAAATAAGTACATTTTATTACTATCATTTATCCTATTAATTTGACTTGTTTTACTATATTATGTATGAGGATTGATACTTAATCGTTTACTTTTGTAATTCTCAGGTAAAAACAAGCATTTGGTGAAACTTGGCGATTTTGGACTAATTACGGAGCAAAACAAGCATAAAGTGAAGAGTCTACTGAAATGGACAAGATCAAGTCAAATCTGCTCCAGATGCGCCGCATCTCACTCATGACATGCGCCGCATCGCTATCAAGATCTCACCAGATACGATCCAAGATTCAAGAGGACATGCGCCGCATCCAAAGATAAAGATACGCCGCATCTTCTGGCGGTGTACGAATATTCTTGAATATTATAATCTTGGACCCCACGCGAAGTTAAGTACATGCGCCGCGTCTACTTAATAGATGCGCCGCATCTTACCCTCAGACAGAAACTATAAATACCCCAAGAACAGACGAATTTCGGTGTGTGCCATATAATATATACGAGACCGAAGACCAAAAACCCTAGGACGAATTCAGTTAAGGCAGCAGCACAAGACACACTCAAATCAAGGATACAAGAGCTGTAAGAAGGTGCTGCATGTGTTTAATTCATTAAGTAGTTTTGTTTTATTGTGTTAGCAAACTTTAATTCATCAGGATTGATGGCTTGTGTAATGTGACAACGGAAAGATTGCACTCCCTTAAAACTGCTTTCCCATCAATTAAAGTTTATATGTTGATGTCTTTGGTTACTACTTATTAGTGCATTGATAACCTCTGTGTTTATTAGTGGCCTGCGCATTTGACTACGGAAAATAATGTGGCTCCCATGGTTGTTACTAAATTGATCACTTAGGAATAACTTTTAGACATAAGTAATCATTAAGGGTTTACTCGCCGATAAGAATAGGACCAACGAGAAAGGGTTAACTACATACACTTCATATAAAGCTATCAATAAAACAAGTGACAAACTACTTAATCATAAAGGACAGATCTTCTTATTGTCTCGAGTATTTATCTGTGTACGTGTGTGCTACTTGCTGATTCGTGCCTATTGGTTTAGTTTATTATTTAATTGCAACCAAATTCGTGCCAGTCTCTCAGGCTGAAACCCCCCTTGCGTTAGAATATTAAAATACTGATTAGAATAACTAGATAATACGTTCCACTCTTAGTGATCGACACTCTACTTACCATTATATTCATACTGACCGGGTACACTGCTCGTTAAGTGTGTGTGTTATTGATAAGTCGGCTAAATATAAATTTAAAACTTGAGTAGGCATTAAAACTGCTAAACCGCAACGACACATCACGCGCATCAGGGGTACAGACTTAAATCCAACACCAGAATTAACCTTATCAATAACTTGGGCTTCCCAAAGTTTATTGAATCCTTCTGAGGAATGTGCCAAAACATCCACAGATACCTTAACATTTTCTCTTTCATTTTTGTGTTTAGCTAATGAATCATTCAACTCAACAATACACTCATCTCTGATCTTAATGTCATTTTTTAGTATATTGATGTCATTAGTAAAATGAGATTCATTATCTTTAAAATGTAAGACTTGTTTTTCTAAAACACCTAGACCTCTTTTGTGATTAGCCAAATTAAAAAGAGAATCAATTAGCTCTTGTTTATGAGCTTCAAATCTCTTATTAAGGTCTTCATAAGCTTTAAGATTAGGACATGATTCAGTACAAGTTTGAATAGAATGTACCTCTGAATCTGAATGGGCCATTAGTGCAAATTCATTGGCCAAAAGAGCAGCATTTGGTGGTGCTTCCTCTTCAATAGCCATGGAGCTCCAATCATAACCAATACCATCAATAGCCAACATAGCCTTTGGCTCTTCAACAGTAACTTCCTTTCTCCTATCTTGCTTATACCATGTGTTTCTATTCTCCTGCTTTCTTGGGCTTCTACACTCCTTAGCAAAGTGTCCTAACCTATGACAGTTGAAACACTCCACTTTCTTTTTATCAAACCCAGCAGTGTCATTACCATTTATGGTAATTTGCTTCCCAGTTCTTTGCCAATGCTTCTTGGCCCTCATGCTGAGCAAAGCAACCTGCCATTTGATGTCCATCTCTTCCAAATCATCACCATCAACCTGCTCAAGGTCTTCATGATTTAGAGGAGAACCACTAGACTGACTAGATATGAATACATAGAATGCTGGATCACCAAGTCCTGCAACAGTCTTTTGTGAACTAGTAGAAGGACCACCATTTGTAGCATTAGAAACACCTTCAACTTCTTCTACCTCTTCAGACTTACCAATACAAGGAGATGACAAAAGTGCCACATTCCCAGAACTAGTACCATAAATTCCAGACTTTCTAAGACTTTGTTCAACAATTTTGAAGTTGTTGTACAAATCATTGAGCTTCATTGTTTCTATGTCTGGTTTGTTCATCCAGACAATAACATGAGTATGGAACTCATCAGGTAGACTTCTCAAAAACTTCATGTTGAGATCTTCCTTCTCTGTCTCAACACCCAACACAGCTAACTGACTGACAAGCTTGTGTAATCTTGAGAATAGCATATCAAGAGACTCATTACTAAAAGCAGTAAAGTTTTCAAATTGTTGCTTTAGTAGTGTTTTCTGTGTCTTTTTGGTAGTTTCATTACCACCAAAATATGCACAAATCTCTTCAAAAAGAG
The DNA here is from genome assembly GCA_021014915.2 of Artemisia tridentata subsp. tridentata. Classification (NCBI taxonomy): domain Eukaryota; kingdom Viridiplantae; phylum Streptophyta; class Magnoliopsida; order Asterales; family Asteraceae; genus Artemisia; species Artemisia tridentata. The sequence goes on from CP139505.1 coordinate 77,423,261, forward strand.
TTTTTGCATCAAGATACTTGTTAAATGATAGCATCTGCTCACCAGGAATGGTCATAAGCAGCAAATTTATTGCTTTCTGATCATTTTTCTTCAGTATCTTCTCTTCATTTGACACTGGTCCAGTATTTCTTTTCCTAATTGATTTACCTTCTAGGACAACCTCTGAGTAGCTTGGTGAAAAAGAATCACCATATATAATGATATCCCAAAGAGTATAATCTTGGACCATGAAATATTGCTCAATTCTCATCCTCCATAACTCAAACTCATTAGGTTTGATCATGGGCAACTTTGCAGTAACATTTGTTTGAGCATCATGTGCATCCATTTATGTTTCTTCTAATTCAATTATATCAGCCTGAGCTATGATACCAACTGAGAGGACCTGTGACACATGGTTAAGGTGGTTAAACCTTGTATACTTTGTGTGTAAGATATATTGAGTTAATATGATTAAGCACGCGGAATTTACTTAATCACACTTAGAAGGTTATGTATGTTATGGAAATGGAAGAATTATATTTGTTACTTAATAATGAACAAAGAAAGTTTTTCACTAAACGATTCAATATTATTCAAAATAATACGAGTGATCTTGTGTTTATCACTAGGGTTACAAAGACCTTGAATCTTATGTTACAACTTGTGATTTGTGTTTGTTCTATGTCTTAACAGTTATGAGTTTTTAATTATGCATGTGTACACAATATCCAAGTCTAAGATCTCTTTTATAGTTGCAAGAGATCTTTACAAATTGCTTAAAGTCTTGGCCGACTTACTTGGTTAACTTATGCTTATTGTGTGTCAGTACATAAGATACAACATGTATCTATGTATACAACTTGTTAACTAAGCACATGGAGTAAGATATTATCTACCGTATATGTTTGACCAAAATACAATAAATATCTTTTCGATCTTATCCTTGAAGTAGCTTTATGACTCACTGATCAGCAGTACCATTCTCTACTAGCAGTACCTTCTACTTGAACTAGCAGTACCTTCTTGTTCTGGCAGTACCTTTATGTACTAGCAGTACCTTGATCATGAACTAGCAGTACCTTTGACTTAGAGTAAATTCTAATACTCTAACTTCAGAATATTTAATTCCCAACATTATTACACTCAAACCTTATAGCTACTCCTCACTTTGGATAATTGACAGTTAGCTCAACAACCTTCATTCCTCACAAACACACAACTAGGATCATCCAACCTAGAAACCTAGAACTTCATTACCTTAACCCCGTTAGAGATATCCACCAACAATCCTATTAGGATCACATGTACCTTTTCTTTTTCCCTTTTGAAATATATCATGCATCTCATTGTCAGTGCAAAAGATATATTAACATAAACCATCCTTTCCCACCTTTCCTCAAAGGGCAAAACCAACATCTCCAACCACATCATCATCATCCTCCACTTTTAGGATTCCTACACCCTTACCTCCACCAAGTCCACCACAACCTTTAGCTATCACACTAACCCTATCACCATCAAACCTCTCTGGACTTGGCACCAACACATCATCCTTATCACCATCACCATCACCACAACCTTTAGCTCTCACACTAACCTTGTCACCTACATCACCTTTTGAACTTGGCACTAACACATCATCCTTATCACTATCACCATCACCACAACCACTAATGGGTCATCCCATTATTTATCCCCTACAACCACATAACCCAAGTTGTCCTTGTAGTCACCACAACCAACACTCTCCCACCTTATGGAATCATTTAGGTATAACCTCTATCGAGTCTACTTTATGGCACGACTTGTCATAATAGTAATCATTTAGAGTATGTCTTATCAACAAACTATCCTTAACATCAATCATCTTAGGTAGATGATTATGTTGGTCAAAAGGTTTGTTAGAACTTTCCTCCCAATGACAACTTGGAATAAGTCATTTAGTGCGTCAGTCAATGAACGAATCTCGTTCTTGATTAGTGTGATTGATTGAACAATTACACCTTAGGTTTTCGGTCGGGTTGTGATACTTACGTGTTAACATAGTTTAACCCATGCATGTCTTGCTATGTGTATTCTATCCCTATAATGTTGCTCCTATACTGTTATATGTTATACTGCACGAAGCTAACCCTTGATGTAGGAAAAGCCTTTGTAAGAATTTGATCCATGGATCCGCTAGATACTAAGGTAAATAAACAAGGGGATTAAGTCACCATAGGGGAGCATTGAGCTAGGGGGAGCTCGGGAGTATTTGAATACATAGCATGGATTCGTCTTCACAAGTGTTGATAGAAGGCTTCACTAGGATGATGCAAGCTCGCCTTTCGGGGGAGAAAGGATAGTAGTGCAATAAGGGGGAGTAGGGAGTAAATTCAAGGGAGCGCTCGAGGAAACTACCTTTTTGATTTGACAAAAGGGGGAGAAAGGGGAGTGTAAATAGGTAACTTTTACATTTTACTATGTGTTACGGTTTACATATTTGTCATCATCAAAAAGGGGGAGATTGTTAGTGCAAATATTACGATATTTAAACTAAACGGTTTCTTCGGTTTTAATAATGACAAACATGTAACTTGTAATACATAACGTAAAATGTGCAAGTTACTTGTAAACACAAATCATCAATGCATACTTACATCAACACCTCCCGACGTCTCAAGTATGCTTCAACGAAGTCGTAGATTTCCATCCCGACATAAATCACTCAAGGTATGGACAAACAAATCTACTACTTGACAAATGATCAAAGGATTTTATTTTTCTAAACTTCACATTTTTAATGTGACAAAACATTTTTTCAAAAATATATTTCACAAATTATTTTTGAATTAAAAAGAAATGTTTTATTTTGAAAAATATGTTTGAAAATCCCAACAGTCAAATTTCCCCCCAAAACAGCTCCTAACATCCCCAAATAAACCTTCCCCACTAAAGACAAACGAAGGAGCGTCCACGGTTCCTTTAAATAGGGACGGCTCCACTAAATTTAGTGGAGCCGTGGGTCTGTAACGGTCAGATTTTCCCTTGCCTATAAATAGTGGACCATTCCACACTTCCAACTTGATTTTTCCAGTCCTTTTTCTCTGGTCTAATCCCTCCTCACTTAGATGACTTTCTTTGATCATTTGGAGAGTCTTAGTTTGTTTAAGAGTGATCCAATCATCCATTCAAGTGATCCTCTTCATTCCTCTTGATTAGCAAGAGAAGAACACAAAGTATCCAAGTAGATACAAAGTGTTGTCATCCCTCTTGATTAGCAAGAGAAGAACACAAAGTATCCAAGTAGATACAAAGTGTTGTCATCCCTCTTGATTAGCAAGAGAAGAACACAAAGTATCCATGATGATACAAAGTGTTATCATTCCTCTTCATTTGCAAGAGAATAACTCAAGGTATCCAAGAAGATACAAGAGTTGTAGTTGTTAGGTCTTGTAACATTTGTTACACTCTTGATTGTATCATAGCATACATCAAGATTATTTTTCTTTTTTGAGAGAGTGAGTCAAGATCATTGTGATCTTAAGAGATAGTGAAGATCTCTTGAAGCCATTGGGCTTGTGTGATTGATCATGTGGATCAAGGGTAGATAGGGTAGATCGAGTCAAGTGGGAGTAGATCATTGTGATCGTGTTGAGATCTTGGAGATCTCTTGAAGCCATTGGGCTTGTGTGTATTGATTACGTGGATCAAGGGTAGATCGTGGTAGATTGGTGCTAGCTAAGATTAGCACTCGACATCTAACTTAGTGTCGGAAATAGGATAAGCGACGTGTAAGGTGTAAATCGGGTAGATCGTGGTAGATTGGTGCTAGCTAAGATTAGCACTCGACATCTAGCTTAGTGTCGGAAAACAAGTTAAGCGACGTGTACGGTTTTCTCCGCCTGAAGGGAGTTTGTTGATTAGTGAAGTAACTCTCGAGTTGGGTACTCGGGGAGTGGAGTAGGGCGAAGAGGAGCTTCGTGACCGAACCACTATAAATCACCGTGTCCGGTTTGCGCCTTCTTACTTATCTCTTAACTTTCATTTTATTCTTTATCGCTTTATGTTTATATTTGCATTGTGTTTATGCTTGTGTGGCTAGTTGCTTATGTTATGTATGTGTTATGGTTAATTGTACTTGTGTTGTAGTTTAATTTATTCATCCCTACATGATATATGATCATTGTTGACACTTTTCATATTACGTCATATTTGATCGGGTAATTGATACGAAAAGTTTTAAGTTTTTAAATGGAAACGTATTCACCCCCCTCTACGGTTTCCACATTTCTAACTTTATTTAATTTTATGACTTATTACTAACACAATTATTTTTTTAAATGTCAAGAATATCTGCCAGCATGTGCCACCCATCTACAAACATTTTATTTTCAAATCTATTCTTTTTCAATCTTATTCCTCTACTTATGTTCACAATGCATCGTAACATGCCCAATTTGTACAACATAGGTAAAAATGATAAAACATGTGACAAATTCACTATTCTTCATCTTCTTTATTTTATGTTGCATCTATATTCTTCATCCATTCTATATCTTCTTAACAAACACAACACTTACATGAACCCACCAAAGTAACCGTCACAGAAGAGATTGATTTCGATGACTCAAATTAAAATGTAGTAATATTAATTAATAAGTGCAAATAAATATTTTTGGATATTCGTGTTGTAATTTTTGGTAAAAATGAATGAAAAATAAAAGTGAAAAACAAAATTAATGTTGAAAATAAGTGGATTATGGAAGAAGAAATTTTTTGGATGTTAATATTGTAATTTCTAATAATATGAATGAAAAAATAAAGATAAAAATGTAACACCATATTGAAAGCAAATCTCTTCTTTATCATACAAACTAACACTTGATGACACTCACTAACAAGTAAGAACAATAAGAAATATGTATGGATCGTATGGTAGAATATTGGTCAAATGATTATTAACTTTAAAGGATAATAATACAAGAGACTTGAGAGAACTTGGCACACACACACACTCTTATCTTATCTTGAATGAGGCACACTGTGAAGAATAGAGTGTGTGTGGTTTTGTACGTTACACAGCCAACAAAGATGGGCTTTGTGGGCTTTAACATGGATCATGACTTTAGGTCTCAAAGTGGGCTAAGTAAAATGTATTACACTTATACATTTGATACACTAATAGTTCTAATACTACTAGCCCACTACCTATAATACATATTATACATGACAATTTAATTCGAGACTACAAATGACCATCACTTCCTAAATAGCATAAATTAAATGCTAACAATCTCCCCCTAAGGGATGGTCATATCAATGATGCTCCCGTGATTGGTCTTTTGCATTTGATGTCTTGAACTTCGTGTGTCAATGTATAACATTCTTCAATCAATGTTCCTTTATGCACTGTGATCTTCAAAGAGTCGTCTTTGAGAGTTCTTGCCTTGATCTACATCTTCTGTCCTGAAGCGTCGTCGTTGTAGATGATGATGGTAGATAGACTTTCGTCGGTACCTGCATAAAACAGTTAGCAATAATTCGTCCTTCGGCCATCATGTCGTGAGGCAAGATCCTTTGATCTCATTAAGACTCATACAACTTGTATCCTTTTGAGTGAACACAAGTGTATTGCATAGGAAGTGTTCCTAAGAGATCTTTGATGAATCTCATGTCTCTAGACTCAATTATGTGCGTTTTGATTTTAGTCGTCGGAGGCATGGAGCAGAGTGCCACCTTTTCAATATCAACACTTCTAGGAGTGAGAGGTCGATAGATTATGCAGTGTTCTCCGTGAGAAATGAAACAAATATCTTTTAAGAGATATCTGAGTGGCAAGGAGGGGTAGTGCAAATGCGTCACTGGGTCCATGACGTCTTGTCTTCAATACCAGTATCACCTTAGTGAATACCGATAGCAGATGTATTGACCCTGTTTCTGACCTAAGTTTTCATGGAGGGCTATTTCTTTTCACCCTTACAAAAACTTTTCTTTTTCATTCTTCAACCCCTTCTTTCTCCTTTCTCATTATACTCCTTTTTTCAATCATACCTAAGGACTTCTAATGCTAAGCTATTGGAATTGTCCTTGGGTAGATCCCTCCGGTTCTGGCGGATCATTGGACATAACCTAACCATAATCACCTTATTACTCCATGATTATCCTAGATTATTTGTCACTTGCCATTAAACCTTGTGAAAATCTCTCAATGTATTCATGAACAAACACATTTTAGTTAACACATCGAGAGTTTTACATTTTTGAAACACTCCCCCTTCACATGTGCTCATGCATTTTTTAAATAAACTGCACATGTTGGGTAGAGTTCGCACATTTGAAATGATCGACTTTCAATGAACACGACCTTCGCGAGACACGCTTACATCACTAGTTAGACTAGCTTGAAATTATTACCCGTCCCAGTCATATTCAATGATCATCTCTCGAATTGGTACATTCTACTCAGACAAGTCCTTTGCGAGACACGCTTACATCACTGGAAAACCAGCTTGAAATTATTACCCGTCCAGGACATGTCTTTTCGAGAACGGACATTTAGATTCGTCAATTCGAGGGTTCACGCTGAGTCTTTTTGAAGAACTCGTTTTGAGATTCAAACGATAAAACTTCTTTTAGATCACATTTTAATCACGTCCTCTCCCCCATATTATAATAAACACCTAATCTCCCCCTCAAAAATAGCATGAAGTGGTATTTTTGAAAACAGTTGATTAAAATGAAACTTTTAGTGGAGAGATGGACTGATTTTAGCATGAAAAATGGAACATTTTTCTTTTTATACTCTCCCTTAATCAGAGCAAATGGTTAAACTTTTGAGTTTAAAAGCATTTAGAGGTCTTAGAGGGAGTTGTTGTGAGCACAAAATTTATAAAAAGACTTTGAAAAAGCTTTTGATACAATTTTGATTAAGTGCTCACGGGTTTTAGCTTTTCGCCATTAACATTGCAAGTTCTGATCGGAAATAATCAGAAGTCATTCAATGTAGCGTTTATTTGAAACCTTTTCCGGCATACCCGAGCTACATTTAAAAGATTTCACGTTTAAGAACGGGTTCCGTACTGAAATGCACGAAAGCCATAATGAAGAAAATTTGAGAAACGACATGTTTTAGAAAAACATAAAAAATAACTCTCGCTCAAGCATCTGTAAATACCCATATCATTGTTGAATGACATTTCAAAGTACGTACAGAATATTGATTAGACGAGAGACATGTCGTGAGAAGAATATTTTTGGTTTTTGATGTTTTATATTTTTTATGGCTTTTTCAAATTTTCTATTTTTATATTTTGATTTTCTTTAAAAGGTATGTATATATTTACCAAAAATATATACATAAATATTTACAAAAAAATGTTTACCAAAATATTTACAGAAATATTTACATGCGAAGCTTTATGAAGTAAATCAATGATATTCGAGAAGACTTTCTAACTCTTCGGGAGTTAGGCTTCGCATTCCAATTCGACGAACTAAGTTTTCAAACCGCTCTTTTGGGAGGGCCTTAGTAAATAGATCAGCGAGCTGGTATTCTGTCTTCACGAAAAACAATTCAACAGTACCCTCTTCAACGTGCTCTTTTATGAAGTGGTAGCGGACTCTAATATGCTTGGTCTTCGAGTGTTGCACTGGGTTGCACGAGATGGCTATGGCACTTTTTGAATCGCAATACAAAGGTATGCGGTTGAAAGAGAAACCATAATCTGTGAGTTGTGTTCTCATCCAAAGGACTTGTGCACAACACGCAGATAAAGACACATACTCGGCTTCTGCTGTTGATAAAGCAGTGCAATCTTGTTTCCTTGACGACCAGCCTACTAGCTTTTCTCCCAGAAATTGCGCTCCGCCTGATGTACTTTTCGCTGTTACTTGGCATCCAGCATGATCGGCATCTGAAAAGGCAATTAGTGTAAACTCCGAATCCTTCGGATACCAAAGTCCCATGTTAATGGTTCTTCGAAGGTATCGAAAGATCCGTTTAACCTCTTGGAGGTGAAGTTCGGTAGGCCTTGCCTGAAACCGTGCTAATAAACACACCGCAAAATGTATATCTGGTCGGCTTGCAGTTAGGTACATGAGAGAACCAATCATGCTCTGATATTTCTTCGGATCCATGGGTTTCCCATATAGGTCGGCGCCAATTTTTGGTGAAGTGACCATAGGAGTACCAACAGAGTCACAATTGTCCATACCATGTTTTTTCAAAATCTCAATTGTGTATTTAGCTTGATTAAGAAAAATTCCACGTGGGGATTGATGAATTTGTAAGCCTAAAAAGAATTTTAATTCACCCATCATGGACATTTCGAATTTGCTTTTCATGAGATTTGCAAAATGTTTTGAATGGACCGAATTAGTGGACCCAAATATTATGTCGTCCACATAAATCTGAACAATCAAAATGTCATTTTTGTATTTTCTTGTAAACAAGGTCGGATCAATCGTTCCCTTGGTGAAATTGTTTGACAACAAGAAAGATGATAACTCGTCATACCACGCCCGTGGGGCTTGCTTCAAACCATAGATTGCCTTCTTTAGCCTGTATACGTATTCCGGATGATCTTTGTCAACGAAACCGTCTGGTTGACTCACATACACTTCTTCCTTCAGAGTTCCATTCAAGAAAGCGGTCTTGATGTCCATCTGATAAACCGTGATGTTCTTGTGAGCGGCATAAGCTAAGAAAATCCTGACAGCTTCAAGCCTTGCAACCGGTGCGAATGACTCTTCAAAATCTATCCCTTCTTCTTGTCTGTATCCCTTTGCCACCAGACGAGCTTTGTTGCGAATCACAGTCATTTCTTCATCCTTTTTGTTTTTCCATAACCACTTAAGATCAATGACTAGTTTGTCAATTGGTCTTGGAACTAAATCCCAGGTGTCATGGATTTGAAATTGAAGAAGTTCTTCCTGCATCGCTTCAATCCAGGCATTATCTGCCATTGCTTCCCGAATGTTCTTAGGTTCTATGAGACTGACTGAGCAGACATAGATGCACATGTCGAAATCGGTATGAAGTTGTTTTCTCGTCTGAATTGGTCTTGAGGGTTCACCAATAACCTGTTCAATCGGATGGTCTTTTGTCCACTGTAGAGTTGAAGGATACCTTGGACTGAATAACTGCGTGTTAGTCGGTTCATGTAATCTGGAAGATGATTCACCAGATTCCGTTCCAAACGGGTTTTCAAAGACTTCTTCGTCTAACACAGCATTATTTTGTTCTTGCTCATCAATTCTTGGTAGAACAATTTCAATGAATGGAGTTGCTGGAGTAGATGTAGATGATGTTGATGGTGAGGGAGGTGGTGCGCCAGCTTCGAATGTTGTAGATGCATCTGGAATTGGTGGTGGTGGTGGTTGTTGATGTTGAGTGGATGCAGCGGAATGTTGGTTAGATGCATTTTTTGAAGCGCCACCATAGTATTCATCATACATGAACTCGAAGAAATTATCCAATTCTTGAGTTGTGGGTTGTTCTGAATGAATTGATTGAGCTCCTTGAGGTGCGAGTCCCGAACTGATATGTCCGGAAGTCATCGGGTTAAGCGCGGGTTCTAGAGCGAGTCTCTCAGAAGCCATTTGTGAAAGTTCATCAAACTTCACATTCATCGTCTCCATGATCTTTTTCGTTCTCCTGTTATACACCCTGAATGCCCTAGAGTTTTCAGAATACCCAATAAAGATTCCAATATCACCCTTAGCCTTCAACTTTCCCAGATCTTCCCTGTCATTTGTTGGATAGCATAAAGCGCCAAATACATGAAGATAAGAAATATCCGGTTTTCGGTTGTTGACAAGTTCATATGGGGTTTTATTGAATCTTGGATGGATTAGGGATCGGTTTTGAGTAAAACAAGCAGTAGATACAGCATCGGCCCATAGGAACAACGGTGCACTGGAATAGATCAGCATAGTGCGAGCAGCTTCTACAAGGGTTCGATTCCTTCTTTCAACTACCCCATTCTGCTGTGGAGTTCTAACAGCTGATGTCTGGTGTGTAATACCAGTTTCTTCAAAGAATGTTCTTAACTCCTGATTAACGAATTCCGTGCCATTATCCGTTCTTACTATCCTAACTGGAGCTTGAAGTAGAACTTGAATCCGCTTCAGAAAGGTGATGATGGTGCTTGGTGCTTCATCTTTTGATCTCAAAAACTTCACCCATGTATATCTTGAATAGTCGTCAACAATTACAAGAATATACTTCTTCCCATTTATGCTTTGAACTCTCATCGGGCCACATAAGTCCATATGCAACAGATGCAACCTATCAACCGAACTAGGTACGGGTTTAGGTTTATATGTTGCTCTTTTGCTCTTTCCCTGCTCACATGACGGACATAGGTGTTCTTTGGTGTATTTGAATTTAGGAAGACCGGAGACGATGTCGTCTTTGGCAAGCTTGTTGATCGTGTCAAAGTTCAGATGGGACAAACGTCTATGCCACAACCAGGATTTTGTTTCGCCTGCCCTGGTCATGAGACAAATAGGAGATGAAGAGGCCATTTGGTTTATGTCAATTGCATAAAGATTGGTGCCACGACCCCCAATTAAGAGATCATCCCCAACCAAATTCCTGACAAAGCAAGTGTTTCTCCTAAATGCGACCTCTAAATCAGCATCACAAAACTGTCCGACAGAGAACAGATTGTGTCCCAACCCTTCGACATAGTAAACTCGAGTGATCAGATAATTTCCAAACCGAAGATCTCCATAACCCAGAATAGCTGCAACATGATCATTCCCAAACCGTACAGTCCCCATGAACTGCCACACAAAATTGATCAGCAGCTTCAGATTCCCGGTCATGTGCTTGGAGCAACCCGAGTCGACGATCCAAAGACAGATTTCAATGACCTGAGAAGAACAGAAGAATTTGTATATGGAAACCGTGTAACATTTGGTTCCAGTGGGTTAGATGAAACAGGTGAATTACACTTAGAACTGGTTTCCTTAGATGCATTGGAAATTATTTCTAATGTGCCATTCTTGAGTGTAAACATTCTACCCGTTGGTTTCCATGCACAAAACTTAGAGTGATCCTTAGGCAATAGGCTACTAGTGGTTTTTCTAGCTTTTGCAATAAGTCTTCGAATATATCTAGACTTAGCCTTAGTTACTAAAGGAACCTTTTTCTGTTCAGGCATATCATTCTTTTTCACATCATTAGAAACATTATCATCACAAGCATTTACAGACAAAGTTTTCTTTTGCATTAAACAATCAGAATCATTACATGCATTAGAAACAGGAGTCTTATCATTACAACTAGATGATACATGTTTCTTCTTGGGAAGCGGTAAATTCCTAGGGTGTTCTTCTACTTTCTTGCTTGCATTCTCAGAAACAGATGGGACACTAGGTTTCTTGATATTGCTCCTAGTCTATCTGCTGCTCCTAGAGTTGCTTTCTAATCCTGTAGAAGGTAAGGCACACTCATTAGAATTTATGTTGTTGTCCTGAGATGTTGTTTTAGCAGTCCTAATCTCGTTTGGATTATCTTTAATACTTTTGTCTATCGCCCTATATGTTTTAGATGTAGAGGCAGACGCAGTAGTGGGACTAATCCTATAAAGGCCAGGTGCTATCACATTAGTGTTCTTGACAACAGCTTTCCCTTTTTGTTTCTCATTAGGCAAGGGGGTTAATGGTGCAATACCCGTAGATTCCTCACCCTGCCCTTTTTGACTTGCAAGCTGAGACTTCAAAAGATTTATTTGATCTTGCATGTTTTTGTAAGAACGCTCATACGACAGTTTGTCATACTTGCATTCTTCCTTTTTCGTATCAAGTTGTTTAAAATATGTGCAATTTTGTTTTTCAAGCTTTAAAAGTGCCTTTTCATATTTTTCAACAATTTGAGACGTCTCAGCTCGAAGTGTTTCATCATCCTCCACAGAATATGTTTGGAAAATAATAGACATGATATCGGTCGATAGAGCTTCAAAAGAGAGAGAGTCATTTTGCATTTCCAAAACTTTTATGTGTTCCAAGTATTCATTTGCCTCATTCACTAAGGATTTGTGGTCCTTAACGAATTCTGCTGACTCTTTCAAAAGATTGTATTCCACATTTTGAACAACCGCATAGATTGCATCAATGTGTGGATTAATGTCTTGTTCAAACATTCCTTTTAGTTCAGTCTGAAATCTTGAAAGCCAATCTTTGTTGTTACTGTTTGTTTTGGATGCCACAATACTTTGAAGTGTTTCAATTCTCTGTTTAAGATCAACCAAATATAGTCTAGCCGCACTTGTTTCACAAGTGTTTGTAGATGCCATTTGTTCGATGTTAGACAGATGTTTTGAGACAGTTTTTTGTTTTGTGAAAACCACTGGTTTTTGAAAAAACAGATGTGACTTCTTTTGAACAAGATGAACCCCAGATTCTGTGTTAAGCTTGTTATAATCAATTGGTTTAATTTCTGGGTTCATTTGTCTCATTTTGACACGTCTCTTTTCAGTACGCTCAATCGTGTCATCCGAATCATAAATCTCAATCGGATCATGATTATCATTTAGCACACTACCATTATATAACACATTCTGATTTTGCTGAGCTTTCTTGAGATAATAAGGGTTTTCATAACCGATAGCCGTTTTCTTTAATGTATGTAAAATCGGGTTTGGATCGTTTATTAACAAGTTAATTGTTTGTGCAGAATGACCCGTTTTTACAAGTAAATCTTCCAACTTTGCAATGGTTTCCTTTTTGTCAGTGATCTCTGTTTGAAGATCTTTTTCACGTTTTGAAAACCTTTCATTCAACTCCTTCTTTTCTTTTTCAAGATTGGAATAAGTTGATTTTTGTTTTGAAAGTTGGTTGGTTAGTTCAAAATTTTCTTTGTTAAGAGATTTGATTTGCAAATTCAAATTAACATCGAGAGTGTCAAATTTTATTTGCAAATGTTTCTCTCTTAACTCAGAATCTCTTAAGCTAACCTCAAGTTCTGACTGTTTTTCGTTATGAAAATCATAAGCTCTTGCATTCACCTTATAACTCTCAAGCTCAGCGGTCAATTTTTCATTCGCGGCCTTAACCTCGCGATTGACCGTTTTAACTTTCTCAATTTCAATACTACAATTATGCAATAATGATTCAAACATAGCACGTGTTTCCTCATCATTATCAGTATGCTGTGACTCGAATTCATCATTAGGATCCATATCTGGAGTTACCAAATTAGTATTACTACAACTTGGTTCATCCATGTATGTATCATAAATGAGATTAGGAGTCTCAGGATGCTGTTCATTTTGAGGTGACATATCAAACATTTCATTATTGTGACATGTAGCATATGGTTGTACCTCAGAAACCGCATTAGTGTCAAAAGCAGGAGGTGCTTCTGAATCCGTGTCGTACTTTGCCTCCTGAAGATTTGCCATAAAAATGCAGTTTGCATCGATGTCCTCTTGATCTTCAGAGTTGTCCATAATAGCCATGAAGTCATTCTCTTCTGCACTCAACGGAAGCCCAGCAGTTTCCTTGTTTGCCAACATTAATGCTTTCTGCAAATACGCTGGATCCCTCTTATTCGGCTTGTCTGGACAGTTCCTAGCCATGTGACCAATACCCTGACAGTTGAAGCACTTCATCACATTACCCTGATTCCTGTTCCCAGCTCCCTGAGCAACATTCCCAAACTGATTCCCAGCATTCTGTACCCTCTGATTACCAACAGCATTACCCATCTGATTCCCAGCAAACTGACCCATCTGATTACCAACATACTGCCCTACATTCTGATTACCCATCTGATATCTTGGAGCATATCCCTGCTGATTCCCATATCCCCCAACCATCTGACCTTGCTGTCCCATGTTGAAACTCGGCTGTGCAATCTGCTTGTTGCGAGTGTTCGATGAGATTCGTTGATTGTTGTTGGTGGGTGTGGAATAACGTCCTTGGAATGCTTTTGATAGGTAGGCAAAAGCTTGAGTCAAAGCATCAGTTGACTCATCCTGATCATGTTGATCTGGGTGTTGCGGGTATTGTTGTTGTGGGATTACATGTTGTTGTTGTGGGTAGAACGGTGTTTGAGGATTGAATTGTTGTTGCATGAATTGTTGGGATGAAGATGATGATGGTTGTGCATTGACTGTTGTAGGTGTAGGTGATTGGACTATGAGTGCAAGAGGATCTTGTTGTTTAGCTTGTTTCTCTGTTCTGACTTCATTTGCCTCTTTTTGGTTTTGTTTTAGGAAGTCATAGAGCTGATCATAGTTCACCTCGTGAAGGTTTTGAGTTTTGTTGACAATAGTAACATATCGTCCCCATTCTTCTGGAAGGTTGTTGATGAACTTGATGTTCTGAACAATTTGTTTATGATCCAAATTGTGTCTGATCAACTCATTCATTAGAGTACAAAACCGTGTGTAGTAAGATTCAATCTGCTCAGCTGGAGTGGATGTGAACTTCTCCCATTCAGTCAGAAGCTTGTTTTCCACGTCTTGTTTACCAATGTCTGTACCATAACAGAGTCTTTTTACTCGTTCTCACATTGCATAAGCAGTTTCACAACTGTCTACAGCACAGAATATTTCTTGTGGTAAACCAAGTTGGATTAAATGCATTGCCATGTCATCTGCTTCAATTTGCTTCTGATCTGCCAATGTGTATTCCTCTTCCGTTTGAGTCCGGAAGGTTGCTTTGATTGGAGGTCTTGCATCAGGATTCCCAGCTGTGACTTGAATCTGACGAGGCACGAATGGACCTTCCTCTATGGATTTGATCAAGAGTTTACCTTGTCCTAGAGGCTTGGTTTTCATGTATCTTTTTATACGACTCGTCCATGGAAGATAACCACCCTTTTCTAACATTGGAGGTCGGTTTTCTGAACCTGCGGCATGAATGTCTTGTTGTGTAGTCATCTTTAAGATATGGTATGATAAAGTGGATTGAGGATCGTGTCAACAAAATAGAAGATGTTGTTGTGAAGCCTTGGTTTGTTGTTGAAGATCGTTGATGTTGTCAGATATGTAAACGAAGCAGATTAAATAACGTTACGAAACTTGATTCAAGTATAATTAAGACAAAGTCAAAAGTTTATAATGAATGTAAACTTTTGAGTTGACGAAATTACGTTCGAATCAAATCCTTAAAAGTTATTTAACTTTGAACTTAATTCACACAAGTACGATGGAAGTTGTTACGGTGGAATTTTGGTCTGGAAACTTAAAACCTCAATAACTTCCTTCTGGAGCGTTTTCAGGCCTCGAAAGTTGGGTTGAATGAAAACGGAGTTACGGTTCAAAAGTTATGGCCGTTTGAAGTTTCACAGAAGTACGAGGGCCAAAACTGCCAAATCTGAAAGTTCTATAGGGCTGCTAGAAAGTACAGGGACTGAAACTGTCAATTCTGAAATTTCTGAAAATCCTTCTTTGTCCGATATCGCAATTGCTTCTTTGTCCGATATCGCGATTGAGCAAAAGATCTCGGACAACACTGGGATTTGTCAACTGCGATAAGTCTGATTAGATGTGAAATGCGATAGAAATGTCAAATGCGATAACGCATGAACTGCGATAAGCACCCAATTGCGATAAAGTCTAACAGACCTCAATTGCGATAAGATGTGTCAAATGCGATAAAACCCTTGCAGTTTCCAAATGCGATAAACAAACTGAATAGCGATAAGACGCTGGTTTCACTGCAATTGCGATAAAACGCTACAAATCCCCAATTGCGATAAAACGATGAGTCACACCACTTTTTGACTTTCTTCCACTTGCAACCTTATCACTTAAGATTTTCTCTTACAACTTTTCACCAACTAGCTAAAATTCCTGACACAATTCAACAACTTGTACCAATAATATCTAAGATATTACAATATAATAATCAAGAACACAAAAAGTGAATAACTTTTCCTGTGGTTCGATCAAAACACTTAGAATAAATAAATATTCCACACAAGAACACAAGATTCAAGTGAGAAAATATTCACAGATTCATAGGCCAAATCGTATAACCATTAACACATCCAACCTTACACATTAATCTTGCTCTTCTATTTCCAGTAACAACCACTTCGTGCCTTTTTGAGAAGCCAAAGACCACGACAGTGAATGGTATGAAGCAAAAACCGAACAAACAGACCTTCTACCTTGTTGATAGGCTCATGTATACCACTTGTAACACCACAAATCTCTTCTTTATCATACAAACTAACACTTGATGACACTCACTAACATGTAAGAACAATAAGAAATATGTATGGATCGTATGGAAGAATATTGGTCAAATGATTATTAACTTTAAAGGATAATAATACAAGAGACTTGAGAGAACTTGGCACACACACACACTCTTATCTTATCTTGAATGAGGCACACTGTGTAGAATAGAGTGTGTGTGGTTTTGTACGTTTCACAGCCAACAAAGATGGGCTTTGTGGGCTTTAACATGGATCTTGACTTTAGGACTCAAAGTGGGCTAAGTAAAATGTATTACACTTATACATTTGATACACTAATAGTTCTAATACTACTAGCCCACTACCTATAATACATATTATACATGACAATTTAATTCGAGACTACAAATGACCATCACTTCCTAAATAGCATAAATTAAATGCTAACAATAAAAAAGAAACATTATATTGAAAGTAAGTGACCTAATGTACGGACAGAGCCATGTATGCGTTGGGATAGGCCATGGCCGACCCAATACTTTTATAAACTACTACTGGTACTTATAAATACTCGGTAGTTTGTAATATATTTACTACACAAAATTTTTATTTGCCCACCCAAAATAAAAAGATTACCCCGTCCAAACACATTAAAATTTGGCTTCCAATTGAGAACATGGAAATACGGTTTATAGAAGTTTTTGTTTTGAAATAGTTTATAGAAGTTCGATGGTCATCTATTAAACAAAATTACCACACCGCATTAACCACTCTACCATATCTTAATCAATTTAGACCTACAATCCTACGCTCACTTTTTAGTTTCTGATTTTTTATTTGTAGCAAGTTTTGAGGTATGTAACTGTCACATTTCCTTCATTAAATTTATTTGTTGTAAATGATAAACTTGTTGTACTTGTAAGTATGTATGACTGTTAGGGTTAGTGGTTTACTAGTTTAGTACTTTAGTAAGTTATCATTTGTTTATGTTGTGGCCTACCCGGTCTTCGTCACTGCCAAAATGTAGTTTGAACAACGACATCAAAGTGATTTTCTTGGTTAGTTGGCAAAGAAGCGAGGTCAGCTAGGTTAACTACTTTAAACCAAGTTTCTTTTGTGATGTCACAAGAGGTGACAATATGCTCCTCTGTTTCGATGTCATTGTCACACACCGGAAAACGCGTTGAATAAAGGTCGATACCCCTGCGATCGAGATTGGAACGATTATGTCCAAGCTTAGTCAAACAGTGTAATAAGCTAATTTATTCCCAAACAAATATAAGCCTATTAATAAGTTAAAACGAACACCCCATTCATTTAATTAAATATGTCTATCTGTTGTTTAGTATATATCAGTGATTTTGGTGCTCGGAAGTCCCATCTTTCAGCTTTATTAACCTTTCAGTGCTAGGGTTTTTCTATCATTCGGGTTATTATCATGGGGTTGCGACGCTGCTGACGCTGTTTTCGGCCCTTAGGTGTCATACCTATATATTATTAAAAGGGTAAACGCCATAAAATAACAACTTACTTTCTCTAATTTTCCGAGTTGAAACACATACTTTTTTTATTACTTTACTTACCAACGTACTTTCAAATTTTGTTCCGACTTCACCCACATACTTTTTTTATTACCTTACTTACCAACGTACTTTCAAATTTTGTTCCGACTTCACCAATATGCATAATGAAGAAGACAGGGTATTATAGTCATTTCAGTGATTACTTTAATATAAAATGGTTATATTGGTGAAGTCGGAACAAAATTTGAAAGTACATTGGTAAGTAAGGTAATAAAAAAAGTATGTGTTTCAACTCGGAAAATTAGAGAAAGTAAGTTGTTATTTTATGGCGTTTACCCTTATTAAAATCGAAAAGAATTATGGTTGAGCGTTTAAGAGCACCAGCAAGCACAACTTGTTTTTTTTTACCTCAAACTCATCCTTATAATGAAAAGCTCTAATTCTAATAACTCTTGAGTAATGAGTAGATAAAAAGGTTCTCAACTTGTTTATTCTACAAGTTTTGTAAGTATATGGATCTGTTCTTTTCATATATTGGGGCTATATTCGTGATTAAATCTCGTTACTTCTAATTATGGGACCTTTGGCTATGTGATATAGAGGTGAGATCTATCAAACACAACTAGTATCTAAAGTACATCTAATCAAATCCCAACCATCCAATCCCCCTCCATCTAATGGCTTAGATGAAACCAAAATATACAAACAAGGGCAAGATAGTAAAATCACAAAAGTTAATAAAAACAAAAAAAAACTACACAAAAATCATAATCGTCTCTCATCATATTTCACGCCATATCTCAAAAATTGCCAGAAATCACGCCATATCACGCCGGGAAATCATGAATCTCGCCGGATTAATCATGAATCCGACAGATTCATCAACAACACCACCGCCGCCGCCTGAAATCAGATCGGAATCATCATCAACACAGCCGGAAACAGCAATAATCAGATCGGAATCATCAACAAACCAATCGGAAATCATCGGAATAACGAATTCATCAAAAACACCACCGCCGCCGCCGGAAATCAGATCGGAATCATCATCAACCCAGCCGGAAGATCAGATCGGAAATCAGATCGGAATAAACACGTCAGAAGATGATTTTATAGACTATAAGGTATGTTGCTTTTTATTCAGCATGAATCCCATGGGATTCACTGTGAATCCCATGGGATTCACAGTGAATCCCATGGGATTAGTTATAAATCTAGTATGAATTAAAAAAAAAAAAAAAAAAGTAATTCAAAGTAATTCTTCTCTTATTTTTCACAGTGAATTCCATAAGATTCACTCCCGTAGGATTAGTTTTGAGAATGAATGTTACAGTGACTCTTGTTATCAGCATAAAAACCATGATATACACATGTAAATCCCATGGGATTGAGAAATGAATCCCATGGGATTCACAGTGAATCCCATGGGATTGACAGTGAATCCCATGGGATTAGTTATGAATCCATTGTTTTCAGTATGAATTTTAAGGAAAAAGTAATTCAAAGTAATTCTTTTTTTATTTTTTGTTTAAAACAGGTACTGCGTACAATAGAAGATGGGTCGGTGGTATGCAGTTGTAGACATTTTGCTCGATATGGTTTTCTATGCCGACATATATTCTTTGTCTTCAAGAACCGTGATATTAACGTCATTCCAAAACAGTATATTTTGAGGCGTTGGACAAGGGATATAATACCACCTGAATTGAGAAGGAAAAGAAACAGATATGGGGAAAAAAATGTAGAAGTTGAAAGACTTACAAACGAAGCAACTTCTGTGGTGGACGATTGCTTATTCAGGTTAAGCAATAATGTAGAGAAGATGGGTGAGTTTGTAGAAAAGTTGAAGACTTTGAAAACAGAAGTGGAGGTTGAGGTTCCAAATCCTCCTTCAAGTAAAACAGGAGATGTGATTGGTGAACATTATGCAATTTCTAATCCTGAGGAAAGAATAGTCAACAATCCAACAAAGGTAGGCAACAAAGGGAATATTACAGAAAAGGAACGCAATAAAAGGCGAAAGAGTGAGAAAGAAAAAGCACTTGGAGTTAAAAAGAAACAAGAGAAGGTTTGTGGCTATTGTGGAGTGAAGACCAACTTGCACACAAAAACAACTTGTCCGGATAACCCAAAAGCAAGGCGAAAGCCGAAACCAATAGTATCTTGAACAAACTTATTATATTCTGGTTTTATGTTAGTTCTTTTTTATTCTTTACTTGAATATTTAGATGATTTGCAAAGGAAATTTCTGAATTTGTTAGTTATTTTCTTCTTTAATTGGATATTTAGATCATTTGAAAAGAAATTTCTGAATTTGTGAGTTATTCTTATTTTTTAATTGAATATTTATAAGAATCCCATGGGATTATCAAATGAATCCCATGGGATTATTTCCCTAATCCCATGGGATTCTTTGAAATTCGTTTAAACTAGAAATCATTGAAATTTCTAAATTTGTTATTTATTTTTATTCTTTAATTGAATATTCATAAGAATCCCATGGGATTAGAAAATGAATCCCATGGGATTATTTTATAACTTCATTTAAAATTTAAAATTTATGTGTGTGTGTTGAAGATTGTTGATTGTTGATTGTTGATTGCTTGAAGAATCCCATGGGATTCACACTGAATCCTATCAGATTCATTGACGAATCTCATTTGATTAATTATTAATCATTTGATTCAATATTAATGAATGAATCCTACCGGATTAATAAATGAATCCTAATGGATTCATCAATGAATTCTTTGGGATTCTTAAATGTGAATTTATAAATGCATCACAAGTAATTTATAAGTAATCACATGGGATTCATAAAAAATCCCATGGGATTTATAAAGAATCCCATGGGATTCTGTGTGAATCCCATGGGATTCTGTGTGAATCCCATGGGATTCTGTACAAGATAAATTTATAAATTTATCCCAAGGAACTTATAAAGAATCCCATGGGATTTATAAAGAATCCCATGGGATTCTGTGTGAATCCCATGGGATTCTGTACTAGATAAATTTATAAATGTATCCCAAGGAACTTATAAATAATCCCATGGCATTCGTTAAGAATCCCATGGGATTAGCAAATGAATCCCATGGGATTATTTTATAACTTCATTTAAAATTTATAAATGTAAATAAAATATCATAAAAATCTGATAATAGCAAGAAAATCTATACAAAATATCATAAAAATCTGATCATAGCATAAAAGAAACTCTGTGTAAACCATCTGTGTAAACCAATTACTTCAACAGTTATAGTCTCTACCATTAACAAAAGATGAAGTTCTAGAATTTCCGGTCACGTTCATCCCTATTCCTAATTGCTGAAAAAATTATAGACAGCTTTTCACCAGCAGGAAGTTTATCAAACTCCAATGCTAATTCATACATCTTACCCGCATGAACATTAATCTCGTGTAACAATATCTTGGTGGCAAACTTGAATCTCAATAACCTCAATTGGTCAGACTGCTCTTTAGACTCAGCAACCAAACCACAATCCCATTTTCCAGGAGCTTCACCAGTGTAATTATCCATATGTAACATACCGAAAACACCACAATCCTTGAAGTTGTTCTTGGTCTTCCACTTGAGGCTTGCGATTCTTGGCTTGACTTTACGAATGCTAGCATGTTTATTGTGTCCATACAACTCCAGATGACGGGCAAATAACGTTTTCTACAAAAATTATTAAAAAAAGAGAGCATAAATAACTATAATTATGAGAAAATCACAGATTCATCTAATATCTCATATAGTTCTGTATGAATCCCATGGGATTCATCATAAAAGTATCATAATAGTAACGTGTCATATGTGTCAATCCCATGGGATTCATACAGAATCCCATGGGATTCAGAATGGGATTCAGAATGAATCATAAAAGTACTTACAAGAAGTTCACATGAATCTTCATACTTTTCCTCATACGTTGCTCCACTATTGCTGTTATCCAGTATCGTCATTGTTGTAACCCTTTTAGTAAGGCTGAAGACAACAACATAGAAATGGCCCGATTTGCGAATAGGAAAAAATGCCTGTTTAAACAAAAACAAAAAACATAATAAAAATGACAAAATTAAAAACAAAAATAAAAAATTAAAACAAAAAAATATAATTTTACCAATTCAGTGCCTTTGAGATCTATGCCACCAACATCATCTTTAAAATGAGCCAAAAGTTCTTTTTCAAATTCTTGAAATTTATCATCCTCAGACTCCAATGTTCCATCAAACATAGTTATCGGCTGTATATGCGATTTTACAATATGATGTTACGATATGAATTGAAAACAGTTTACTAAGCAAAATAAAAAAATAATTACTTACAATACATCCAGTTGGGAAAAAGTGTCGCGATGGACAACCAGCTCCTCTAGAACGATTTTCATGATTCAGAATTGCAGCTAAACAATCAATTACGTTAGCATCAACCTCCAAACCGGGTGCTAATGTCTCCATAGTCAAACGCACAGAAAATGGCTCCCCAGAATGTGTTTCAAAAACTGGTTCCCTATAATAGAAAAAAAATCAAAAACTTAACTATATAAGAAAAAGAATCATTTAAGAATAATATCATATAATTGTGAATCCCATGGGATTCACATACAATCCCATGGGATTCACATACAATCCCATGGGATTGACTGTGAATCCCATGGGATTCACTGTCAATCCCATGGGATTCACTGACAATCCCTCACATTGAATCAGAACAATGAAACTTATATAAAAAAACACAAACTTACATCTTTTCACCCTGCATCGCGAAAACGCTATTCCCAAGAACGAACTCAGGCCTAGTTAGTTTAAGTTGAACCTTTGTCTTCTTGTTCATATATGGCGACAATAAATAGGAAGACGGTTTAACCAATCGCTTTTCAGGACTCAAACTTACATTGGAAGCACGAGTAGCCATATTTTGAGGAGTAATGTCACCTGGATTCACATCACCCATTGGCTCCACAGTACCTTCAGCGACCGACTTTAACTGTATAAAATAAAATAAAAAATTAATTAAAAATAAAGAAATTAAATTAAAAAACTAATATTATACAAGAATATTACATAATAGAGCTCAGCAGCTACACAATTAAACCACTCTTCAATCAGCTCTAAATTTCTTTCAATCCATTGAGTTAAAGAGAAAGGTTCAGCAACTTGCTTTACAGGAACTGCATCATCTCGCTTCCCAGCATCTTTATCATCCCCATTACCATCATCACATTCTTGTATTTGAGATGGATCAACCACTGTTGAAATAACTAAAACTTAATAGCATTGACAAATGAATCACATGGAATTAACAGATGAATCCCATGGGATTCACAGATAAATCCCATAGGATTCAACAAAAGAGATCCAATAAAAGTGAAAGAGATCCAATAAATTAACCAATGTTGGAAAGAGATCCAATAAAAGGGAACTACAACAATTATAAATTTAACAAATTTAACAAAGTTATTACATAAATTCAACAGTTTCAAGTACAAAAGGTAACCACAACAGCCTATCGGAATTAAGGATCGGTACCGGATAGGCGTTTATCATTTACAGTATCATCATCTCCCTCAGCACCTCCATTATCATCAGCTCGATCAAGATCTTCACCATCCAATGAGACTGGATGCTCGAGAATCTGAACATACCTTTGATGTAGTTCAATGAGCTTTGGATCAGCAGGAAATTCTACACCGCCTATAACAAAAAGTTCTTCAACAGCAATTCTTTCATTGCTTAAAATAGATAACTTTTCTTCAATTTTTTTAAGCAATTCCTGGAGAAAACAAATAGGAATATTCATAATGAGATAAGCACATTGAATCCCATGGGATTCATATTTAATCCCATGGGATTCACAGTTAATCCCATATAAGCCCATCGGATTAACTGTGAATCCCATGGGATTGTGTATGAATCCCATGGGATTGTTTATTAATCCCATGGGATCCTAAACATGCTCACACATAAAGAAGTATCACAAGAAAATAAAACAAGGAATTAAACAAACCTCCTTGCAAGAACTATCGGTAGAACAACCAGCAACAAAACCTTCCGTATCAGGAAGCTCAGATTCATCATAAACATCTAACGTCCCTATAACCTCTTCTTTTAATTCCATGTCCTCTCTTTTTGACATTAAGAATGAGGACCAATGTTTGATGGCCGGATGTGTGCGGACATAAGAAAGCTTGTTGTACTTGGTAGAATCTAAATACAAAAGCTGTAAACAAAAAAACAAGGAACGAAAAAATGTAAGAAAGATACAACAAATATGCACAGTTAATCCCATGGGATTCACAGTTAATCCAATGGGATTTTTTATGAATCCCATGGGATTTTGTATGAATCCCATGGGAGTCACAGCTAATCCCATGGGATTCACAGTTAATCTATGGGATTCACAGTAACATGATATAAACATAATATATCAACAAATATGTCACACAAACATAAAAAATATATAAAACTTCGTATAGTTTAAAACTTACAGCAAGAAAGGTATATGGCCCCGTGTATTTGTTTTGAAGAGTTGTCGGTTTTCTACTGAGTTTAAGACAATGAAAGATATACTCGCACCAATCAATACTACGAATATCAGTATCTTCACGAAGACGCTTAACAACATCAAGATTTATTTCCCCCTGCAAGCCAGCAACCATACCCATTGTATTCGTAAACAAGGTAAGAAAGTTGACTTTAAAAAGGAAGTCAACTTCCTTAGACTCAATCAACTTGCTAGCAATATCATTCACTCTTATTTGCTTAGCAAATTTTGTTTCAAATTGACCAAACCAAACTTTCTCAAAATCATCTCCAACTTGCCTGGTTTCTAAGGATAACAAAGACTCGCCGCCAATCGGAATACCCAGCAGCTCATGAACTTTGTTAACAGTGGCCTGAATTGACTTGCCACCTTCCAACTTCAACTGGCAAGTCTCAGCATCAAAATTATCAACAACATACCTACCTAACCTTGCCGAAATTTTGTTGATATCAAACTTGAAATACGAACTAAACCCAATCTCCTCCAAAAACTTTTGAATATCAACATTTTTAATGCCATGGATGGCAGTATGGAGGGCAGTAGGTGCTGACCTAGCCTGAAGAATGGGAATTTTTTTAAGATAATCTTGATGTTGTTTTTCTTCTTCTGTCAACACCTTTTCTTTCTTCTTGCCTTTCTTATTCGGCTTCAATTCATTCTGCTCATCAGATTCTACTTTAACCAACGAATTCTTTAACAGCGTCTTCATCAACTGCTTCATAACATTCTCAGGAATAACATCTTCTTTAACAGAATCATCCTTAACTTTCTTCTTCCCCTTATCTTCTTCTTTATCAGAAATAGAAGAATCGCCCCTCTTTTTCTTTGATTTATTCTTTTCATCAGCATTAATCTTTGATTTCTTTTCATCAACATCTACATTAAAAAAAAAAGAACATAATATAAACCACCTGATAACAAAGAGATTCAATATGAATCCCATGGGATTCATATGAATATAAACCACTTGATAACAAATATAAACCACTTGATAACAGAGATTCAATATGAACCACTTGATAACAGAGATTTGGGACTAGTAATGAAGGAAAAAACTAAACTAGGAAAAACTAAAAAAGCTATATAAGCTTAAATAAATATGCATACTCAATTCAATCAAACAAAAAAAGACATATCTGTACCTTTTGGAACCTTGAGCTTCTGTTTCTTTGAACTCTCATTGACTTTTGATAATACTAACTTCCGTTTCTTTTGAGTTTCCTCCTGAACCGGCTTCTTGGATCTCAAAACAGCAGCTTCTGATATTACTTTAGCAGACTTCTTCTTCGGAGTGGTCTTAACCGGCTCCGTCACCTTAACATTCATCTTAAGCTTCTTATCAACAACAACATCCGTTGACTTATCCTTAACAACAGACGACTTCTTACCCTTTTTTGATTTATATGTAACCAACTTCCCACTCTCCTCATTCTCACTCTCCACCACCTTCTCAATAACATTCTCCTCACTCTCCTTCTCCTTCTCCTTCTCCTCCTTCTCCTTCTCCATCTCCTTCTCACTCTCCATCTGCAAATCAGCAACAACTGAATCAATAACAGCACTACTCTCCTTTCCCTTATCAACAATCGCCTTCGCCTGAACATTAACCTCAAACTCTACTGGTTGGGCAGCCTCACTAACATCACCTGTTGGTTTTTTCTTTAACGGCGATTTGTTTTTTTTAGCATCAAACGGATTGAACCGAGGCTGCTTCACCGGCAATGTTTTCTTTCCCGAATGTTCTTGGGGATCGAACCTAGACAACGGTGTTGGGTTCAATACGTTACCTACATAAATTATAAGATGAAAAGAATAATATTAGTTATAAGCAATTAACAACAGCAAAATCTAATTAATCACAAAGAACTAAAACTAACAAACAAAACAAGAAAACTATAAATCTGATTCCTAAAAGCTAATACAAACACTCATTATATGTTAATCCCATGGGATTCAGTGATAATCCCATAGGATTATTCTTAAACACACTGATATTTGCCATAATTATAATTCTATGTGAATCCCATGGGATTCAGTGATATACCAAACTTTTTCCGATAGCAAACTTTTTCCTAGGCGAACCCTTAAAACACAGTTTTGACATCGTAAAACCCTTAAATAAGCTTATAAATAGCTATCTCAAAACAAACACTCACATCGTCTTACTACATTTTCATAACACCAATAAGTTAATCAGCACCTTATATAATCTTAGCCAAACACACCTGAATACATAAAACAAACAACTCAAACACAATGTACTCGCTAATCTACTTATACATCACAAACCACTAATTCTTATGTGAATCCCATGGGATTCAGTGATAATCCCATAGGATTATTTAGTGATAAGCAAAATCCCATTTGCTTAACTACTTATGCTTATCACATTTGCTTATCTACTTATGCTTATCACAAACCAAAAAATAAGCAAAAATAAGCTAATCCTAAACAGTCATTACATCAAAAAAAATTAACTAATCCTAAAATCTAATCTACTCGCTAACATAAACTAATCCAAACTCTCATTCAGTAACAAAAAAGCTAATAAAACCACAAAATAAGCTAATAAATTCAAAAAAAAAACCTAATCGATAAAAAAAAATTCAAAATAATAACTGATTTAAAAAAATGAGATAAAAACATACCGGATTGGACATTATCAATGGATTCCGACAATAAACGATCCTTAGACTGCGCTATTTCACCACGTATATCCATTTAAATGGATGAATAACGATTTACGGTAGATATAACGGCGGATTAATGACGGACAACGGCGGATTAATGACAGATAACGGCGGATTTAGGGTTACGGTTTGAATTGGGGGTAAAATGAAGAGAGAGGGTGAGTATTAGTGTGTCAAGAGAGAGTGTGTGTGAAGAGAGAGTGTCAGTGTGTGTAAAATGAAGAGAGGGTGAGTATTAGTGTGTGACTTATTTTTGCTTAGGAATGGACAAAAATGCCCCTCCGTTTTTTTTTTTTTTTTTTTTTTTTTTTTGTGTAATTAATATACACCGTTGGATGAAAGAGGAATGGATGGATGAGATCGTTTGATTTGTACTTTAGATAAATCTAGTTTCGTATAGAACTTTTCTCATGTGATATATACCCGTGAGAACTCAATGCCGCCTAGGGATGAGCATATCGAACCGAATCCCGAAACCGTTCCGATCCCGTCCCGAAACCGTACCGAGTCTCGATATACGGTACGGTACCGGGACTACTAAATGAGCACAAAAAAAATTCGGGACATTTCGGGTTCGGGACGGGAATTATTCGGGAAATCCCGATTTGGTACCGAAATTAGAATAGTCCATGAATTGTGTTATCCAAACACCCATTTGTTCCATCTAACAAGCAAACCAAAGGTTAAAAAAAAAAAAAAAAAAAAAAAAAAAAAAAAACCCCTATTGTTACTAACAAATAACCACCAAAGTTCTTTCACAAAATCATCCAAAAAATTAAACCCTAATTTATTATCAATCACACAAGTCATCTAAATCTTTATCATTGGAAAAGCATGGAGGTATGTTAGTAACACCAATCGTTCATTATTTTATTGTGCCATGTAGTTTTCATCTTGGATGTTCGGGTTGTCTTGAGTCTGTTATACGTCCAGTTCATTTAAAAAATGATTCTTGGTCTGGCTACAACTTGTGTGACAAAGTATGATTCGTTGTATAATTAAATATGAGAATGTACTGTATATTTTTTTATGTGGATGCATAATACGCACATACATCACATACGCACATACATCCCTATTCTATATCTATCTGTTTATGCATATGTGTCGCAAAACTCTGTCGTTTAGACAGAATATAACCCAAAATGACCTATTCCTACATCCCTACTTTTATCTAAACTAAAACGGGAATAACCCGATACGTACCGATTTCCCGGTACCGAATCCCGGAACCGGTACTGGTACCGAAATCGCGTTCGGTACGGTACCGGGATACACTTTTCATGCTCGGTAAAAATTCGGGAGCATCAATTCGGGACGGGATCGGGACGGGATTGGTCCCGAGCTCATCCCTAATGCCGCCTAACCAAGAAGTTATATAATCGAAGTCTAGCTAAGAAATTGTGAGATTTATATATAGTGCAGTTGATGTGTTAGTTTCATTTTTTAGAATTTATAACTAAATCAAGTGCTAATCAACAAACATTTCATTTGCTAAATTTCATTCTATACTTTTCATTAAAATTTGGTGTAATACATAACACTATTACAGTAATATTTACACAAGAGGAGTACCCTGAACAAACTCAGTCAAAGCCAAACTAACTAAACCCAACATGGCAAGTCTTGTTAGAGTTTATGTATAATTATTAATATAAGTATGTCCGGTTTCGAACCCGAGACTCGGGATTGCACACAATACGTGAGAGTTCCAATGGTTTGAATAAATTAAATATGTTTTATATTTATATTTATTCATTTCACAAAACAAATACTTAACGACAGTTAGTACTTAACGGAGTTAGAGATAATGGTCGTTAAAGGACTAATTATGCAAAAGGGAGTTAGAAGGATCTAGAAACCCTTGAGTGGGCTTGGATCGGCCGAACCCTACCCTTGGGCTAGGGTGGTCGGTTTGTGTAGCTTGGAGAGGAGGTTAGGGGTTGCCTATAAATACAATTCATTGTGTTTAGTTTTTCCCTAATCTTGAATCCCTAAACAAGCCATTCTTCTCTTCCTCTCCTCCTCTAAAGCAAGAACCGATCGACATTTTTAAATCCACTAGGATTTTCGATCCAAGTAAAGCTTACAAGTGTTTGGTTTGTTTTGTGATTTGAACCTAGCTTTTCCCATTGGAACGCTAGCATTGCGTGTGTACAAGAACGAGTAACAAGCTTATTTTAGCTTGTGTGTTTTGGTGTTGTTCGATCCATATAAGCCCCACATTAGGGTTTATATTTTGTTCTTGGAAGCACGTGATTCCTTGTTCTTGCTAGGAATAAAAAAGGTACGCTTTCTTTTAGTTTTAATTAATTATATGTTTATGTAGATTCATTCCGCTGCGTGATCTTGATGTTTATGTCTTTATAGTATTTGTATGATTCACATATTCCAACAGTGGTATCAGAGACAGGTTTTAAACATGTAATTAATTACTAAAACCTTACAAATTGAATCTTGTTGAGATACATGCAATTTATTTTTTAGGGTTTTGTTTGTTTTTTTGTAAACCCTAAAAGTGGGTCGACACCCATATAATATTTTTAGGGTTTTAGTTTTTTGTTGAAAACTTGTAGAAACCCTAAGATTGCATGCAATTTTTAGGGATTAATTAATGAGTATCTTATGTGATGTCGTTAATTAATTAGATTGCGTATATAAATATATTGACATGATAATATGTGACTACATGATTACATGTGCAATATGGGATCCATGATAAAATCTTGCATATTTTGTCATGGAATGTTTTGTTGTTCAATATGCTACATGATTTTATGATAAATCTTAAATTAGGGAAGACCCTAATATATTAATTAAAATTGGTTATGTGTAATGTGGTGTCTAGTTAATCAAAACTTACGCGGCCAAGTTATTTGGCGTCTGTGGTCCATTGGGCCAAATGAGCTCGAAAACCAATGGGAGTTTTATTGATTCGATACATTAAAATTCACATAGAATTATTAATAGGATTTATCAAAAAGGTTTGCATGTGGCTATATGATATTGATTAATGATCATATACGTGTTATTGAGTGTTTATTTATTTTTTTAATTACATATTCTTTGTGTTTAATTATGATGGATTGTAACAAAAAAGAGGATAATTTTTTTCAAATAAAAAAATAAATGAACCTAATAACTATGAAACCTTTGTTGTAAACCATTTAATTGCCAAGTCTTATGTGCCGACAGTGGTTCGCTTCGCACGGTAATTTGCTCCCAGGCGAGACTAGCAATTAATAATTTACTACATAAATGTTTTAAGCTTTAAATCTTAAAGTTTTAATTGATTTGATGCGACTGTACCAAAGTGGTCGAAGCGGCGGACCTATTATTAACAAACTATAAAGTGGGTATAAGGTTGGTACGCATTAAATTATGACCTTAAAGGGGCGCGTTTTTAAGTAGCTTCGGCGGACGTTTGCCCCTTCGCTCGCCTGTGCGTCAATAATAGACTTACCAAATACACCATGAAAAGTACGAAACATCTTAAGGCAATGTTGTAAGTTTCTCAACGCCATCAATTAAATTTTGTTGATTTAAGCTTCGAATGAGTAAACAGTTTTTTGTAGAAAACATATGATACAAAGATGAATGCATGACATCTTTGTACATATTTTTTGATAACATACATAAAAAATTTAATACCCTTAAATTTAAGTTATATGCTTTACCAAACCACAAAAATTCCTTATAATTAACAACGGTTAATTATATATTAATCTCTATAAATATTTTAATCACCATTTTTATGGGAAAATTTGAAATTTTTATTATTATCTTATTGGGTTGTGATTACGAAATCACAAAATTCATCGAATGACGGAACAAGTTCTCGACGCATTTAACAAAACTTATATAATTCACTAATTCTAATTAACTCTTAAATACACCAAACTGGGCCTTAATTATTTTTCAGCCCATCTCTATTTCGATCCACACAAATTCCTAAGCCCAAGTATATAAGCCCAAAATCAATTTGTGATTTTATGTACCAAATTCGACTATAAACCATGCTTCAAAATGCTCTTCGTTCTCTCAAATATTAAACACGACACGTCTATATTTTTATATCATCTCATTACTCACCTAGCCAACTCTTAACGTACCAAGTTTCATCATCTAACGTCGCGTTCTACTTAATATTTGAAAGCAAATCCATTCGACCCAATTCAACTCAACTCGACACAAACTATTATTTCAAAACTGAACCGTTTTGACTCTCGTTTGTTCCTACGTGATTCTAATAATTATTCTATCATAGTTCCATGTTTAAAACCAAGATTTATCATCATAATCTATGTGTTGCACGATTTAATCAAATCGTATATACAAAAAAAATAGTGATCGACATCTAGTTGACTCACAAGGAACATATACCTTAATTCATGCTCTCACAACCTTATATTTTATTCCTAGAATGCATTTATAAGTCCTACCTCAACTGACAAGAGCTAGAGACTAGTGATATGAATTATTGATATCTATACGTGTTCATTTAACAAACTCTATATATATCATTTACTCATCACCTTTCTTTCTACCTCAAAAGCCATCAAAATAACTCTTATTCAACCTTAAAATCATCCTTACAAAGTCAGAATCTATCGTTCCTTGTTATTGGAAGCTAACGAGATAAACAAGTAAAAATCGTATACGTTTATGTTTATCGAACTTGGTCATTTTTACTAGTGATCAAAGTCCTTTCCTACTCAGTTCCATTCACTTTTAAAGTGTTTGTAAGTCCCTCGAACTCAGTTTCACTTCATTTCAACTCATATCTCAATATAATTCAATTCGAGTTCATATATCGAACGTGTATATATTTTCTTATTTATTTACTACGTATACATATTTATTTAAGAGCCAAAAACGTGACACGACTCCATCTTGGAAGTCATAGAAGTCTCGTACACACTCCTTTCACGTTTACTTTCATCGTATTTAGTGGCCCGTTAACGTTTTAAAATCCGTAAGTCGTGAGACGAGTTGAGCTCATCAAAAATATCATTTTTCATGTTCAAAATTCATATAAAAAAGCTTTAATAAGCCAGCTTATTCGTAGAGCTTAAAATTAGCTTATTGGGCTGTAAAGCCCAACTCGCAGGTTTTATATTGTTTTGATTTTCAGTTTTATGCGATTTGCTTTGGCAAATTTAGAGTGTCGAGACGAGCTTATTTTTACAAGTTATATTAATGAAAGTGTTAGCTAGCCAGGTGGTCTAATAGGTTTGATTTATTTTTTAATCATGTTTCAATCGTATATAAAAATCTGTTCCAACACTTAGAAATTATTTCAACTCTTTTACTTATATACAAACGTCTCACCTCGCACACAAAACGACCCTATATATCGAAATCTAACTTAACGACCATGTAATATTTTTACATAACCTATTAGACCACCTAGCTAGCTAACACTTTCGTTAATATAACTTGTAAAAATAAGCTCGTCTCGACACTCTAAATTTGCCAAAGCAAATCGCATAAAACAGAAAATCAAAACAATATAAAACTTGCGAGTTGGGCTTTACAGCCCAATAAGCTAATTTTAAGCTCTACGAATAAGCTGGCTTATTAAAGCTTTTTTATATGAATTTTGAACATGAAAAATGATATTTTTGATGAGCTCAACTCGTCTCACAACTTACGGATTTTAAAACGTTAACGGGCCACTAAATTGATCGTTAAAGCCCATTAGATAAAATAATAAGCTTTAGACTTTATAAGCTGTTAAAATAAGCTTTTTATGGCTTCAATAAGCTGTGGAAATTTTAACATAATTATTCCCATCATTTTTGTAAAATTGGACTAAAAATGTAACGCGACAACACCTAGAGGGACCAAAACTGCCAAATGGTAAAAATATGGACTGAAAATGTAAAAACAGTATCTTTAGGGTATAAAATGACATATTATTAATTCCCAAGCTCAGATTGATATATTGGACAAGTAGTGGACTATAATTGTAAATTATATATAATAAGGACTAACGGTGCAACGCTAACGCCGTTAGGGTAAAAAGTGTAAAATTGGAAAAGAACAAGGACCAACATATTCTATTTTACATTCTTAGTTTATTTTCTATTTTTTTCATTTCAATTCACGTCACATGCATATTTATTTTATTTCATTTATATATTATTTAACGTTACGTTAATAATATATTTAACGATATTTCAACAAGTTTTCTTTACGTAATATTTCATCATAAAAACTTTGGAAATAATTTAATTATCATATCATGTGATAATAATTATAATCTCAATAATTTCACTTACATATCATCTTTTCATAACGATTAATATATTATTCATTAATCGTTATTCGTTATCCATTTATCGTTACACGTTACTCGTTTCACAATCACCAAATAGTATTTGGTCAGATTCTCAGACATATTTATTTATCAGGTCTTGTTTCAAAGCCGTTACTATAATCTCATCCGAACCTACTTTTCATCATTCTCAATATCACTTAAGGTGAGTCATGGCCCCTACTCTTTTAATACACGTTTTATACTTTTGGGAGAGATACATGCTCAAATATATTTTACTACTTTTATGAATAAGTATATTAATAACTTACATGATTCAAATCAATTTCCTAATTAATAATTACTTGATATGGTTTATTCTTAAAATATGATATATATATATATATATATATATATATATATATATATATATATATATATTCTTAATATATGATATATATATATATATATCTCACATGCTAATTGTTTAGCTTAACTATTGAACTCAGATGATAATATTTCTGAATTGATTGATATAACATGATAATTGTTTCACTATAACATCTTGAATGTTCCCCATATCTTTATATGTTATTTCCATGTTTCAACGGAAATAATTGCTAGGAAGAGCAATAGTACTTAAAGTTCATCGTTACCTTGATATTGCCTAAGTTACCCTTACCTTACAGTCCGTTTGTGCGGTACATTACCAGTCCGTTTGTGCGGTACATTACAGTCCGTTTGTGCGGTACAGTACGTGCTGCTTTGTGCGGTACGTTACATGCCGTTTGTGCGGTACATTACATGTTGTTTGTGTGATACCTTGTTAACTTTTGCGTGTCATGAGGCTTAGGGCAATATCCATAAGACAATATATGTTTTCAACATATATCTAGATACAGCTGTATAGGAATTTCACCTCACTACATTAACATCATGAGCTTCCACCTCATGCTAAGATTAAGATACAGTACTTGAACTTGACTAAATACATATATGATTTATTTGTGATTATATACAACATCACTCATTACTTGTTTCATCACTGTTAGTATTTATTACAATTATTACTTAGTTCTTGAAATTATTGAGATGAACTGTTTATCAGTTCTTGGAACTTATTTTGGATAATCATATTATCTCTGAAATTATAAGAATTGATTGTTTAATCATACCTGAAATTATCTCAAATGTTACTATATACTTCTGAATTCAATAAACTAAATGGTTTTCCATTAAACTCTATGAACTCACCAACCTTTGTGTTGACACTTTTAAGCATGTGTATCTCAGGTAATTAACGGAGCAGGACAAGACACGGAGCGGGCATTTATTACTCTGATAAATTAAAATGGTGTAAAAATCAAATATTTCATTCTTTCAAGCCTTTATATCTTTTATGGGATTTTTAAATCAAATATTTCATCTTTGTATCAAAAGTATTTACTTGAATGACAAATAACTTTCAAAACGCCTCTTACGAGCCGTTTTCTGTGATTTTGACTTTGATCCTCCCCGTAACACCCTAATTACTTTTCCGCTGCTATATCTCAAATTAGGGGGTGTTACAGATTGGTATCAGAGACAAAGTTATAGAGAACTAAATGTTTTCAAACATTAATCTATAACTACAGTTTCAAAATAAATGATTTTACACCATACCATTTTACGCCCTCCGTGCCTGCAGACTGCCGTGGTTAATAAGTTATCTGTTAAGATTATTTTTCATGCTTGATAAATTACTCTCATATACTTCATTATTTCGCACTTACCGTTAAATCTTTAACGTATGAATTACTGATGAGTGTCTAAATACTCATCATTTTTGTCTCATCTGAACTGCCAAAACATTCAAAAACACTCAGAAATGCATCAAAATACTGAAAATATCCCAGGGATTGTGTTTTATATGTTTTAAATGCAAAATGTTTAAAAACAATTAAAAAACGAACAAAGTTTGCAAAATTGGCAGTTTCAGTCCCTCAAGTTTCAAAACTTGTCAAAATTAGTCCCTGAGCATTTGTTTTGTCAGACAAATCACCAAAGGTCCGTTTTAAATCATAAATTATCATATTTAGTCCTTTGGTGAAAAGTTTGAATAAATTACATCTTTGGTCCCTCAAGTTTGAAATCTGTCAAAAATAGTCCCTGGGAATTTTAAAAGATAGAAAAGTGAAATTTTGGTTCTTGGATTATGGAAACATGGCAAGATTCACCCTTGATGTATTTTGGAAGATGTGCAAGATGGGTCCTCAAAAATTCAGGAATCGCAAAAATGGTCCTTGTGATTAATTCCCAAATGTATCCTAATCCTAAACTTACACTTACAACCGGATCCTAAATAACTAACACAGCCTAACCATTTAACTACCCAATCCCATTAAACCAATCGGCCCAAAACCTAAATTTAAACCAAGCCCACTATCTACCCTTCACTACCCAAGCCGACCCACCATACACTAACCGACCCGCTCCCCTTAGCTAAATACAATACCGGGCAAATCACTTTGGTCAAATCCCTCTTTGTTGGTCAAGATCCCAATCAACACCAAAATAAGAACCCTAAATCCCTACTTCGCTCTTGTCTTCTTCCCTTATCCCGCCAAAACCCAATCACGAGAAACCACCATCACTATCACCACTTCTCCCAAAACTTTCACCTTTTCCACCCCTCCTCTTCCCCATTTCTGAAACCATTCCCCATTTAACCTTCTCCCTCATCCATGTCATCAATCCGTGGGATTTAGTGGCGCTAAGACCAAAATAAAGGGCCAAGATCAAGTTCAAGATTCATCCAACGGCTGGGAAAGAGTCAAAGAAAGCACAAATCGAAGTTATCAAAGGTCCCCTCTCACAAGAGAAACACAAGAAGAAGGACCGGAGTATTTTATTTCTTTTCTTAGTAGTATAAATAGAGTAGGAGGTTATTGTAGTAACGAGGTTTTATTTAGCTTTTCTTTCGGTATGTTATTATTTTTTTAGTTGTAATTTACTTTTTAATTTTAATATATGTCGATTTCTATTTAGTTTTGTTACTGCGTATTTTTATTTAATTATTGTTTAGTTATTTAGTGCTTATGCGATTTGTGGTTATTGTTTCTGTTACTGCTTCGAACTTGTGGGTATTGTTTGTGTTACTGCTTCGAACTTGGGATATTAGTACACACTTTTAGTTTGCGTTTGTGTAGTGTTGTTTCTTGTTTGTGTTTGTGTTTCAGTAAAAGAAAAAGAAAAAAAAAGTTGTTGTTCTTAGTTTAAGATTGTCTACTGCTTCGATTCTGGTTGTTTAATCTTGTGGTTATTGAATTTTGTGGCTATTAAGTAGAAGTAGTTTTGCTGTTAAAGGAAGAAAAATCAAATAGCAGGTTAATGTTTAAAGTTTGTGTTTGTTTGGGTTAAGTTTTGCTCTCTTGGATTTGTTAGCAGGTTTTAAGGTTTGTGTTTGAATTTATTTGGGTTAAAGCTATATATAGATTTGGATCAGTTTGAACTTAGTTGTTTGTGTTTAGTGTTTATCGTCTGTGTTTGTGTTTGTATTAGCTTCAAAATCATTTGTGTTTGAGTTTATGTTTGCTTTTGTTGCGATTATCAAAGTTTAGCAAAAATAATTGTGTTAGTGGGATTCGAACCCAGGATCTCAAGCATAGGTTGTTTCTGCTTAAACAGATAAGCTTTAGCTTATCTGTTTTATAGTTAAAGTATCACAGTTGCTAGTTTTGTTTTTTTTTTAAAAAGAAAAGAAAGTTCAAGAAAAAAAATATATATATATATTGCAAAAACAGTTGTTAAGTTTAAAAAGTTTTCTTTTAGTATTGTTTGTTTAGTATTGTTAAGTTTAAAAAATATATATATTGTTTTTTTTAGTATTCGAAAAAAAAAAAAATTAGTTATAAATTAGTTTAAATATTTTTAATCATTTATTTTCTTAAAATTAGTTTTTAAATTATAAAAAATTATTAAAAAGTCAAAAAAATATTTTTCTTTTTTCCAAAATTTTCTTTTTATATTTAAGTCGTAGGAAAATTAATTCGGTACTCGTAGGGCTAATATTTTTAGAGTTCACTTTTATTTTTGCGCGTTAACATTAATTAAAACGTGCATTTTTAGTTTTAAATATCTTTTGCGTTTCATTGCTTTGTGTAATATTACCACAACACCAAATAATCTCCAAATCAAATCATCAAGCATTTTAATTCCGAACCTAAAACGAAATCCTCGATTCACACCTCGCTGGGACACGACCCGGGTGATCACTTGCCCGGTATCACACACATCACATTCACGGGTTTTGCAAGTTTTACTTTTCCTAAGGTTTGACTTGTCATTTCCCAAAGTATCACGTGTGCACGATACTATATTTATTTATATATATACTACACACGGATCAAATTTTGGCGCCGCTGCCGGGGAGGTTGTGTTGCGACAATATTGTTTAAGGTTTAAACGATTAGTGACTTGAGATCCTTCTTCACGAAGTTATCACTTCCAAAAAATTTATAAAACACAAAAATATTTTTCTTTTCTTTTGTATATATATTATCATATAAAAACAAAAATACAAAAAGATTTTCCGTTTTTCTTGTTAAATTAATAAAACAATAAAAAAAAAATTACCGTCGAAAACCAAGACAGAATACTACCTAACTGGGGGTATGACCATTAATAAGTTCCCAAACAAAAGATTAAAACTTGCCTTTGTGTCGCTTGCGAATTCGGCTCACCTTTGATTGATAAACAAACTAAAAAGGAGGTTCTAGGATGGTCTTGACATTAAATTGCAGACCGAAAGGAGCGGGTTTTTAAGGACATTTATTGCCCACCTTTGCTCCTCCGCCACCCTGTGCGTTTTTCTTTCAAAGAGCTACCGTACGCTTGTTTGATTTAAGGTTTAAGTTCACTTGTGTTTTGCCTCGGTCTTGTTTTAATTGAAATTGTTTTTGTTAGTGCATGCGCACTCGTTCTTCTCCGTCAACAAGTCCTTTACGTGAACTCGAGCATACCTCGAGAAGACGTAATCGAAGACGTAATCGTGGGCATTCCGCCCCAATAGCCGGACCCGAGATTCGTGCTATTCCCGTTCCTCCCATTGTCACAATGGCGGAGGAACGTACCATGTGTGAGCTTCTCCAAGCACCCACCGAGGGTTACGGAGATGCTATTGTTGTTCCGGCAATCGTTGCCGATAGCTTTGAGCTTAAGACCGGGTTGCTATCCTTAGTAACTTCGAGTCAATATTTCGGATTTGAGAGGGACGATCCTCATTCCCACATTCGATGGTTTAACAAGATCACCTCTACCATCAAATACCGAAATGTACCACAAGATGCAATCAAATTGCTTCTTTTTCCTTTCTCTCTCGAGGGGTCGGCCCGAACTTGGCTAGAAAAACAACCCCCTCGTTCTATTTTAACATGGGAAGATTTGGTGTCAAAATTTGTGAATGAATTCTTTCCTCCATCAAAAACCACAGCCCTTAAAAATGAAATCACCAAATTCACTCAAAAATTTGATGAATCCTTTAGTGAAGCGTGGGACCGTTTTAAAGAATTACTTCGCAAATGTCCTCACCATGGTTTCTCCGAGTTACATCAACTCGATACCTTCTACAATGGTTTGAACCATTCCGATCAAGACTCTCTAAATGCCGCCGCCGGTGGTAATCTCTTGTATCGGACGACTAAAGATGCTTTAGCCATCATTGAAAATAAGTCTAAGGTTCGTACTTCACGAAGCAAGCAAGTTGTTTCTCAAGTGAATGCTTCACCTTCTACTTCATCTCCCGTGAGTTCTTCTAGCACCGATGCTAAGATTGACAAACTCACGGAGGCTATTCAAGCTTTGGTTCTTTCCAAGCATAAGAAACAATCTTCCCCACAAACTTCTTCACCCACTCAAGTCAAAGCGGTGGAAGAAACTTGTGTCACTTGTGGTGGTCCTCATGCATACTACAATTGTACTGCCACCGATGGTAGTCGATGTGAAGTTAATCCGGTAGTCGGGTCTCTCAATCAAGGAGGTAATCAATACCGTCCTCAAGTTGACCCAAACTATCGTGCTAACAATCAAAATGGACCACCCGGATTTTCTCAACCCAACAATCCAAATAGATTCAATCAAAACCAACCGAGAGGGCAAAATGTTCAAAATCAACTTCAAGCCCCGATCAATCAATACCCAACCCAAGGGGGTAATTTCAATCAAGGCTTTCAAGCTTCTCATTACCAAGCCCCCGTTGGTTCCTCAAATGAACTTGCTAACTACATCAAGTTAAATGAGGCCAACATGAGGTCTATGCAAAATCAAATCACCACTTTGAAAAATGATTTTC
The DNA here is from genome assembly GCA_021014915.2 of Artemisia tridentata subsp. tridentata. NCBI lineage: Eukaryota > Viridiplantae > Streptophyta > Magnoliopsida > Asterales > Asteraceae > Artemisia > Artemisia tridentata. Next base: position 77,462,734 of record CP139505.1, read on the forward strand.
AAACCTCAATGTCAAAACAGGGTCAAGAGCTTAAAAGTGAGCTTAGAAATACCAACTACAAAATTGATCAATCTCAAAGCAAAATTGAGAACATGTTTGCCAGTCTCATGAGTTCGATGAATCAAGGTTCAACTTCGGGAACTCTTCCGGGAAATACCATTCCTAACCCGAAGGGTGAATTAAAAGCTGTCGCCACTCGAAGTGGTAAAACACATAATGGACCCTCGACTCCTATGCCCCCTCCACCGGGGGAGGTGAATCGGGATACCAAGGTGACAACGGACAAGGTGCATTTTTCAAGCCCACAAAGTACCGCACACGTCCAACCTTCGGTGGTCCAAACTCCGATTCCGGAACCCGATGTTCCGAAGACAAATTCTAAGCCTTCAATTCCATATCCTTCAAGGCTTAATGATCAAAAGCTTAAAGAAAAAAACAATCAACAAATGGAAAAATTCTTCCAAATCTTCAATGAGTTGCATTTTGACATAAGCTTCGCAGATGCTCTCGTTCTTATGCCCAAATTTGCATCTACACTCAAAAGTTTGCTAAGCAACAAAGATAAGATGACTGAGATGGCAAAAACCCCACTTAATGAGCAATGCTCGGCGGTTCTCAAAAAGCTTCCCGAAAAGCTCGGAGACCCCGGCAAGTTTTTAATCCCATGTGATTTCTCGGGGATGGTTCAATGCCCTGCCTTGGCCGATCTTGGCGCGAGCATTAACCTTATGCCACTCTCGATATGGAAGAAATTGTCTCTTCCGGAGCTTGCATCTACTCGCATGACACTCGAGCTCGCGGATCGTACTATAACTCATCCGCTTGGAATAGCCGAGGATGTTGTGGTGAAAGTAGGAAAGTTTCACTTTCCTACTGATTTTGTTGTAGTAGATTTTGATGCCGATCCTCGAGTGCCACTCATTTTGGGTAGAGCTTTTCTAAGAACGAGTCGTGCTCTCATTGACGTGTTCGCCGAAGAATTGACCATTCGTGTTGAGAATGAAGAGATCACGTTTAACATTAATCAGGGGTCTAAATGCAACGTTGCTACTATTGATCAAAAATCTGAAAAAATTGATTCGAAACTTTCAAGATTTGCGGTCAAAAGTGTTGCACAACATCGTGCTAAGCTCAAAGCAACGAACATAACCCCTGGTTCAAGTGAATGGTTCAAAAGTTGTAATGCGGAAGTTAAGAGTGTTTTTGATTACGATGAACACGAATTGGAGGATACAACGGAAGTGGTAAAAACTGCTAGCTCTAAGAGCACACCACTTGCCCCACCTTCAGAATCGGTTTGTCGAATTGATATTGCCAAAAATCCTACTCTTACTTCCGCATCACTCATTTCCGACTCCTCCTATACTTCTCCTCCGTTTGAGGAAAGTGATATTTCTAAGGAAGAGTTCGAGGTCTTCTTGTTTGATGCTCAAATTGTTGAGCCCGATGTTGATCCAGGGGAGATGGTCTGATTTTAGAAAAAATGATTTTTGATGAACCATTGTTTGCTCTCCCCCCAAAGGATGATGTTGTTGTGGAAAAGCCGTCTTATCCTTCCGAGCTCGAGCTCGAGGATGCTTTTCCCGAATTTGAGAGTTTTGTGTTTAATGATCAAGAGGAGAGAAGTGGCAATCCCACTCCTCATCCGGATTATTCACTCTCGGCTTATGAAGCCTTTCGTTTTGATATCGATCATTTGGAAGAGACGGGAAGTGTAAATACCACTCCCCATTCTTATATGTCTCTTCCCGAGTATGATGTATTTCATTTTGATGAAAATGATCGATATCATGAGGAGTTCTCGGTTGAACTCCCTCATGTGATATCTCCTCCTGAATATGATCATTTTTGTTTTGATCTGGAGGATGATTCTAGTGTGGGGGGAGGAATGTTCAAAGATTTACTTCTTGAAGATTTTATCCCAACCCTCCCTCCCGTTGAAGCCGATGATGCTTCCGATGATGAAGAGTTTTACATGATCATAATAAAAATCTTGCTTCTCTTCATCACATATGGTGTGATTGCTCTTTCCCTTTTCTCCTACGGGAATGAGGACACCATATTTGACCCCGGTATCACCCTTAATAGTTTCTTCTATTGAAATACCGCGGGTTTTATCTCATCGGTGTGGAACTTTCTCATGTTCAAATGTTTATCCAAACAATTTGAATGAAAGTCCGATTGAGATTGGTTTCCACTTGCTTCCCCATGGACAAATGAATTCGGGGTCGAGTCAAGCTAGCGACTCGGTTAACAAAAACAGTAGCACACCATATGGGTTTTCACCCATATTTCTGACTTCTTTCTACTTTCTACCACCCTAGTGTGGGGGAGATGCCCCCCGCTGTTGTACATAAATTAAAAAAAAAAAAAAAAAAATTTTGCAAACACAAAAATAAAATAAATGGCCCGTAATATTTCCCTTTTACGTTCTCAGTTTCGGCATAACAGCCGGTACTTTGAATATTGAGGACAATATTCATTTCTAGTGTGGGGGGAATTCTCACGAATTTAATCACGTATATATACCATCTAATTCCCCCGTTTTTGGCCAAAATTTTTTTTGGTGTAAGTGTTTTGCACTTACACAACAAATGGTTATCAGTCCACCATGTCTAAACACACAAAAGGATTGGCTAATCCAAGAGCAAACGGCTCTTGGTAAAGATATATCAAATCCGTTGATGGCTTGCAATTTGCCGAAAATTGTATGGTTTTCGACTCACCATATCCTAAAAAGATGAAGAGTGGCTAGCCCGCAAGATTATGGCTTGTGGTAAAGGCAGTGGAAAAACCATAATTGGTAATCAGCTCACCAAAGATAATATTGATAATTTATCTAAGAGTTGGCTAGTCCAGAAGCAAACGGCTTCTGGTAAAGACAAATCAAAACCGTTGACAGCTGATGGTTTGCTCAAAATCATTTGGTTATCATTGTACCAAGGTTCTTACTTGAACTAAAACAATTGGCTACTCCAGAAATGATGGATATCTGGTAAAGAGAAAAATCCATTAAAACTTCATAAAAGATTGCTAGGGACTAGCAATAGTTTAGTGTGGGGGATTGATGAGTGTCTAAATACTCATCATTTTTGTCTCATCTGAACTGCCAAAACATTCAAAAAACACTCAGAAATGCATCAAAATACTGAAAATATCCCAGGGATTGTGTTTTATATGTTTTAAATGCAAAATGTTTAAAAACAATTAAAAAACGAACAAAGTTTGCAAAATTGGCAGTTTCAGTCCCTCAAGTTTCAAAACTTGTCAAAATTAGTCCCTGAGCATTTGTTTTGTCAGACAAATCACCAAAGGTCCTTTTTAAATCATAAATTATCATATTTAGTCCTTTGGTGAAAAGTTTGAATAAATTACATCTTTGGTCCCTCAAGTTTGAAATCTGTCAAAAATAGTCCCTGGGAATTTTAAAAGATAGAAAAGTGAAATTTTGGTTCTTGGATTATGGAAACATGGCAAGATTCACCCTTGATGTATTTTGGAAGATGTGCAAGATGGGTCCTCAAAAATTCAGGAATTGCAAAAATGGTCCTTGTGATTAATTCCCAAATGTATCCTAATCCTAAACTTACACTTACAACCGGATCCTAAATAACTAACACAGCCTAACCATTTAACTACCCAATCCCATTAAACCAATCGGCCCAAAACCTAAATTTAAACCAAGCCCACTATCTACCCTTCACTACCCAAGCCGACCCACCATACACTAACCGACCCGCTCCCCTTAGCTAAATACAATACCGGGCAAATCACTTTGGTCAAATCCCTCTTTGTTGGTCAAGATCCCAATCAACACCAAAATAAGAACCCTAAATCCCTACTTCGCTCTTGTCTTCTTCCCTTATCCCGCCAAAACACAATCACGAGAAACCACCATCACTATCACCACTTCTCCCAAAACTTTCACCTTTTCCACCCCTCCTCTTCCCCATTTCTGAAACCATTCCCCATTTAACCTTCTCCCTCATCCATGTCATCAATCCGTGGGATTTAGTGGCGCTAAGACCAAAATAAAGGGCCAAGATCAAGTTCAAGATTCATCCAACGGCTGGGAAAGAGTCAAAGAAAGCACAAATCGAAGTTATCAAAGGTCCCCTCTCACAAGAGAAACACAAGAAGAAGGACCGGAGTATTTTATTTCTTTTCTTAGTAGTATAAATAGAGTAGGAGGTTATTGTAGTAACGAGGTTTTATTTAGCTTTTCTTTCGGTATGTTATTATTTTTTTAGTTGTAATTTACTTTTTAATTTTAATATATGTCGATTTCTATTTAGTTTTGTTACTGCGTATTTTTATTTAATTATTGTTTAGTTATTTAGTGCTTATGCGATTTGTGGTTATTGTTTCTGTTACTGCTTCGAACTTGTGGGTATTGTTTGTGTTACTGCTTCGAACTTGGGATATTAGTACACACTTTTAGTTTGCGTTTGTGTTAGTGTTGTTTCTTGTTTGTGTTTGTGTTTCAGTAAAAGAAAAAAAAAAAGTTGTTGTTCTTAGTTTAAGATTGTCTACTGCTTCGATTCTGGTTGTTTAATCTTGTGGTTATTGAATTTTGTGGCTATTAAGTAGAAGTAGTTTTGCTGTTAAAGGAAGAAAAATCAAATAGCAGGTTAATGTTTAAAGTTTGTGTTTGTTTGGGTTAAGTTTTGCTCTCTTGGTTTTTGTTAGCAGGTTTTAAGGTTTGTGTTTGAATTTATTTGGGTTAAAGCTATATATAGATTTGGATCAGTTTGAACTTAGTTGTTTGTGTTTAGTGTTTATCGTCTGTGTTTGTGTTTGTATTAGCTTCAAAATCATTTGTGTTTGAGTTTATGTTTGCTTTTGTTGCGATTATCAAAGTTTAGCAAAAATAATTGTGTTAGTGGGATTCGAACCCAGGATCTCAAGCATAGGTTGTTTCTGCTTAAACAGATAAGCTTTAGCTTATCTGTTTTATAGTTAAAGTATCACAGTTGCTAGTTTTGTTTTTTTTTTAAAAAGAAAAGAAAGTTCAAGAAAAAAAATATATATATATATTGCAAAAACAGTTGTTAAGTTTAAAAAGTTTTCTTTTAGTATTGTTTGTTTAGTATTGTTAAGTTTAAAAAATATATATATTGTTTTTTTTAGTATTCGAAAAAAAAAAAATTAGTTATAAATTAGTTTAAATATTTTTAATCATTTATTTTCTTAAAATTATTTTTTTAAATTATAAAAAATTATTAAAAAGTCAAAAAAATATTTTTCTTTTTTCCAAAATTTTCTTTTTATATTTAAGTCGTAGGAAAATTAATTCGGTACTCGTAGGGCTAATATTTTTAGAGTTCACTTTTATTTTTGCGCGTTAACATTAATTAAAACGTGCATTTTTAGTTTTAAATATCTTTTGCGTTTCATTGCTTTGTGTAATATTACCACAACACCAAATAATCTCCAAATCAAATCATCAAGCATTTTAATTCCGAACCTAAAACGAAATCCTCGATTCACACCTCGCTGGGACACGACCCGGGTGATCACTTGCCCGGTATCACACACATCACATTCACGGGTTTTGCAAGTTTTACTTTTCCTAAGGTTTGACTTGTCATTTCCCAAAGTATCACGTGTGCACGATACTATATTTATTTATATATATACTACACACGGATCAATTACTTATAATTAATATTTACGGGTACTATAGTACCATGACTTCCAAATCAGTTAATATTACCAAACTTACCCTTCGTAATACTCATATATCACCTACTTATCAGATCACTTCTGATCCTGAAGAACCCCTATATATTAATATCTCAAACCCTGCATAATGCGGAACTTACTCAGATACTCCCATCATTACCTACTTACTCGCCTCCACGTCAGAGACTCAGAAGAGCTACAGAATCTTATTCAGATGAAGAGTTGATTGGTGGTCCGACAACATTCGAGGTTGGATAGAATTTACATCAAGAAACAATTTGGAAAGATGTTGAGCCAAATTCTCCATTTCTTGACGCTCCAGATTTCTCTATACCATACATTCCGTATGATGTATCTTTACTTAATTCCCCTGACTATAATATAAACCCTCGTAATTCAATATAGACTCTTATCCACCAATAAGCAAACACACTAGACGCTCATACTGAACAGCTGGAAGAGTTACAATCATTACGTTTCGAATGATACGACTGTAATATTGACATTCTGTACAGAAGATCAGATGTCGAGAGACGAGCAGTGTTTGACTTAGGAATGAATGTTGGTAAAAAGAAAGACAATTAAGACCAGGAACTTAGGAACTTTAATTCCAGAAACCGCAGTTTGGGTAGAGGCTATGCCCAGACACATAATAGAGCTGAAGATATTGAAAGAACCTTATGGATGGCCAGGAATATGGCAAGAAACCAGGGTCAAAAGATTTCCGCCTTAGAAACCATGTTGTCTAATCAGATGAACATGTGCCAGGAACGCTTCTCAAACATGAAAACTGCACAACTGGAACTTGAAGCAGAAGTTAGACGTTTACGTCAGAGACATAACTGATCTTAAGTTCATATGTATCGTTGTTGTACCTACTAAACCAAATAATTTTTGGTTAGTGTTGACATATTTTCCAATAATCCGAAAACTCTCAGAACTTGTAACCGACCTTTAATCTATAACCACCTCCTTGGTTATATCTCTGTGTAAATAAACTCCCTCTATCATGATGCTACGCATACATGTAATGACTCCTCATACTCTCATGAAAAATCTCATCATTTGTTACTCTCTTTAGTAGACAAATGACTCCACTCAAATTAATGGAGCATTAATAAAAGACCTTGTATCGTTTGTTTTGCAAAAACAATCAATCAAGTTGTTAATATCATGTTGATTTTAGTGATTATATCCAGACCTGCCATGATACTACCTATGATCATTATGATTCCTTATACATACCATAACCAGGATAAAACAATAGAAATTCCTAAGACAAAAATATCGGAAGAAAACTTGATGAATGAAGAGAAAGTTGCTGAATTCCAGCGTTTGTAGATGAATCGTTTGTTTCTTAGCAATCCCATACCTAGAGTTAATCATGTATCTACGATACTACCCAGACATATCTTGAAATTAGATTACAGTAGGGATTCAATTCAGTCTATCATCAATGAAATAATTAGCTCCATATCCTTTCACTAAAGGGCCTAACGAAGTACTGAAGATATCCAGAAGATAGTAACCAATATCATTGCAGTAATACTTGAAGTAACCATAGTTCCTCCGATTAGCAACGACATGGAAAGAGAAGAAAAGAAGACGGCTATACCTTGTAAGCATAACCATGAAAGTTTCATAGAATGTAGACCAGCTCACCTTAAGGCTCCAGAAGAAATGACCAACCCTACCATCACCAATACCAAAGGATTTTAGATCAAAAAGTTAAACGGGATACTGCAAGAATCAGTGCCCAACCCAGAATACTATTTAGTACAAAAAGACAAGTGGAAGAGAATAAAAACTCTTTAGAACCTTAACAGTGTCAAAGGATGACATCAATGTTTAAACATAAGAGAAATTCCTGTTGTAGTAGATAAAACCATAGTTCAAACCCTCTAGAGTTGTAATTCCTTTTATACTTTACCTTAGGTACGATGGATGTAACCTAAGGGTAACCAATATCTTTCTACCGTGTGAAAACTCTATCTTATAATATATCCATAATAATCATAATCTACGTCTAATTCAATTCCTATTCCATTTGCTTTGTTCAAAATTGTTACGTAGCAATACATCGATATCACCTTAGAAATCTAGTTAACACCAACTCAGACCAAATAATAGATTATTACTTTGTAAAGAATTCTCACCCAAAACTTAAGTTTATACCAAAGATATCCTAGTATTACCTTAGAAATTCCTGACTCATTACCATAGTATGAACAAAAAATTTCTAACTCTTTTGAAAATAATTAGATAGTATTCAACGTTGTGACTGAACCATTGTGACTGAGTAATCTAAAACTTTTTAAAATAATAAATACTACTGTGACTGAGCCAAGCATCACATCATTTGGTCCTCAATTATACATAGCCTAGCTACCTATGTATAATTTAGGAAGAATCATGTCATAAATGGAACAATTATCTTTTCAAATTTTCTAATAACAATTTTCATTCAAAAGCAAAACTTTGGAGATGAAATAAACTGATCATAAAACATCACTTTTGACAAACCACAATAAATACCTACCCTGTCCCATCACCTTTATGATAAGAAGTCGACAAAAGTACAAATAAGAAAAATCCTAAGAATTCACAAGGAATTATGGAAAGCACAAATAGCGAGAATTTTATTAGAAACCACGGAAGTTAATACATAGAGATATAATCAGCATCGGAAATGCTAATGTTACAAGGATTACAATAAGAGACATAAAATCGCCAATAGATCCTAAGCATAAAGACAAATAAGTTTTATTTCACATTTATTGAAGATTACATAGAACTACAACAAAGACTTATTTTAACAATCCTGAAGTAAGACTAGCGCCTTCATATCTTATCCACAAAATATGATAGAACCATGAGTGGTATTAGGAACACCAAAAGCCCGACCACAACTTCATAATCTTCATCCGGAACGAAAGTCAAATAGGTGACGACAATGATGATAAATATGATCGCAATCGTAGTAATTAGACTCGGCATCTTTGGAAGTATTAAATGAGAGAAAATGGTTGGTGAAAGAATAGGAAATTAAGTTGGATATTTATAGGCTAAAAATCTAGCCGTTGGGACCAAAACTAGCCGTTAGGGACACTATTCACGACCGTTGGTAGGTACTGTTCACTAGCCGTTAATTTTCCACTATTCCTGACCATTATTTTCAATATTCACAACCCCTAGATTCATTAAATGAATTTATCTCGTCTAGTACAAATAAATCTAACTAGATTTCGTTTCCTTGATTTTCGGATGAAAATCTCTCGACAACTCTCTGTTCATAATCACTTTAAACCTGAACTTCGGGACGAAGTTCAAAAGTTAGAGGTGGATACTGTAACAAACCACAAAAATTCCTTATAATTAACAACGGTTAATTATATATTAATCTCTATCAATATTTTAATCACCATTTTTATGGGGAAATTTGAAATTTTTATTATTATCTTATTGGTTTGTGATTACGAAATCACAAAATTCATCGAATGACGGAACAAGTTCTCGACGCGTTTAACAAAACTTATATAATTCACTAATTCTAATTAACTCTTAAATACACCAAACTGGGCCTTAATTATTTTTCAGCCCATCTCTATTTCGATCCACACAAATTCCTAAGCCCAAGTATATAAGCCCAAAATCAATTTGTGATTTTATGTACCAAATTCGACTATAAACCATGCTTCAAAATGCTCTTCGTTCTCTCAAATATTAAACATGACACGTCTATATTTTTATATCATCTCATTACTCACCTAGCCAACTCTTAACGTACCAAGTTTCATCATCTAATGTCGCGTTCAACTTAATATTTGAAAGCAAATCCATTCGACCCAATTCAACTCAACTCGACACAAACTATTATTTCAAAAATTAACCGTTTTGACTCTCGTTTGTTCCTACGTGATTCTAATAATTATTCTATCATAGTTCCATGTTTAAAACCAAGATTTATCATCATAATCTATGTGTTGCACGATTTAATCAAATCGTATATACAAAAAAAATAGTGATCGACATCTAGTTGACTCACAAGGAACATATACCTTAATTCATGCTCTCACAACCTTATATTTTATTCCTAGAATGCATTTATAAGTCCTACCTCAACTGACAAGAGCTAGAGACTAGTGATATGAATTATTGATATTTATACGTGTTCATTTAACAAACTCTATATATATCATTTACTCATCACCTTTCTTTCTACCTCAAAAGCCATCAACATAACTCTTATTCAACCTTAAAATCATCCTTACAAAGTCAGAATCTATCGTTCCTTGTTATTGGAAGCTAACGAGAGCAACAAGTAAAAATCGTATAAGTTTATGTTTATCGAACGTGGTCATTTTTACTAGTGATCCAAGTCCTTTCCTACTCAGTTCCATTCACTTTTAAAGTGTTTGTAAGTCCCTCGAACTCAGTTTCACTTCATTTCAACTCATATCTCAATATAATTCAATTCGAGTTCATATATCAAACGTATATATATTTTCTTATTTATTTACTACGTATACATATTTATTTAAGAACCACAAATGTGACACGACTCCATCTTGGAAGTCATAGAAGTCTCGTACACACTCCTTTCACATTTACTTTCAAGTTACATGCATCGTTTGATTTATTTTTTAATCATGATTCAATCGTATATAAAAATCTGTTCCAACACTTAGAAATTATTTCAACTCTTTTACTTATATACAAACGTCTCACGTCGCCTACAAAATGACCCTATATATCGAAATCTAACTTAACGACCATGTAATATTTTTACATAACCTATTAGACCACCTAGCTAGCTAACACTTTCATTAATATAACTTGTAAAAATAAGCTCGTCTCGACACTCTAAATTTGCCAAAGCAAATCGCATAAAACTGAAAATCAAAACAATATAAAACTTGCGAGTTGGGCTTTACAACCCAATAAGCTAATTTTAAGCTCTACGAATAAGCTGGCTTATTAAAGCTTTTTGATATGAATTTAGAACATGAAAAATGATATTTTTGATGAGCTCAACTCGTCTCACGACTTACGGATTTTAAAACGTTAACGGGCCACTAAATTGATCGTTAAATCCCATTAGATAAAAAAATAAGCTTTAGACTTTATAAGCTATTAAAATAAGCTTTTTATGGCTTCAATAATCTGCGGAAATTTTAACATAATTATTCCCATTATTTTTGTAAAATTGGACTAAAAATGTAACGCGACAACACCTAGAGGGACCAAAACTGCCAAATGGTAAAACTATGGACTGAAAATGTAAAAACAGTATCTTTAGGGTATAAAATGACATATTATTAATTCCCAAGCTCAGATTGATATATTGGACAAGTAGTGGACTATAATTGTAAATTATATATAATAAGGACTAACGGTGCAACGCTAACGCCGTTAGGGTAAAAAGTGTAAAATTGGAAAAGAACAAGGACCAACATATTCTATTTTACATTCTTAGTTTATTTTCTATTTTTGTCATTTCAATTCACGTCACATGCATATTTATTTTATTTCATTTATATATTATTTAACGTTACGTTAATAATATATTTAACGTTATTTCAACTAGTTTTCTTTACGTAATATTTCATCATAAAAACTTTGGAAATAATTTAATTATCATATCATGTGATAATAATTATAATCTCAATAAATTCACTTACATATCATCTTTTCATAACGATTAATATATTATTCATTAATCGTTATTCGTTATCCATTTATCGTTACACGTTACTCGTTTCACAATCACCAAATAGTATTTGGTCAGATTCTCAGACATATTTATTTATCAGGTCTTGTTTCAAAGCCGTTACTATAATCTCATCCGAACCTACTTTTCATCATTCTCAATATCACTTAAGGTGAGTCATGGCCCCTACTCTTTTAATACACGTTTTATACTTTTGGGGGAGATACATGCTCAAATATGTTTTACTACTTTTATGAATAAGTATATTAATAACTTACATGATTCAAATCAATTTCCTAATTAATAATTACTTGATATGGTTTATTCTTAAAATATGATATATATATATATATATCTCACATGCTAATTGTTTAGCTTAACTATTGAACTCAGATGATGATATTTCTGAATTGATTGATATAACATGATAATTGTTTCACTATAACATCTTGAATGTTCCCCATATCTTTATATGTTATTTCCATGTTTCAACGGAAATATTTGCTAGGAAGAGCAGTAGTACTTAAAGTTCATCGTTACCTTGATATTGCCTAAGTTACCATTACCTTACAGTCCGTTTGTGCGGTACATTACAGTCCGTTTGTGCGGTACATTAGAGTTCGTTTGTGCGGTACAGTACGTGCTGCTTTGTGCGGTACATTACATGCCGTTTGTGCGGTACATTACATGTTGTTTGTGTGATACCTTGTTGACTTTTGCGTGTCATGAGGCTTGGGGCAATATCCATAAGACAATATATGTTTTCAACATATATCTAGATACAGCTGTATAGGAATTTCACCTCACTACATTAACATCATGAGCTTCCACCTCATGCTAAGATTAAGATACAGTACTTGAACTTGACTAAATACATATATGATTTATTTGTGATTATATACAACATCACTCATTACTTGTTTCATCACTGTTAGTATTTATTACAATTATTACTTAGTTCTTGAAATTATTGAGATGAACTGTTTATCAGTTCTTGGAACTTATTTTGGATAATCATATTATCTCTGAAATTATAAGAATTGATTGTTTAATCGTACCTGAAATTATCTCAAATGTTACTATATACTTCTGAATTCAATAAACTAAATGGTTTTCCATTAAACTCTATGAACTCACCAACCTTTGTGTTGACACTTTTAAGCATGTGTATCTCAGGTAATTAACGGAGCAGGATAAGACACGGAGCGGGCATTTATTACTCTGATAAATTTAAATGGTGTAAAAATCAAATATTTCATTCTTTCAAGCCTTTATATCTTTTATGGGATTTTTAAATCAAATATTTCATCTTTGTATCAAAAGTATTTACTTGAATGACAAATAACTTTCAAAACGCCTCTTACGAGCCGTTTTCTGTGATTTTGACTTCGATCCTCCCCGTAACACCTTAATTACTTTTCCGCTGCTATATCTCAAATTAGGGGGTGTTACATATGCCATCCAACTACAAAAAGAAACACCTAAGGTTTCATCCTACATCACTAGCAGCCAAAGCTGAATGTGATGTTCAAAGGATGGTTGTCTAAGGGTAAATTGAGTTCTTTCATTGCTAGCAGCCAAAGCTGAATGCAATGAAACGACGTCAATTTACAGTCTCTTAAGTTGGTGAACTTAATTGGGCACTTTCATTACTAGCAGCCAAAGCTGATGTAATGGAACGGCGCCAAGGCATAAAGATTTGGGGATGAAACATGCTTACATTTTGGAACTGAGGTTGGCAATATAATGTAAGTCCCATAATTTCTAGGAATTGCAATTGAATATTGGCAATTGGGATTGACCCGTACCTTATTGAGCACTTTCATTGCTAGCAGCCAAAGCTGATGTAATGAAACAGCGTCAATTAGGATCCTAGTTTTCAGTGAAAATTAAATGGTTATTTAACCAATGGGTGTTTATTTTTCTTGAAAAATTTAATTATCAAAAATACTAATTTTGAACTTTTTCTGTAGAAATGGCCCAACCCGGAAACACTCCAAACATTACCTCCGCTTTCAAAATGATGATTGAAAAGGAGAAATTGACTAGGACTAAAAATTTCAACGATTGGTATCGTAATCTAAGGCTCGTTCTTAGGATAGCCAAACGTTATGATTGTCTTAGTGAGCCTCTTCCGGTTGCTCCTCCTGCTAACTCTTCTGATAATGCACTTAGAGAGTATAACAAAGCTTATGACAAGCACAATGATGCAGCTTGTCTCATGCTATCGGGGATGGATCCTCAGCTGGTAAAACAGTTTGAGAATCATGGTCCGATGCAAATGATTGAGGAACTCAGACGTATGTTTGAGAAACCTCCAATGGCTGAGTTGTATGACGTACTTGACAATATAGCCAAGTGCAAGCAGGAAGCAACAACACCCGTAAGTACCCATGTGCTAGAAATGAAAGGTTATCTTGACCAATTGGATGCACTTGGATGCGGGTATGTGGAAGATGTTAAAGTTGGCCTCATCAATAAATCCTTCAATGAGGAATTGTATGGTGACTTCGTGCGCAACTTCAACATGCATTACAAGGGGAAGACATTTTCTGACTTGCATGCAATGCTCATTGAACATGAGAAAGGACTCGCTAAGAAAGCTCCTACACCTGCTGTGATGGCAATTAGAGGTGGTAGGGTAGCTAAGCCCGGTAAACCGCACAAAGTGAACCAGAAGGGCAAAGGGAAAGCTGACAAAGGAAAACACGTCTTGATCCATCAGCAGAAACCCAAGAAGCAGAATCCTCCTCCTAAGAAGGATTATCCTAAAAAGGATACGGCTGCTTGTCACCACTGTAACACTCCTGGACATTGGAAGAGGGACTGTCCATTTCTGCTTGAGGAGTGTCACAAGATTAAAAATGCCAAGGCTGGGCAGGGCGCTAGCACATCAGGTATTTTTATGGTTGAATTATTTTCCTTTCCTCGTAAGCAAAATGCCTGGATATATGATACAGGATGTGGTACTCACATTTGTAATACATCGCAAGGGCTTAGAGGAGTGAAGAAGCTGAACTATGGGGAATTCTACTTGTATGTCGGCAACGGTATACGTGCAGCAGTGGAAGCCATAGGGACTTTTGATTTACTGTTACCTTCGGGTTTAATTTTAGTATTGAACAATTGTCATTACGCACCGTCTATTGTTAGAGGTGTCGTTTCAGTTTCTTTATTGTTGGATAATGGTTTTGAGCATACTTTTAATAATAATGGAATTTTGGTTTCTTTAAATTTTGTTTTTTACTTTAATGCAATTCCATTAGATGGTGTGTTTGAAATTGATATGGATAATCATGCATCCAACGGAAATAATTCTGTGTATAGCATCGAAAATAAGAGAATCAAGTCTAACTTGGATTCGTCGTATTTATGGCACTGTCGTCTTGCTCATATAGGCAAGAAACGCATGGAAAAGCTGCAACACGATGGGCTTTTAACAAATATCAATGATGATTCAGTTGATAAATGCGAGTCTTGTATATCTGGTAAGATGACAAAGAAACCTTTCCATAGCAATGTGGAAAAGGCTTCAGATCTACTTGGATTAATACACACGGATGTGTGTGGTCCGCTTAGACATGTGTCTAAGCGCGGTGCTAGCTACTTCTTGACCTTTACGGATGACTATAGTCGTTATGGTTATGTTTATTTACTTAAACATAAACATGAAGTCTTTGAGACATTCAAGGTCTTTAAAAATGAAGTAGAATTACAACTCGGAAAGAAGATTAAGGCCCTTCGATCCGATCGTGGTGGTGAGTATTTATGCCAAGAGTTTAAAGATTATCTAACTGAGTGTGGCATTGTCCAACAACTCACTTCTCCTTATACTCCATAGCAAAATGGTGTATCTGAAAGGAGAAATCGTACCTTGTTAGATATGGTACGATCTATGTTTAATCTTACAACTCTTCCCTTATCCTTTTGGGATTATGCTCTTGAAACAGCTGTTCACGTGTTGAATAGGATTCCAACTAAGAAGGTTGATAAGACTCCATATGAAGTATGGACTGGAAAAGCTCCCAACTTTTCTTACTTAAAGATCTGGGGTTGTGAGGCGTTTGTTAAACGTGACTCACCTGATAAACTCCAACAAAGATCTGTTAAGTGTATCTTCGTAGGATACCCTAAGGAAACAAAGAGTTACTACTTTTACTTCCCACTAGAAAATAAGGTCATCGTGGCTAGGTATGGCGAATTTCTTGAGGATAATCTAATATCTCAAGAATTCAGTGGGAGGGCATATGATCTTGAAAGTGATCATGAAGATACGTCACCTTCTGAAGGCACTAACACACTTCCTGTGGAACCTGAAAGTTTAGGTCCTCCACCTGAAGTTGAAGTGGTACCCATCCGTAGATCTTCAAGATCTACAAAAGCTCCTGATCGTCTATGTTTAAACATAGAGGATGAGGATTCTATACTAGTGGATCTCGATGAGCCAACTAGTTATAAGGCTGCCATTAATAGTCCTGAAAAGGATGAATGGCAGGTAGCCATGGATGGGGAAATGCAATCCATGAAAGACAATAAAGTCTGGATTGAAGTAGACCTTCCACCCAATGCTAAGGTAGTTGGGTGTAAGTGGCTCTTCAAAAAGAAGACGGACATGGATGGCAATGTACACACCTACAAAGCTCGTTTGGTAGCCAAGGGCTTTACCCAAACATACGATGTTGACTATGAGGAGACATTTTCTCCTGTGGCCGACATTAGAGCTATTAGGATTCTTATAGCCATAGCTGCCTACTATGACTATGAGATTTGGCAGATGGATGTCAAAACCGCCTTTCTGAATGGTCGCCTAGATGAAGACATCTATATGGCGCAACCTGAGGGGTTTGTGAATCCACAATTTCCTGAGCGTGTATGCAAGCTTCAAAGATCCATTTATGGATTGAAGCAAGCATCCAGGCAATGGAATAAGAAATTTGATGAGGAAATCAAGAAGTTTGGATTTACTCAAAATTTTGATGAGCCATGTGTATACCACAAAGTTAGTGGGAGTAACACTACTTTTCTTGTCCTGTATGTCGATGACATATTAATCATGGGAAATCATATACCTAGTCTTAATGAAGTTAAGGCTTATCTATGTGAATGTTTTTCCATGAAGGATTTAGGAGAAGCAGCGTATATCCTTGGAATCAAGATCTATAGAGACAGATCTAAGCGGTTGATCGGTTTAAGTCAAAGTGCTTACATGGATAAAATATTGAAGAGATTCAATATGCAAAATTCCAAAAGGGATATTTTCCCATGCAAGTAGAACATGGCTTAAGTAGCGAAATGTGTGCTTCTACACCTGAAGAGGTGGCATACATGAAGAAAGTTCCGTATGCTTCGGCAGTAGGATCTATCATGTATGCAGTTATATGTACAAGGCCAGATGTGGCATTCGCACAAAATTTAACCAGTCGTTATCAGCAAAATCCAGGGAAAGATCACTGGCATGCTGTTAAGAACATTCTTAAGTATTTAAGGAATACTAAAGATATGTTTCTAGTTTTCGGGGGAAATCCAGACGCAGAACTGAATGTCACAGGTTACTGCGATGTGTCCTATCAGGCTGATAAAGATGATACGAAGTCTCAGACGAGTTACGTTTTTGTCATAAATGGAGGAGCTGTAGACTGGAAGAGTAAGAAGCAGAGTACAACGGCCATGTCTGCTACAGAAGCTGAGTATATTGCTGCATCGGAAGCTGCACAAGAAGCTGTTTGGATAAGGAAATTTATTTCGGATCTTGGAGTGATGCCGTCAAATAAATTACCTATAAATGTGTATTGCGACAACTCTGCTGCAATCACATTCGCCAATGAACCTGGAGTTATGAAAGGCGCCAGACATTTTCGTAGAAAATACCATTATGTTCGAGAACAAGTCGAACTGGGTGAAATCAATGTACTCAAAGTTTACACAGATGACAATCTGGCTGATCCTTTCACGAAGGCATTACCTAAGGAAACGTTTACTCGACATGCTCAGGGTATTGGTCTTCGTATGCCAGATAGTTTCATGTAAATCTGTTGATTTAGTATTTTGGATAGGGACATGTAAACAATTATTATTTTAATGAAATAAAGTGCGGATAACGTTTATTCTCATTATTAATATTTGTGTCCTATATTTGCATGTTTAAATCCGTGAATAATTATTTTATTCTAAATAGTCCGTTGTCAATTAATAATATGGGAATATTATTGAACTAAGACAAATGTGAGGATTGGTAGAATGTACTGTAAGGTTGAGACACCAATGTCACATGATATTCAATATTGGATAAATTGAATATAGGACTTATCCCAACTACATGATTATACTTTATGGATCATAGTCATTAAGTATATCATGAATATTTATCCTCAGACTTGAGATACCAGGTAACTGCCGAGGATGTAGCTCATTTTCTGTAAGGTAGTCTAACGCTATCCGTAAAAGGTAGTTATAAGGGCTATTTTCGGAAGTGATGCGAAGTTCGAGGGTTATGCTCGTAGTCAATAAAGGATTTGTTCCTTCAACTATGTGTTGAAGTTTAATACTGCTTAGCCACTCGTAGGATTGACAAGATGTTTGCGTGCGCACGCCCAAAGTCTATCTGAAAGACGTTCAGATGTTTTGGTAATCTTGTTCAATTATGTATAAACGAGAAACTATTGTTAATTATGGAATGACCGAGATCCATATCCATATTAACGCGGTATTAGCAACAAAAGGATAAGTATGATGATTGAATTCATCACGTGGTTTTTCCAGGAAAAC
The DNA here is from genome assembly GCA_021014915.2 of Artemisia tridentata subsp. tridentata. NCBI lineage: Eukaryota > Viridiplantae > Streptophyta > Magnoliopsida > Asterales > Asteraceae > Artemisia > Artemisia tridentata. The sequence goes on from CP139505.1 coordinate 77,480,894, forward strand.
CATACTCGGATCGAGCTGGGGGCATTGGGATCTGTTAAGCTAGACTAGCCCATGTCATTACTATATTAATAGTTATCCAAGTGGGAGCTGTTAGAGTTTATGTATAATTATTAATATAAGTATGTCCGGTTTCGAACCCGAGACTCGGGATTGCACACAATACGTGAGAGTTCCAATGGTTTGAATAAATTAAATATGTTTTATATTTATATTTATTCATTTCACAAAACAAATACTTAACGACAGTTAGTACTTATCGGAGTTAGAGATAACGGTCGTTAAAGGACTAATTATGCAAAAGGGAGTTAGAAGGATCTAGAAACCCTTGAGTGGGCTTGGATCGGCCGAACCCTACCCTTGGGCTAGGGTGGTCGGTTTGTGTAGCTTGGAGAGGAGGTTAGGGGTTGCCTATAAATACAATTCATTGTGTTTAGTTTTTCCCTAATCTTGAATCCCTAAACAAACCATTCTTCTCTTCCTCTCCTCCTCTAAAGCAAGAACCGATCGACATTTTTAAATCCACTAGGATTTTCGATCCAAGTAAAGCTTACAAGTGTTTGGTTTGTTTTGTGATTTGAACCTAGCTTTTCCCATTAGAACCCTAGCATTGCGTGTGTACAAGAACGAGTAACAAGCTTATTTTAGCTTGTGTGTTTTGGTGTCGTTCAATCCATATAAGCCCCACATTAGGGTTTATATTTTTTTCTTTGAAGCACGTGATTCCTTTTTCTTGCTAGGAATAAAAAAAGGTACGCTTTCTTTTAGTTTTAATTAATTATATGTTTATGTAGATCCATTCCGCTGCGTGATCTTGATGTTTATGTGTTTATAGTATTTGTATGATTCACATATTCCAACAAGTCTCCCATTCCACAAATCAGCATCTGAAGTCATCAACCCATTTGACTTTGACTCAGCTCTCACTCCTTTAAACAAAGGCACTAAAGAAGCCAATGTCAAGACAACACTAGTCCCAACAAACACAGTTAACCCACCGTTAGAAACTTGTGTCAACAAGTCTTGACCATTGGTCAATTCCACAGCCAAGGCTGACACAAACCCTGTCAGGGCTAGCCTTCCATTGATTCTTTCTGGTGCTGGGCCACTGAATGGTAACACGTCTGAGAACTTACTGCTGACTTTTGGGGCTTGTGGCGGGGTGGACGATGATGGTGGTTTGATGTTATCTTGTGGTTGTGACATGCATCTAATGGTTCTAAAGGTGGTGGTGTTAGTCTTTTTGTGAAAGTAAGTAATGGGTGTTGCTGAGAAGAGTGAAGAAGTTGCCATTGTGGAGGTGATGAGGTTGTTAAGGTGGTTTGTTGTAGTTTATAGGAAGTATGTGTTTTAATAAGTGAATGTTATACTATATGTCATATGATCAACTAGGTTATATATAAAAGTGATAAAGTATGTAGTGGTGAGTGAAGACAAAGGTTGGCTAGTTATTTAACTAGTTGGCCACGTTAGTCACTTTTGGGATTTGGCCACGTGGCTTTAAAAGTGGCCGATGAGAAGAGGTTGCGGTGAAACTGGCCGCTATGTGTTTCATTTATCGGGGTGTGGTATATTTTGTAAGGTCAGGTAATCTTTTAGGTTGTTGGTAAGAGCTTACGGCATAGGTAAAAACGCGACCTATGCTGTGAGCCACCATACGAGTCGTAGCGCCATATGTGCTCGCGTTGTGATCACTGCACCCGTTATGCACCCGTCATCCATAATTTACCTTTAGCGATTCTTTTTCTAAATTGCAAAAATCGACCCTAAAATTTGGCCAAATTGCAAGTTTCGTCCCTGAAGTTTGGAAAGTGCAAGAATCGTCCATGTGGCAAACTTTTGGGGCAAATATCGTCCCAGACATCCGTCAAATGACTAAAATACCCCTGTCTTTTTCTTTTTTAATATTTTTTTCAGTTTCTTACACAAAGAATGGTCCTTGTGTTTCGCCTGTCTTTACAAATTTAGTTTTTTTTTTTTAATTATTTAATGAACTATTAATATTAGTATTATTTTTTTTATAAATTTACGTCCGTTTATCTTTAGTTTTTGACCCTTTTTCTTATGTTTTTATCCGTTTTTCTTACGCTTTTGTCCGTTTTTCTTATGATTTTTTTCGTTTTCTTATGTTTTCGTTCGTTATTCTTACGGTTTTTTTTTTCGTTTTCTTACGTTTTCGTCTGTTATTCTTACATTTTTTCATTTTTATTACGATTTTATACGTTTTCGCCCGTTTTCATTCATTTTTATACGTTTTCGTTCGTTTTTCTTTAGTTTTTGTCCGTTTTTCTTACGCTTTTGTCCGTTTTTCTTACCTTTTTTTCCGTTTTCGTCCGTTATTCTTGCATTTTTTCCTGTTTTCTTACGTTTTCGTCCGTTATTCTTACATTTTTTCCGTTTTCATACGTTTTTGTCCATTTTTATACATTTTCACCCGTTTTCATTCTTTTTTACACGTTTTCGTCAGTTTTTCTTTAGTTTTTGTCCGTTTTTATCCGTTTTTGTTCATTTTTCTTATATTTTTGTCCGTTTTATCCGTTTTTGTTCATTTTTCTTACGTTTTTTTTTCCGTTTTCGTAAGTTTTATCCCTTTTTTTTTTTTCCGATTTTATTTATTTTTTTTGTCCGAATTTAAAAAAAAAGATATAAAAATATAAAAAATAAAAGAATAAAAAAAGTTTAAAATTTTTGTCCGAATTTAAAAAAAAAAAAAAAAAGTTCTAAATTTTTGTCAAAATAATGCACTAAAAGTTCAAAATTTTGACAAATAAAAAAAAAAAAAAAAAAAAAGGAAGTTCAAAATTTTTTTGACAAATTCGGACAAAAATTTTGAACTTTTTTAATTTTTTAATTTTTTTTAAAAATTCGGACAAAAAATAAAAATAAAATCAGACAAAAAAAAGCGGATAAAACTTACGAAAATGGAAAAAAAACGTAAGAAAAATTAATAAAAACGGATAAAACAGACAAAAAGCGTAAGAAAAAGGGCCGAAAACGATAAAAACGGATGAAAGCTTAAGAAATCGGGCGAAAAACGTAAAAAACGGATAAAGTTGTATGAAAACAAATCAAAACGGACAAAAACGTAAGAAAAACGTAAAAAAATTGAGAAAACGGACAATAATTTAAGGAAAATGGACGAAAACGTATAAAAACGTATGAAAACGGGCGAAAACGTATAGAAGCGGACAAAAACGTATGAAAACGGAAAAAATGTAAGAATAACGGACGAAAACGTAAGAAAACGGAAAAAACGTAAGAAAAACGGACAAAAACTAAAGAAAAATGGACGAAAACGTATAAAAAAGAATAAAAATGGCGAAAACGTATAAAAAAGGACAAAAACATATGAAAACGGAAAAAATGTAAGAATAACGGACGAAAACGGAAAAAAACGTAAGAAAAACGGACAAAAACGAAAGAAAAACTGATAAAAACGGACAAATACTAAAGAAAAACGGACGAAAATGTATAAAAAAATAATACTAATATTAATAGTTAATTAAATAATTAAAAAATAAAAAAAAAATCACTAAATTTGTAAAGACTGGCGAAACACAAGGACCATTTGTGTAAGAAACTGAAAAGTAATATTAAAAAATAAAAAGACATGGGTATTTTAGTCATTTGACGGAGGCCAGGGACGATATTTGCCGCAAAAGTTTGCCACAGGGACGATTCTTGCACATTTCAAACTTCAGGGACGAAACTTGCAATTTGGCCAAACTTTAAGAACGATTTTTACAATTTACTCTTAAATAAAAAACTCACTTTTTCTTTTTCTGTTTTTTACTATTTAAAATCCTATAAATACTCTTTGTTTATGCCATTTTAACACCCACCTATCTTTTAAAACACAATATACTTTATACCTAAAAAAAAGAATTTATTTAATATCGTTATGGATCCCAATTATGAGCATTACGATAATTACTTTCAAGAGATCTGTTAGCTTTATAAGTGGTGCTCATTAGTAGTTTACGGGCCTTATAACTTTTGTAATAAATTAGTCCATTAAGCCCATGGGACGAGCCATTATGACTTCTTTTGTACGTATGTATACTCACTACAACATTCGACACATTCCACGGCGACTTTTTTAAACATTGTGCGGCACCATGTCGCCGTAAATACACTTTCCGCGGCGACATGCCACCGCCCAAACGTCACCGCGGGAAACTCGTCGCTGATACATTCCGCGGTGACTTTTACCTCCTTTCTGCGGCGACGTGTGGGTCCCACATCCTTCTAGCCGGTCAAAGATTGTCCAGCGTGGCAAGGGGTTTCCGCGGGGACATGTCCCCGCAGAAAACTATTTTTAATATTTTTCGAAATACTTTCTGCGGGGACTTGTCACCGTAAATAAGATTTTTAATATAAATTTGTTTCTTTCTTTTTGCGGGGACATGTCCCCGCTAAAAGTGTCTGACCCATTTTGCAGCAAATTGCTGCAAAATGGGTAATTCCAGGTTTTTTCCGCAATGGGTGCTGAAAAAACCTACCAAATGCAGCATATATTACATGCAACCTGCTGTTACCCCATTTCACCAAGTTCGCCAACACAACAAATTCGCCAACAACACCAAATTAAAACCAAATTCGCTAAACATATACAACAACACCAAATTCAAACAAAATTCGCTAAAAATAATATTAATCCAACTTCGCTAAACAATCCAAATTCGCTAAACATAATCATATGAATCCTAATTCGCCAAAAACGGTTCAAAAACCGTGATCCACATGATATTCTACAAAACTATACATAAGCTAGCGAGGAACAGTTTAGTGGGAATCCTAACACATAATAATCCATCTAAATCTACACAACTATGTCCAATAACCCAAAACAAACATAAAGTGACACATCCGACCCATACACTAATCCCCATTCTCCCCACCATCCCCATTACCCCCACTACCCCCAGCTCCCCGACTACCCTCCCCTGCAGGTCTAGACTCACCCGGCGACGCAATCTGGGATCTTGATGTCCCCGGCAATCCCGCTGCTAGCTCCACAGGAAAGCCCGGCTGTCTCCTCGCCCAATCCAGAATCATCTGCAGCGTGTTCTCTTGCCGCTGCAGCGTGTTCTCTTGCCGCGTCACGGTCTCGCGTAGTGAGGACGAGGAGGCTTCCTCACGAGCTCGTGAGGAGCTCAGAGTCGGCCTGTGACCACCTCCGGGTAAAACTGGACCTATGCCAGGAATATGTCCCCTCTGCTTGCCACCGATCACCTGGCTCAGGATCTCCGCATCTGACATACGCGTCCCAGAGGAGGTGCTCTCTGACCGCAGCCGGACCATCTCATTCTGTTTAGTTACAAAAAAACAAGAAAAGTAATATATAAGTCGTGATTTATTATATTGCATTAATGTTGGTGAGTTTTTGGAAATAAATTATACTTACGTATCTGGATTCGGCCTCCTCAGACTCCCAGGCGCCCCCTCTGGTGGTATGGGTGTGTCTGTACATGTCTATATGGTCTCAAGTATCCTCGGAGTCGGGGTCGGGGGAGTTCAACTGTTTATAAATAAAATCAATCAATATTCACCCAACACTATATATATAAATAAAATGATTAAAAAGTGTCTTACGAAGTTATCAGCTATGACAGCCAAGGAATGTGATCCATGAAGGGTGGCAGTCTTCATTTTGCTCCTATTTTGGCTATTGATCTCCCCGATCTTCAACTTCTTGGGGTAGCTCCAGTGCTCAATCTGCTTATTATAAATAATAAAAACTATTATATAAATGAATTATTATTATTATTATTATTATTATTATTATTATTATTATTATTATTATTATTATTATTATTATTATTATTATTATTATTATTATTATTATTATTATTATTAATAATAATAATAATAATAATAATAATAATAATAATAATAATAATAATAATAATAATAATAATAATAATAATAATAACAACAACAAAGTATGTGTCGATCCAGAAATTTACCTGCTTTTCCCATTCATCTTCCGCCATGTTCTCGGGACGCTTTGCCTTGATATCGTCCAGTTTCTCGACCCCACCTGCCTTTGTAAAAATTTTCTTCTTGTGCTTGTACTTTTGGTCATTGTATATCTTTTTCAGGTAAGCTTCGATACTAGCGACAATCTCCTCCCCATTTGGACCGGCAATGTGGGGGGCGAGATCAAAGAAATGCTGCAATAAAATATAATTAAAATAAATATACAAACTTAAATAAAGAGACAAATTTAAATAAATAAACACATTTAAAATAAATAAACACAATAATTAAAAAAATAAAAGATAAAAAAAAACTTACGTTGAGCCGGTTATCCACGTGTACCTTCGAGGCCTCTGGAACAACATCCCACGAATTGTAATACAGTGGAACGGTGTCCCGTATCAAGCTCCCGACAAAGTTCGAGAACCACGGAGCGTGAGGGCCTACATGCTGCCACATGCCTTTGGCATTCCTATTGAATCTGATAGAGACCGGGCGTCCTGTGTCATTCCTCATGGCGTGTAAGGCTGCGTTCTGGGTGGCACCGCGAACCACCTTCCCGCCTTTCCCTATTTTCGACCCAAGCTTCGTAGGCTTAGGCCTGGGAGCTCTCGAACTAGAGCCTGCAAGTAATCAAATTAAAGTGATGGTGACATAAAATAACAAGTTATCAATTTCAAATAATGATCAAGTTTAATTAAAATAATGGAGAAATTCTTACGCTCGCAATTGGTGCCTATCCTCCTCGCGGGATCCTGGGGTGGCTCGTGACCTCCATCACCACCATGGCTCGTAGCCATGACATCCGCCATCTGTACTAGAACATAGAAATTAGTGAAGAAACATATATACGCATATATATACACACATTCAAATAAATAACAATATAAACCAAAAAAGATAATAACAAATAATTAAATAAATAAATAAATAAATAAACACATTTAACAACTCGATAACAATTTCATTCAAATAAGTGTCGTTTAACAAATTACAATTTGAGATCAATCTCCTACATCACTAAGATAAAAATCATCATTATTAGTGCCAGCTTCATCTTCACCATCGACGTGGTCTTCATGATCAGATGCTAAATCATGAGGAATGTGGTCATCATAATCAATATCATCGTCGTCGTCGACATCAGTGATAATTGGTGCTGGTGGTGCCTCAACTTCCGCTGGCTGGACATCTATATCTATGGTGCTATAATTCAACTTTTCCAACTCAGCAGAGAGTGTGACATGTGATGAGTTGTTGTCATGTACAACATCTTGATTGTCTTCTACCACGATGATATCCGGGTTCCAAATCTTTCGATGATAAGAATCTTGGACGGCCTTCCAACTACCACGTTTACCCGGGAAATCAAGGTAAAAGACTTGTGTTGCTTGTGTTGCAAGAATGTATGGTTCATTTTGAAATGATACACGGTCTGTCATAATTTGTGTAATGTTATTTCTATACGTACAACGTTTTATGCGACCCTCGTTATTAGTGTCGAACCATTTGACTTTGAACAGCACAACCTTGAACGGAACATACAAAAACTCGAGAATTTCTTCAAGCTGGCCATAATACATTCCTCCGCTAGGATTAGGAGTTGAAATTCCGCTGTTCTGAGTTGAACGACGTAAATCACGGTCGTGTACGATAAACTTCACACCGTTGACTACGCAAGAGTCGACTGAGACTGCAGTGCATGCTGGTCCACAAGCCAAAGCGAATAACTCGGAAGTACAACTTGGGTCATCCTTTACTTTTAATTCACAAATCTATGAAAAAGTTAAGAATAGATATAGATGAGTAATAGTCGTTATTTTTACAGGGTAATACATACAATAAGTCTACCTTGCTTCCAAACCAGCGAGGAAATCCTTCTTGTATATCATTGCCAGGAAATGCCCTGTAAATGTTCATGATATTAGAATAAGTCGTCGAATAATAACTTATGTAAAACACATTTTGAAATAAAACGCGTACCTCTCATACTCGTTCACGTACGGGTCGATTTCATGACTGTTGTGTAGTACATACCATACTACTTTCTTCATTGTGTCTGGTTGAACCCGGATCAATGATTGCTTGCCATTCAGTTTACAGATTGATCGAAACACCTGAAATTGACTTGTTGGGCTTGGATCGTCCTCATTCCGGTCAGGACGATTAAATCTCGTCTCAACACCCCGAAAATAATGCGAACAGAAAGTTAATGCTTCATCAGCAATATAACCCTCCGCTATTGAACCTTCGGGCTTAGCTTTATTTCTGACATAATTCTTGAGCTTTTTCATGTATCTTTCAAATGGATACATCCACCTCATGTAAACAGGCCCGCCTTCAATAGCCTCTTCAGGTAGATGAATAACCAAGTGAATCATTATTTCAAAAAAAGCAGGAGGATAAATTTGCTCGAAACTGCACAAAATATTGATGAGTTGTTCTTTAGCTTTCAACATGTCATACACCATCAAAGTTCGAGCGCATATTTGTTTGAAGAATGAAAAAAGCTCGATTATTGGTGTTGCGGTGGTTTGGTCCTTGATTGCGTGGTTTTGTAACCTTACAACAGGTTTTACCTCTCGAGGGATCTCAAGAGGCTTACAACCCCACCAGGCAGTGTACCTGACCGATGTAGTATAGTGTAGTGGTAAGTACGGGGGATTGATCGTTCTCCACAGGGAATAGTGTTCGTTAGGTGTGAAAGGCTACTCTAATTAGGTCTAAGGGTTGAGGAAGATTCTTTTTATGTTTTTATAGTTTTATGAAAGCAAGTAAAATCTCGGTTTTGAAGGAGTGGGCGGAATTAGTTGCTAGTCAACTAACCCAAATTACTACGAATGCAAATAAAATAAAATAACTGAAAAATAAAATGTGGTGAGAAACTTATGTGTAGAGAAATGTGTTTACTTAGATTTCCTTACTCCCTAACTATCTTTTACCGGTTAATTAGTGTGTATTAGTCGCGTGGATGACGGGTGTATTCCTTAATACCATTCGTGGGGTGGCGTACTTACTTCCCCAACTCTACAAGCTCCTACTTCACTCCTATGTCGAGCCGGCTAGGAAGCTCCTAACATGGGATCACTAGAATTCGCTTGTGCATTAAATACAACCATAAAAACCTTTAGTACGCATTTGGTTCATGTTTCTTAAGACGTTCAAGCAAGTTACCGAATAGGAAGTTAGCCAGTTTTCTTAAGCCTAACATAGATAAACAATCATCCAATACAACTAATAACACACTAACAACCAATAATCAATAGCTAGGTTTCATTAGATCTAAGCAAACACAAGATAAATTTAGCCTAACATGTTAAACAAAAGACAAGAATAAGATAGAATCAAACAACACATAGACATATTGAATGATTAATTGATAACTTATCTTTCAATGAAACATGGAAGATCTCAAGGCAAAAAGCCCTGAAAAAGTAGCTAAAATCGTCTTAGGGTTTTCTCCCAAAATTCCACACACTAAGCTCTCCCTAATGACAAAAAATTAGAAAACTATATATAGATTTTTGGATCTGACGGCGTCACCTTATGGAGTGTGACGCCGTCACCTCGCCGCTTTTAGGGTTCCCGGATGACCTTCTTGACGCCGTCAAGAGTAACTTTTAGCCGATTCTTGAGACTTTGCCGTTTTCTTCACTTTAATGCTCCAAAAACGTCCAAAATGCCTCCTTTTCCAGATTTCTCCTCAAAAGTACCTAAAATGACAAAAGGAACGATTTAGGGCAATATTTGATCAAATAAATACGATTTAGGGCTTAAATGACCCCTTAAAAGCGGTACACTTTTCGCCTCATCAGTCCTTCAAGTAATTTTGAAGTCCAGCAGGAAGCAACCGCTGCATCATTATGTGACAGTCATAAGCCACTAGTACAAAAATGGGATTTGGTCACACATGTTGTTTTTCGAACGGCCACACAGTAACTTTTTTATGTGACTAAATGTACCAGAATAAAAGAAACAGCCACACTTGATCCGACTTGTGTGACCATTTCGTCTTTCCAACTGAGGCTACAGTCACACATTTGAATATTTTCGTGACTAGAGGTATCTTGTAATTTTTTTTTTGGATTATTTAGTCACATATAATTAGGGACGTGTGACGGATACAAATAAGTTTGAAACATTAGTCACACTATGTATATACATATGTGACAAATATATGTCACACAATTGAATAGTGTGACCAAAATCCATATATGGTCACATGAAGTAATTGTGTATGTGGCTAAATCATATACTCAAATTTGTCACACATTATTTAAAAGTGACTAAATCATATAGTCAAATTTGTCACACATTATTTAAAAGTGACTAAATGTTCACTTAATTTTTCCCAAAATAAAATTCCCTGCCCGCCTAAATTTTCCCCAAAAATCAAAGTGCCCTCCATCCCAAATTCCCAAATATTTCATTAACATCCCAAATATCCCTCCAAACTTTTCACATAGATCTGGTCTTCTACCACACCCACACTCCCACCAAGACCAAGTTTTGCTCATGACTTAGTAAGATAAAGAAATCTTAAGCTCAGGCTAGGCTCACCAACAGCTCAAAGGTATCAATTTTTATTTTACTTATTAGACTTCATCTCGTATGTATATAATGACTAATCTCAAAAAGAAATGATACCTTTTTGGTGACCAATTTCAGTTGTTGCATTACTATTTATTTGGATGACTAGCTTGGATCTAATGTGGTCATAGGAAAATGTTATTTTTACGTTTTTTTGTCAAACCTATGTTGATTAGTTTTATATAAACATAAAAAAGCGGATCGGTATGTAAATGTTTACTGATACTTTGTTGTTTATAAGTCTGTTGATCGTAACCGTTGTTTTCTGCATCTGTACTAGCCGTTGCTTGTCTAATGTCGCATCTTCAAAGACGGTTATGCTGTCAAAGGAACTCTGCTAGTAAATAAAAAGGTAAAATATCCGGCTTATATCACTTTTCTTATTTTCTTCTGAATCAGTAACCTTTGTGCCGGTACTGAGATGGTTTCATTTGGTATATTATACAAGCTACAACCTCGAACAATTCAAGTTAGACCCTCCATGATTAAGGTCGAGGGAGATCCAACACTTTTGGGGTTCAATTTCATGTAGTTCGTTTGAAATATGTTCCATAAGGTAATTTCACAATTAATCTTCTTCGCTTCTAATTTTTTATAAAAGAATGTTAGATAAAACTTTCTATACTTCATTTCCATGTTCAGCATGGTGGAAAGATGGTTCCTTTTGCTGGTTGGAGTATGCCCATCCAATACAAAGATTCAATCATGGAATCTACCCTAAACTGCAGGCAAAACGATAGTCTTTTTGATGTTTCACATATGTGTGGGTTGAGTCTCAAGGGAAAAGACAGTGTTGCATTTCTTGAAAAGCTTGTGGTTGCTGAATTTTGTTTTGAACATCCGACAATACAAAGGTCGTAATTGATCACGGGGCAGTACCAATTTTTGTTAAGCTTCTAGCTTCTCCAAGTGACGATGTGCGCGAGCAGGTAACCCATCTATGCAGCTATTTTCTTGTGGAAGTGAGATAATCTATGTGGGAATGTTTGGTTGAGGGTTTAGGAAAGAGGGAATGTAGTGATAGTGTTCCATGTCGTAGATTTCTTTGACTTGTATAACTAAAGGTTGCATAATGGGTTTGGTTGGTTGGCTGTCCAGAACACATTGTCGTAGATTTCTTTGACTTGTATACTCTTAGTAAATAGTGTTCCATGTATGATTAGGAAAATAAAACCATTTCAAAATAATCTGTATATTCTAACAAAATGATTTACGAAGCCTTATGCATTAAAACACATTTTGGGCGACTTTTGACCCGTTTCTTTCTAGCTATTTTTTTTCTCTTACTCATTTGACCCATCAGTAACTAAATGGGTTCAACTTGCCATCTCGTGCGTAAATGATAAGCTATCAGATCCGATAGTCATCTAACGTCTGAACGTGCAGGGTGCAGGGCTTTCAAAACTTTCAGACAAGAGATGGATCAAGAAGAGGAACAAGAGATGGGTCAAGAAGAGGAACAAGATATGGGTCAAGAAGATGATCACGAGGTGGGTCAAGAAGACCAAAAAGTAGTTGTTGCAAAGGATGATTCTTCAGATGATGTTGTACTCGTTAATGGTAACAAAGCTGATGAGGAGTGAGGTACGGATAGTGCAAGAAATCCGTCAACCTTGGTCTTTTGCTGGCTGCAGCCTTAATGTTATGGTTAAGAACAACCAAAGGTTCGTCTTCCCTGACCACAGATTTATGGGTTTTAATACTAATGATAAAAGGAATACATTTTAACGTCACCTAACTTTTAATTATGCAAGAAGATTGCAAGCAGCTTTACCCTTTGTCGTCTACCCAATTTTCACAGCCATTGATCTATATGGGATATATCAGAGTTTGAAACACGTGCATTTGCAAACATTAACTAAGGTTAGACAAATTACCTGTTACTAAACCTCTACAAGTTGTGTCTAGTACTTACTTTGTTGATGACAGAGACTACTCAGACTAGTTGCCTGTAGATATATTTGGATATGAACGAAAACATTTTAGGTATCAGTTATATGAACAGAAAGTTAGATATGCGTTGCTTGGTATTTAAACTAAGTTCATACCTGAGATAATAGACTTCTATAAAACAAGTAACGAAGCAAAGGTGTAGTTATTTGTTGGTTTATTAACCCATAACGAAACAAATAACGAAGCAATGATGACTTCTATTCTCTTATTGCTTACTTCCATAAAGATTTGACTTAAAGTTTTATTTCTTGCGCTTCTTAGCTGCCATTTGGTTCGTGGGGAACTGGATGACACACTTTGCTGTTACAAAAAGTGTTTGGACTCAGGAATGGTTTGCCTGGATAGACGGCTTACTATTGAAGCATCTGTATGAAGAAGTGGTTCAAATGCGTGAGCAGACACTTGCTATTGCTGAAATGAATTGCGGTAATATAAATGACAGTAAGCACCTGTCAGACGAGGATGGAAATCGACTATTGCAGCTGTAGAGATGGAGTCTGATGTCTAGGTCATACTATCATATGGGTAAATTTGACATGGCTCTTTCAATGCTTGAGAAGTATGAGCAACTAGCGCCTTCTGAAACCAAGTAATAGTCATACACATATCCACTAATTCATACATAATCACATACATGCACACATCTATGATGTTTGTCATTGAAGTTTGTATTTCTTGTCTCTCATTGCAGGACTGAGGAACCAGACCTGCAGCTGCTATTAGGAGAGTACCCTCTGGTTAACTTAAACGAGGAACCACTAAGTAACTACATTTTCCTTTGGTTAACTTACACCAATAGGCCAAATATGACAGTGGAGAGTACCCTCTGGTTAACTTAAACGAGTCCCCAGACCTGCAGCTGCTATTGGGCTTATGGAGAGTTTGCTTGCAATAGATCCTGGGCAAAGAGGAACTGCTGCTCTTGCTCTCAAGAGTGAGGTAACTCCCTCCTTTTTATAGTCCTAAATGTTTATCTTGTTTTAGTTTTATCAAAAGAAAATTTGAACATTTATTACTGAAAATGCAGATTTTGGTTCACTGGAATTATCACCAGTTGGTGGGCGAGAAACAACAGACACGAGAATCCTGATCGAGAGTGCGAGAGTTCACTGGAATTATCATGCAGTAATGGGCATTTTGAATACATTTGGAATATATAGGCAGAAGTCCAAGAGAATCCTGATCGAGTCTTCGGATAGTGAAGTTTTGAAATTATTCAAGGAAAGAAACAACAGAGACGAGCTAGTGTATTTTTAATACCTCTAGATATTATAGTATGAGCAGGTGTATTAGTTCTGTTAGTTATAAGTTAGTACTGTTTGTTCATATAGTTAGTAGTGCTATTATATATTATTGTATTTGAAGTTGTTTTGATATATATTTGAATTTGTTTTGATATATATTGATTTCTTAAATGTGACTAAAAGATGTATATAGTTACACTTAATAACACTTTTGGTCACTGTTTGTTTAATTTGTTATGTGACTAAATATTACAAAAGGCCCACACAAAAATTCATGTGGCAATTGGATGATCAATAGTCACACAAAATACAAATTTCTTCACTTTAAACAATATATGGTCACACTTATTAACACTTTTGGTCACTTTATGCTTAATTGTATCTGACTAAATACCCAAAACAAACATGCTTTGTGTGACTAAATATTACAAAAAGCCACACGCACAAAAAATTCATGTGACCATTGGATGATCAATAGTCACACAAAATACACATTTCTTTCACTTTAAACAACATATGGTCACACTTATTGACACTTTTGGCCACTTTTTGCTTAATTGTATGTGACTAAATACCAAAAACAAACATGTTTTGTGTGACTAAATATTACAAAAGGCCACATAAACATAAAATTCAAGTGACCATTGGATGAACAATAGTCACACAAAATACACATTTCTTCACTTTAAACAGCATATAGTCACACTTATTCACACTTTTGGCCACTATTTTTTAAATTGTATGTGACTAACTCGAAAAAAACAACACACGTTGTGTGACTAAATCATCACAATCGTCACATTTATTATATATTCATGTGGCCATAGGATGAGAAATAGTCACACATACTGATAAATCCAACAAAACTTGTGCCTAATTGGTCACACATATTCGGGTTTTGGTCACTCTTTTTCAATGAAAACGGTCACAAACTAAACAATGTGACCATATAGACCCTACGGTGGCGCGACTTTTCGTCACACACACCAAAAAAAAATGTGTGACTATATGCATATAGTCACACATTTTCTAGTGTGACCGTAGGCCAAATATGTACTAGTGAGCCTTCAAGCATGTTATGTTGCTATCATTTTCGGTCACTTTATGCTTGAAGTTAGATCCGAACCCATCAGGTAGTTTCACACCTTTGACGAATTGACAAAAAAAATCATGATATTAGAGTAAGTCGTCAAAATGGATACGCGAATAGAATTGGAACAAATAAATTTTGAAATAAAATGCGTACCTTTGATGAATTGACAAAATTGTTTTCTTTCTTCAGCTGTGAAAGAGTACGTGGGATGAGGCTTAGAGAACTTCCCGTTTCCTTTGTTGACGAGCCACAACTCTTCATGAATTTGCAAATTTTCAAAGTCTTGTCTTGCCTTGTTGGTGTCTTTTGATTTGTCATTCATTAACAAAGTACCCAACACACTCTCACACACATTTTTTTCGATATGCATGACATCTAAATTGTGTTTTAGTGTAAGAAAAGACCAATACTTTAGCTCGTAGAAAATGGATACTTTGGTCCAATTCAATTCGCGAACAGGATCACGTTTTTTCTTCGCACCCCCAAAACTTGGATGTTTCCCCGGGATACGTTTAGGCAATCTACTAAGTTGATTCAAGATGACATCACTGGTAAGTTTTCTAGGAGGTTGTCTATGATCATCGTCCCGAGTATAGAATGTCCGTTTATTTTTCCACCATTTATTGGTCGTGTTTAAGAATCTTCTGTGACCAACATAAGCGGTTTTGCCTAACACGCAAACAGATGGAGTGTCTATATTACATGTCGGACAAGCCAAGTAACCTTGCCCACTCCACCCAGACAAACTACTTCGAGCGGGAAAGTCATTGATAGTCCATAAAAGCGCTGCTCTCATACAGAATTCAGTGCCAGTGGCAGCATCCCTAGTCATGACTCCATCTTTCCATAGAATCTTTAGGTCTTCAATCAAAGGCCTCAAGTAAATATCTATGTCCTTCCCAGGTGATTTAGGGCCCGGAATTAACAACGTCAACATAAGAGAAGTCTCTCTCATACATATCCAGGGAGGCGTATTGTATGTTGTTAATATGACCGGCCACATGCTGTAAGACTGACTAAGGTTGCCGTATGGATTGAAACCATCAGCAGCCAACCCTAATCGGACGTTTCTTTTTTCATAGGAAAATTCTTTAGAATACTTCATGTCAAATTTCTTCCATAATTAACCATCAACCGGGTGTTGCATCTTACCGTCCTCCGTAGACTGCCCAGAAGCATGCCAAGTCATATGTTTTGCAGTGTGTTTAGACTTTTACAAACGCTGTAGTCTAGGAATGATAGGAAAATAACGTAACACCTTGTTAGGAACTTTCTTCCCCAGTGTATTCTTGTCTTTCCATCTACTAGCATCGCAGATGGGACAATTCTGCAAATCCTCATTACCCTTCCCCCGATATAAAAAACAGTCATTTACACAAGCATGTATGGATTCGTATCATAACCCGATCGTTTTATATGTTTTCTTTATTTCATAGTATGACGATGGGATTTTGTATCCTAGAGCGGGTGGGAAACATTCTTTGAGAAATTTTAGGGTTTCGTTAAATGTGGTGTCACTCATTTTACCTTTGACCTTGATGTTCATAAACTTTGCCATAAAGTCCAATGAAGACATCCAATTACAGCCCGGGTATAGTGGCTCGTTGGTAGTGGCGAGTAACTCTTCAAACTCGTTACGTTGAGGAGTTGGCTCGTTGCTTGTCTCGCCAATATTTCCTTCAGTTGGCTCATTTTGTTCGTTATTCGGACAAATATCATGAAGGAACTCAGCCATATCACTCCCATGTTGATTCGTGGTGGGTACTACTGTCTGCTCATCCGGTTCACCGTGATTATACCATTTCGTATAACTTTGGTCCCAACCGTATGAGATTATGTGATTAAACAAATCTTCGTGTTTTACCCAACGAAAGTTATGACAATAATTACATGGACAATAAACATTCCCATCAATATTCACAAAGGACTTGCAATACTCGCAAAAAGCTCCAAGACCTTTTAGAAATTCGCGGCTAGCACGAGGTTGAGAGACCCAACTCTTATCAATTGGCATAACTGCGTTTTAAGGATGCAATAAATAATTATTTAGAATTAAGCATGTTCAAAAAAATCTACACATAAATACATAAAGGTGGAATCACGAGTTGTGCGTTTTGTTCACCTAATCCAAATATGGAAGGCAATCCTAACCCACTCTTTGAATGTTTCGTCTCATATATGAATGCGTATAACTGAATTTACTATTTGAGAAAATTTCGGCAGCATTTCCCCTCAACTCCCCAAATATGTGCATTAAAGACATATTCGTAGGAGTAAAGGGGAAACACTGTCGAAATTTACACAAATAGTAAATCAATTATACGCATTCATATCCTAAATGAGACAAAACATTCAAAAAGCAGTCCCAAACAAAGGACTTTCCGAAATTAATTTCTAATAAATTAATTTCGGACGGGTTTTCTATGGGATGATTAACTTCGGATGGGGACTTTCCGAAATTAATCACTAAATTCCTAAAATCATTTATAATAGTCTAACACAATCAAATACCATACAATACTAACATATTCGTAGCTAACATAATGATTCATATATGAAATTACTTAGACAATTCATCAAACACACATATATAAATGGTTTTATATCGCAGTTAACAATATTACTTATACATAACAATATTACTTATCCAAATAAGCCAGAAAATTGAAGCTTATGAAATATAAGCCGAAATCAAATAAACTCATAACATGTCCTAGTGATATAAGCCGAAACCAAACACCATATTGATTTAAGCGTAAACCAAACACCCTTGAAGCTTAAGAAGCAACCCCAAACGGATTCTAACATGTCCTAGTGATTATTTTCCAAATGCATTGTAACCAAAAACAAATGCAAGGCTGTTGTGGTGTGTCCTAGTGATTATCTAACAATTAATTAACCAAACACAAATGCAAGGCTGCATATTACGAAACAAGTAATTAACTAAACACAAACGCAAACAAAAATAACATACTGCAAGGCTGCTGTGGTGTGTTCTCGGCTGGTCTCAGCTGGTCTAGATGGCAAGCACGTGGTCCTCGGCAAACAGCAGGTCTTTTGTGTCCTCGCCAAACACATAAACACAAATTAATAACTCAAAACTTTTGACGGCGACATGTCTCCGCTAAAGAAATAAAAAATTAAAAAAAGATACCTTTTGGTCTCGGCTTCGTCTCGGTTGTGGTCTCGGCTTCGTCTCGGCTGGGTCTCGGTTCTCGACAGTACTGTCTGTACAAAAAAAGTTAACAAAAAAATTAAAAAAAAAAAAAAAACAAAACTCAGAAAACAAATAACAAAAAAACTCACAAATTAAATAAATAACGAAAATCAAAAAATAAAAAAAATTAACCTTGGTCTCGGCTTGGTCTTGGTTGGAGGGAAAGAATTAAATGAGAGATGGGGGAGGAAAGAATTAAATGAGAGATGGGGGAGGAAAGAATTAAACGGGAGAGGAGGGGGAGGAAAGAATTAAACGGGAGAGGGGGAGGAAAGATGTGCACAGTGGTGCGAGTGTGGGTGCTGTGGTGGTGGAGATGGTGGTGTTGTGGTGGTGGTGGTGGAGATGGTGGTGTTGTGGTGGTGGTGGAGATGGCGCTGTTGTGGTGGTTTTAGCAGATCTAACGCAAAGCAGATGAAGGAGATGAGTGGTGTTGTGGTGGTGGTGGAGATGGCGCTGTTGTGGTGGTGGTGGAGAAGCAGATCGAACGCAAGCAGAACCAGATGACTAAATATGGGGTAGGTTTTAGGAATTACATACTGCGGGGACGTGTCCCCGCTGAATGTAAATGATTATTTTAATCAGACTTTTTTGCGGGGACACGTCACCGCTGAAAGTGGAAATTATTCGCCAAAACCTTTGGCGGGATAAAGTAAATGCTACGAGGGAAACTTAATTTTTTTGGTGAAATCTTTCTGCGGGGACATGTCCCCACTGAAGGTATTTTGTAAATTATCTTTAATTAATTTAAAACTTTTAAAATGAATATTAATTCTTTTAAATTTAACTAAAAATTTTCTAAATCATATTTTATTAATTTAAAACTTTTTAAAAATTTTCTAAATCATATTTTATTAATTGTTTAACGAACGAGCCGAGATGTTACGGTTATACACGAGATGTTTAACGAACGATCCGAGATGTTATGGTTATACACGAGATGTTTAACGAACGATCCGAGATGTTATGGTTATACAAGAGATGTTTAACGAACGATCCGAGATGTTTTGGTTATACACGAGTTGTTTAACGAACGAGCCGAGATGTTATGGTTATACACGAGTTGTTTAACGAACGTGCCGAGATGTTATGGTTATGCACGAGATGTTTAACGAACGAGCCGAGATGTTATGGTTATACACGAGATGTTTAACGAACGAGCCGAGATGTTATGGTTATACACGAGATGTTTAACGAATGAGCTGAGATATTATGGTTATACACGAGTTGTTTAACGAACGAGCCGAGATGTTATGGTTGTACACGAGTTGTTTAACGAACGAGCCGAGATGTTATGGTTATGCACGAGTTGTTTAACGAACGAGCCGAGATGTTATGGTTATGCACGAGTTATTTAACGAACGAGCCGAGATGTTATGGTTATGCACGAGATGTTTAACGAACGAGCCGAGATGTTACGGTTATACACGAGATGTTTAACGAACGATCCGAGATGTTACGGTTATACACGAGATGTTTAACGAACGATCCGAGATGTTACGGTTATACACGAGATGTTTAACGAACGAGCCGAGATGTTAAGGTTATACACGAGTTGTTTAATGAACGAGCCGAGAAGTTATGGTTATAAACGAGTTGTTTAACGAACGAGCCGAGATGTTATGGTTATGCACGAAATGTTTAACGAACGAGCCTAGATGTTATGGTTATGCACGAGATGTTTAACGAACGAGCCGAGATGTTAAGGTTATGCACGAGATGTTTAACGAAGGAGCCGAGACGTTATGGTTATACACGAGATGTTTAACGAACGATAAGATATGTTACGGTTATACACGAGATGTTTAACGAACGAGCCGAGATGTTACGATTATACACGAGTTGTTTAACGAACGAGCCGAGATGTTATGGTTATACACGAGTTGTTTAACGAACGAGCCGAGATGTTATGGTTATGCACGAGATGTTTAACGAACGAGCCTAGATGTTATGGTTATGCACGAGATGTTTAACGAACGAGCCAAGATGTTACGGTTATACACGAGATGTTTAACGAACGAGCCGAGATGTTACGGTTATACATGAGATGTTTAACGAACGATCCGAGATGTTACGGTTATACACGAGATGTTTAACGAACGATCCGAGATGTTACGGTTATACACGAGATGTTTAACGAACGAGCTGAGATGTTATGGTTATACACGAGTTGTTCAACGAACGAGCCGAGATGTTATGGTTATGCACGAGATGTTTAACGAACGAGCCTAGATGTTATGGTTATGCACGAGATGTTTAACGAACGAGCCGAGATGTTATGGTTATGCACGAGATGTTTAACGAACGAGCCGAGATGTTATGGTTATACACGAGATGTTTAACGAACGAGCCGAGATGTTATGGTTATGCACTAGATGTTTAATGAACGAGCCGAGATGTTATGGTTATACACGAGATGTTTAACGAACGAGCCGAGATGTTATGGTTATACACGAGATGTTTAACGAACGAGCCGAGATGTTATGGTTATACACGAGTTGTTTAACGAACGAGCCGAGATGTTATGGTTATGCACGAGTTGTTTAACGAACGAGCCGAGATGTTATGGTTATGCACGAGTTGTTTAACGAACGAGCCGAGATGTTATGGTTATACATGAGATGTTTAACGAATGAGCCGAGATGTTATGGTTATGCACGAGATGTTTAACGAACGAGCCGAGATGTTACGGTTATACACGAGATGTTTAACGAACGATCCGAGATGTTACAGTTATACACGAGATGTTTAACGAACGAGCCAAGATGTTATGGTTATACACGAGATGTTTAACGAACGATCCGAGATGTTATGGTTATACACGAGTTGTTTAACGAACGAGCCGAGATGTTATGGTTATACACGAGTTGTTTAACGAACGAGCCGAGATGTTATGGTTATGCACGAGATGTTTAACGAACGAGCCGAGATGTTATGGTTATGCACGAGATGTTTAACGAACGAGCCGAGATGTTATGGTTATACACGAGATGTTTAACGAACGAGCCGAGATGTTATGGTTATACACGAGATGTTTAACGAACGAGCCGAGATGTTATGGTTATACACGAGTTATTTAACGAACGAGCCGAGATGTTATGGTTATACACGAGTTGTTTAACGAACGAGCCTAGATGTTATGGTTATGCACGAGATGTTTAACGAACGAGCCGAGATATTATAGTTATGCACGAGATGTTTAACGAACGAGCCGAGATGTTATGGTTATACACGAGATTTTTAACGAACGAGCCGAGATGTTATTCATCAAAATTTCCCAGCCCCAATGAAGTATAATTTCATTATACAGGAGCTCGTGTGATAAAGCCTTTGACCATTCCTGTTCCGGCGTTAAACCATCCATTGTTATGTGTGTTTTTTGTGAGAATTTTCGTGTTTTGTGATAATTTCATAATACGATATATATAAGTAAAAAATTGGCGGGGTAAAAGAAAATTTTTGCGGGAAATACTTTCGGCGGGGACGTGTCCCCACAAAAAGCCACTAAATTTTGGCGCGGTAATTTTACGTTTTTGGAACCAAAATATTTAACCTTTTCCGCGGGGACAAGTCCCCGCAAAAAAAGAAAAATATGCATTATATCTTTCTGTGGAGAAACGTCCCAGCAGAAAGGTTGAGCGGGAAAAAAAGGCGCGAAGAATGAAGGCTCCAAAGTTTGGTCAATGATGTGTAAGTTTCTGAAGTGTTTTCGGCGGGGACGTGTCCCCGCAAAAAAGTAGCGTTGAATATTTTGCAAATGGTCAGCGAGACTTTTTTGCCACCTCAGCACTTTTTTGTCGTTTAGTGACTTTCTGCGGGGACATAAGAGTCCCCGCAAAAACACTGGTCGCCCTTCCTTCCTTTTGTTGTAGTGACTCCCCTCCCATGTATGGGAGGGGTGAGAGTTCAATGATAATCTACACATTTTCATAAGATCGATCTCTCCTACATCAGTAGATACTTTCTCTCTCTACTCACTCTCTAAAACCTTTATTGTTATCGTGTGATTTTGATACCATGTGGTGACCTACAATTGGTATCAGAGCTTGCACAATGATGATGGAGTGATTTGTGTACGAAATTCGTGGTCAAATTTAGTGTTTTTAAAGATTTCGAATGTGTTTTTATGTACCGAGAATGTTCTTGAGTAAAAAATCTTGGATTTTATGGACAATTTGTTAAAACAGGTTGTTTTAATAATGTATTAGTATATTTGGTGAACATCTATCGGTGCAAAATTGTTTTAGAAACATCAAATTTGAGTTTTTGGTCGTTTTTGTAGGGAAATTCTTGTGAATAGAACCAAATCTCGGTACTTTTAGGTTAAATTTCAGTACTTTTAGGTTAAATCTCGGTACTTGTACTAGCCGAGATTTTAGGGATTCAAATTTCGGTACTTAGCAAAACACGATACCAAAACTCGGTAGTTAAGTTCAAAACTTGGCATTTACATTCCGTAGTTCTAAGGATTAAATTTCGGTAGTTTATATTAGTAAAATCTCGGTAATTTTGAGCTTACAAATTCAGTACTTTGATCTCTTAAATTTCGGTACTTTGGGTTATACAAAATTTGGTACTTTTGTCACTCAAATTTCGGTACTTTGGGTTATACAAAATTCGGTAATTTTGTATCTTAAGTTTCAGTACATTCGGTTATACAATTTCGGTACTTTTAAGTTCAAAATTTTTGGTACTTTATGTTTTATAAACCTCGGTACTCTTAGTTATACCACCGTGATTTTTAATCATCCACATCATCCTCCACTAACATCCTACGTGTCACCCACATTATACCACCGTGATTTCATCACCAAACCATCGAGATTGTTCATTATTTCACCGAGATTTAACGACATTAGAACCGAGATTCATAACAACAAATCCACTAAGATTCTTCATCATTTCACAGAGATTTCAACATTACCACCAAGATTCATAATAACAAAACCACAAAGATTGTTCATCTCATTTCCCGAGATTTCAACAACATTACAACCGAGATTCATTACAACGAAACCACCGAGATTTATCTATCATTTCACTGAGATTTTCAACATCATTTCACCAAGATCACAACATCATTTTACCGAGATTTCAACAACATTTCACATAGATTTTAACATATTTTAACTGGGATTCATAACATTATATGACCGAGATTATCCACCGAATTTCACAACCAAAGATTACAAAAGCAACCTAATCCAAGATAATATAAATGCGTTATAATAGTTCCAAAGTTTTAGGTGATCGTGGTTAGTCCACTCTTGAGCGTGATAGAATATTCGTAAGCTGTGTACTAATCGCTCTGTGCAGAACAACAAATGGTACAAACCGTAACACATAAGTGCATAGGTTACAATTACATATGAGATCAATATATATGGGTGGACAATTAAACCTTAAATTATTCCCCAAGATAAAAATCTCGGGCTTTACTTCAATATGGACCCAAACCCATAATAGTCGCAACCCGCGAGGGCTCTGCTGCTGCAAATCCACGAATAGAGCCTATCATCTGTCACTCTCTAATCGAAGCCCAGTACACGCTTCGTCAAAGTCTTCTCTGGTTCTATTACCCTCCACAACCCAACATATAATCCCACAGAGTACATATAGAAGCTTATGAAACTCTTTCTAAATTATAGTTTTTTGAATGGCGAAAGTATTATAGATATAGAAAGAACAGCCTAGCGCGACGCTAGGAGCACAACGAGATAACAATTAATTACAAGCATGATGAGGGTTATCAAACCACTCGGTCCAATTTAGACTAGTCTTTCTATCTCTACAAGATATCATATCAAAAGAGGCAAGTTTAATGTCGTTTAGAATCATGTCCTTTGAGGGCCACTTTAGCGAGAAAGACATGCCATTCCGAAACTTCCAAAGTGACCAAAGTGTAGTTTGAACAACGGCATCAAAGTGATTTTCATGGTTAGTTGGCAAAGAAACACGGTCAGCTTGGTTAACTACTTCTGAAAGCGATGCAATTGAGATGTTTTCAATACTCGACCACTTGAGGACTTTAAACCGTTTCTTTTGCGATGTCACAAGGGTGAAAATATGCTCCTCAGTTTCGGTGTCATTGTCACACACCGGACAACGCGTTGAATGAAGATGGATAACCCTTGGAACCACTATGTCTAAGCTTAGTCAAACAGTGTTATAGTGTGATAAGCTAATTTTTTTTCCAAACAAATATAAGCCTATTAAATAAGTTAAAACGAACACCCCCTTCAGTTAAATATGTCTCTCTGCTGTTTAGTATATATTAGTGATTTTGGTGCTCGGAAGTCCCATCTTTCGGCTTTATTAACCTTTCAGGGCTTGGGTTTTTGTATCATTCGGGTTATTATCATGGGGTTGCGATGCCGCCGATGTTGTTTTCGGCCATTCACTGTCATACCTACATATTATTAACATCAAATAGAATTATGGTCGCGCGTTTAAGCGCACCAGCTAGCACAACTTGTTATATGTTTACGTACGTTTTGTTTTTTACCTCAAACTCATCCTTATTTTGAAAAACTCTAACTCGAATAACTCTGGAGTCAAGAGTAAGATAAAAAGGTCCTCAGCTTGTTTATTCTAGAAGTTTTGTAAGTATATGGAATTGTTCTTTCATTTATTTGGGTTATAATCGTGATTAAATATTGTTACTTCTATTATTATTGGACCTTTGGCTATGTGATATATACCCGTGAGAACTCAATGCCGCCTAACCCAAGCAGTTATAAAATCAAAGTCTGGCTTGTGAGATTTATATATAACTAAATCAAGCTAATCAACAAACAATTCACTTGCTTAATCTCATTCTATACTTTTCATTAAAGTTTGATGTAATACATAACACTATTACAGTAATATTTACACAAGAGGACTACCCTGAACAAACTCAGTCAAAGCCAAACTAACTAAACCCAACATGGCAAGTCTCCCATTCCACAACTCAGCATCTGAAGTCATCAACCCATTTGACTTTGACTCAGCTCTTACACCTTTAAACAAAGGCACTAACGAAGCTAAAGTCAATACAACACTTGTCCCAACAAACAAAGTTAGCCCACCGTTAGATATTTGTGTCAACAAGTCTTGGCCATTAGCCAACTCAACACCCAAAGCTGACACAAACCCTATCATGGCTAACCTTCCATTGATTCTTTCTGGTGCTGGCCCACTGAAGGCTAGCAAGTCTGAGAACTTTGTGCTGATTTTTGGGTCTGATGATGGTTTAATATTGTCTTTGGGTTGTGACATGCATTTGATGCTTGTAAAGGTGGTGTTAGTCTTTTTGTGACAGTGGCTGGTTGTGAGACCTGCTGAAAAGACTGAAGTAGCTGCCATAGTGGTGGTTATGAGGTTGTTTAAGATTGTATAACGTTAAGTTGTTGTTTGTTGTGGTTTATTATTATTACAAAGGTGGTTTGCTTTTATAGGAGAATGTGAGTGTACGTGTTTTTTTGGGGTGAAGACATAGAAGTGGATACTTGAGGCCCATCAAATATCCACGATAGTTGCTTTTGGGACTTTTTCACGTGGCTTAAAAAGTGGCCGATGAAGAGATGTTGTGGTGAAATTGGGTTCAACTTCAATATATGTGTTCCATAGATTGTGGAGGTGGGGTACAAAGTGACAATTGGACGGTTTCTAGGGCTCTTGAAAGATGTCGTGTATAGTTCCAACAAGGGGTCTTTAAACGAGTTAAATTATTAAAGTCTAATGTAAGAACATGTGAATCATAAATCAGCATTTGAGAAAAAAGTATATACTCATTTTTCAAATCAAACTAAGAATAGTCAGTGGCTTACCTAGATGAGTTATAAGCTCGAATCGATAATATAAGTTAATTTTCTCAGGTTTTCGAGATTTACATTAACTCGTAAGATCAGTTTAGTGGCTTTTTGATTTAATGTTATTCACAATCCACCGCCAACACTACTACACAAACAAGCTAATGCAACAGAATTTTGCAACGGTAAACTTCCGTTGCAAATTTGCACCATATTGCGAGAAATTACCAACAGAGTAGCAACAACAAAGAAAATGCCGTTAGAAAAAATAAGCTAATTTCATTTAAATTTATTGAGGCGAATGATAGATGTATTTTCTTTTGTTTACTCGTAGATCATTTTTGTTCCCCTTCTCAAGTTGAGTGTCATGTAATAGAAAATGTCATCTTCTGATTCATTTTTAATTAAAACCATGATTAAAACTTATAATATCTTAGGGCCCGTTTGCTATAGGACTTTTGATTTGAGGAATGAACTCATTTCAGAAAGATGTCGGTTGATATGCAAACTTTTACCGTTGTGAATGAAACTAACCCGATATACCTATTCCTTATCAAATTGGTGACTTTTGACATAATATACAAATTTAAACTCCAAAATACATCCATGTGGTTTACCCATTTTCACACCATGCATCCCTCGCCGATAAGTTGAGACATATACATCTCTCCGTTAATAAACGTTAACCACCATACACCATGAGGATGAACGGTGCAATTTTTTTGCCGTTATCTTCTAACTTGGATCTAACATGACGTAAATATTTGCACCGTTGGTCACAGTGATGTATGATGTCTAACGTTTATTATAATTTTTATTTATTTATTTATTTATTTGGTTGTTTTATTTTTTATTTTTTATATTTATTATATTTATTTATTTATTTTTATTTATATTTATTTTATTTATTTATTTATGTTATTTTATTTTTTATTTTCTTTATTTAATATTTTATATTTTAATATTTTATTTTTTATTTTTTATTTTCTTTATTTTTATTATTTACTCCCTCCGTCCCAAAATTATAGTCCCCGTTTGACTTTTTCGGTATTTATTTTTAAACTTTGACCTTAAGTATTTTTATTTACATTGCATAATACTTGATGCAAAATATATGAATGGATTGAGTTTTAAATGTATTTTTCATTGGTATAATTTTCATCAAATATTTTATAACACAAATAAAAATATTTAAAGTCAAAGTTGAGAAAGGAAGACCGAAAAAGTCAAACGAGGACTATAATTTTAGGATGGAGGGGGTATTATTTATTTATTTATTTCATTTATCTTTATTTTATTCAAATAATAGAAAAGCAAAATCCAAACACCTCCTCACTCCATCTTCGTATTCTTCAACCTCATTTTTCTATCAAGTACTCCCTTTGTCCCTAAATAAATGTCCACTTTGACTTTTTGTAGTCTTTCTTATTCAACTTTGACTTTAAATATTTTTGTTTGTGTTATATAATACTTGATGCAAAATATATGAATAGATTAGGTTTTAAATGTATTTTCATTGGTCTATTTTTCATCGATCATTGTATAATACAAACAAAAATATTTAAAGTAAAAGTTGAACAAGAAAAATTTCAAAAAGTCAAAGTTGACATTTATTTAAGGACAGAGGGAGTATCAACCACTTCATTTTTCAAAATGATATGGTTGATACTTGATAGAAAAATGAGGTTGAAAAATGTTGGAACACAAAAAGTGTAAATCATTAGAGCAGAGACTTCTATTTATATTTTGATATAGTATAGGGTATGTTGTATAAGATTGTAGGATGTTGCGACAGCATATACTCTCGCAACACTTGTATAGTTGCAAGAGGATGCTTGGCTATTGTATGGGTATAAATACCCCCTACCTCATGGGTTATGAGGTGTGTGTTAATTTATCTATCTATGCGAGACTTTGATTATTTCTTTCATTCCTCTCTCTAAACTAAAGTATCCACACCCACTTTATCTCACTAAGATTATTAGAATAGACGTGATATTATTGGAATAACAATTGGTATCAAGAGCCAAATATGATTCGTTGTTTCATGTAGTTGTGTTTTAGTTTAGTTTCGATCTTCATTAGTATTAAAAGTTTTGGTTTTTGTAGAATTTAAGAATTTTCTCTCTCTCTAGAATATTTTTTTACTTTCATACGTATTATCAAGATTACTCATAAACGTGTTTAATCTTATACAACGTGTGTTAGGATAACATATTTGAAGATTAAGAAAGAGTTTTTATCATTCTATACAAAAATTTTATGAATTTGGTGAAGATTTAGGGTGGAAAACGTGGTTTAAGGGTTTTGAAAATGTGAAATTTCTCTTGTAGAAATAGGGTTTTGTATTTTGCTCGTAAAATTTTCCTCGCAAAATTTAAGGGTTTTGTTGCAACAGTTGGCCGAGTAATGGTTGCAATAGGTGTTGTGATAGTTGTTTATTGCAAGTTTTGGGTTGCGATAGCCTTTTTTTTGATTGCGATAGCAATTCTTGTGATACTAGCTTTGCGAAGCTTTTGGTTACCCACTGTTTACGAAAAAAAAACTCTGCCAAACTCGCAAGAATTAGTTGCGATAGCTCCAAGTATTGTTGTGATAGGAGAATTTTGCGACATCTCATCTTACGAGACTTACTGTTACCCACGTTTTGCGAAAGAAAACTCTACCCAATTTTCTATAGGAAGTTGCGATAGTTACTGTTCACAAGACTTTGTTGCGATACCTTGATTCAAAGATTTTTACTCAATTTTAAATCCTTTAAAAAGATTAAAAATTATTAATAGACTTTTATCATTTAAATATCAGGATATAAAATTCCAAACACTCAACCATCTCAACTCAAACAAACTAAAACACAACTTTCGAACACAAACAATATCTCATATCAAAGATCCACCATCACAATGTCTACTACTCAAGATGCATTGGCTGCGGGGAGTGATGTAAGCCCTCCCATGTTGTGCCGAGGAAACTATGTTCAATGGTCTTCAAGGTTTATGAATGTTATCATGGGATAGAAACTCCATTAAAAATGGTTCTTATGCTATGAAAGAGATTGATGACTCTACTAACCTGGGATAGAAACGGCTACAAACTGAAGATGATCTGAATCCAAATGAACTTGCTCAATTCGAAGTTGATATCCTTGCCAAGAATTTAATTCTATATGGGTTAAGCAATGACATATACAATGCCATTGACAACAATCTCACTGCTCATGACTTATGGAAAGCTTTGGAAAGATTGATGCAAGGTGCAGATGTTGGCACACAAACACAACATGCTCTGGCTCTGTGGAATTATCAGTCTTTCAAGCAATTACCTGAGGAGAGTTTAGAAGATGCATATATTCGTTTCAACAAGCTTATCAATGAAATGAATCGTAATAACCTCAAAAGATCAAAAATTGAACACAACACTATGTTTCTCACAAACCTACAACCTGAATGGTGATGTTTCACTATTGCTATCAGACAGAATCAAGACCTAACTTTGAAAGATATCAACAATTTGTCTGACCTTCTGAAAGACAATCAGGTTGAAGTCAATGACATCTTTGAACAGAAAAGAAAAGAGAAAGAAAAAGAACTCTCAACTCAACTTTCAACACAACCACCAGTTATTGATCCACTTGCTTTGGTCTCCTCATACCACCAAAATCAATCTCCCTACAACTCAAACAACGAAACACACTACTCACCCGTTGAAGATGCAATTGACTCTACTCAAGACCAAGAAAATGTTGAACTTACCACAATTGTTCAAACCCTAGCATTAGTTGGAAAACAGATTCAAAAATCCTTTTACAAACGTCCAACCAACAACATTCTTCGAACACTGCAATGAACAAAAGAAAAGATATCCCACCAAGAGGTGAAGTTATAAGGCAAGGTGCCCAGAAGAATGACAAGAATGATGCTGGTCAAGACAATCAAGAACCAAAATGCTTTGGTTGCGGTCAACAAGGTCATTTTGCAAGGAATTGTCCAAATGGGAAAGTGCGTAACAGGGCCTATTACAGACAGAAAATGTTGTTAGCTGACATGGAAGAAAAGGGAAAACTACTTAGTGATGATGAAAATGATTTCATGGTGGACACGAACGACGAAGGTGAGATATTAGAAACAAACATGGTGTACATGGCTTCTTTGGAACAGGTGGATGTCTTTGAAGCTCAAGATGAGGATGCAACTCCAAGCTATGACACTGATGCTAAAGAAGATGACACACTTGTCAACAAGGTACACACATCAGATGCTTGTGATAATGATGATCTTGATGAATTCATATATGGTCACATTCGTACTACTATTAGTAAGACAACTGAAGTTAACATAAGTAGTGTAACATCTACAAGTATTACTCCTCAGTTATCTACTAATAGTATAGATTGCAATCATGCATCAACAAGTCAAGATCATGTTGATATGCTTCAAAATTATGCCACTATTCAATCTCAAATTCAAAATTATGCTAACTTGATAACTCTGGAACAAGATAAAAGTGTATCTTTAGAAAATAAAATCAATGACATGTTATATGAAGAGCGGTCTGATCGACCACTAGTGCTTAAACGTCAAATTCAAGATTTACAAAATGATATTTTTCTTTTCAAAAGGAATATTTCAAATTTTGAAAACATCAAAAAGAATTTTGATAATGAAGTTTCCAAAGTTAAAGAAGAAAAAGCTAATTGTATTCGACGATTAACTAGAGCTGAAACTAAACTTCGCACTACCGATCAGACTTCTCAGACTATGTACATGTTACTGCCCCAAACCAGATTCATTCATGGATCTAAAACAGGGTCTTGGTTATACTAAACCATCTTATCTTGACATGGTTAAACGTCAAACACCAAGTTTGTATAATGTTGATTACATGAGACGTGATACCTTCAAAGATTACATGTTTGTTCCTAATGACATCTCTCAAGAGAAAATCCAAAAACGCTTAAATGTTAACCAAAATAAAACCAATTTCTCCTACTTTAGTGCCGATTATGGTTTGATAAATAAGGAAAATGCTCTTTCAAGAAAAAACTAACAAATGTTAAACATCGTGTGGATCAGATTTCTGACAACCCATATGATTCAAACAAATATGAGAGTTTAGCGAGAAAAACCTTTTGCAATCTCAAAAATAAAATAAATAGAACTTTATCTATTATTCGTGGAAAGCAAGAGTTTCAATTGGATGAACTTTTGAAATCCAATTCTTATGAATTGGATGTCTTAAGGGAAGTCAATAAACTGGTAAAAACATTTATCAAGCCTCCCATGAATAGAGTTAATGATCAATTTAAAGCCTTTGAAGAGGCATTGATTTCTGAAATGCAAACTGATTTAACTTACGTCACATCTCTTGAAGATGAATATGAACTTCTCAGCTTAAACTCTAACATTTAACAAGAATATTTTCTCAATCAAATAGAATCAAT
The DNA here is from genome assembly GCA_021014915.2 of Artemisia tridentata subsp. tridentata. NCBI lineage: Eukaryota > Viridiplantae > Streptophyta > Magnoliopsida > Asterales > Asteraceae > Artemisia > Artemisia tridentata. The sequence continues at coordinate 77,512,203 of CP139505.1, forward strand.
CAAACCACAATTTGCTATAAATGAGAAGAAAATTTAAGAATTGGAAAATAAACAAATATCTTTAGAAATGGAAAACATTTTACTCACAGAGAGTCTAAGAGAATGTTTTCAAAAGAATGATGAGTTGAACAAGGAATTGACTTGTCATACTGCCAGATTTGAAAACTCTTGTGCTAAACTTGAAAAACAATCTTTAATGTTTGAAGCAAACTGGCAGCGGAAAATTAAAGAAAACAAAAACGACAAGTTTTCCTACGAAAATTCTTTGAAATTAATCTTAAAAGAGAACGAGGAACTCAAATCCAAAGTGCTTGATTTGATGAAAAACAAGAATCATGAGTTTGTTGCTTCACGCCAGTTGAAAAATCAAAAATTTTCATACTTTTCAAACCAACCAACCTTTTTGGCAAATCAAAAACAAAAAACTCATATTCTTGAGCCAAAACAAAAAGAGGTTTTATCTAATCCGAAAGTAATTGCTCCCGGTATATATCAAATTGGATCTACTTTTACAAGTGAACCACATGGTTCAAATGATATGATTCATAACATGGAATTAGAAATAGCTAGGAAGCAAGCATTACTTAGTAAGGATATGCCTCTAGATGCACCAATGTGTTCTTTGACTCCTCCCCCCTTTAGAAAAGAAACCCAAAGAGTCAAAGAAAAAAAGAACAAGAATCGTAAGAAACAGAAATTAGCTCAACATGGTCAAATTACAAAATCTCCTAACGCAGATTTGCTTTTTAATCCAGGTTTAGACACAACTTGTAGCTAGGAGAGACCACCTAAGAAATGTGCGTTGAAGACTAGTGCCTCTCAGCCTAAAATTATAGAAAAACCTAGACATTTTAAAGATTTCAATAAAAATGCTCTAAGCGAATAGATGACTGTAATGACTTAAATTTGCATGGATCTGTTGCTTCTAATAGCAAGAATGCTTGTTTTAATTCTGTTGCTTATAATTCTGTTTCTTCTAATTGTGTGCATGTTGATTTGAATTATGATAATGTGAATGCCAACACCACTAGGGCTGCTTCACCAAATCTAAGAAACCATAAGCATAGAGAAACATGGGCATGGATCCCAATGGGTAGAATATTTGAGTATCATGAATTATTCCTTAGATCCTGCTTTAAGTGGAAATCCAATTCTTATGAATTGGATGTCTTAAAGGACGTCAATAAACTGGTAAAAACATTTATCAAGCCTCCCATGAATAGAGTTAATGATCAATTTAAAGCCTTTGAAGAGGCATTGATTTCTGAAATGCAAACTAATTTAACTTACGTCACATCTTTTGAAGATGAATATGAACTTCTCAGCTTAAACTCTAACATTTAACAAGAATATTTTCTCAATCAAATAGAATCAATCAAACCACAATTTGCTATAAATGAGGAGAAAATTGAAGAATTGGAAAATAAACAAATATCTTTAGAAATGGAAAACATTTTACTCACAGTGCTAAAATCACCGGCTATGGGGATCTCATTCATGATAAAGTCACAATTCAAAGAGTCTACTTTGTCGAAGGGCTAGGTCACAATTTGTTTAGTATTGGCCAATTTTGTGATAGCGGTTTAGAGGTGGCATTCAGAAAACATTCATGTATTGTTCGCACTCTTGAAGGCGTTGATATTCTCAAAGGCTCCAGGGATTCGAATCTATGCCAAATTGCACTTCAAGAAATTACATCACCAAAACTGATTTGTTTGCTTGCAAAAGCTACATCATCACAAGCCTGGCTATGGCATCGTCGATTCTCTCATTTGAACTTCAAAACTATAAACGACCTTGCTCAAAACAACCTAGTCAAAGGATTGCCAAAACTATCATTCAAGAAAGATCATCTTCAGTCAGAGGATTGCAACACTAAAATCCAAATCTGAACCTAGTTCCATTGCTCAATTGCATTTATTGCATATGGATTTGTGTAGCCCAATGCGCGTTGTCAGCAGAAATGGAAAGAAATATATTTTAGTTTTTGGGGATGACTGTTCACGTTACACTTGGGTTCATTTTCTTGCTTCTAAAGCTGAAACTCCAAATGTAATCATCAAGTTTATCAAAAGAGTACAAGTTGGTCTACTAGCTCAAGTCTGATACGTAAGAACAGACAATGGAACGGAGTTCATGAATCAGATTCTTCAGAATTTCTTTGATTCTACAGGCATTACTCATTAGAGATCTGTGGCTTACACTCCTCAACAAAATCGTGTAGTCAAAAGACGAAACCTTACATTAGTAGAAGCTGCAAGAACAATGCTAACCTCCGCTAATCTTCCATTAAATTTATGGTCTGAAGCAGTGTCAACCGCTTGTTTCATACAAAACCGATCTATCATTCATAAAAGATTCAACAAAACTCCATATCACATCCTTCACAAACGTAAACCCGATGAAAAATACTTACACACTTTTGGTTGTCGATGCTACCCTCTTAATGATCGTGATGACCTTGGCAAGTTAAAAGAAAAAAGGGATGTAGGAATTTTCCTTGGATATTCTACACAATCAATTGCATATCGTATTTACAACCGGAGAACAAAGTTGATACAAGAGACAATCCATGTTCACTTCGAAGAAGTAGAGGAAATGGCTTATGATCAAGTAAGCTTAGAACCCGTGCAAAGGACTATGACTTCTGAACAAAACGGTGCAGGACTCGTACCAAATCCAAAATCATCAACACCAAAACATAAACATATTCAAAAGGAAGAGTTAGATGGTTTGTTTGAGAACTTCTATGATGAATCATGTGGAGGAAATAAGATGAAGGTGTCTACAATATCCGCTGCAACTTCGATTATCGAAGTTAATCATCAAGAAGACATACCATCTCCCATATCCGGTTCATCAACAACTACTTATGAAGATGCTGATCCAACACCAGATACCTCTCCAATTATACAGATTCAACAAGAACTTTCACCAAATAATACCACTCCAACCTCCAACGTAAATGTTGATGATCAAATAATTACCAATGCATCGTCTGAAGATGAACCATTCACAAACCCATTCGCGACTCCTGAAGTTGAGGTCGGTGGACCTTCTGAGACACGATTTGTTGATCCTTCAAATATGCAACCGCTTTACCAACCACATCCGCACAGAAGAAGATGGACTCACGGTCACCCTCTACAACAAATAATTGAAAATCCTTCTCAACAAGTTCAAACAAGAAGTTCTACAGCAAATTACTGTTTCTACAATTCTTTCCTTAGTAGAGTTGAACCTGCCAACGTCAAAGCAGAGACAGAAATTTTAGATGAGCATGATGGGAGAGTTAAAATTCTTTTTGGGTCTACAAATAAATCAAACTCCTCCTGGTATCTTTATTCATCAAAACAAATACACGATGGAAATTTTGAAAAAGTTTGGAATGGAAAAATCTGACTCTATGAGTACACCTATGCAACACAAGCCTAAACTAGATGAAGATAAAGGTGGTAAACCAGTTGATGCTACAAAATACCGTAGTATGATTGGTTCACTCATGTATCTTACAGCTAGTCGGCCTGATATTCATTTTGTGACTTGTTAGCTTAATTTGTATCGTATTAACTTTTTGAAACGTTGATTTAGTATTTTATCGTATTGTAACGTGGATTTGTTGAATGGTATTGTAAGTTTAGTAATTTGGTATTGTAAACGTGGATTTGTTGAATTTGGTAATTTATCGTATTGTGGATTTGTGGTATTGTAACGTTTAGTCATTTGGTATTGTATCGTATTGTGGATTTGTGGTATTCGCATTTATGGATTTGTCGAATTGTAGATTTTTTTGGGAAAAAATTCCGGAAAATCTGGAAAACTGGACCAAACCTGCACTTTTTTTTAGCCCAGGAAAAAATAGGGTCGACTACTAAAACAAACTTGTTTTAGACAGTTAGGGTCGACAATCCTATTTGCATCATTGTGACGTGGAAAGCTCCTACTAAAAATAATATTTTCATATAAAAATGGTAGAGTCGACATTGTCGACCCAAATTGCAAAAACAATGTCGACCATATTTTTTCTTAATTAAAAAACAGTTTTAAGTTATTATTATAATTAAAAGATAGAAAAAAGAAAAAAAAGAGTAGGGTCGACATTGTCGACCCAAGGTTTATATAAACATGTCGACCCTATTTGTGGTCAATGGTTTTTGCTGAAACAACGCGGGCCCCACTGTCGACGCTATTTTTCAAAGAGAGTGTCGACCCATGTAACACCCCCAAATTTGATTTGTGGCAGCGGAAGATTTATTTGGGTGTTACCGTGAGGATCGAATGTGAAATCATAGAAAAACAGCCTAAGATGGCATTTTTAATTTACATAGGTCCATAATACAAATTCAGTTATAAAACATTACATCAGAGTACATTATTTTAACTGAATTACAACTTATTTTACACCATTTATTGAAGATAGGGTATGCCTGCTCCATGCCTTGCCGTGCTCCTTTAGTTCCCTGAGATACATGCTTAAAAGTCAACATAATGTTGAGTGAAATCATGGAGTTTGTAGTTTAAATATCAGTTCAATCACAAGTAAGATTGTATTGAAGATACAATCAGTTTAAAAGATTGATATTGCAGTTCATATATTGCCCTAAGTCTCATGACACGCAAACGTTAACAAAGTACCGCCTAAACGGAGGTGCACACCAAATTAATGATGAAAATTTGCCCTCGTGTAATAGGTGATTTTGCCAATTCCTATTTCTCTCAAATATAATGTATCGCGACTAATACGACTAGCAAAAAGCATTCCGTCACAGTATTAGTGGGATAGGTCGTCAACCTCTAATAGATCTATTCATTATATTCGCGTTCACCGCAGTGATTAATGGCTCATGATAAAGGGTCTTGTGGCAATAAGGTGTACTTAGGCATATATCAAGTCAGGTAGCATACAGAAAAATACTTGTGATTTATTTATAGCATGTATCCCCCTCACGGAGTTTAAAAATTATAAAGAGTTTAAAAAGTGAGGCCATGACTCACCTTATGCGTTCCTGGTGATGGTAAAAATAACTCAGAGGTGATTACAACAACTTCGATATAGAACCTGGTAAATATATATAAATACTGAGAATCTTACTAATCTCTATTGGTGTGTGTGTATGAGTAGTGGATGGTGATTAACTAATGATCAAATCATTGTGAGTGAAGGTGTAATATGATTAGGGTGCTTGCACATCTCGTAAGATCATATCCTCAACGATTAAATAAGATATTAATATGAAATATTTCTATCGCTATTACTAATATGCAAATGTAATGCAATTATGCATAAAAAGTAAAGATATGGTGCAAAAATGAAAAAGAAGATAAGAATGACAAGTTAGTACAGTTGGTCCTTGATTCTTCCTAGGTTTTACATTTTATACCCTAACCGGAATTCGCGTTACGTCGTTAGTCTTTATTCAGTCCATGGTTCGGTAACAGTCCAATAATTGTCCAATAGTCCATATAAGACTTGAAGTTCAATAATATGTCAATTTCAGTCCTTTACAACTGTTTTTACAGCTTCAGTCCCTTAGTTTCCAGGTTTGGCAGTTTTAGTCCTTTTCGGTTAAATCGCGTTACATTTTTTAGTCCTTTTCGCATATAAATGACGGGAAAAATATTCTGAAAATTTTTATAACTTTATTAAGTTTATTTTAACTTATTTCACTTTATTATTTCAGAAAATAAATTATTTTTGCACTAATGGGCTCCTTAACGATTTGTAACATAGCCCGTTAAGAGTTTTAGAGGCGAGGGCGTGAAAATAGTTTTGGGCTTGGATCTAGACTATTTTTAAGATTCTAAAAATATATTATTTGGGCCTGTTGGACCTGATTATCAAAAATTCTTGTTGGGCTTGGTTTTTGGCCCAAACCGAATGGTTATGTTACTTTCTGAAAACAGTTGCTAGCTATATGTGATGGTCGATCCTAGTTGAGTTGTTTTGAGTGTGATAACATGCTTATGAGGTCGAGTTTTGAACATGAAAACTATAGTTTGCTAGCTTGACATTCGTATGATGTAAAAATATGGATATGTTATTTATGAGATTTCGAAAATATAATTAAAGTTTTTGGGTGGGTCGCATGGAGTAATTTTTGTGAAAAGTTCTATAAAACTTCCTAAGTGTTTACACCATTCGAGTAGCATTAAAAAGGATTTAATTTAGGTGTCGAGATGGGTTTATGGAAGGGATCTTAGAACACGAAATATGTAGTTTGCCATGTGAGCTATCGAGAAAGATAAAAATATTTGGGTTTTGTATGAACGGTTTCATCTTAAATAAGTCGTGAAACAGCTGGTTCGAGTGGATTTCTTTAACTAGTGATGTCTTGAATATTTTTCTGTTTTCTTTTTATCCGGTTTAGCGGGGAGTTTATAGTTTATGTTCAAGGTCGAGTTAAGGTGATATTCAAGGGGTGATCATATGTTAACGTGACATGGTTGGTTTGATCAAGTTAAGGTTCGACATGCTTCCCTTTTGTTAACCCGGTTGAGCTCGAAGGTTTTTAATATTCGAATAACAAGTGCATGCAACTAAGTAAAGTGTTACTATATACGTATTTGAGTAAAAACAAACATGATAATGCATGGTGTGTTTTATATGTTAACATGTGAGATAAGTTGGTGACTGTATGGTATATATAAAGTAAAATGGATACAGTTCGAGTGTAGTATGGAGTGTGTATGCATGCAAGTGAGTATGAAGTACATATTAAAAGGAAATGAAGAACTTACAACACCTTTGAGAAAAGGTGGTGGAAACTTTTGGCTTGTCGAAACACGAAATGAACAACCTATTTTCTTTGGACGTCCTACTCTTACACTGGTTAAGTTCCTTGGGTCGAACAAAGGTAGTTTTAATTGAAGGTATGGTGATAGTGAAATAAGGGTGAAAGTGGTTGTGGGGGTTTGAATGAAATACTAAGAAAGGCTAGTGAGTTGAAATGGTTATTATGTGACTTGAGTGGGTTGGTTTTGCTCCCACATACACGACAGGAAGTGGCTATAAGTTTAAGGAATATGGTGACTGTGATGAAAGGTGATGGTGATAGAAGATTGGCAATGAACGAATAGGAGGGTTTATATAGAAAAAATATCTCAATTATCTTGACTATTTGACTGATGATTACATTGTACTGTGGGTGAAGGACACTTGTGTGATAGAATGCTAGTTTAGGTGTAAGACTTTTGTGAATTTGGCTGCTAGCCTTTATACTCTTCTTGCTTATTTGGTTCCTTCGCCCTTTTCTCACACGTGGAAGTTACAAGTTGAGTTTGTATTCTATTTTTGTATTTGTAATGATCTATTTTAATTAACAATGTGGCTAGTGGTTTGTGGGATTTATCGAAGCTTGATCATGGTTTGGTTCAAGATATGTTTGGTTCGAATTTTTGTAAATGGGTGTATGATAGTGTTTAGTTCGAAATGGAGACAATTAAATCAAGTCTTATTATTGTGCTAATCATTGGAAATTTTAGTTGAGTTTTTGATATTACCTTAGTTAGTTTCGTGGTACGTTGGCATGTGTATGATTAGGTGAATGTCGGGTTTGATATTAATAAATATGTCGAGTTTCTAAAAGTGGGTAGCGAGCGGTATTAAGAACAAAGGAAGAAAGAAAAATGTAGATGGGTTACTGAAACAGTTTTGTTGTCGAGGTGATGGTGGGGTGTGATGTTGGGTTGGTTTTTATTGGTTCACCATGTGTAATGGTCATGTTGGTTCTATAAGCTTTGCGTGGGAGTTTCAGCATATATGTTTATGTCGATCGGTTAAAAAGAAAAGGAATAAAGAAGTGCAACAATTAAAAATAAATGGGTCGAGTGGCTGTGATGATTGTTTGGGTTGGCAATTGGCTCGATGGGCATTTTGATAACAAGGCTAAAGGATTGTGGTTGGGTCGAACGAATAAGGCCCAACTTGGTTTGTAGAAGTAATTTAGGATTAGGTTTATAGTTAGTGTTATTAGGGTTTATTGTTTTAGTTAAATAGATGTAGGTGATATTAACTTTGATTAAGTGTAGTGAATGAACTTGTCAAATATAATTACTTGTCGTTGTGTATAGGAAAGTGATGTTGCGTCGGAAAATATAATCTCTAGTGTTGGTGTGTTAAATATATATATGTGTATATATAATGCATGGCCATTAACAATAATAACGAAAAGTTTAAATTTCTAGCAAAAATAGGCGTTAGGAAATAGTAACTCGAGATTATTATTAATCACTAAGATTAATTACAAGGGTTTTTCACAGGGTCTTACAGTACTTCCCTCCTCATTCGAATTCCGTCCCGGAATTCAAGTCTAAAATGGCTACTAAGAGTGATTTACGGGAATAAGTGTGGATATTTCTCACGAATTTGATCTTCACGTTCCCATGTGTACGTTGGTCCTCTCTTAGAGTCCCATTTTACTTTCACAATAGGAATACGGCTTTGCTTGAGTTGCTTAACCTCTCTATCCATTATCTCTACGGGTTCTTCTGTGAATACAAGTTTGTCGTCCAGTTTAATCTCCTTCAGTGGGATGACGAGAGTCTCGTCCGATAGGCATTTCTTAAGTTGGGATACGTGGAAAGTAGGGTGTATCCTACTGAGTTCTTCCGGGAGTTCTAACTTATAGGCAACTGGACCTATTCTTTCGAGGATTTTGAACGGTCCAATGTACCTTGGGTTGAGTTTTCCACGCTTTCCGAAGCGTATCATCCCCTTCCAGGGCGAAACTTTTAGCATAGCTCTATCTCCGACTTCAAACTCCATGGGTTTCCTTCTCACGTCTGCGTAACTCTTTTGTCTGTCACGAGCGGCTTGGAGACGATGTTTGATTTTGAATATTTTCTCGGTGGTATCGTGGATTAATTCTGGTCCGGTAAGCTGCATGTCACCAACTTCTGTCCAACAGATGGGTGATCTGCACTTTCTTCCGTAAAGTGCTTCGAAAGGTGCAGCCTTCAGGCTAGCTTGATAACTGTTGTTGTACGAGAATTCAACCAATGGTAGGTGTTTATCCCAACCTTTTCCGAAGTCAATCACACATGCTCTAAGCATATCTTCCAAGGTTTGGATTGTTCTTTCACTTTGTCCATCAGTTTGAGGATGATAGGCGGTGCTCATGTCCAATTGAGTACCGAGAGCTTTCTGTAAGGATTGCCAAAATCCTGAAGTGAATCGACTGTCTCTGTCAGAGATGATAGAGATCGGGACTCCATGTCGGATTATGATTTCTTTGAAGTATAACTGAGCGAGTGTGTCCAACTCGTCAGTTTCTTTGATAGGCAGAAAATGAGCTGATTTGGTTAAACGGTCGATGATAACCCAAATGGTGTCATATCCGGTCGACGTTCTTGGTAACTTGGTAATAAAATCCATGGTGATTCGTTCCCATTTCCAAACTGGTATCTCCGGTTGTACAAGTGGTCCAGAAGGTTTCTGATTTTCGGCTTTGACCCTTGAACAAGTCAAACACTTCCCAACATATGTTGCAATGTCGGCTTTCATGTTTGGCCACCAGTAAAGTTGTTTGAGATCTTGGTACATTTTGGTGGATCCGGGATGAATGGAATATTTAGACTTGTGAGATTCATGCATGATAAAATCACGAATACCTCCATAAAGAGGAATCCAACATCTTTTCTTGAAGCATAACATTCCATCGGATCTTCGTATGAGTCCGTTCTCCCTTTCTATCATGCCCTTAATGTTCTCTTGAGCTCGATTCTCTTCCTGAAGAGCTTCTGATTGGGCTATGAGTATTTGAGATGGGAGTGGTGAATGAATTGTCATTTCTAATGATCGAACTCTAAGAGGTTTGGTTCTTTCTTTTCTGCTCAATGCGTCAGCCACGACATTCGCTTTACCGGGGTGGTAGCAAATTTCACAGTCGTAGTCGTTGAGTAGTTCTATCCATCGGCGCTGTCTCATATTCAACTCCTTCTGATCCAGTATGTGTTGAAGACTTTTGTGATCGGTGTATACCGTACACTTTGTACCATATAGGTAATGTCTCCATATTTTAAGAGCGAATACTACCGCTCCTAGTTCTAGATCATGAGTGGTGTAATTTTCCTCATTTTTCTTGAGTTGTCGGAACGCATAAGCTATGACTTTGTCTCTCTGCATTAGTACCGCACCTAAACCATGATGCGATGCGTCACAATATACTACAAAGTCTTCGCTTCCGTCGGGTAGCGCTAGAATTGGTGCTTCACAGAGTTTTTGTTTTAAGAGTTGGAATGCTGACTCTTGTTTCTCTTCCCAGATATACTTCTTGTTTTTCTGAGTGAGTTCTGTCAAAGGTTTTGTGATTTTGGAAAAACCTTCTATAAACCTTCGATAGTAACCAGCGAGTCCTAAAAATTGTCGAATTTCGGTGGGAGTGGTGGGCGAAGCCCAACCTTTAACTGCTTCGATCTTGGCGGGATCAACGTGAATTCCTTGACTGTTGATGATGTGACCTAAGAATTGAACGGTGGAGATCCAAAAATCACATTTGGAAAATTTTGCATACAGTTTTTCTTGTTTGAGTACACCCAAAATGGTTCTCAAATGTTCCGCATGCTCATGTTTGTTACGCGAGTAGATTAAAATGTCATCGATGAATACGATTACGAACTTGTCCAGATATGGTTTACACACGCGGTTCATTAGATCCATGAACACTGCGGGTGCGTTGGTAAGACCAAATGGCATTACGCGGAATTCGTAATGTCCATATCGTGTTCGAAAGGCTGTTTTGGGAAAGTATTCTTCTCTGACTCTTAGTTGGTGGTATCCTGATCTTAGATCAATTTTTGAGTAAACACTCGATCCTTGCAGTTGGTCAAATAGATCGTCTATTCTTGGTAATGGGTATCGATTTTTCACTGTGAGTTTGTTCAACTCTCTACAATCGATGCACATCCGGAATGTTCCATCTTTCTTTTTGACGAACAGGACTGGTGCTCCCCAAGGTGATGAGCTGGGTTGGATGAATCCTTTATCTGACAGTTCTTTCAACTGCTCAGATAATTCTTTCATTTCGGAAGGGGCTAATCGATATGGTGCTTTTGCAACAGGTGCTGCTCCAGGCACTAAATTGATTCGAAACTCTACTTGCCGAATGGGTGGGATGCCTGGCAAGTCTTCAGGGAACACTTCTGCAAACTCATTTACAACTGGCACTTCTTCTAGTCGCTTTTCTTTCTCTTTCGACTTATTTTCCGTTACTTGGACTAAAAATGCGTGACATCCTTTGTTTATGTATTTCACTGTTTTAATGTACGAGATGATATTGAATTGGGTTTTGAAGTGGTCACAACGAACGATAAGTGTTTCATTGTTTACGGGGATTTGGATAACTTTTTCATCGCAGATGATCCGGGCACGATGTTTGGATAACCAATCCATACCCACAATTGCGTCAAAGCTTCCAAGTTGGATGGGCATGAGATCGATTGGAAATGAGTTGTTTTGGAGAGTTAAGGTGCAGTTTTTGAGTACGGTGTTGGTGTTTAACAATTTCCCGTCGGCTATCTCAATTTCATACGAGGTGTCTAATTCTACAGGTGTTATCTTAAGCAATAAAGCAAATGAAGTAGATACAAAGCTTCTATCGGCTCCAGAATCAAATAATATTTTAGCACTATTTTGATTCAGTAAGAAAGTACCCGTAGTGACGTTGGGGTTCGGTGACACGTTTCCATCTCCGAGCACGTAAGCTCTTCCTCTGGCAACCTGATTGATATTCTTGGGGCAGTGGCTTTTATAATGACCCGCTTCACCACAACCGTGGCACTTTACTGTTACTGGATGCGCATTCGCCCCCGTGGCTCGACAGTCTCGGGTCACATGACCTATTTTCCTACAGTTACCGCAAACGGCGGTACAAGGTCCTGTATGATGCATCTTGCACTTGTTACACTGGGGTTTTGTCCCAGCATACACTTTTCCTTCGGCAGGTGTGGCCACATAAGCTCTAGCGGCTTCTTGTCTGCGGTTTTGTTGTTGATGTCTGTCATTTCTGCTTTGTTGATGGTCTCTATTACGGTTGCTTCGATCATTGTTGCGGTAGTTCCTGTTGTGATTGTAATAACTGCTGCTGTTCCGGTTGTTGCTGCCAAAGTTATCATAGTTCCTCTTTTGCCCAGTGACCGTGGCTTTAGAACCTCGTTTAAGCTCTCGATTCATCATTCGTTGAGCAAACACGAATGCAGCTTCGAGGGTCTTTGGGTTGGATGCGGTAACATCTCCTTCAATGCTTGAAGGTAGTCCCTCCACATATTTTTCCAACAGTTTTTCAAAGTCAGATACCATGTGTGGACACAGAAGAGATAATTCTAGAAATCTTCGGTTGTATGCACTGACGTCACAGTTTCTCACTACTAACTCGTGAAATTCATCTTCAAGTTTTCTGATCTCCGTCCTCGGACAGTACTTCTCCAGCATTTTATTCTTCAGATCGGTCCAAGAGATTTGATATGCTGCTTCAGCACCCATTATCTTGACGGTAGCATTCCACCAAGATAGTGCATCTCCCCTTAAGGTTCCGGTGGCAAAAGTAACCTTATTGTTTTCAGCACAGTTGCTTCTCATGAATACCGTTTCCATGCACTCAAACCACTGGCCTAATTCAGTCACTCCTTCCACTCCTCGGTAGGTGGTGGGTTGACAACTCACGAATTCTTTGTAAGTGCATTTACGTGGAGTAGATGCCTCACTTTCATTTGTTGTTCCCATAGTATTGCTTGATCGGTTTGCTGCATCGGCCTCGCGTGCTGCAGCGATGCCTTCATCAATCATTTTTCGAACCTCTTCATGTGTTAGTGTTACGGTTGCGTTGGTGGTTTCGTTGTCGCTATGTGCCATTTTCTATTAATGTCACAAGAATACAGATTTAGAATTTGAATAGAATAGCTGAGTATATGCACAATGTAATCATGGTGTGAAATGATAATTAAATTGAATATTTGCCCATAATTATGATATCTCTGTAGTTTATCAATTTACAGATGTGGGATTGTTAAGGAACAATCAATTTAATTATACAAACTGAATTTCATGTCACCATATTTATGTGTTCAGGTTTTGCAATATTTACACAATTAGAGAATCATAATAATAACAGGTAACATCACGACATGTCTGGATACAATTATAATACATACGAATAACCATAATACATAAGTTAACAGATATATAGTACATTACTACCAGCATTACAACATTAATAACTTGATCAGTTGAGTTTATACAACAAAACGATACAAGAGTCTTTATTAATTGCCACATGCGGCAGACTACAATGTCTCAAACTATACAATCATGCTAACTATGTCTACTGCTCAGGTCTATCCGTACGCCTCGTGAGCTCTGAGATCTGGTCTCTGAGTCTCTGTATCTCAGCCTGATGCTCTATCTGTATGTCTCCCATGAGTCTCTCTAATGTGTCTGCTCTACGCTGTGACAAGTGAGCCTCCCAAGCTAAGTCCTGGCCCTCTCTACGTAAGGATATCGCGTGGGAACGGGTATCTGCCAAGTCTGTCTGCATCTGTCTCAGACACTACTGTATCACTGCTCTGTTGGAAGCCAACCTATGTAGAGTATCGCTGATAGTCCCTGGAGAATCCAATGACACATGGTCGGTCATCCGAAGAAGTGACTCAATCTGCTCTCCGTGACCTTCGAGTCGTGTCACTACTGTGGATGGGATAAGGGTGTGGGTGACTACCGGTCTAAATCCTTCCCAAGCATCATGTGTCTGAGCCGGGGGAGTGAAACCAGGAGGGTAAGGTAGTGATGGTGAGGATGGGTGTGTCTGGTCTGTGATGCGACGTCTACTCGATGAAGGAATATCCTCTGCAGGAATCGGATCCCGCTGTCGAGGTAGTAGTGGATATGTCTGGGTATGTATGTCGAGTACATGGTCAGGTAGTGGTGGTGGTGCAACATGATGGGGCTCGGGTAAATCATCAGCAGGGAGCCATTGCTGACTCTCATAGTACAAGTCATCAGGAGGTGGTATATAGAAAGGAGAGTAGGTGTCATATACAAAATGTGGTGGTAGCGTAGGTGCTGGCAAAACTGGCACATGAGGGTCATCTAATAATGGTATGACGGCGGCTCTACCCTCTACAAAGGGCTCAATCGCGTCGGGCACAATCTCTGGTACTACAGCATCGGGAAGTTCGGGGGACGTGACTGATGCTAGTGATCCCTCGGAGTCCGGCTCCGATGATATACTAAAGTGGGTGATAATCGACATAGTACTGTAATAATCCATATATCGTAAAATAAGTAACTTACTAACATCAAGTGGTGTATTATAAGCATAAGATGATCTAGTTGTGCACAGTAACTATCAAGTATGCAGAGGCTTATATATGATAATCCTAATGTATAACATACCGAGCACGGCAGCAAGCAGGCATGGAGAGTTTAAGGTAACATGGTGTATAATTAATTTGTTTGAAAAATGTAGTTATAGTCCAACGTTTAAAAACATTTGGTTCTCTATAACCGAAGCTCTGATACCAAACTGTAACACCCCCAAATTTGATTTGTGGCAGCGGAAGATTTATTTGGGTGTTACCGTGAGGATCGAATGTGAAATCATAGAAAAACAGCCTAAGATGGCATTTTTAATTTACATAGGTCCATAATACAAATTCAGTTATAAAACATTACATCAGAGTACATTATTTTAACTGAATTACAACTTATTTTACACCATTTATTGAAGATAGGGTATGCCTGCTCCATGCCTTGCCGTGCTCCTTTAGTTCCCTGAGATACATGCTTAAAAGTCAACATAATGTTGAGTGAAATCATGGAGTTTGTAGTTTAAATATCAGTTCAATCACAAGTAAGATTGTATTGGAGATACAATCAGTTTAAAAGATTGATATTGCAGTTCATATATTGCCCTAAGTCTCATGACACGCAAACGTTAACAAAGTACCGCCTAAACGGAGGTGCACACCAAATTAATGATGAAAATTTGCCCTCGTGTAATAGGTGATTTTGCCAATTCCTATTTCTCTCAAATATAATGTATCGCGACTAATACGACTAGCAAAAAGCATTCCGTCACAGTATTAGTGGGATAGGTCGTCAACCTCTAATAGATCTATTCATTATATTCGCGTTCACCGCAGTGATTAATGGCTCATGATAAAGGGTCTTGTGGCAATAAGGTGTACTTAGGCATATATCAAGTCAGGTAGCATACAGAAAAATACTTGTGATTTATTTATAGCATGTATCCCCCTCACGGAGTTTAAAAATTATAAAGAGTTTAAAAAGTGAGGCCATGACTCACCTTATGCGTTCCTGGTGATGGTAAAAATAACTCAGAGGTGATTACAACAACTTCGATATAGAACCTGGTAAATATATATAAATACTGAGAATCTTACTAATCTCTATTGGTGTGTGTGTATGAGTAGTGGATGGTGATTAACTAATGATCAAATCATTGTGAGTGAAGGTGTAATATGATTAGGGTGCTTGCACATCTCGTAAGATCATATCCTCAACGATTAAATAAGATATTAATATGAAATATTTCTATCGCTATTACTAATATGCAAATGTAATGCAATTATGCATAAAAAGTAAAGATATGGTGCAAAAATGAAAAAGAAGATAAGAATGACAAGTTAGTACAGTTGGTCCTTGATTCTTCCTAGGTTTTACATTTTATACCCTAACCGGAATTCGCGTTACGTCGTTAGTCTTTATTCAGTCCATGGTTCGGTAACAGTCCAATAATTGTCCAATAGTCCATATAAGACTTGAAGTTCAATAATATGTCAATTTCAGTCCTTTACAACTGTTTTTACAGCTTCAGTCCCTTAGTTTCCAGGTTTGGCAGTTTTAGTCCTTTTCGGTTAAATCGCGTTACATTTTTTAGTCCTTTTCGCATATAAATGACGGGAAAAATATTCTGAAAATTTTTATAACTTTATTAAGTTTATTTTAACTTATTTCACTTTATTATTTCAGAAAATAAATTATTTTTGCACTAATGGGCTCCTTAACGATTTGTAACATAGCCCGTTAAGAGTTTTAGAGGCGAGGGCGTGAAAATAGTTTTGGGCTTGGATCTAGACTATTTTTAAGATTCTAAAAATATATTATTTGGGCCTGTTGGACCTGATTATCAAAAATTCTTGTTGGGCTTGGTTTTTGGCCCAAACCGAATGGTTATGTTACTTTCTGAAAACAGTTGCTAGCTATATGTGATGGTCGATCCTAGTTGAGTTGTTTTGAGTGTGATAACATGCTTATGAGGTCGAGTTTTGAACATGAAAACTATAGTTTGCTAGCTTGACATTCGTATGATGTAAAAATATGGATATGTTATTTATGAGATTTCGAAAATATAATTAAAGTTTTTGGGTGGGTCGCATGGAGTAATTTTTGTGAAAAGTTCTATAAAACTTCCTAAGTGTTTACACCATTCGAGTAGCATTAAAAAGGATTTAATTTAGGTGTCGAGATGGGTTTATGGAAGGGATCTTAGAACACGAAATATGTAGTTTGCCATGTGAGCTATCGAGAAAGATAAAAATATTTGGGTTTTGTATGAACGGTTTCATCTTAAATAAGTCGTGAAACAGCTGGTTCGAGTGGATTTCTTTAACTAGTGATGTCTTGAATATTTTTCTGTTTTCTTTTTATCCGGTTTAGCGGGGAGTTTATAGTTTATGTTCAAGGTCGAGTTAAGGTGATATTCAAGGGGTGATCATATGTTAACGTGACATGGTTGGTTTGATCAAGTTAAGGTTCGACATGCTTCCCTTTTGTTAACCCGGTTGAGCTCGAAGGTTTTTAATATTCGAATAACAAGTGCATGCAACTAAGTAAAGTGTTACTATATACGTATTTGAGTAAAAACAAACATGATAATGCATGGTGTGTTTTATATGTTAACATGTGAGATAAGTTGGTGACTGTATGGTATATATAAAGTAAAATGGATACAGTTCGAGTGTAGTATGGAGTGTGTATGCATGCAAGTGAGTATGAAGTACATATTAAAAGGAAATGAAGAACTTACAACACCTTTGAGAAAAGGTGGTGGAAACTTTTGGCTTGTCGAAACACGAAATGAACAACCTATTTTCTTTGGACGTCCTACTCTTACACTGGTTAAGTTCCTTGGGTCGAACAAAGGTAGTTTTAATTGAAGGTATGGTGATAGTGAAATAAGGGTGAAAGTGGTTGTGGGGGTTTGAATGAAATACAAAGAAAGGCTAGTGAGTTGAAATGGTTATTATGTGACTTGAGTGGGTTGGTTTTGCTCCCACATACACGACAGGAAGTGGCTATAAGTTTAAGGAATATGGTGACTGTGATGAAAGGTGATGGTGATAGAAGATTGGCAATGAACGAATAGGAGGGTTTATATAGAAAAAATATCTCAATTATCTTGACTATTTGACTGATGATTACATTGTACTGTGGGTGAAGGACACTTGTGTGATAGAATGCTAGTTTAGGTGTAAGACTTTTGTGAATTTGGCTGCTAGCCTTTATACTCTTCTTGCTTATTTGGTTCCTTCGCCCTTTTCTCACACGTGGAAGTTACAAGTTGAGTTTGTATTCTATTTTTGTATTTGTAATGATCTATTTTAATTAACAATGTGGCTAGTGGTTTGTGGGATTTATCGAAGCTTGATCATGGTTTGGTTCAAGATATGTTTGGTTCGAATTTTTGTAAATGGGTGTATGATAGTGTTTAGTTCGAAATGGAGACAATTAAATCAAGTGTTATTATTGTGCTAATCATTGGAAATTTTAGTTGAGTTTTTGATATTACCTTAGTTAGTTTCGTGGTACGTTGGCATGTGTATGATTAGGTGAATGTCGGGTTTGATATTAATAAATATGTCGAGTTTCTAAAAGTGGGTAGCGAGCGGTATTAAGAACAAAGGAAGAAAGAAAAATGTAGATGGGTTACTGAAACATTTTTGTTGTCGAGGTGATGGTGGGGTGTGATGTTGGGTTGGTTTTTATTGGTTCACCATGTGTAATGGTCATGTTGGTTCTATAAGCTTTGCGTGGGAGTTTCAGCATATATGTTTGTGTCGATCGGTTAAAAAGAAAAGGAATAAAGAAGTGCAACAATTAAAAATAAATGGGTCGAGTGGCTGTGATGATTGTTTGGGTTGGCAATTGGCTCGATGGGCATTTTGATAACAAGGCTAAAGGATTGTGGTTGGGTCGAACGAATAAGGCCCAACTTGGTTTGTAGAAGTAATTTAGGATTAGGTTTATAGTTAGTGTTATTAGGGTTTATTGTTTTAGTTAAATAGATGTAGGTGATATTAACTTTGATTAAGTGTAGTGAATGAACTTGTCAAATATAATTACTTGTCGTTGTGTATAGGAAAGTGATGTTGCGTCGGAAAATATAATCTCTAGTGTTGGTGTGTTAAATATATATATGTGTATATATAATGCATGGCCATTAACAATAATAACGAAAAGTTTAAATTTCTAGCAAAAATAGGCGTTAGGAAATAGTAACTCGAGATTATTATTAATCACTAAGATTAATTACAAGGGTTTTTCACAGGGTCTTACAACCCAAAAAAATTTGAGACGAAAAGTTTGGGTCGACCAAATAGGTACGAGATGTCGATCCTAATTTACTTAGGGTCGACTTTCTTTGCAATTTTGGGTCGATTTCGTCTACCCTAAACCCAGATTTATTTGTAGTGTAAATTATACCCCAAGATAAGAATCTCGGGCTTTACTTCAATATGGACCCAAACCCATAATAGTCACAACCTACGAGGGCTCTGCAGCTGCAAATTCACGAATAGAGCCGACCATCTGCCACTCACTTGTCGAAGCCTTTGACAAAGTCTTCTCAGGTTCTATTAGCCTCCACAACCCAACATATAATCCCACAAAGTACATATAGAAGCTTATGAAACTCTTTCTATATTTGTTTTTTTGAACGGCGGAAGTTTTATGGATATAGAAAGAACAACCTAGCTAGACGTTAGGAGCACAAAGAGATAACAATTAATTGCAAGCATGACGAGGGTTATCAAACCACTTGATCCAATTTACACTAGTCTTTCTATCTCTACAAGAGATCATATCAAAAGAGGCAAGTTTATTGTCGTTTAGAATCATGTGCTTTGAGGGCCACTTTAGCGAGAAAGACATGCCATTCCGAAACTTCCAAAGTGACCAAAGTGTAGTTTGAACAAGGACATCAAAGTGATTTTCATGGTTAGTTTGCAAAGAAGCACGATCAGCTAGGTTAACTACTTTTGAAAGTGATGCAATTGAGATGTTTTCGATACTCCACCAATTGAGGACTTTAATTAAACCATGTTTCTTTTTTGATGTCACAAGGGTGAAAAGATGCTCCTCAGTTTCGATGTCATTGTCAAAAACCAGACAATGCGTTGAATGAAGGTGGATAGTGATACCCCTTCGATCGAGATTGGAACAACTATGTCTAAACTTAGTCAAACAATGGAATAAGATAATTTTTTTTCCAAACAAATATAAGCCTATTGAATAAGTTAAACCGAACACCCCCTACAGTTAAATATGTCTCTCTGCTGTTTAGTATATATCAGTGATTTTGGAGCTCGGAATTCCCATCTTTTGGCTATATTAACCTTTCAGTGCTTGGGTTTTTGTATCATTCGGGTTATTATGATGGGGTTGCGATGCCGCCGATGTTGTTTTCGGCCCTTCGGCTGTCATACCTACATATTATTAACATCGAATAGAATTATGGTCGAGCGTTTAAGAGCACCAGCTAGCACAACTTGTTATATGTTTAAGTACGTTTTGTTTTTTACCTCAAACTCATCCTTATTTTGAAAAACTCTAACTCGAATAACTATGGAGTCATGAGTAGATAGAAAGGTCCTCAGCTTGTTTATTCTAGAAGTTTTGTAAGTATACGGATATGTTCTTTCATTTATTTGGGTTATAATCGTGAATAAATATCGTTACTTCTATTATTATTGGACCTTTGGCTATGTGATCAATGCCGCCTAACCCAAGCAGTTATAAAATCAAAGTCTGGCTTGTGAGATTTATATATAACTAAATCAAGCTAATCAACAAACAATTCACTTGCTTAATCTCATTCTATACTTTTCATTAAAGTTTGATGTAATACATAACACTGTTACAGTAATATTTACACAAGAGGACTACCCTGAACAAACTCAGTCAAAGCCAAACTAACTAAACCCAACATGGCAAGTCTCCCATTCAACAACTCAGCATCTGAAGTCATCAACCCATTTGACTTTGACTCAGCTCTTACACCTTTAAACAAAGGCACTAACGAAGCTAAAGTCAATACAACACTTGTCCCAACAAACAAAGTTAGCCCACCGTTAGATATTTGTGTCAACAAGTCTTGGCCATTAGCCAACTCAACACCCAAAGCTGACACAAACCCTATCATGGCTAACCTTCCATTGATTCTTTCTGGTGCTGGCCCACTGAAGGCTAGCAAGTCAGGGAACTTTGTGCTGATTTTAGGGTCTGATGATGGTTTAATATTGTCTTTGGGTTGTGACATGCATTTGATGCTTGTAAAGGTGGTGTTAGTCTTTTTGTGACAGTGGCTGGTTGTGAGGCCTGCTGAAAAGACTGAAGTAGCTGCCATAGTGGTGGTTATGAGGTTGTTTAAGATTGTATAACGTTAAGTTGTTGTTTGTTGTGGTTTATTATTATTACAAAGGTGGTTTGCTTTTATAGGAGAATGTGAGTGTACGTGTTTTTTTGGGGTGAAGACATAGAAGTGGATACTTGAGGCCCATCAAATATCCACGATAGTTGCTTTTGGGACTTGTTCACGTGGCTTAAAAAGTGGCCGATGAAGAGATGTTGTGGTGAAATTGGGTTCAACTTCAATATATGTGTTCCATAGATTGTGGAGGTGGGGTACAAAGTGACAATTGGACGGTTTCTAGGGCTCTTGAAAGATGTCGTGTATAGTTCAAACAAGGGGTCTTTAAACGAGTTAAATGATTAAAGTCCAATGTAGGAACATGTGAATCATAAATCTGCATTTGAGAAAAAAATATATACTCAT
The DNA here is from genome assembly GCA_021014915.2 of Artemisia tridentata subsp. tridentata. Taxonomy (NCBI): domain Eukaryota; kingdom Viridiplantae; phylum Streptophyta; class Magnoliopsida; order Asterales; family Asteraceae; genus Artemisia; species Artemisia tridentata. Next base: position 77,533,271 of record CP139505.1, read on the forward strand.
TTTTCAAATCAAAATAAGAATAGTCAGTGGCTTACCTAGATGAGTTATAAGCTCGAATCGATAATATAAGTTAATTTTCTCAGGTTTTCGAGATTTACATTAACTCGTAAGATCAGTTTAGTGGCTTTTTGATTTATTGTTATTCACAATCCACCGCCAACACTACTACACAAACAAGCTAATGCAACAGAATTTTGCAACGGTAAACTTCCGTTGCAAATTTGCACCATATTGCGAGAAATTACCAACGGAGTAGCAACAACAAAGAAAATGCCGTTAGAAAAATAAGCTAATTTCATTTAAATTTATTGAGGCGAATGATAGATGTATTTTCTTTTGTTTACTCGTAGATCATTTTTGTTCCCCTTCTCAAGTTGAGTGTCATGTAATAGAAAATGTCATCTTCTGATTCATTTTTAATTAAAACCATGATTAAAACTTATAATATCTTAGGGCCCGTTTGCTATAGGACTTTTGATTTGAGGAATGGACTCATTTCAGAAAGATGTCGGTTGATATGCAAACTTTTACCGTTGTGAATGAAACTAACCCGATATACCTATTCCTTATCAAATTGGTGACTTTTGACATAATATACAAATTTAAACTCCAAAATACATCCATGTGGTTTACCCATTTTCACACCATGCATCCCTCACCGATAAGTTGAGACATATACATCTCTCAGTTAATAAACGTTAACCACCATACACCATGAGGACGAACGGTGCAATTTTTTTTGCCGTTATCTTCTAACTTGGATCTAACATGATGTAAATATTTGCACCGCTGGTCACAGTGATATATGATGTCTAACGTTTATTATAATTTTTATTTATTTATTTATTTATTTGTTTGTTTTATTTTTTATTTTTTATATTTTATATTTATTTTTTTATTTTTTTTATTTATATTTATATTTATTTTATTTATGTTATTTTATTTTTTATTTTCTTTATTTAATATTTAATATTTTAATATTTTTTATTTTTTATTTTTTATTTTCTTTATTTTTATTATTTACTCCCTCCGTCCTAAAATTATAGTCCCCGTTTGACTTTTTCGGTATTTATTTTAAACTTTGACCTTAAGTATTTTTATTTACATTGCATAATATTTGATGCAAAATATATGAATGGATTGAGTTCTAAATGTATTTTTCATTGGTATAATTTTCATCAAATATTTTATAACACAAATAAAAATATTTAAAGTCAAAGTTGAGAAAGGAAGACCGAAAAAGTCAAACGGGGACTATAATTTTAGGACGGAGGGGTATTATTTATTTATTTATTTCATTTATCTTTATTTTATTCAAATAATAGAAAAGCAAAATCCAAACACCTCCTCACTCTATCTTCGTATTCTTCAACCTCATTTTTCTATCAAGTACTCCCTTTGTCCCTAAATAAATGTCCACTTTGACTTTTTGTAGTCTTTCTTATTCAACTTTGACTTTAAATATTTTTGTTTGTGTTATATAATACTTGATGCAAAATATATGAATAGATTAGGTTTTAAATGTATTTTCATTGGTCTAATTTTCATCGATCATTGTATAATACAAACAAAAATATTTAAAGTAAAAGTTGAACAAGAAAGACTTCAAAAAGTCAAAGTTGACATTTATTTAAGGACAGAGGGAGTATCAACCACTTCATTTTTCAAAATGAAATGGTTGATACTTGATAGAAAAATGAGGTTGAAAAATGTTGGAACACAAAAAGTGTAAATCATTAGAGCAGAGACTTCTATTTATATTTTGATATAGTATAGGGTATGTTGTATAAGATTGTAGGATGTTGCGGCAACATATACTCTCGCAACACTTGTATAGTTGCGAGAGGATGCTTGGCTATTGTATGGGTATAAATACCCCCTACCTCATGGGTTATGAGGTGTGTGTTAATTTATCTATCTATGCGAGACTTTGATTATTTCTCTCGTTCCTCTTTCTAAACTAAAGTATCCACACCCACTTTATCTCACTAAGATTATTAGAATAGACGTGATATTATTGGAACAACAATTGGTATCAAGAGCCAAATATGATTCGTTGTTTCACGTAGTTGTGTTTTAGTTTTGTTTCGATCTTCATTAGTATTAAAAGTTTTGGTTTTTGTAGAATTTAAGAATTTTCTCTCTCTAGAATATTTTTTTACTTTCATATGTATTATCAAGATTACTCATAAACGTGTTTAATCTTATAAAACGTATGTTAGGATAACATATTTGAAGATTAAGAAAGAGTTTTTATCATTCTATACAAAAATTTTATCAATTTGGTGAAGATTTAGGCTGGAAAACGTGGTTTAAGGGTTTTGTTGCAACAGTTGGCTGAGTATAGGTTGCGATAGGTGTTGTGATAGTTGTTTATTGCAAGTTTTGGGTTGCGATAGCCTTTGTTTTGGATTGCGATAGCAATTCTTGTGATACTAGCTTTGCGAAGCTTTTGGTTACCCACTGTTTACGAAAAAAAACTCTGCCAAACTCGCAAGAATTAGTTGCAATAGCTCCAAGTATTGTTGTGATAGGAGAAGTTTGCGACATCTCATCTTACGAGACTTACTGTTACCCACATTTTGCAAAAGAAAACTCTGCCCAATTTTCTACAGGAAGTTGCGATAGTTACTGTTCACAAGACTTTGTTGCGATACCTTGATTCAAAGACTTTTACTCAATTTTAAATCCTTTAAAAAGATTAAAAATTATTAATAGACTTTAATCATTTAAATATCAGGATATAAAATTCCAAACACTCAACCATCTCTATTCAAACAAACTAAAACACAACTTTCAAACACAAACAACATCTCATATCAAAGATCCACCATCACAATGTCTACTACTCAAGATGCATTGGCTGCGGGGAGTGATGTAAGGCCTCCCATGTTGTGCCGAGGAAACTATGTTCAATGGTCTTCAAGGTTTATGAATGTTATCATGGGATAGAAACTCCATTAAAAATGGTTCTTATGCTATGAAAGAGATTGATGACTCTACTAACCCGGGATAGAAACGGCTACAAACTGAAGATGATCTGAATCCAAATGAACTTGCTCAATTTGAAGTTGATATCCGTGCCAAGAATTTAATTCTATATGGGTTAAGCAATGACATATACAATGCCATTGACAACAATCTCACTGCTCATGACATATGGAAAGCTTTGGAAAGATTGATGCAAGGTGCAGATGTTGGCACACAAACACAACATACTCTGGCTCTGTGGAATTATCAGTCTTTCAAGCAATTACCTGAGGAGAGTTTAGAAGATGCATATATTCGTTTCAACAAGCTTATCAATGAAATGAATCGTAATAACCTCAGAAGATCAAAAATTGAACACAACACTATGTTTCTCACAAACCTACAACCAGAATGGTGATGTTTCACTATTGCTATCAGACAGAATCAAGACCTAACTTTGAAAGATATCAACAATTTGTCTGACCTTCTGAAAGACAATCAGGTTGAAGTCAATGACATCTTTGAACAGAAAAGAAAAGAGAAAGAAAAAGAACTCTCAACTCAACTTTCAACACAACCACCAGTTATTGATCCACTTGTTTTGGTCTCCTCATACCACCAAAATCAATCTCCCTATAACTCAAACAACGACACACACTACTCACCCGTTGAAGATGCAATTGACTCTACTCAAGACCAAGCAAATGTTGAACTTACCACAATTGTTCAAACCCTAGCATTAGTTGGAAAACAGATTCAAAAATCCTTTTACAAAAATCCAACCAACAACAATCTTCGAACAATGCAATGAACAAAAGAAAAGATATCCCACCAAGAGGTGAAGTTATAAGGCAAGGTGCCCAGAAGAATGACAAGAATGATGCTGGTCAAGACAATTAAGAACCAAAATGCTTTGGTTGCGGTCAACAAGGTCATTTTGCAAGGAATTGTCCAAATGGGAAAGTGCGTAATAAGGTATATTACAGACAGAAAATGTTGTTAGCTGACATGGAAGAAAAGGGAAAACTACTTGGTGATGATGAAAATGATTTCATGGTGGACACGGACGACGAAGGTGAGATATTGGAAACAAACATGGTGTACATGGCTTCTTTGGAACAGGTGGATGTCTTTGAAGCTCAAGATGAGGATGTGTACATGGCTTCTTTGGAACAGGTGGATGTCTTTGAAGCTCAAGATGAGGATGCAACTCCAAGCTATGACACTGATGCTGAAGAAGATGACACACTTGTCAACAAGGTACACACATCAGATGCTTGTGATAATGATGATCTTGATGAATTCATACATGGTCACATTCGTACTATTAGTAAGACAACTGAAGTTAACATAAGTAGTGTAACATCTACAAGTATTACTCCTCAGTTATCTACTAATAGTATAGATTGCAATCATGCATCAACAAGTCAAGATCATGTTGATATGCATCAAAATTATGCCACTATTCAATCTCAAATTCAAAATTATGCTAACTTGATAAAACTGGAACAAGATAAAAGTGTATCTTTAGAAAAGAAAATCAATGACATGTTATATGAAGAGCGGTCTGATCGACCACTAGTGCTTAAACGTCAAATTCAAGATTTACAAATGAGATTTTTCTTTTCAAAAGGAATATTTCAAATTTTGAAAACGTCAAAAAGAATTTTGAAAATGAAGTTTCCAAACTTAAAGATGAAAAAGCTAATTGTATTCAATGATTAACTAGAGCTGAAACTAAACTTCGCACTACCGATCAGACTTCTCAGACTATGTACATGTTACTGCCCCAAACCAGATTCATTCATAGATCTAAAACATGGTCTTGGTTATACTAAACCATCTTATCTTGACATGGTTAAACGTCAAACACCAAGTTTGTATAATGCTGATTACATGAGACGTGATACCTTCAAAGATTACATGTTTGTTCCTAATGACATCTCTCAAGAGAAAATACAAAAACGCTTAAATGTTAACCAAAATACAACCAATTTCTCCCACTTTAGTACCGATTATGGTTTGATAAATAAGGAAAATGCTTGTAAGATATGCATACTTGGATTTGTGTTAGATGAATTCTAGAGAGAGGGAGAGAGAGAGAGATGAGAGATTGGGAGTTCTAGAGAGAGAGAGAGAGAATGAAGGAAGAAATGGTTGAATGATTAGAATCTCCAACCCTTTCCCTAGGTGGAGAGGGGTATTTATAAAAACTAATATATGTGCCCCTAGTGGGCTGTAGAGTGAGCTGACAGTGGGTAAAGACCCGACCCACTCCACAAATACTATAATATCTAAACTAATATTACGTTAACTAAACTAATACTAATAAGTACTAATAATCCTACGAGCTATATAAATGCTAAATAGATACTCGGGGTGACCGAGTCTTCATATGAATATTTATATTCCTAACAATCTCCCCCTAAGGGAGGTCACCCCGGAAATAATATTTCGAATTCTAGCATTCTATTCTCTGAACTTGACTTCATAGCTCGTAGACATTGATTCTTCAACATCATTGTACTTTGTGTCTTCAGCAGTAAACCTTTGATGACTGATCTTTTGTCTTGGATGATCTTCGAGTATTCTTTGAGGTTATCATCCAACATATGTCTTCAAGTCATCTTGCAACATCGTCTCCATGTGAAGTTGTGATCTTGGAGCCTTCTTTGAGATCATCAGCCACCGTAAATCTCTGAGCTCATCCATTGTAGTATTGCCTTCATGTGATATGTTGTGACCGTTGGACTCGCATGCACACACTTTTCAGGATCATGATAGCTATCATCAGAGTTGCAGAAGCTGTGTTGTAGGTCTTTCATCTATCATGATGTCTTTGATAATGAATTGGAAGTGTGAGCATGGAGTGTGGATTGACACGTTTCTGCTGGAATCAGGAACCACCATCGCCATCTTTATATGAATCTGAAATAAAACAGTTAGCAATAAAGTTGGAGAACGAATATGGCTTTGTCATTCGTTCGATGTGGTGGTTGGATTTAACCTTCGGTTCTGTGAAGACCGACCTGTGATCAGGTAGAATCCCCTTTAAAGAAGATTCTCCTTGACAGGAATTTCCAGCTTGTAGTAATGAGTCTTCCAACAAATTAATGTCAGAATCATCATACTAAGCATGTTCTCATACCGGAACGTCTCAAAGCAGACAGCACGGTAGAGTGAATCAGTGAATTAAATACCCACTGATTGACGAGAAATTGATTAGAAAAATCACTTGCGTGTCACTGGATAAACATTTTGTGCAACACGACAAGGGTTTTATAAATTGAATCACATTGTGCTCGAAACTTTGTTGGTGAGCACATTGAAAGGTTTTCCAAAAGTATCCGTCAATCCATTTCCTGGAACAAGTTTGATTCAAATTTGAATCGCCCCATCGTTTCTTTCCAGTTGTCACAAGCTTGATCCATGAAGGATCTCACATGTCACCCACCAAGAGCTTGTTTGATGTTGGCTCTAGAAGGATTTCCATCTTCATTGTGAATACTTTACGTATCACTCGGATGTTCTGGCAATACCACAAGGATAATGCGTAGGACTCTTCATATATATTTTCTTGCTTTTCACGGTGTATGAAACAACAAGCATATTGGAAATGTGTCCTAATGAGATTAATGGATGATCTCTTGGCTCTAGACTCAATAGTGCATTTTGATTTAGTGATCGGAGGCTGGAGAGGACTGTCACCTTTTCAATATCATCTAACTTGGAGTGAGAGAGACGATAGCAATGTATTGATCTCCGTGACAAGTGAAACAAGAGTCCTTTGAGGGACCTTGAGTGGCTAGGGAGGGTTGTGCAACGTATCACTGGGTCCATGATACTTTGTCTTCAATGTCAGCAATCAACTTAGTGATTCTGACAGCTTATGTATTGACCCGGTTTCTGCCTAAAGTGTAAGGAGGGCTTCTTTCTTTTCACCCTTTATCTTTACAATTCTTTTTCATTCTTCAACCCCTTCAGCGCTTACCGAGACTTCATTACTAGCACCTTGTTGGGTTTGTTCCAGTACTAGCTCCATCTCAGTCGGCACTTTTCCCTTATTCACTTTTCTCCTTTTTAATCATTCCTAAGGACTTCTATTCTAACTAGAGGATTGTCCCTGGGAAGATCCCTCCGGTTCTGGCTGGATCATGGGAACTAATACCTAACCTTACCATCCTTATAACTCCAATACATAAAGTAAAATGGTCGGTCTTTGGTATTCGTTCACAATTGCCATCACAAATCATTTGCTCCCCCTCAATATGTGCATCGATATACGAAAGAGTTTAGCACATATGGGAGAGCCTACACTTGAGTTCCAAAAGATCACATGTTTATCAGAATTTCATATTTAAATCACATTCTCTCCCCCGATCAAAAATTTCAAACCATTTGAGATTTGTGATCCCACTTGATTTAAATATGTTTAGAAAATTTGAGAGAAAATGTGGTCAGGTTTAATATATATTCTGATAATGAAATATGACGATGCTCCCCCTCAATCAATGAGGGAGAATGTTAGTGTCAGGTATGATAGGTTTGAAAGAGTTTGAATTAAACAATCATACACTGACACATAACAACAACTGTTTATTCACCGCTTATTATGTACAAAGATAATTGTTATGACACAAATGATGTTGACCTTTTTGCTTCCCCGAGGGAGTCAGTAGTCAGCATCAATTATCCATCCACCAGCAAATCTTCCCAAGTATTGTGGATCCCCACTCGGCGAGACCAGAATAAGTAATGCTTCGTTGACATGAAGGTGGTGGAGGTGAAGACAGTGTTGTTGTTGTTGTTGTTGTTGTTGTTGTTGTTGTTGTTGTTGTTGTTGTTGTTGTTGTTGCTGATGTTGTTGTTGTGGTGAATTCAGAGCCATTCAATAGAGTTTGAACATCTGATCAAATGGTTAGAGCGGGAACTGGTACATTCATATTGGCTATGGAATCTGCATAAGAATATCCACACAGATATACATACATACAGATACAATATTCATTAATAGCTACCACATAGCAGTTTGCCACATCATAATACCAAATTCATTTCATAATCAAACCACAGTCAGGAAATTCATCAAACTGCTATCTAGCATGAAGAGCAATCAATAAACATGAACATGGTAATTCACACATATTTCAACATTCAACTCAGGATCTTAGGGACATGATTCAAACATTATAACTATATACCTAAGCACATCCTAAGAACATATGCACTAAATCAACAAAAATTAAGCAGCTATCATCTAACAAAAGTCAAACAACATTTGAAACTCATTTAGTTAGAACATACACATGCCTGTGGAGTATTCAAGAACATCAAACACAATGGGTTTTCTAACTTCTTTTAGATTCTGAGTTTTAATGTATCTAGGGGATTAAACGAGGATTCCAGATTGACACAAATGGACCTTATAGTTACATAAAGCTAGGATACTATAAGCAAATTGCACATAATGCCCTAATCTTTCTAACAACTAACACATTTGGCCATTTGAGATAAAGCTTAACAATATCCTCTTCAACAAATTCCCCTATTAACTACAAAACCTTTTCTATCAATTATGAGATAACCACGAAACCCGTTTGATGAAATAAAATTTAAAATCACTCTCCCCCTCAATCAATGACCCGTATTCTAGTTAAAGAGATGTAGTCATTGATTGAGTGACAAATTTTATGCACAATCCATGTCTAAAAGAATTTCAAACAACACGTAGTCACCAAGTGTCTCACAAATAATTTTCAGAAGAATCATAGAAAGAAAACTATTTGTATGCCAAGAAGATTTCTCTTCTTTTACAAGAAATAATGCACTGAGGCGTACATCAAATCAGGAAGAACATGGATATAAATTAATCCATGCCCGGGTGAACATCACCCAGTGAGAGGAACAACCGTCTTTTTGACAACGTACTTTCCACATTTTGAAACGCGGGTTGCTATCTAAAGTAATAACAAGCCATTTAGACATGTTTTAACGAGTTTGTATAACTTCTGCTCGAGCTTCATTTAAAGTCCCGTGTCATTATTGAATGACATTTCTAAGACCGTAAATGTTATCGATAAACAGAAGACATGCCTAGATGAAACTTTTTTTGGTATTTTCTATTTTTTTAAAATTTTTATGGTTTTTTTTTTCTTGGTTTTAATATTTTTCTATTTACATTTTTCAGGTTTTATAATTTTCTATTTACAGTGTGGTATAAGATATGTACAAACAATATGTTTCAGTTTAAGACGATGATAACATGAATACCAAAATGAGGATACGTTCAGTATGTGGTAGACATATGTAGTCAACATCTCTTAAACTTTCACCACCAAAGCTATCGAGGCTCCTGAATAATTGACTGAACTTGAGCCTTCTCAATGTGAAGCTTTGATAGCTTCCCCCCAAACCGACAATCTTCCTTTTGAGCAGTTTCAAAGCTCTCTTTCAAGCTTACGAAAGGTAAGTGTACAGCGAAAACTGTAGCAAACCCCATTAAATATTGCTGCTCCTTTTAAGAATAACCGTTGAGATTCTTCGATCGGGGGATCATCAAGTAGATCAGCAACGAATCATCTCACACTTGAATAATTCTTCTCACATTTCTTCCCGCTGAAGACTGAAGAAACGCATACCAACAGTATCCAGAGACCACTTCCCCCAAGTAGTTGAAGTGATGCAGCCAGTCTCCTTATATGAAGCCCAAAACCCGAAGTACACACTCAATCCCGTATGTAGTCGACATGGTAACACCAAGACAGTACCATAAAAGCAACTGAGTACCGGATGTCCACATTTCCTTCAGTAGGATACCGACTAACCATAGGAACCATCATACAATTGTGTACCTCTTTTATCATCAGAAACTGACTTTCTCTTCCCCCACGTAGTTGGAATGATACACCAAAGGAACGAGTTAAAACACTGATTTTCTCTGCGGTTATGACATTTGTCTTCCCGGAATAACTTCAACTAAGAAGAAGTATAAAGTTCATCACGTGTACTCGTTGTGCATTCAGATGTATATCTCCTTCCCCCTTGCTGGTTTTGATACCTCAGAATCAGCAACACATTTTACGCACAAATACTTGACAGCTTGTGAGAAGAACAAAATTGGCTTAAATGTATTCTGTGAGAATCAACAGCTACCGAAACTGTCTCTGATTATCTTTACCAACCCTCAAGTAGTCTATTTGATGAGATGACCGATGGAACGAACCCGATATACCAAACTCGACACTGAAGTAGAATTCCCCGTTGACGTGACTTGACCTTGCACTAATGTTGGAAGATTGGTGTAGAGAATTAGTGCTCCAAGCAAATCTCTAAGTACTCAATACCCAACCAAGGTATGAGACATTAACACCTCTTACGATTATCCACAACGTCATCGGCGTGTGACACTGAGTACTACATCGTAACTCCTTTAAGTGATAGTTACCCCGACTGCTGGTAACTAGATAACCTAAGTCTTCAACTTAAATCTTAAGCACGAGCAAGTTATCATTGAAGGTCATGCATCCAAACAACCCCGACTTCAAGATAGAGTAAGATCACGCCTTTGAGAAAGTCAACTTCAACCCCAAATAAGTGATACCTGATCAATTCC